>JAUMJL010000057.1:1200000-2400000 GCA_033558185.1 Dromococcyx pavoninus | reverse complement strand
GAAGGGTCTTAACATGCTACAAATGCTTATAACAGGCTCATTACAACGAAAATTTTTGGTTTCAAAGAGCTCTGCATTATGTACGCAAATGAGAAAAACAGAAGTTATACTTTCATCCCTCCTTCTTGCTCCCATCATCACATCTGGAGCAAGTTCTATTGTGTTTGTAATATATATCAAATTAAATGATTAAAATAAATTTATAGACTACATATTTTTAAAAAATCTAAACTTTAAGTTTTAAGCAGATCACAATATGGGAATGGTTTATAACAGTTCTATTAACTCATCCCATCAAGTGGTTATAGAAGTGTCCTCAATTTGGAGATGGTTTAGTTGGACAACTGTAACAGATATTCAAAGTCCACAGATAACTTTTTACCGTCTATTGTCCAAACTGATTTATGCAGATGCATACATAGTCAGAAAGAAGTTCTTTCTTTTAGGAAAGGACTGCTCTTATGACAAAGCATTAAGAACTTGATAAAAAAGGCTGCAGAAACATCCTCCCTAGTTTAGGCTGACTACACACTACTTTCTCATCCTCACCCAGAGTTTGCTCCTCAGAGCTTCTGCATGCTCAATCATTCTGCCCCTTCTGAGAGAGAGCATTATTTTCCTAAGGACATGAAGACAAACAGGCCTAAATCTTTGAAGATATCTTCTGAGATCACCAACAGCTGGATAAAGCGAGAAAACTGAGAAACATATCAGAAAACACTGCACACTGATCTATCATAACAAACAAAAATGTGACATTACATTTTATGCTTCTATATAACTCCACTCATTCCCAGTTCTCTAGTTACTAGCCATGGTAGGAAAACTCCATTAATTTCACTAGCACCTCTTCAGCACTCAAATACCTACTCCACCACAAAAAAAATCAAGTCCTCTTTCCCACAAATGGAATTTATCTAGATCTTACTTAACTGACATGAGGAACTTGACACGTTAACTCCCTTTCCTCGGAAGGCCAAGCCAACACCAATCTGTTCAGTAAGCACTTTCAAAGGATACAGGATATTTGGTCTTGAGGATACAGAAACTATGATATTAAATACAAGCAATATCCTCAATGCTTCAGTGAAATAGATTACAGTGGACAATACAAAACACTTCTTATAATGGACATAAAACTCAATCATGGACAAATTCAGAGCAAACGCAAGGCAAAAACACACAAAAGAAAAAGATAATACTACTTATAGTCTTATTATTTGAAATGTTCAGCTTTTTTTTAGACTACCATTAAATCCTGAGCCCTTAACTCAGCAATAATTCCACAAATTACACAAGGTAGCATTATCAAATTATAACTAGTATTAGTGTACTTCACTTAAGAAAAGTGGAAAATTAGAGTATGTAGTTCATACTCTTCACAACTTTATTTGCAGTGTCTTATAATTTATTGCTTCTTTGTCAAAAATATCAGTCCCTTTTTTGAGGTTCTGCTTATAAGGGCATTATTTTTCAGTCTTTCTGATGTCTGCAATCCACCTCAGCCTCCTATTTTGCTGTTAGCAGTGTGGGGGATAAGAGGTTAACTATTTCTCCTTTTAGATTTATTTATAAATAGTGAAAATTATTGCAAACTTTCAATAATAGCATAATATATTAAGTATTCTTTCATATAAGAATTTTTTTCTCCTTTTAGCTAAATAATCTGTGCTTTTCCCCCTCACACAAACTCTCCAGACAGATAAATGTACCTTAATTGATTCAAAATAGCCATTTAATTTGGGTTATTTAACACATTTACTTTTCCCACAAGTTGCAGCAAACCTCTGTTTTTAACCAATAAAAAAGGAGGACATCAAACTTCCGTACTCTGCAGCAAATATTTTGTCTCATATAAAACTATAAACAAGCTCCACCTCTCACTCTAACTTACAAACTTATCACCCAGTTAAAAAATTAGTGAATTACTTTGCAATATCCAACACCTCCCAAACTTAGTTTAAAAGGTCACTCATAAATAATTGAGAATTTGCACTACATTGTAAACGCATACTATTTAATAACTATTAAAGCAAATCAAGACGAATTAGCGCACTTCAAATTCATACTAAACTACTGAGTAATAAATGGTTTCGAAATTGTTTGATAAACAGACTAAAATTTTCTCTTTGAAAAGATCAGACTCAAAAACACCATTTCAGCTACATTTATATATCTGTCTGCTAAGAACAGCAGTACCAAGTACAGATCTCATTTGTTCTGCAAGACAGCCTATATGGCAAGAAAAGCACTAACTCTGCTTTCAAAATCTCGTATTACCTTAAGGTTATCTGACACGACTCCTGTGTTTAACAAGCGTCAGCCCCTACTGCTCACAGTTTTCGTGAAGTGGGGGAGCAGAAACAACACCTGACGCTTTCACTGCTAACCTTCAGGCCTGAAAGCAGCACTGCAGCTGCACAAAAGCTTGAAGTAACCAAATCTTATGCCTGATATCTTGAATAACTTCTCTCTTACCTTAGAACAGTCAATCTAAAAGCTCACTACCCTCAGCAGGGATAGTCCCACTCCTTCCCTATTTCATACCCCTCCTCCCTCCCATCACACTCCCACCATCACTGAGCAAAGGCAATGATGCTTTTCATGTCCTAGTTAGTTTTCCACAGGTTTAGCTAACTGAACTCACTCACAAATGATCAGATAAGGACCAGACCCAGGACAAGAATATAGGCAGAACTAGAAGCAGAAAGACGTTAGACCAGCTCAGCAATCTTGCCTCTAAAGAGCATCAAAGCCTAATATCTGTAGCTTTTGACAGGCACAGCTTTATTTCTAACCACCTTATATTCCAAAGGTTTCTAGGTGGGTAATATAAGAATTTATGCACTTAGCAATTTTAAATGCAAGTTTTTAAATCTACAAAAGACAGTCTTTTTCAGCAGACAGCCCATTCTATCTCAAGACTGCAACACTGGGCAAGCCTGTTAGCGTAGGCCTTCATATATCTCAATCTGAATGCCTCTTAGTATTCCTGCACCCAGCATAAAATTTAGAGTCACTGCCACAGCCAGGCAGCTTTCCAGCCCCTCTTCCCCAAGCCTGTAGCACTGCATGGGGTTGTTGTGACCAAGGTGCAGGACCTGGCACTCGCCTTGTTGAACCCCATACAGCTGGCCTCAGTCCATTGATCCAGCGCATCCAGATCCCTCTGTAGAGCATTCCTACCCTCCAGTAGATCAATACCTCCACCCAACTTGGTGTCATCTGCAAACTTACTGAGTGTGCACTCGATCACCTCATCCAGATCATTGATAAAGATATTAGAACTGGGCCCAACACTGAGCCCTGGGAAACACCACTTGTGACCAGCCTCCAACTGGATTTGACTCCGTTTACCGCTACTCTGGCCATCCAGGCAGTTTTTTACCCAGTCAAGAGTCCACCCACCCAACCCATGCAGCCAGTTTTTCAGGAGAATGCTGTGGGAAACTGTGTCAAAGGCATTACTAAAGTCTAAGTAGACAACAACCACAACCTCTCCCCCATCCACTAAGTGGGTCACCTGGTCTTAGAAGGAGATCAGGTTGGTCCAGCAGGACCTGCCTTTCATGAACCACGGCTGACTGCGCCTGATGCCCTGGTTGTCCTGTACACGATATGTGATGGTATTCAAGATGGTCTGCTCTATAGCCTTCCCCGGCTTCCTAATGATGTTTATTAACCTCTCCATAATTTCCCCATAAAACATCAAAAATCAGGATCATCAATTTGTTTTATAATTTATTTCTAACAGAATTCAAAATATGACATATAGTCATAAAAGCATAAAAGAACATTAGCTCACAGTTTTTCTTAAACTCATTTATTTGTTCCCATAAATATCAGTTTGCAAACTGAAAAGAATTGGAATCATTTTGGTAATGACAACATGCAGGTTGAAATAAGCATCTTCAAACAAAAGCACCTCAGGCTTCCCTAAAATCTGTGGATAATATCAGCTAAAACAGGATCAAATAGCCATGATCCGATCTTCTAAGAGTACAGTTTTAAAAAACCTGATATGATTCACAGCATAAATCAATTTTGACAAAACAGCAGCCAGCTCAAAAATAGACAAATACTCCAATGTTACACTCAAGAATTTTGAAAGAGTTCATATATATTAAAGCAGTAAATTCACAACAAAGTTACAAAATACCCTAAATAAAAACATGCACAGTTCTTAACCTTAAGAGTGAGTTCAGCACAAAACTAGCTTTGGCTACATGTATAACCAACACATACAGGCTACCAAAACCCCAAACCAATTAATATTTGTTCCTCACCCTGCAATTCACTGACCATAAAGCAACCTCACTAAGGTAACACTACGCCAATAACAATAAAACAAGCCCTTATATTCCAAACTGAAAGACCATTAAGAATAGATATTATAATGACATCTACTGGAAAATAAGCTACAGGAAAAGTGAATAGCATATAGAGTCCGTAATTCAGAGTATATCCCATTAAGTTTGATAGCAAAACCTGTTTGTTGCACTTGGGAACCCGAAAATTAAGATTTCTCACCAAAATAGGCACAACTCATTTTTAAGACCATATTGTTCTTCACTTAAAGAAAAATTTGCCAGTCCAGCCTGTGAAAATCCTGAAAAGAGGAAATTCACCTAAATTCAGTGTGCTGTGATTACATGCTTCATCTACTGACATGCAGTTTTGCTTAATAAAGTACGAATAGCCCAATGACTAAAGTTCCAAGTTCCAGCATCCAATAAAACCTACAGAACTTCAATCATTAAGCAAGAGATTAATTTCAGGTGCAGGATTAAAGTGTGAAAACATAATATTCAAAAACAAAACCCAAGAAAAATGGGCCAGCACTGTCTAGACAGGGTCTCTGAAAATTTGCTGCAAAACATGGTACTTCAATCAACATTTTCTTCTCCAACAAAATATTCTGCTGAATATAACGTAGTAAGATTTCGCTTGCTTAAAGCACTGACTAGAGAAACTCTTGCCTTACATGGTGCACCATGGTGGTACACCACTTCCTGCCTTAAAACCTACAGCACTAAGTCACAAAGATTAATGACTGCAAACGCAAGTAAAACATGAGCAACAGACAATAAATTTTAGAGAGCTTATTAACTGTAGGATGAAGAAGCTTGCTACTCTAAATTATAATCCTTGATCAATATTATTCAATAACCATTATAGGAAAATAAACTATAGAAAGGAAAAACTAGAATGCCACTTGTAACTAAGATTTAGCTTACAACACTCACTTGTATATTTAAAAACTTAATTTTCACACTTATACATGCAGTTTTACCAACAGCAACTCCCATTACCACTAATAAAATGACTCATGCTATTTCTACATCCACTCAATATAGAATCAATCCTGTTCTTCCCGAACTCCAGGCTGAACTTGTGACACTGTTAAATGCAGTAAATTAGCTTTCTTGGCAAAACACAGCACAGTTAATGCAAAGGTAAAGTAGATTGGTTGAGTGATAAATACTTCACCAGCTACTGGAAACAGATAAGATGGTCCTATACCTAAATTATGCTCCCTAAACTTACCAACCTAACAAGTTCACTAAGACTTGAGTGTAGAGACACATGCAATAACAATTTGTACAACCATTTAATTTGTTTACAACTCTGACAGGCATACAGTGTGATTCAACTACTGTCGAGGAATTTTATTTCAGAAAATTAGAATAAAACACATAAATAACATCTTTTAAGTATTTTTTCCTAATCTTGTCATAACTATTGAAAACATTTGCTATCACTTCAGAAGATTTTTATATATTCTGATAATGCAAGACAGGATATCTAACTCTCTCCTTCAAGCAACAGTATCTGCTGGCCTTCCTTTAAATTACCTGGTCCTTAAAGCTTAAGCACTTGAAGATACATTAAGTAAAAGGGAAGGAGGAAAAAAAAAAGTTAAGAACCCAAAAGATCATTAGTACTATCACTAGTTCCTTTACAGTAGCACCAGAGTCCACCATCCAGTTAGTACCATCTTCTGCCTTAAGAGAATATTGAGAAGAAGAGGACTGTGAAACCACTTACGGGCTGAACACGAGAGTGCACCAGACACTTACTGAGCCAGCTACTTCAGATTTGCAGAAAGCATTACTCCTTGAAATCAAAGGGACAGGAGCCGCATATAGTCTCATTAATCACTAAGCTTAGGTCCCTTTTAATTGCTGGGATTCAGTGATAAAGACAAACACAAGAAAACCATGCAAACTGAGTGCACTGAAGTAATAACCACTCAGACACATGTACTGGGTTTACACAGCAAGGTTCTGGTAACAGGGTGGCTGCAAGTGTGGCCTCTGTGTGAAGAGATCAGGATCTGCCCCCACGTCAGACCCACTACTAGCTGCTGGTGGCGCCTCCGTGATTTTGTATATTAAGGGTAAAAATCACTGCAAAGCACCTGTGAGAGACAGGAGTGAGAAAAATGTGAGAGAAAACCCTGCAGACAAAAAGGTCATAGAAGGAAGAGGGCAAGGAGGTGCTTCAGGTGCTGGAGAAGAGATTCCCCTGCAGCCTGTGGAGAAGACCATGGCAACACAGGTTGTCTCCCTGAAGCCGATGGAGGACCAAGGTGGAGCAGATACCCATCTGCAGCTGGAGGACCCCATGCTGCACCAGGGCAATATGCCCTGAAAGAAGATGCAGTCCACGGAGAACACACACTAAGCAGGCTCCTGGCAGAAGATGTGGCCTATGGAGAGGAGTCCATGGAGGAGCAGGTTTTCCATCAGGAATTATGGCCAGTGGAAGACCCACACTGGAGCAGCCTGTTCCCGCAGGACTGTACCCTGCTGGAAAGGACCCACAATGGAGCAGTTCTTGAAGAACTGCAGCCTATGGAAAGGACCTTGGAGCACTTTCTGAAGGACTCTATCCCCACGCTGCAGCAGGGGAAAAATATGGGGAGGACTGAGCATCAGAGACAAAGCGTTATGAACCGACTGTTACCCCCATTCCTCATCCCCCTGCACCACTTGGGAGGAGGAGGTAAAAGAGCTGGGAATGAAGGAGTGAAGTTAAGCCTGGGAAGAAGGAGGCAGGGGGGGGATGGTGGTTTTAGTTTTGATTCTTACTATCTTACCCTATTTCTAATTGGCAATAAGTTAAATTAATATTCCCCAACTCAAGTCTGTTTTGCCCATGACAGTAATTAGTGAGCAATCTCCTTGTCCTTATCTCAACTCACGAGCCTTTTTTTCTTACTTTCTCCCATTGTTCTCCTAAGGATGGAGTGAGAAAGCAGCTTGGTGGGCACCCAGAAGACAGTCAAGGTTAACCCACCACAACACACTATTTCAATTATAAAATCACACTGTTTTTATGAACCCCTACCACAGGCTGGTGGACCAGATACTCCTGTGTATTCATCCATTAAAGAATAAGATACTATAGCACATTGTCCATATACCCATTGTCACTGTTTTACTGGTTTCCTAATATTTTTAAAGAGTTTCAACTTGTCAGCATATTTCTGAAGTTCTGGACTAATACTCACTGGAACTAATCAATATCCACTTTCATGCCTGCAGAGCAAGCATTCCATCAATGCGAAACTTAATCACCTCTTCACAGAAGCTGGATTATAAAAGAAACAAGTTTAAGGAACAAAAGGTTGAAAACAACTTTCCTCTGTTACTCATATTTCTGACAGTTAAACAAATTTCACAAATCTAACTCAGTTGCCTTTGTTAAAGTGATACAGTTCTTCAGCAAAGAGAACAGAGATCTTTCCTGAACTTGTTTATAAACCATAATAACTGCAATTCCCAATATACTTAACACAAATTATATACTGGCACCAGACTTTACAAGCAATCCACAGAAATGTCACATTACATTAATAAAGCTGTAATCACCAAGTTACTATTAGTAAAGGACCACCATTTCTGTAATTTAAAATCAGTTTGCTAACAGATGCCTCTCTTGTTCAGCCTAGTGAAAGGTACTTCCAAATCTACAGCTACTTGCTTTTGCTTAGAAGGTAAAAATTAACAGATACACAGAAAACAACTACAAAACTCATCAATCTATGGACTGTAGTAAAATTACTGAGAAATAAGTAGCTTTATTTAAATAGACACAAAGGTGAAAACTACCTGCAGGACATGAAAGCAGGTACTTCTAATAACCAGAAGGACAGAATATCAAGAACACGAATAAAAATCCTCTTCCCACTCTTCCCCTCACAAACACCAGAAGGCTGTTTCTGTATATAAAACAATACAGTTACAGCAACATGAAGACTATGAAGAGAGGAAAATCAGAAGTCACTCTTCCTTTTCAGTCTCTAGAGATGACAAGTAAAGCATAATAATCTTGAAAAACTAAGAAATACAGAGCCTTTTAGAAGAATCTGGACAACACAGCACAACATAAATCCTACGCTCCTTCTGAAAGATGAGCAGGGCACACAGGCTTGGCTTTTCACTCAATTCTGCATGCTAACTTTGGTGTTGGGTCTTCCCCCCACTCCAAATCTGTTCCAAATATATACTTACTGGCTGAAACACCTCAGTTTGATAATTTTTTCGGACTCTTTCAACAAGTTAACAGACAGAAACATTCAATTACACTAGACAGTTCCATGCACTGCACAAAAAGAAAAGCTGATTTTTTTAAAAGTGATGATCATGAGAAACAAATAAAAGATTATCCCAGAACAGACTTAGACAAGGCAAGCTCAAAGAAACTGGACAGGCCAAGACAGGGTTGTAATTTATGTTCGCATTCCAGTAACAAGATGTTCAAATCACATAATAACCTGGTTTTGTAATTTACACCATCATAACCAGAAATTTTCTTTAAGATAGTCCTGAACAAAAACAATGTAGGAATAGGAAAATATTGCAAACGTGGCACACTGTCCAGTATAACTATTCTTTGTTTTTTATGAAAAACCTAGACAAATCAGTGCATACTACAAATATATTTTTATAATATAAAAATTAATCAGAGAATCAAATATTATAGAATTGCTCTGTTGCACTGTTTAGACTGAGATTGAACTTGGTAACAAAGGGCACAGTACTAGTACATAAAGCACTGAACATAAAATTTCACCTGTGACTGACATTGTATCAGATTCCACAAAAACTTCCTCATAAATAAAAACACACATCTTTCCCTTCTCTTAAAAAGAAGTAGGACACAGAAATGACCGTATGATTTCCCCAAGTTATTAGGATCATAGAATGGTTCAGGTTGGAAGGGACCTTAAAGCCCATCCAGTTCCAATCCCACAACTCCCACCACATCAGGCTGCTCCAGGCCCCATCCAACATGGCCATCAACGCTTCCAGAGTGAATACCCACAACTTCCCTGGGCAACATGTTCCAGTGCCCCACCACCCTCAGTGAGAAGAATTTCTTCCTAATGTCTAATCTAAATCTTCCCCCTTACAATTTGAAGCTGTTCCCCCTCGCCCTATAAGTACTTGACCTTGTAAAAAGTCCCTCCCCAGCTTTCTTGTATTCCCTTCCGGTACTGGAAGGCCGCTATAAAGTCTCACAAGAGCTTTCTCATCTCCAGGCTGAACAACCCCAACTCCCTCAGCCTGTCCTCACAGCAGAGGTGCTCCAGCCTTCTGATAATCTTTGCAGTCCTCATCTGGACCCATGCCAACAGTTCCATCTCATTCTTACGTTGGGGATTCCAGAACTGGACACAGTACTCCAGGTGGGGTCGCATGAGAGAGGAGTAGAGGGGATCCCTGACCTGTTGGCCACAAAGAGCAAGACCTTTTTGGCAAGAAAAATTATTTGATTTCCGTAATAACACAAACAGATTAAAATGAACAATTTATGCTTAAAACTGAAGTATAATTATTATTGTAATTTAAAAGAGAATCATAATCACAGAAAATTTACTAAACAAATTGCTGTAGTTTACAAGTTGAAATCATACTTTAAGCTTTTCATCTATCAATTTATTTTCCTATTTAATGGAGCAGCATCTCTTGAAAAATACATCACCCTACTAGGTAATCGTTTGGCTGGAAGGCTGGGAGACAGACTTACATGGTGAGAAAATTTAAAAAGAACAACCACTGGTGAAAAAAAATGAATGAAAAAAATTTTTTGCCCAAACAGCAGCCTTCCATCTTTCATTGCTGTAGGTCCCTCTATTACATATTTGCTCTATTTCCCAACATTTTTAAGACGATGTGCTTTGATATACTACTGTATTGCCGAATCAAGGGAAGGATAACAATTCCTGCAACATTTCCTGCCACTAGAGTAAAAGAGCTCACTAAGTATCAATCATAATTTGGATAAATATTGCAAAAAAATCTAAAGAATGGATTTTTCATTTCACAAGAAGCCAAATCAGCTGTAATAGCCACAACCCTACTACTATAAACTAGCAATCTCCTCATGTAAGACATTACACGTTCAATTATTTTGAAGCTGTTATGACTTTGCTAACAGGGAGAAAGAAAAACACATATTCACCTTAGCACTGAACTTCAAATTCACTGATCTATGCCTCCACTGACTTTTGCAATAACTTTTGTACTTGATAATAAAACCTCAAAGCACCAACTGGCACAAAAAGAAAAGGGAGTGAGTTGTCTACTGACAAATGCAGGCCCGTGTAATGCTTTCAATGCCCCGATGACTGCACTGCCTATATCATCCTGCGGATCAAGTTCAGATCTCAGTCACATTCTGAGCCTCCTCTAGGGGATCTCAAGAATATCCTCACCAAAACCTTCTGTCAACAATGAAATACTAAAGGATTACAGTAGAATTAGTTCATCTTCACTACATGACTCCGGCCAATTACTCTTTCACACACTTCTGAGCAATCACAAGATCATCTCTGCCACAAAATCCAAGGCTACTATTTTGAACATAATTTGGACTTAATAGGACATAATAACTTTGGAAGATTAATTACTGTTAGAAGCAAAATCACCAATATCCAACTAACCAACAGTTATATCCATTTATCTTTTCCCACTCTGGCAGAGAAGGAAATATCAGCTTGTATACAGATCCTTTGCAGAGTTTGTGTAGCTCTGGTACCACGAAGGTAGGGAGAGATTGCAGACAGGACACTCACATCACTAAATCCAGAATCCCCTCATGCCGGACCTCTTCTCTACAATAATCCCACTCTGTGGTGTCTCAGCCAATTCCAAAGGCCAGAGTCTATTCACCTGGCTGATGACCTCCATTCCCCACTTGTTTTTATTTAAAATAATTTAATTTAACCATGTTCATGCTGTGACCCACACTGCATCTTACAGTCAACACTCCCAACACAATTCCATTCTTTCATTCTCACTTCTCCCTTAGAGCTCTCTGTTGTCACAAATAATGCTTGGATAAATTGCCAACAGTCAGGGTATTGCTGTGTGGTGTCCAGGATCCATCAGGCTGACCAAGACTCCCTCATTCTTTTCCTTCACTCACCATCTGTCTATGTCCATTTCCTATTATCTCAGGCTGTCCTTACAGACTGTATGTATGCTATCTGGGGCAAAACCCATCCTTTTTTGTTCTCTATTTATACAAAAGAGCACAGAGTCCTCCTTTGTAGTTTTATTAAAACAATAAAAGTGGAGCTGCTCAATACAGATTTTATAAACTTTGGTTTATATGAAGAACACAAAAAAGGTCAGAAGAACAAAAAAACCCCCAAACTACATTCAGTTCTTCCTATCCAGTTCTTCTTTTCAAGACTCCTCTCCTCCATTCCAGAAAAATCAGTTTCCCAGCTTTCAAAAAAGCATAAAATTTAAATACATGTATGTCAGGTCATGACTGTAAGAAAATATTTCAATATCTTTCTCTTAATATCTTATGTTAATTCAACATAAGAAAAGTTATTTCATAATAAAAAAATCTCTACACAATTTCACTGTAATTGACCCAAAATGGGCAGAGTCTTCCCTCTAAAGGACAGCCAGTCATTCAACAATTCAAAAGAAACAGTCAGAGCTTTCTCACAGGGACATTTTAAGCATTCTCTGTCACTGGTTAATATTCTCTCCCGTTTTCACTGACAGAATCATCTTGCCACAGATCTCATCCCTACTTGCCCTCTGGAAACCCACAACCATTTTCCACTTAAGGGACTGAAAGCAAAAATAAAACCTGGACCCTCTGTACTTCTCTCAACATTGATATCAGAAACCCAAGCCCCCTCCTTTCTTTCCTACGCACTCAGACCCTTCTTAGGGATAACCCACAACTAAGAGGTTGGTTTTTTTCCCTTTCTTCATTTGTTTTGAGGGGGAATTATTTCATCTGGCCCTACAACCGCTATCAAAGTAAACTGACTATATCTTACTTCACTTCCTAGTAAAAAGAGAAAGAAAGAAAAAAAAACAAAGTCCTGATGCCAGATGGGCTTCAGAGAGGTCACTGCAAAACTCAAAGGCTGCAGTAGCACCTTGTCCTTTATCTTCTTCTCGTTAACTCTGTACCATTTCCAATACATCATGCTTTCATTCTGCACGTACCACTTGGTAGCTGCCCATCTTACCGAATACCGCAGCCCTGCTTGGGAAAGGAAACATAAACCGACAGGCATATCCCAATCAAAGCCTATGCAATTGTGCTCTACATTAACAAGCACAAATACCCTATTTACAGGAGTACAGAACCTCCTCGGTTTATCACCTCAGCTCAGCGCTGCCAGCAAAGGAGAGCAGAAGGTGGGAAAGGAACAAAACAGAGTGACAGAGGCAGAATCCGAAAGGAACACTCGGCACACTTTGAGAAGAAAGAATTTAATTTAGAAATCAATTAAATATTTAAAAGCCTCGTCACGCCGGTGCAGCTCATTCTGGGGGCGAACCAGCCTTCCCCTTCGCGGGCTGCGGCAGCCAGTGCCGCCGCCGGGTACCCCCCATTGCCCGTGGGGACAGGGCCCCGCTTCCCTCACCCGCCCGCGGCACCGGCAGCGGAGGCAGCCCGGGGGGGACACGACCGCGCCGCACTGGAGCTGCCCCATACCCACTCCCCGCCGGGGTCGCCTCAGCGCCGGGGACCGCGCCGGGGGGAGGCAGTGAGGGGGAAACCGTTAGGCGTGGGAGAGGGGAACGGGGAGGAAGGGAGACACCATTATGCGGAGGGGACACAGTTAAGTGGGGGCGGGAAGGGAGGGGGGGACGGGACCCGGGACCATTAGGCTGGGGGCGGGGGAGGGGGCATGGCGAAGCGGGGAACTGAGGGAACAGGAAGGGTGGGAACCGTAAAGCGGAGAGAGGGGGGCACTGTTAGGCGGGGAGGGGGCGGCGTGAGGCCGCGGCCGCCGCACCTGGATGTAGTTGGTTTCGCAGTACTCGGCCACCCGCTCGAGGTTCGTGTAGCTGTCGAACAGGGCCCGGCGCCCCCCCGGGATCTCCTCCTCGAGCAGCATCTGCAGCTCCGCCATCTTCACATCATCTCACCCAATCCAGTCCAGTCAGTCTGTCCGTTCGTCGAGTCCGTCTGTCCCCGTCCCTCCCCCTCGGGCCCCCCCCCACCCCTCCGCGCTCACACCGCACGGCGTTGCCCGGGTCGGGCCTCGCGCGGCGGGCACGGAGCGCGCGCCCTACCCCACCGCGCCGGGGGCGGGGCCGGCCGGCACCTCCCGCGCCTGCGCGCGCCTCACACACCTCCACCTCCCCCCGCCCCCTTCCGGGGCGGGGCGCGCCGTCTCCGGGGCGTGGGGAGGGCTACGGTGGGAGCGCGGTTGCCTGCGCACGCTCTGGCATCCACAGCTTCCCTGGACAACCTGTTCCAGGGCCTCACCACCCTCATTGTGAAGAATTCCTTCGTAATGTCTAATGTAAATCTTCCCCTTTACAGTTTAAAGCCGTTTCCTCTCGTCTTGCCCTTGGAAAAAGTCCCTTCCCAGCTTTCCTGTAGCCCCTTCAGGTACTGCAAAGCCGCTGAAGAGCCGTCTCTTCTGGGGAACGGCGTTAAATTGGAAGAGGAAAGATTTAGATTAGACAGTAGGAAGAAATTCTTCACGATGAGGGTGGTGAGACACTGTGGATGCCCCTCCCTGGAAGTGTTCAAGGCCAGGTTGTATGGGGTTTTGAGCAGCCTGGTCTGGTGGGAGCTGTCCCTGTCAGCTGAGGGGTGGAACTGGATGGTTTTTAAGGTCCCTTCCAACCCAAACCCTTCTACGATTCTATAAATTTTTTGATTGTGCTATGCAGGGACAGGAGTCGGACTTCATGTTTCTTGTGGGTCCCTTCCAACTTAGGACACTCTGTGACTCTGGGAACCCCAACTCTCTCAGCCTGTCCTTGCAGCAGAGGTGCTCCAGCCCTCTGATCACCTTCATAGCCCTCCTCTGGACCCATTCCAACAGTTCCAGATCCTTTTTATGTTAACGGGTCTTTGCAGGTGGGGCCCAGTCACCCCAAGCTTTTTTCCCCCTGCGAGTCCCCAGCCACCCTGCTGCAGGGTCACTCCAAAGGGTCAGCACCAAATATAACATGTGTTTTCCTTTTAGTAACCCCTGGCATCGTTTTGCGTTAATTTATTCAATGGCAGCTTGCTAGCTGTGCTCTCCCCAGAGCACAGGTTGAATGCCACAGCCACTGATTTCACTGGAAGCTTTGTCTTTGAACAGTATGAGTGAGGGTCAGACCCTCATGCTTTTGATGTAGCTGCTGCTCAGCTCTTCTAACCACCAGAGGAAGAGCAAAATGTTTCTTTTGTGCAGATTCTGTCTGAAAAGCTCCTATTGTACAGGGGCGAGAGGAAGGGTAAATTCTCAGCTGCCAAGGAGTCAGCTTTTCAGCTTTAACAGAGCAAAGTGTGTAGTGAAGGATCAGCAAAAACAGGAAGGACAGCTTCATGGCTGAAGCACAACACTGAAGACATGAGTTAGGAGGTATGTTTGGCCAGTTTCTGCCTTTAACACTGACTTCCTTTATTTCCCAGGCAAGTCCCTCAGTATCTTTACGGTTGTGATGAAAATGACCACCCTTAGAAGAATGTGGAAGGCTTTCGCAATGAATTTCTTCACCTGAACTTAAAAGTAGCCTTTCTCCCTCGAAAATAAAAAAACAGCCCTCTCAGCAGAAGCATCCCAGCTTTCTCCAAGGGACCTCATTTGTCTCTTTGAAATCTATTGCAGCTGTGATTACTCACCTCATGTTCCCATGTGGCTCCACAGAGCTTCTGCTGCCTTTGTACTGCAGTCCTGGGATATCTGATATCCCTCACATGCTTTGATATGACAGACTGGTATTATCCTAGCCTTGATGTTACAAACACATCTGTGGTAGTCACCAGCTAGAGAAGATACAGTGCTGCAGTCCTTGTACACCACCCTGGTACTATAAGGATGGTTGTCTGCATGCATTGAAAGCTGTTGCAAAGGCATCCAGCCAGATATGTCTGGCCTCCAGGTGACTTCTAGAATTACAAGACAGATTACAAACACCTGGTGAGGTCAGGCAACAGCCATGTCTTTGGGCCAATCCTTTTAAGTTTCTTCCCTTAAAAGAAAAATTAGATAGAAACCCCTGCCCTGAGGGATGTCTGCCTGGAGACATTTCCTCTTAGCTTGCTTAGTGTCTCCCACGTGACAGATGAGTCAGGCACGGTGTTCCTTACACTGCTTTAAAAACCCTCACATGCAAATTATCTCTCTCCCATTTTTAATCGTGGGCCAAAATTCACAACTTCAACTATGTGATTGTGTTTTAAGTTTTCTGCAGGCAGTTCAAGTGCCAAGGGTAAGTCATTTATTTGTAGCAGTCTTAATCTCACAAAAAGGCTTAGAAATCACAAAACACCCTGCTAGAAACCCCCCACCACAATGTGTGTGGGGAGAAGAGGGGTGACTGCTCAAGAGCACTCGTACTCTGTCACCCAGCAGCCACTCGTGGTGTCAGGCCACTTGCAGCTCTTCGCATCAGATACTGGCACGCCCTGCCCTAAAACAAAAAGGACCAAGATGTGAGTCTCATGGAGCCTCATTCTTGGTGCCCTGTACTCCCAAAGTTTATAAACCATGAGTTATCCAAAAGAAGTTAAAAAAGAAGCCCTGATTGTCACTCCCCCTGCTGTCTGTTAACGTGCCTTTTGAGGGAGCCAATCTGAGCCTTTGCTTCAAAGGCTCTGGAAAGAAAAGCCAACAAAAACAGCTCACAAAGGGCTGCTGTACAACGTGGAGCTCCAAGCCTTGTCCCACACTTCCAAGAATCGGCCATGGCCAGGACTCTAGGGCCTGCAGCAGACACTTTTGCACTTTGGTAATGGGCCCCATGCTCTCTCCTCCACAGTAGCTTCAGCTTAGGCTCTGCTGGTGCCACATCTGCTGCCACTGCAGCTCCAGGGGTTGCTGACATCCACACTCCCAGAATTCTTCACATTTGTGCCAGGCTGGAGGCAGACTGAGGCTTTCCTTCTTTCTTCATTCTTTGCTTCTCAGGTGTAAAGTCAAGCTGTCAAATAGCAGCTCCCCAGGAAACCTGCATGATCTTTCTCTTGGCAAAAGGAGAAAGCTGTCAGTATGTAAAGAGGAAGCTTCTCCAAAGATGCTGTTAGGAATTTTAACTTGGATTACCAGCATCAGACTGTAGGGAAGGGCAACTGTTCATTGTGTCATCTCCCTGTGCTTTTGGGTGCCATCAGGGCCTGCTTTCAGTGGAAACCTTCGAAAGCCTGTCAGCTCTTAGATCTGCACTCAGATAAGCAAAGTCAGAACAGCAAACCTTCTTACAGAGAGCTCCCACCTGCGGGTCAGACACCTCTCAGTAGCATTGACAGCGATTTTTAGGGTGTAAGAAAAAGCATTATGTGAAATATGCACACACAGCTGTTCACCGGAGTAGCTGAACTAACCTGTCTGCATAATTAGGTACTTGTTATCACAGCATGTTTACATTTTAATAGGGTACTCTTTTGTGGATTTAAATTTACATATGAAGAGCCCTCCTGTCAGAATAATGGCCATCCTATAATCCTCTGCACACATACCAAAAATAATTAGGAATAGTGTTTAAATTAGACCAACTGAATACAACAACCACTTCCCTAAGTTTCCTTAAATTACTTCCCATCTGTTAAATGATGTGCTAAACTGATTTTAAGGTTTTATATTCCCTCAGCAATAATTACAGTATTACATACTTTAACTTTTCCAATTTTTTTAGTCCTTTTGTGAAAGATTTTCCCATATTACCAATATTTTCAAGACTGGGAAGCAAATATATTTTCTACGTAAGCGTGCTTTTCAGTCACTCATCAGAATACAGAGAGGCAAGCATCTAGCTGAAGACTCCAAACTGGAGGTTGAGATCCAAAAGCATAGATTGCTGTTCTTCCAAGTTCTCTTGCATGCATTAGGCTTATGCCTCTGCCAATCACGCAAGAGACTCCCCTGCTCACAAAACCTGGCACAGACAAGCAAATCCTTCAGTCATGCACAATCTGCAGCTGGGCATTTTGTGTGTGTGTGTCCCATGTACCACAGTTTGAATTACCAATTCTTAATTAGAGAAAAGTAATGATGGGGTAGCTCAAAGGCCACCTATTTTTGACACCACAGTAAGAAATAACAATCAAAAGCCTCTTCCATTTTTTTTTGCTATATGGAAAACTGAACAGCACAATCACTTCATCCAGGTTTGTAAGAAAACATCCCATTTAGACAGATGACCAGGTCAGATCTCTGACAGATCCTGCTGCAGGTTTTAAGTTCAGTTGTGTAAACAACTCCACTCTAGTTTTACAAGGTTCCTATTTCTGAGCATTTTTCCCTTTATTTCCCCCATGTTTTGTAAACAGTAGAAAGGAGAGACAAAATTCCCTCTGACTGCTGCATCACAGAGCAGATTTGCAGCTGGATAAAGGACAAAGGACTGACACCAAACACAGGGTCACTCATATAAACAGGCCCGTGCTCTTTAGGTGGCAGGTAACATTTATGGGAAAATTGGAGGATTGAAGAAAATAGTCTGTAAACTGAAGTATGCATCTTCACTCCCTCAACAAAGGCAAAGTCATGCCATCCTGGTTGCTTCATGTAGTGTCTGGATCTGCCTCTGGCTGGATGTCAGGTCTTTGCCAGTCTCATAATCCAAAGCACCTGAAGCAAACAGCAGTTTACTTAATTCCCACAGCTATTCCAGAATGCCAGGGGTGGCTTCTTGGCACAGAATGCAGCTCACACACATCCAATGCAGCCAGAAATGGTGCTGAGATCCTGAAGCATCTTAAACACTCAAACTCCAGTCCTCACTGTAAAACAGCATTAAAATCCCACACATCCTGCATCTGCACATTCTCCTCCTGCTTCCTCAGGCATCCAGCAATTTGCTGGGTGATCAAGATGGTAACCAGAGATAACCCCTCTGCCTCTCAGAATCTTCAGCTGGGTAAAGTGATTGCTGCACAAAGGGTAGCAGAAGTGACCCATTGGGCAGTTTACATCTCATGGAAGTGTTTGCCCTATTTCAGCCCCCCCTCTCAGACAGAGGCAGTGCATAACAGACACCTGGTACCTCACAACACCTAAGGACATATTGTAGAGATTCAGACTGTCTATTCTAGGACACGTCTTTTTTCAAATGACAAGCTTTTTTTCTAGGAATTCAAGTTTTCTCTTGAACTTTATTTCAACATAACACTGAGAAGGACAGAACCAGTACAAGAGGAAAAACTCTCCAGGGGTGGAAGAGGTCAAGATAAATAGGAAAAATAATGATGTCTAACAGTTCAGACTTTAAAAGAAAACACGCAACAAATGGTCTCAAAGAGATGCCAGCACAAAGCAGAGTTGCTCATCACTTTCCCTCCAAGGGTTCAAATGACAAAGCACTGGGGGGGGGGAGGGGGGGGGGGAGGGGGGGGAAAGGGGAAAAACAGCTCTAATTTGTTTTTCTTTCCAGCCAGAATTCCTTCTCAAAGATGCCAACATAGAGAAACTGTAAATCCTTTCCCACCCTGTCCTGACCCTTGTGGCATCTTCCAGGTAAGGTCTGATATTGGCTGCTGAGACAGACCCTAAAGGGTACATGGTGGAGTTAATGCTCCACTGCAGCTCATGGGAAAATTCACCCTCTCACAACAGGCTGGAGCAGATGTTACTGGCCTGCTGATGCTTCTTCCACATTTTCAAGTTTGCTCTGCAGCTACAACAGTTAGAGCCATTCTCTGAGGTCTTTGTTCCTTCCTCTATGTAATGGAAGTTCAGATTTTTAGGTATTCAGATAACCCATAGAACTTGCCCCTGGAGCTTTTTAATCCTGTCCTGTTTGTAATCATGCTTTTACCACATAAAACACTTTAAAAAGTTTTTTAAAGTACTGCATATTCTTAGAAGCCACCAAAAAAATGTCTATTGTTCCTGGAATTAGCATCACTCCCTTGCACAGAAAGGATAATAAATCACATCTATGAAGTCATCTTTCCTCCTTCCATCATGCATCTGGTCAAGTAATGCCCTTTCACGAGGTTCTGAAGGCCACTCCTCTTGCACAGCTTCTGTTCACTATCACAGTCTCCATCTCGTTCCTCTCCTAACTGCTCTGTCCTCCCACTTGGCTAACACATGGAAGCATTTCAGCCCTTTCTCTCGCCCACAGCTATTTTTGACAGTATGGTAACAGCACAAATCTCAGTGATGCAGTACTGCCTAAGAGGAGATGGAGACCGATGGCTACCCATCAGTCGTAGCAACTTCACCCACCTCAGCCTGAATCTGGTTTGACAGAGTATTTATGCACAGAGGCAGCCAGGCTTCTTCGCACTGTCTCCTCTGAGAAGGATTTTAAAGGACTTATTTCAAAGGCAAAGACATCTCTGAATCATATGAGTCAGCTTTTCACAGGAAAGTTAGAGCCTAAACTGTACCCATCCTACTACAAACTATTTCAAATCACAACCTCTGTACCCTAGAATAAAAGAGAGGACCCAAATGACCGACTATCAGGTGTCAGCACACAAGGTTTGATTTGTCTCAAACAGGTAAAAGGATTTTTTTCCTCCATCTTTGTCTCTTTAAGACTTGGTTTTCCAGGGTGCACAATGGATCGAGATGTTCATACCCCTGAATTCAACTGGGGTAGGGTATTTAACCTATTTTGAAGATGCCAACCTTAGCTAGCAAGCTTCTAGTGGGCTGGAGCTGAGCTGGATGTGCAGCTGGGGTGTACCGAAGCTTGTGACATTGGTTTCAAGAGCCCCTATAAAACTACTACTTCCCCAGCTAAGTAATGGAATTGCTGCAGGAGACGTCCCTAGCATGGGGCCAGAGGTGAATGGTTGGAAGGTCACAGGTTGGCCACCCTTCACCTAATGGAGTCCAGGGCTGAGCCATTACTAACGGAAAAATAAAGCTGAGCTCTGCTGTTCAAAGTAATCATACAAGTCTGCGCAGATTCCTGGTTTCACACAGAGATTTATTTGAATCAGGAACACCAAAGCAATTCATCCTCTCTAAACAGTCTCATTCTCTGCTCTGTGTGCTTACTACCCATGGGGCCCAGCAATGCATTAGTTCCTCTCCTTCCCTCTCTGCGCTTTTCTGCAGCTTGTATTCGCTAAATATAATCTGACAGTTTACTTTCTCAGGTCCACAGCCTCAACACCCATGCACTGCTTCTCTGTGCCAGAAGCTCTATTTTGCAAGTCAAGTCACAGTCTTCCCTCCCAGTTCATCATGCATGAGGAATGAGCACATCCTCTTGTCCTCTCCCTTTTTACACCCATCACTGTCGTCGGAAAGGGCTTGCACAGCCATTCTCGGTAGCACATCCCTCAAAAATCTAGCAGCCTCAGAGCCACACAGCCACGGGCTGACTGTTCTGGCCATTTTGCAAATGCCAGCTAGCCCTCGGCTCTAATCACTTTGTCCTCTTCTAGTACTTTCAGTTTTGGCTTAAGTCTCTTTGAAACCATCACATGTGTATAATTTCATTGCATGAGAAGGTTCTCAGATCCAGGTAGTATCTTACTACTCTTCAATAACTTTGCCTCACCAACTTGAAAAAGTGCCATATTCCTCCAATGTGCACTCACTGAAACGTCATTGAGATCTGTCTTGTAGTTGTATTACCTGACTTACTGCACACCAAATCTCAGGGACCTAGTATTTATTACAGAATAATCTGGTCCTTCTCACTATACATGACACCTCCAACCAAAGGCCTCATTTAGCCACTTGGTAGCTGTAGTCCTCGATTCAGGAATCCAGAGGTCATTATAATTGCGAGCGTTGTTTAAGCATATATACAGCTAGGAGAAAGAGATTACTTCAGACTGGCTATCATCTCTAAAATGTAAGAAGAGGAGCACAGGAGCAAACATATACAGCTGGTGTACTTCTTTTCCTCTGCTGTCAATCTGATTTTTTCAAGCTGATTTTATAGAAAGGAAACAGCAGAATGGAGAAATCCTTATCTTAAAAAAATGGCTGGGAGCTCAGTGAATTCAGCAGCTCTTAGGGTAAAATACCTGCAGAAGCCCTCCCCCTCCCCTGCCTCCTCAGGAACCAGCAGTATTTCTCACAGCTTTCCATTAACTACTTTTATTATCTGAACGTCTGCCCACATGAGTAATTGAGTGAGTCACATCAGCAAAAGACTTGGTGGAGTTTTATGAGGAGGCTGCACTGTAAATTTTTTTTTAAATTACAATTTAAATTACAGAATGAGAATTTTTAGCTGTGGTGACAATTTCAAGACCAGTGCTGCAGTAGTGGGAGAAAAAAACACAGAGGTGATAAGGATTTTCAGTTCTTGAGGGTAATTGAGAAAATGTGATTGTTCAGTTTACCACAATGGAAAAGTACAGCTATAAAACATATAATGGCTAATGCAGGATGTATGTTTACAGTATTTTTACCTTTACTATGTAAAAGTCACCATCAAGCTTCCTCAAGCACAAGAGAGGGTCACTATGAACTATGGTGTGTATATATAGCAACAGGCCCTACCTAGTTATCACTGCTGGGATATGAAACTGGGCATCTGATCCAACAAACCCTCTATATCAGGGGTGTCACACTCACAGCTCCTGCCGTCCTCCTGCTCCTGCACACATGACTGGCACTGGCAGGAGCGCAGGAGCGAGGAGCTCGGCGCTGCTGCTGGGTAGAAACAAGGTGCTGGGCCGGATAAAACAAGGTGGAGGAACATATCTAGCCTGCAGGCCATGAGTTTGACACCTCTGCTCTATATTTTTTCCTTTTCTTAAAATTATGGCAACACTAGACTTACAAAGACATCTAGGCATTTAAATAGTCAAGTAGGTGCTTAACGGGATTTTCAAAATCCGAATGCCTAAACAGCTCCAAAAATTTGGTTTCTAATGACTGAAAGCCACAACTCAGGTTTAAGTGACACTGCTCTAGGCCAACATAAGTCTGTAGTGTTCAATGAAATCACACTGCATAAATAATAGTCACATCATACAAAGGTCTGCAGGCCCAGGCCCATGCTTGAAGTTAATTTAGAGCAGACTGTTAGCAAGCAAGCAGTTTGCTCCTTCCATTTACAAGAACAATACCATCAAATCAAGACGCTGGCTCTGGCAAATTTAATATGAATTCTGCACAGTGGAAGGACTAAGTGCTTCAAACACCCCCTCTGTTCCCAAAGATCTTGCTCACCAATGAAATGTGAGGAGGCTGCAACAACTTGTCCAGTTGCTTTCCCATCATAGGCAATGCTGTATTCTTGCAGGCATCCCTGTCACCTTCCATAAAGTCACACAGCTCACTCCCCTTCTCCTCCCAAGGCACCTTTCCCATACTCAGACTGCTTAGAACAGCTTGCAAAACCACGACAAGCCACCTCAGAGCCAGGGCATGTTCAGAAGCTAATCTGACCACACAGCGGGCAACCTCTTCTCTCCTAAAGCAGGACAGTGGCAGGTGGTAGCCAAGCTGTCAGAACTAGGGCTTTTTGGCCTGAAAACTATATCTGTGGAAGGTTAGAGCTATGTGATAAGGCTCATAGATGCTGCAACAAGGTAACAGTTCTTCACTTCCCAGAACTGCAGCAATCCAGCTACTGCTGCCCCATAGTGCCCTGAACCCCATCAGTGTATCCGGCTGACTTTCAAATACCAAAGGATGTAGAAAGAATCAGCTTGTCGCATACTGGATACTGAACACTGCTAAGCAGGGATAAAGGTTACTGTGTTTCTGTTATTAATGTATTGCAGAGTTCCTGCAGCCCCTGGGGTTCCGCTGTAAGGCAAATGCATGGACTAGACCATCCATGTGCAGCACAAACCACCACAGTGGTCTTAAAGGAAGAGATGGAATTAACATGACACGTATGATCAATAACTCACAGCTAATAAGCCTTGCATGAGCAAGTCAGTTGCTTTTCAGTCCAAGAAACAACAAAGCCAGAGTATGCATTTTCATGTTAGTGCTGACATCAGGTTACGAATATTATTCCCAGAATTAAAAATAACATATCTGACAACAGTAATTCCAGTAAAGAATCCAAAAGTGACGTTAAAAGCGTGGCTTTTTTCCATGCTGCTGGTAGGCTTTATCAATGATGGTGTGGGGAAGATGAAAGGGTAACAAAGTCACCCTATCTAAATCAGGGTCTCAGTCAATATGAAACAATGCTACCAAGTACCAATTGCAACAGTTTGACAATATTAACTTTACTTTTTCAGACACCCTTATTTGCTTCCCCTCCCTCACCCAAAAAGATAAATGGCCAAATACAACTTGCTGGTTTTTTTCTTAGTGTTCCAATAGATTTTTTTTCCTGGATTCACAGCCTCAGGAAATTTGGTCACAGCAAGAGCCTTAATGGGTGAATAGCACCTTCTTTTTTATATATGACTAATCATTCCCTTCCAGCCTCCCCTCCCAAGGCTCCTGAACACAAAGTACTTGTAGGAACCATCTACTCTATTGCTGAAACACAGCCCCTGAGCCAGCAGGTATACAGAACTGCTGGAGCATCTCATTCCATCAGTTAAATGAAAGAACTGAATCCAGCTGATGGCAGGGCCCTGCAAGCTCTCTTTTATAGAGGACACCCAGGGCTTCTTCCATAAAGTTCTGAAGGGGTAGATGATCATTTTACCCTTGCTGCAGTGTCTGAGTCATTACTGAGCTGGAAGCAACTGTTTAAAAAAAAAAAAAAGCCTTTTTTTGGTGAGACTAGAAAGTTGGCAGCCAAGCAGGCACAGCATTGGATGTCTCACTGCCAGGCTTGTGAGAGAGCTGACCTGCCTGGATGCCAGCATGGACGTGGGAGAAGAGTATGCCAATGCCCATGAGGAGCTCAGCACTGCAGAGAAGCTTCAGAGAGGTTCAGAGGCAGGCCCAGCACTGATGCTCCATATAAAGAGCAAACATTTCTTGCCTAATAGTGTCACTGGAGCATCACTTGCCCACCGGCAGTCATGTTTCACTGTAATTGAGGTAACTGAGATGCCCATCAGAGACACATTTTACCTGGTTCTTCTGTCCTTTCAGTTCTGCATCCACCCATCTTTGGTCAAGGCAAAAGGCCTCAGCTACTCTATAAACATTACTACCATTTATTTCTATGTCAACTATAATTAAGCTTTTGTTCCAAACTACATGGGTTTTAATGTGGAATCCTGCAACGTTTGTCCTTGTGACTTTTTACTGGCCTAGCACTGATCTACTTAAACTACTTTTCCCATTAAAAATATGATCAAGTGTTTGCGCCAGAGATGTTGGTGCAGATACAGAGCTATGACTGATGCTTTTTGCCTCCTGGAGGCAAGGGTTTTCTTTACAGGAGCAATAACATCACAGCCATCACACAACTTTATAATTATATATATTTTACATTTATCTTGGGTTCAGGCTCCTCTGTAGAAGAAATAGGAATGACCTGAAAAGTAGAGGGAAAGAATTATTTCCACTCCAGCCCTCCCCCAAATCTTTTTGTGAGAAACACAACTGTGTTTTGAATGCTAAATTTCACACAGATTTAAAAATACTTATCTTCAAGGAATGTTGCCATAGAAACCCTTATCTTCTGTCCTTCCCCACCCTCCATATGTGAGGAACATTTTCTTCATCTTTTTTTTTTCTGCATGTGGTAGTTCCTCTTCCCTGTCTGCTACCACCAAAATCCTGGCATTGAATCCTAAGAGAAGTCAAACAGGCCTTTTGTTTAGTTGAAAAATGATTGATAAAAACCAGTCCTGAGCTCAACTAGAGAGAGATGTCAAGATGGGTACATACTCTCAAGCTGCAGAGAAAGATGCATGGAATATTTTCCAGCAATACCTGCTTTGGGCAAGTGGAAAGAAACAGCAAGAGCTGCCATGGTAATTACAACAGTTCCAGTTCCTGGTGACATAACCCTTGAGAGATGAAGATTTTCCTTGTCATTAGAAGCCTTTTTCCCCTTTCCCTGTCACTCTTGATAAAAGACGTAGAGAAGCAGGTGAAGTCCTGAATGCTAAAGTGCTTTCATAAAGGTACTGCTCTACCCCATTCCTTTTGTCCCAAAGTTAGAAGAGGATCTGAGCACAGAAAGGAAGCCAATAAACTGTAGACTTCACTCTACTGACCAGGATGTATCTATATCCAAGGGTCAATGTTAGGGACTCCCTTCCGTAACAGAAACCTTGAGAAGGTCATACATGACCCTACTGAAGGGTTAGATTCTATAGATACCTCCTGCTGTCAGTGAGAATGGGCACAGCACCCGAGACAGACAGAGTGAGAAGGCAGTGCTGCTTACCTTTGAGTTAACAGTAACAAAAAGTTCACAAACAAGCTATGCAGGTGACATATATGTATTGTTTTCCCAGTTTGGATTTCTGGCAGCCTCAGGTTCCTCTGACTGCACAGCTAATGGGGGAGCTGGCATCAGAGCTGCCCAAGGTGTTTTAAATCAGAAAACATCCACTCTGCCCAACAACCAACACTTACTTTTGCAACAAGTAGGACAGAAATTGTCAAGACAATCCTTTCCATTTAATGATGGAAAATAAAATATACTGCCCTCAACTATGTGCTGCATGCCACAGCCATTACCAGTGAGTCCTTAGACTGCTGCAAACAGAAGGATGTTACTAATTTGCAACAATGGCTTTATATGCAGCCCAGGTTAATTGAAATCTAGAAGCAACACCATTCTTGTCTATTTTGGAGGTAGCAGGAAGCTAGCTCAATAAGCTGTCTGCTCTGCTCGAAGTTACATTAACAACTGTCTCACCAGTTACCACCAATACAAGGGGAAAAAGTAAAAGACTTTGTCAACCAGAAATAACCATGACAATTAATTAACAACGGCCTGACTGCTCCTGGCACCTGTGCTGGCCGCCTGCTTCCAAGAGCAGCAGGTTGCAGAGGGACAGAGATATATTTAGCTTCCTAACTTCCATGAGTTTATATCCCTCTGTAGAAGCTTGCTTTACAGTAAAAGTCAAATGAATGAAATGACAGCTTTTCTGTATGCTTTTCAAAATCATCCTGTGGCATTTGTGAAGTGGCTCTCTGGTGTAGAGCAGGAATATGAAGCATAAAAAGCAATAATTCCCTGTATTATAGAAGCAACCTCCCCCTCTTGGCTTTATTCCTAGACTAAGACATTTCTTCCACAGGTTGCAACATTTCCCCACATCCCCAGTGTTACAGCCAGAAGTGATCTCTGAGCCTTAGATGTGTCCTCAGTACATGGGTCTGAGCAGCAGGACTGATAAAGCCCTATTCTCTACTGACTGGACTCCTGAGACTGGATATCTACAGTGTGGACGCTGACTCAGGCTTTTGCACAAGCTGACATGTAACAATGCTTTGGCTGCGATCTTGTGACACATCTCATGTAGGCTCTCTGTGCCCAGTCATCCTTTTTTTTCTGCAAAATTTGTAGGAACGTAACAAGGTTGAGTTTCAAACCCTGATTCCTGTCCTGTGCAAGGATAGGAGATGGACTCATGATCCATGAGGGTCCCTTCCAACTCAGGTCATTCTATGATTCCATGATTTGGCCCAGGGGCTCAGAAATTACTTTTTGCAAGAAAAGAAAGGGGAAAATGGTCAAACATAAGAGGGGTCCGTGCTCTACAAACACAAGTCTTCCTTAGGAAACCAGGCCAAAAGAGAACCAGCTGACAGTGCATGCCAGACAAGGGTTGAAGGAAGAAATGAGACAAAGATGGTATTTCAAGCTTCCAACCAAAACAGATGAAAACTTCACAAGAAATCTGTGGTCCATGAACATTTCCATACAAAAAGGGGGTTTGCTGCAGAAGAAAAGGATCCACAGCTGTGCTGATGAGTGTTAGACTAAATCTTGATAGTTAGGCAGTTTGAAATGACTGACACACATAGAATGAGGAGTGGAAACTTACAGACTTCAGCAAACAATGTGGCCATGACCTCAGTGTCACTCCAAGTAGTGCATAACAAATGCTTGAGAGCGCCTTACCCAGCTCCTTTCCCTCCACGCTCAACGCATTTCCTTAACTGATGAGTCAGGGTGTTTTTTGACAACAGTTTTGAGCAAACACAAACTCATCATTGGCTTTCTCCAGTGCTTTAGCCATGTTGTTCTCTTGTGTCAGTCACGGACTCCTGCACCATGCTTGGTTACTGGTGTGGACAAAGAGCGGTCTTACAGGATGCAGCATCTGGGCAGACTGACTGAAAATTCATAAGAAATCATATGGAATTACTCCCTTTTGATTCCTCTAACTGGGGAAGGGCTGTTGCAAGGCAGTTGGCCTGTACAGCTCCAGCAAGGCAGGAAATACTGTAACAGCAATCTGGGTGACTACTCTTGGGAAGCTTTTCTGACGCCTGAAAGCTTCACTCTTACCTCATGGCTACAAGAAGGCACATCTTAGCCACTCAATTATATTACAGTCAGCTATTCCTGGTCCAGTTCTTAGCAGCAACAGAGCTAATCTATGATTTTTTCCCAAGAAGGCAATAACTTCACCTCCATTTTGCCTCCTCTGCACAAGAGGGATGCTTTACAGTGAAATCCTTTACCACAGTGATTTCTCCAAGACTGCAACCTTCAAGAAAAAGTCCTTTTTGTATAAGCAGTGAAGCAAAGCCTAACATGAATTGCCATCTGGGGACAAGACCAACCTTCAGTTAAACAGAGGTCAGATTAGCAAAAGCTTTCTTGCAATTCATTATAAAAATCAATGCAAGAGAGCCAGCAAGCTGGACTGCACACCCCTCCTTTTTCTGCCCAGCAGACAAAACGCAGTAGAAGAGCACCTCTGTTTCACCTCTCCCCCAATATGAACTGCACACTCTGGAGGAGATGTGAATCTCTACAGCTCCACCAAAAGCCAAGCTGACACATTAAACCCAAGAGCAGAATTTTCTTTGTCTGATGCCCATAGAGGCTGGTATCAGATGTTAACCCCATACAAGCTGACTGGACTGCATTCAGCCTAGTGCTTGGCAGCAATACAAGAGCCAAAACATTTTTATAAGAGCAACAGACTTCCTGATTTGGAAGGTGCCAGTGAAAGGAACAATGTCTGTAGAAACCAGAATTGCAGCTACCAGGTCTGAGTCCCTATGCAAAGTGTGCCCTCTCTGCAGAGGCAGTAGAATGTAGCTCTAATGGGAGCCACATGCTTCTGGCATGCTCTATGGTGCATCGGTAGCTGTGTGCAAAAGCAGCTCAGGCATACACAGCTGCAGGCTGAGCAGCACCTTACCTAGCACCACACAGCTTTTGGGTGGAAAAGGGCTAGGAACTGGAGCTAACAGAGAAGTCAGGTTTATAGGGAACAGAGTTATAAAGATCAGGGAAAGGATGATCCTATGGAAGGGGGCAGAGGGGAAGAGAAAACACAACCTAAAAATTATGTCACATAACACTTACTCCAATGAAGCAATAGGTTAAAAGGTTCCTGCCTCACAAGCTGTTTGCTGGGCTCTGAAAAAATCTTTCAGAAGTTGGCCTAAGATGGCCAAAAGTGAAAGAAAGAAGGAGGCGAAAGCATGTGAACATGTGGCATGCAATGCTGCTTTGGCTGACACCCGTTTCAGAGGAAGGAAAGGGTTCTTTGAAAGGCTTTTAAGTACAAGGTTAATCCAGAGCCCTATAAAATCAGCACTCTCCCTTTGCAGTATCTGCATGACCAGTCTCAGGCTGACCCAGTGCTGAATGAACTGCAAGCATCTGTCATCAATTTCTGATGCTGATTAGATTAGACACTGCCCTCAGAGCTGTCAGGTTAGAGAATCCCTTTTCTCAGGGCTTTGTTCTGAGGTTTTATTTCATTTCATTATTACTGATGCTTCTGTTTTCTCAGGGGCCAAAGCAATGGTATTGCTCTTGGCTTGCTACCATTTCTAAGTCATCCTTTCCCTTGCAACCCTACAGCATGGCAAAACTACACAACACGAGAAGCGGTGGTGCAATTCCCGCCCCACTTTATTTCTGTCTTCCTCTCTCTCTCACACACACTTGTCACAAGATATATCTGCTCTTCTTGACAGTTATAGCTATAGCTCAAGGGAAGGAATGACACTTTGAACAAAAATACCTATATATAAAAAAGACTTTGTCCTTGTGTCCCTAAATTCTTATCTGTCCATGAAGAAGTATTCCACTGGATTAGACAGACACTCTTACCCAGCTCTGGCTGCTGCTGGCAAGGGGCTGGATTAAACAGAGGTCTGATCTTGGACTAGCTGGCATCCAACAGCTCATACATACACGACTGCAAGGTTTCGTTGCTTCCTTTCCAATGGTTTGGGCAGAGATCCAAAAGTAAATGTAAAAAAAAAGACATACAGATTAAATCTATTTTAATAGGACTACTGGTTGACTTAGAAAAAGTACCCAAGAGAGATATGTGGTCAAGAATGTGGAAGGTACCAAAACATGCATGTAGAACTCCTTAGCTGAGTCAGTGTGGCACCAGCATGATTTCCTCTAAGATCTTTGCTCAGACTTTCACTGCTGGCACATTGTTTGCTTGTTCTTAGCTTCTCTTAGACACTGTTATCCAGGCTTCCTCCTTCGGGGAGGTTACCAGCTCATACTGGGTCTCTATGACTTGTCCTTTCACTGGATGGAGACAGAGATTCCTTACCAGGACACTCAGCAGAACTGTAGCCACCATATAGGCAAACCTGAGGGAAGAGGCAGGAAAAAAAGAATAAAAACCTTGCTAGGATGTAAATCTGCCAAAGGACAACTGCCAGCTTGGACAGACTGCCTCAGCAGTAACAGGAAGAGGCTGAAAGCACCTTCTCTCCTGTCTGCCAAAGAGACACACAAAGACTTCATTCCCTGTGCTCACCTCAACTCTGGGCACTCCTGGCTTCCTGAAAAACCCAACAAGGACAGGTTTTTCATGGCTGATTCCTCATTGAATCTCTCTGGGTCAAACCTATGAAAAACAACATACACTAAGGCTTTCTCTGTGGGCACAGGATCCTTTCCCTGGACACAGGTGCACACACACTCACGAGGAAGAAACTGGCAACGAAATACAGAATCTCAGTCATTTGCTCTCTCTAAATTATGCTGGGTAATTCCATGCAGATATATGAAGACAATAGTGCATCCACTCCATCTATGTTCCCAGCCTGTCAGCTGCATCCCAGCTTGGTCAAAATGCTGATAAACTGAGTTAGTGTGACACAGGACTGGAACTAATATGCATTACCTCTCAGCAGTGAGTATTAAGCCTGAGTGCACAGCTGAGCAGATGCTACTGCTTGCCCTCCATTCCCCTCCAGGGCACACACAATCTGATCTGTCTCCCTTTCTTTCTGCCCCTGTGTCCCTTCCTCTCTCACTTCCAAAAATATTGTATTTTCCTTTTCTCCTTGCCCCTCACCCTTCTCTTCAAGCAGCTGGTGTGTGCCAGCTGGTATGTGCTGGAGGAGGGAAGCTGGTGACTCATTCAAGTGAGAAAAGTGGTTTCCAGCATCAGGATGGTGGAGGCTGTGAGAGAACTATTATCCAGGGCTGACATGAGTTAAAACAAGATTCCCATAATCAACTAACCACAGGGAGACTAATAAAATATAATTCAATTTAAATGTTAAAAAAAACCCAAAACCAAAACAAACGGGAAATTTGATAGATGGAAGGCCATTCTCTTTCAGCTAAATATTTCTGCTTGCACCTCAAGCCTTTGGCTCCCTGCCTAAATATCCAAGTTCTGCTTCTACCAAAGTGAAAACGCATGTTGGTGCTGACCCTTATTAAAAGCAGCATCAAACTTAGATTTCCCCTGAACTTAAGTGGCAAACTACAGATGTTGTAATAGGAAAGAAAATGCAGCTGCCTAGCAAAACAACAGGGAGGGCCAACAGCCATGAAATGTTTTTGTACAGTAGGGAGGTGAAAAGAACTTATCTCCTATCTCCATCACAGAAATACACATCTACCTCAGACTAAACCTGAACCTCAGCCTTCTTCTCCTTGGTATAAACATACTGTGTTCATAGTAGTCACCACCATCCCTCCCATTAAGCTTCATCAAACCCTTCCTAAAGACAGTACTATCCCAGTGGGTAATCCTTGCCAAGACGTCTGTAAATTGGTGCATCAATGTCTGACCCTTTAATAAGAGCTACACTTGCAGGAGAGGACAAGTGCTGTTCTAAAGCCTGTATTCTTTCCCCTAAATCTCAGCTGTCTGTTTTCTCTGTCTAGAGTAACTGATCCACATTTTTTTCTCAGACCAAGTGAAGTAAGTCATGTCAAAGTTTGCCACCTGGAGGCCACAGGAAGTTACAGCGTTTTTTTTTTCCTTTAACCTTTGAAATACTGGCCTGGATCCAGTTTTGTTTTCACAGACAGAAGTAATGAGGTAGCATTTCCCTTCCTCCTGAAAAAACAAAACTTCAGACTGACATTTCCTCCCTTGCATCATTGTTTCATGGTGACAAGCACTGATTCCAAAGCCATTATAATCACTGTTTCTCTCTCACAGAACATCTTAAAAAGAATTTACCAGGAAAGTTGTGTGTGTATGTGCATGGACCAAAAAAAAGTGTTAATAAACTCTAACACATACATACATGCTGACTGGAGCATGGGAGGCATGATTTGAATTGTCCCAAAATGCAATCCATGGAGACAAATAAACCAAACCAAAATTGATTTTCTTATAGACTCCTCTTCATTGCCAAAATCTGCTTAAGGCAGGCCCTGCAACCAAACAGGCTGTGCTTTAAGATATAAAGAATATTAATTAAAGAAAGGAAAGGAATCAGTTGCAATAAAAGTCTTGATTCTACATACTTGTATGGTGATGGCCATGATGAACTATCCTGCAGCATCACACCAAGAGCATAAAGCACAAGTGTCTGCAAAGAAGATTAGGAGATATATGTCACAGCAGAAAGAAATGCACAATTAAAGATACTTTTGGACAGTCCTGCTGGTTGACAATTACTCTGCAGACTACTCATTTTTATAAGGTGGATTAAAAAGATAATATGCTATATTCGTCTACAGATTTCTGTAATCCATGCCCAGATATTAGGATTCTAACTTCTAAGGCCCGTGCTGCAACTGTTGGTGGTTAGAGAGGGCCTGGTCCCATTCCTCTACTCTTGTTGGCATTGTACATATGGACAACTTCATTCTCTGCAACAGGAAGTACCACACTGTGTGTGAAATACGGGTGATAGGTTCAGACCTGAAATCGTGCACAACTGAGCCCATAAATCCCTTCAAAAGATGATTCATCCGTGGTAGACTCAGAACCAGAAGCAAATCTGCTCAGAAGAGAACATGAATTCCAAGAGCCTCTCCCACAGAGAAACTGCAGGGCAGACTTTGAGCTGAATTGTACTTTCAGACAACAAAACAGCTGCTCAGGTTCAAAAGTGTCAGAAGAAATGGTCCTCCTGCCTTTGTGGGAAGAAGAGGAAACTGCAAATTCTCCTCCAGGAAAGGAGAGTGGTCTAGTGCTCCTAGTACTGCCCTACCTCTTTGGGTATTGTATGTTGGTCAATTCTCCCCTCCAGCTCCTGCAACTGTGCAGCAATGGGAGTGAGCTTTGCTGTTCGCACTGTTTCACACAGGACTTGCCGACAGTATCTGCAACAAGTAAGACTTGGTTAGTTTAATCCTCCCAGAGAGAGGACTGTCCTCCTGGAGCTCTCTCAAGCCACACTGAGGCACTTCATTTTTCTTCTGGCAAGGACTCCCAGCACCTTTGCAAGACACATTAGATCACATGAGCAGCTTTTAGGAAAGGTTGTCAAAATCTCTCTTCACCACATTTTTTTTTCAGATTTTTAACCAAACTAACTCTTCTAAAAAGCATAAATACACCAGCCTGGACCTCTTACTCATCCAAGAAGCAATAAGAAATCCACATACTCCATACTCCCTTACTGAAACTCTAACAGTAGTCCAAATATAGAATGCAACCAGCTGCATCAACAGATGCACAAAAACCAGGCACACTGCTGACCAGTCATCATCCTAGCCCTTGTGGCTCCTTGAAAAAAGATTATTCCATGCTTTCTCTCTAAATATGTCATGAATACAACCATTAAAATGACTGATTACCTCTACTTTTGGAAAATCAGGACAAAACCCAAACAAGACAATAACCAAAAATTTTGGCCTGGCAGTCAGTGCACTGATTCTGTGCTCTCCTCTGCTGATGAGCCTAAAGGGTTTCCTATAGACACCCGGAAAAGAGCAGCTTGATCCGCATGTCTGAAGCCCTACAGCAGTTTCTCTCTGTGCTGAAAGTCATCCTGTGGTTTGGTCAGTTCTAGGGAGAAAAAAAAAACCAAAACAGTAGCTTTTGGATGCCTTCTTCTAACCCAGTGCAGGCTGGGCATCAGGCTCCAGCACATGAGATAACCTTCCTCTGCAGTTCCTTTCACGCGACCCACCTGAGCTGCTCAATTTTTTCATGTGTAATTGGTCCCTTCCCCAGAACACGGTCCATCTCCTTGTAGAGATTCTGCTGAACATCTTCTGAGGTTGTGAGGAAATAGACTGCCCATGTACACACTGGGGAAGAAACAAAGACAAGATGGGATCCAGAAAATTCAATCCTTTTCAAACTGCACTCAGTTTTCTTACTTCCTGTATTTGCAACCTTACTTTTTGACCCAGAAAACAGTGACCTCTATTCACAGCCTGCTGTACTGATTCTATATTCACAACAGGAACAGAGGCTGAACTTCTGTGTAACAGGAGACCCTGCAAGCTAAAATTCTCTTTACACTGCTAAGATGAGCTTACGGAGCTGTGCAGGAGACTGAGCTGTTCAGCCTCACAGCTCTAGGGAAGGGACCACGCAGCACAGCAAAAATCCAAGGAACCAGTGTTATTAGACCAAGCAAGCAAATGAAAGGCTGGTTTGTCCAAAGCCTTCGAAAATCCCCTTATTTTGAAGGTTTCCCCATGTTACCTCTGGTGAGGGCTCAGACAGCCAACATCTAGGGCTCCTGACAGTACAGCTCTCTGTAGCAGGCAGCACTTGTCTCCTCTACTCTACTTTGTGAGGTACTCAAGAGATATCTTCGACAGGAGAGTGAAAAAGAAACCTTGCAGAAGAAATAATTGTGTAGGATGCAGCTTCCCTAAAGCTACAAATAAATGTTACTACCACTCTAAACTGCCTGTTCATGAGAACTATCTGGAACCACTGAGGAGTCAAGCCCCTTAAAATTCCTGAAGTACTTGGAGAGGACATTCTCTGGGGACAGTATTATCATAGTTGTCAAATTTACCCTCCACATGCTTTAACACCCAGCTGCACATGGGAGGTCTGCTTTGGAGCCCCAGCCCCACTGGCTGAGGTATTTTTATATTTTTTATATTTTTTTGTGTTCCATAACCTTTGCACAAATCCCAAAGTAGCTCGTTTGAAAGTCTTCCACACAAGGAAAACACCTCTCCTCCAGAAATTCAAAGTGGCCAGTTAGATTCCAGCACTCTGCTATAATTTCCTTCCCATGTGTCAGAACCTCTGTTTTGCAACACGACCTTTGTTGCTTACCTTTTTTGCTGCTTTTTTATCAAATTTAGCAGCAGTTAGCTGGGGTCAGAGTGCAATTAAAAAGCAATGGGAATAAATTCTAAGGTTCACTGAAAGACTGGGAAGGTTGTCAACCACAGCTTAGTTTAAACTCTCTAGCTGTGAGGCTGTGTTTGAGTCCGCTGTAAAACTAGCTACTTCTACACATCTTTAGCTCAGGAGAAACAGAATGATGAATATACTTTTTTATTAGCTTAGGATAAGTCTCATGTCATCACAGTTTTAGACAGCTGAGCCTCAGGATGGAAAGGTACCTACAATCTGTACTTACAGTTAGCAGTAATTATGCATCCTGCCAAGGAGAAAATCATTGTATCTTCCAGAATCTAGGAAATATTATAAAAACCGTGTCAGAATGAAGTTCATAAAACTGTAAAGATAAAAAAGAAGTGGCACATTCTCCACTCAAGTGCATGAAATCCCTTTAGTGCAGAGAGCAGGAAACACATCTAGAAGACAGACTGAACCCCGTACAGAATTTCCACTGGAATGACACGAGACACACTTCTAGTTATAAAAATAGCAACAAAGCAGTAGCAAGGAAACTACTGAAGTGTAATGGAATTAAGCATTGTAGGAACGGAAAAAAGAATTACAAACCCTGCCTTAATAAGGAATCTGACCTGAGATGCAAAAGCCTTAAATTACTAAAAGGCTACAATGTAATGAGCTTGTAATAGCGAAAGTCCATCACTATGTAACAACATAAGGGCTGCACAGACCTGCTGGTCACTCAGGTTCCCCTGCAGCAAGGTGTCTATAAAGACGTGTCTGTTGAATGATCTGCCACGGCGCTCCTTTATAACTTTCCTTAAGGTGGATTCCATCTCCATCAGAGCTTGGGAAGCAAACAGAAATGTTTATTTTAAAACCTGGTCATCCTGAGTGCTGCAAAGAAGCAAATCCATCTCCCCAAGCAGATTTTCAGACCAGCTGTCTCTGCTGGGCTCACGTACAGAAGCAGCCTCTGCCACACGTTGACGTCAATTTGGAAGGGGGTATCTCCAATTCAGTTGAAAATGTAGGAATCAAGTAAGACAGGTTGCCTATAAAAAACTACCCTTACAGGTATAACTGAGACGTACTCTGTAAGCTGAAATCATGTTAAGGGAAAGTCACACACCAGTTAGCTAGTTAATTATTATTAGTTGCATGGCCTGCAGAGCTATAATTAGTGAAGTGTTACTGCACCTCCACCGATGGTTTTCCTTTTGCTAGGGGTTCCACAAGCATGGTGCAAGAGAATGGCTCTGTGCTGAAGTGTCTGCACAGAAGACAGAAAGGAAGGTAAGGAAAATGTGGGAGGGTTTTAGTACTAAGAGTCCTTATGTCTGAAGCTATCTGAGCGCCTAAATCCTCATACCTGTGGGGACTTAGGGACCTAGATGCCACTGGCTGTCTGATTAAAATGACCTACTCAAGACTATCCAGGAAACAGAGAAGTTAGATCTGAAACTCAACTTACCAAGGCTGAATTCAGTCCCCTTTTCTTAGAACTACCCTTCCTCTCCACATAGGAAGGCCAGCAACACTTAAATACCAAGTCTCACTCTGTAGAGTTTGTGAAACTGTGTCCTAATGCACCATCCTACTACAACTTAGGAACAGTCTTGAACAAGTGCCCATGGGAGAAGCTCATTTTAACGGGGGAGTAGCTGTCCTCAGGTTCTGAAGCCCACAGAACAGCAAAATAAAAAACTGGGTTCAGAAGACTTACAAGCAAACCCTTAGTTCTAGATACAAACCACTTCTGTTTAACATCTTACCAATCAATACAACAAAAAAGACAGGATAATCGAAAAATAAAATAACTTCCTGTGAAATATATGAGAAATAAAAGCATTGTCATAACAGACCTGAAAATCATGTTACTTTGCAATAGCACATCAGAGGCTATCACGTGGAAAGCATCCATCATAGTAGCATCTCTACACTTGTGTCTTCCAGCCTGTGAGTGTTAGGCATCGCAGTCACCTAACTGTGCATCATACAAATGACCATTCAGGCCACACCAAGTGGGTCCATCTGTCTCCACCCAGCACAGTTGCCTGCCTCCAAGAGAGGCCAAAAGTGGACACCAGGAAACAGAACAGGAAGGGAGCAAGCACACCCTGATACTTCCCAAGATCCTTTATCAGCCTCCAGACTGGAAAGACCCTGCAACTAGAGCTGGAACTAGAGCTCTAGCACTACAAACTTCTTGCGCAACAGCAGGCTCACCACTCAATTAAAAAAAAATTATTTCATGCAAGAGTAAGGATGACGCATCTGGTAGCTTATGGCACGATGGACAACTCTGCAGAAAAGCTAAGACAGCTGGCCAAATCAAGTGCTCCCACATGTTAATTAAGTCTAAGTATTAATCAGGCTGTGATTCTGGGAGGAACATACCATCTTCGTAGAGCTTCTTCCTAGTCATGTTCTTGTCAAGGGACCCATCCAAGAAACCCTTCCCAATCTCTGACCACATCTGAAAGAAGGACAGAGGGAAAATGACCATCACTCACTGCAGACGGAGACTGCTAGGACTCTTCCCTATTCAGGAATATGAAAGCACCAAATAAAATGAAGTCTTCCTGTGAATGCAGAAATGTGAACTCTTCAGAACACCATGTCCCATTCCAGATATTACATCTATGATACAGCTATCATAAATTGAGTTGAAATGAAACAATTCTAATTAACACTGTAAGGGAAAAGGCATGGCAACCTTGAATGGGAGGTGGATGTGTCTCTTACCCACCCTATCACCAGCAGATCTAACATTCCCAGATGTGGACACAGCTCGGGATCTCCTCAGACTTTCCTTTTCCCACAATGTCAGACAGCCTTCAGAAGATCTTTGAAAAGGAGGAGTTCCACTGGCATTACCAGTAGAGTTTATGACTTACATACCAAACAAGTCTTAGCTGCCATTCGATCTGGGTTCCCAGTCCCCACAGACCCTTTAGAAATACCTTAGGCTAATGACAACAGGATCAGTAGTAGGATCTTTCTGATAGCTTCAGCCTGGGACAACTGAGGCAGAGCCCTCAAGCTCTTAAGCTTAATGTTAGCTTGATATTAAAATCTCAGCAGTAGCTTGTACTAAACTGTATAGAGACACAAGCTATGTGCTGTCGATGTGGAAAAATATGAGATTTTCTTGCTCTTTGTGACACTTACTGCATCATGGTGCCTGCGGAATCGGATGACTTCCCGGTCATCTTCAAAGCTGCTGCCCATAGCTGTCTGCGTGACAGACTTCATGGCAAAGCCCAGCATGTGCTGGCAGAGTGGCACATGCTGTGCCTCAGGGAGGGAGAGCCATTTGGCTAGCAATTCTTCTGACAGCTTGAGAGGGAAGGAACCATTAGTTGGCAATAATATCAGCTGCCTATTTACCAAACACACCCTGGAGACATTCCCACCCCTGTTCCTGAGGCAGACCACACTTTCATGGCTATGGCATGAAGCCACACTCTTTATAGGGCCTCCTTCCATTGTTAACTTAAACAGTATTTAGCCTCAAATCTTCTGCTTCTTCCCAGGGTTCTCCCTCTTGTTGATTCCTGTCCTCCTTTCTTGTTCCCTCTGTCACAAAAGAAACCTTACAACCTCTAACACTGGTAGCTCCAGAGTGGGAAAACAGATCACACTCTGGCTGCTGTACTGAGTCAACAGAACAGTTCTTCACCTGCTTGTTGTCCCAATAACTGATTCCCTGCCTCTCCCTCCTGTCCTGGGAAATAAATCTAGAACCCAGACGCTCCAGTATCTTTAACTGCACCTGGCATCTTGGCATAAAAAGTCACCAAGCTCAGCCCTTCCCCCTAACCCAATGGAGCTAAGAGAAACCAAATATTCACACCAAGCTTGAACAGGCAGAGGCTGTTTGCTGTCTAGGATGCTTATAGTTCCAGCCTAATCTGAACGCAGCTCCTTTATCCTAGTGATCACTTCACTAAAGTTTCCCTTGTGCGCCACACAGGGCTTCTCTGCTCTACAAAGGCAGTTACGCACCTTCCGGATGAGGGCAAAGTTACTTTGCAAGGACTTGGTCACACCATTTTCATACAGCTTTCTCCTCATGTGGCTCTCTCCTGTATCCCCATTCAAGCTGGACTGATACCTCAAGAGGGACTTCAGCATCGCCTCAAAGGGATCCACTGAAAGTGAATAAAGAGAACAACATTCCAAAGTCAGGCAGTCAGACCACACAAGGATGATGAAAACAGCAACCTCTTCAGTCGGGCACTGATACTTCTGGGCAGTGAGCACGGCATAGCTCCCTCCCCCCAGGAACTTTGGGGGGGCCAAGTGCGGGCTGGGACCTCATACGGTGTCTTCTCTGTGGCAGGGTACTTACTATTCTGTGATCAACTTTCCCTGCAGAGGTTGCCTGCTGGTTCTACCAAGTAGCTCTTTAGTAATAATGCCTTGGAAGCTTGCTCCCACTCTGCCAGCTCCTAGCTGGTTGTGTCATTGACTTGGTGACACCAATAAGCTTGGCATGCTCCTTCCTCTTCTTCTCCAGCCTGATCTGCAGCCCCTCTAGCACATTCCCCTTTGACATTGGGTGTACCCTCCTTCCCTAACCACGGTTATGCCCTCAAGACATATCAGTTGGCATAAGAAACTTAGCTGGAGGTTGCTCTCTGCACTCCTTACCTTGCTTCAGTTCCAGCAAACCTCATCTGACTTCCTACTGCTCCTGCATGATTTCTCTTGCGTGCACCGAGTTCCCTGCTGATAAGCTCTTCCCAAAGTAACACCTAGATCTCTCAATCAGGGCTGCTTCCAGCAGAGAAGCTCTTATAGAAAACAGTACCCCACTAAGCTACAGATTGCTTTCTACTTCTAATTGCCTTTCCTTCCATCATCCTTCTGCACAGACATTTGCCACAGTGTACAAACTAGACAAAAACACGTATCCTCCATTTTCCATATCCATGTCTCACTTCAGTTAGATTTTTAACACTGAATTTTACCACCAGGGGCCTCTACTTAAAACGTTTGCTGAAGTCTTCAGTATCAATGCAAAACTGTGCAATAAAGCATGGCATATGCTTTTCCCTTTCTGTAAACTTTTCTGCAGGTCTAGCTTGCAGAATCCTTAGGAAATATTTGGAAGTAACAATCGGGGGGGTTCAAGAGGGATATGTTCATTGTTTATCGCTGTCTGTTATTTGTCCCAGAGGAGACTGAAGCCTCTGAGGCATCAGAAAATATCACAGCTGGGTTAGACACACATGACTCTACCAACTATGTTTGTATGTAGGATTCCCAGCAGAGATCAGGGCCTCATTATTCTACTGCCAAACATACAAGAGACAAGTCTCACCTGCAGAGGACTTACTACCTAATGACACAAAAGCAGAGGCCAGAGGCACAGATATGGTAAACCTTTCTAAATGCTATTCTCTCTCATCATTTCCCTCCCAACGTTTTTAAGCTCTGTATCTCACCCTTTTCCCTACTTTGAATGACAAGGAGTATGTGCATGTGTCTTTTGGCACAGCAGACAGTACCTGCAGCTCTCCACGTGGAGCAGGCTGTTATGTGACTCCAGCTGCTGCTGACAATTCCTCCTCCAAAGTACTTTGCCACGGAGTTGCTGCTGCTGTTCATGCCACGATTCCCTGCTGACTGGCGCTGGCAGAGCCAGGCACACTACCGGGGTAGTCAGAAAGAGACGTGGCTGGTGGTAAAGCCCACATAGCAAATTAAGCAAGCAGACTCATGTGGAGAGAACAGAGGATGCTGCAGAAACTGCAAAGTTCTGCTGGTGCATAAGAAAGAAAATTGCTGGGTCAACCAAGGTCTCCATTTCTTTCTTTCCCATGTCCCTAGTGCAAACTGGTAGTCCTGTGCCACTGATACGCTCACTGGTGCGAACTCAGAACTGCAAAGCTCAGGCTGCCCTTTGCTGAAGGCTGGCACTGCCTCACAGTATCTGGGCACAGCTATGTCTCCACAGCCAGGGAATGCAAGTGACTCCACAAGGCACAAACTGCCTCTCAGAGACAGAGCTCTGTCCTGCCAGCACTTCCACGAACTTCATTTGTCTTTGTCTTGGAAACATCTTCAGGGTTACATTTTTAGACCTCTTAGTGAAGCATATTGAAAAATCAGCTGTTCCTTCTACTTACAAGGAAATCTTCTCCCTCATGCTAAGAACCTCAGAGTGTAGTCCTAGACGCCATTGTAAGTAAATACAGAGAAAAGATCTAACTCTGTACAGCCGAAACACATACCAAGGAGAACTGAACATCAGAGATGGAAAGGGACTCTGAAGCTGCACGGTACAAATGCACATGGAACAGCAATGAAGCTGTCCTGCTCAAATAGGCCAAGATATATAGCTCCATCTCCAGCATTCAATGTGCTTCAACACAAGGTGCTTTGGTTGTACCTACCCAAAAGCTGACATTGCCTTATGGCAGTCTCTGAACCCGCTGCTCCTGGCAATCCTGTATTAGTCCACTCTCTTCACACCCACACCCTTCGCAGGCCCAGACTGCTTCTCCAGAGTCTCTCACAGGAATTCCCAGTGTCAGCAACAAAGTTTTACTTCCTTTGAATTCTTCTTGCAAATTAATATCAACCAAGCCTTAAGATACCATGAAAACGTACCAACTTCAAGCACTACTTTAAAAATCAGACAATAAACCAGTCTCCTGGCATTGGGAACCTGTACATAACTACGAATGCAATTAGCCCAACTTTGAGGCTTTCATGAGAGATGCACTACCAGCACCTCTCATTCCCTTTCTCTCTCCAAGACGTTTGGCCATACCCATGACACACACACGTGAGACGAGAGGAACCTTACTCTGCTACTTGGAGCCAAACCCTACACCACAGTCTTGGAAGCAAACAAGCAGACATTGATGAAGAGCAGCTCTGGCCTCAGGTACCCCAGCAGACCAAGGAGTCACATGGCAAGGGTTTTCAGCTGGCGCTGGAGAGTCAGGAGTTGGGATATAACCCAGTCCACAGTGGGCTGTCTCCTGCCCCAGAGCACTGTGTGCACAGAAGAGATACAGGCAAGGTCAGGTCTTCAACTAAACTGCAAGGTACCCATAGCCAGCTGGTGGGCAACACCTATTCCTACTCACTACAGGTGGTATAGGAACTGGTTTGCTACAGCCTCTCAGCTACTACGTGCAATCTATAACTCGAAGCTCAGGAAAAACAATCAGTAAGATTACCCACCTCTAATAAAGTTTGAGCACTTCTGACAAACATCAGGGCTAAAAGGAAAGCACTGATACAACTAACACTGCAGCTTTTTCAGGTCAGAGTTCAGTACAGATCATGAGAACCCTCTTTCTTAAGCCTGTTGCTACCTTTACAAGGATCCTCCCTTAAGATATTCCTTCTGCTGGGCTGAACACACTTTCTCTGGCTCCTCCTCCTCGACAGGTTCCTCACTCCTCTGAGAGCACCAGCAGTCCATCTTTGCATTTGATTTATTCAAAATCATGCCTAAGTACACAGAGCAGGATTCCAGGTCTGGCTTGGGTTCATCTTGTTCAACAGCCTAGATGCTTTCCTGTTTCTACAGAAAGTACATGACTCAATGCACCCTTATCTTTTTTCCCATGGCCGTGTAATCCTGCAGGCAATTAATACACCCTGCTCTTGTCCCTACCCTTCCTGTTTCTGCTACCCCAGCCCTCAGGGGTACCCAGCTCCTTGCTCTGTCACTCTGCTTCCCTGTGTTGACAAGGGATCCCAGCACGATGCCATCATGACAGGCTGCTAACATAAGAGGGAGTATTTTAACTCCTCAATCCAGTATTTCTTTTTCCCAACACAATCCAGCCTTGCCCCCTCTTTCTTACATCCCTTACCTCCAGATTCAGCGATGACCCGAGCAGTGTCCAAGCAAACGCTGAATTGAAACACTGACAGAAACAGCTCTATTGTTTTCCTTGTCTGGAAGTCTAATTGTCAAAGAAGTACAGCACGCATGTCTTACTTATCCCATCCTTGAAAAACATGTTTAGCCCTTGACACAGCAGGATGCCAGATTAGTCTGTAACTGCCAGGGTCACCTTTCCTGCATTGAAGCCCAGGCACTGTATTTGTTTTTCTCCAGTACTTGGGTATCCCCCAAATTCATTGCTGAGAACCCACCTGCTCAGGGGTCTATCACCGCTTCTCTGAGCTCTGAGAAAGTGACTGTCTGCTCAATTTCCCCTAAACACACTTGAGTGCACTTAGATCTTTCAGGGTGGGTTTCCACCTTCTGGAGTGCCATTGCTATCGACTGTGTTTTGCTGATCTTCATTAACTCCCACTCCTTTTCCCAAATCATCACCATTTTTTTTGAGTCTGTGATGCAACCGTAGAAATAGCTTAGCCATCACAGCCCCAGCATGAAGTGATGCTAAGATATCTGCCTGTGCCTAAAGGACCAGGTCAGAGGTGTGCAACCACCATCTCATTCAACCTTATAAAAAGAGAACTGGAAAAAACAGAGGTTAAACCCAAACATCAATCGAGTTATCTTATTGTTTACGGTAACCTTAGGAAGCAAAACACCCACCTAAGAAACTTACACCATAAATTAGAACATCCTCCCAGGACTAAGAGGGTGAACTCAGCTACCAGCACTACTGACCACTTCGAAGTCTGGAAGATCAGTAGTGGTTTTCAGCAAAAAATTCTACATGTCAAAGAAAAACAGAAGTTAAATAACTTCTTCAAATAATACTTTAAAAACCTTCACACCGAACCACACAGGGGAGCTATCACAAACTAGCACAGTTCTTTTCAGACTTAATTTAGCAAATTATCCCTCTTAAACAGGATTTCAAGCTGCTTTTATTATAGAACATATGTCAAGTTGCTACAGGATCTTCGCTTTCCTGTTGCAAGTGACTAACAAGCATGATGCTTTCCATAAACATCTGGCTGTATGGAGATGGTAAAAGACACAAGCACACTAATTTCTTGATGGCCATTGGACAGCAGCAACAGGGCCGCTCGCCAACTCCCACGTCACTGCTATTCAAGTCCAATAAACAGGACCAAAGACATAATTGAACCACCATGTCAGCTGCAAGCTAAGCATAATTTTCTTTCTACTTAGAATGAAACTTCAGCTTCTTTTGATATAGAATGTTCAGCAAGGCTAGACAGAACAAATGGACTCAAATACAAAGCAAAGGACACTTACACAACCGGTTGGGGTTAATATGTTGTTTCAGGAGATTGATTGAGCCAAGGCTGACAACAAGGCGCCTTCCAAACCAGAAGGAGACCAGGGGGCCATATTTCTCATGAAGGTTTGTCAGGAACTCATGCAGACTGCCGCTAGCAATGATATCTGGCAGGTTGCCATCCCTGAGGAACAGAAAGAAGATATTTGGTCATGAACAGCATTCACAGCCAAGGCTGAACTGGACTTACGTGAAGATGGAAAGCACTTACTTTTCATCAGTCGGAGTCAGCCCAGGGATGCCTGATGCTTGCCTAGATGCCTAGAGAGTAAAATGAAATGCATCAACCTCCTTGAACTTAGATTTTATACAAGTCCCACAGCTTTCCAGCAGGAGAGTTGGATTTTCCTCATCAATATCACCGCACTACTTACAAACTTCAAATAAAAGCTGGATAAGCCATGTGTTCAGGCCTCAAACCTGCTAAGGCTTATGAAGCCGATAAACCATAAGCATGTTCCATGTCCCACTATCCAAATCAGGATTATCCACCCTGTTAGGTGAAAGACTACTGCATAAAGATGTAAAGGGTCAGGTTTGCAATGCAGGTCATAGAATTATGACATGGTTTGGGCTGGAAGGAGCCTTAAAGCTCATCCAGTTCCAGCCCACTGCCATGGGCAGCGACACCGGGCTGCTCAAGGCCCCATCCAACCTGGCCTTGAACATTTCCAGGGAGGAGGCCTCCACAGCTTCCCTGGGAAACCTGTGCCGTGATATCTGCAGGACACAAAGCAGGTACTTCTAATACTACCCTCAGTGTTAAGAATTTTTTCATAATGTCTCATCTAAATCTTCCCCTTTCCAATTTGAAGCTGTCCCCCCTCATTCTATCACTACTTGTCCTTGGAAAAAGTCCCTCTCCAGCTTTCCTGAAGCCCCTTCGAGTACTGGAAGGCTACTCTAAGGTCTCCCCGAGCCTTCCCTTCTCCAGGCTGAACAATCCCAACTCTCTCAGCCTGTCCTCATAGCAGAGCTGGTCCAGCCCTCTGAGCATCTCCGTGGTCTCCCCCAGACACGCCCCAGCAGATGCTGGAGCCACGCAGAGCACGGAGCTGGGAGCACACCAAGCCCCTCTGGGAGGGCTCCCGCGGGCGGGCACGGCCCGAGGCAGGCGGGCAGGGGCGGCCGCTGTTCCCATGCGCTCCCGCAGGCGCCTCCCGGCTGGACGCAGCCCCGGAATCCCCGCGGGGCCGGGCATCGTTACCGGGCACAGGTAGAGCACGGCGCCCAGCAGCGCCAGCACGAAGGTGACGGCAAAGATTGCGAAGTCCAGCATGGCCGACGCGGTCACGGTCGCAGCGGCCGCTCCCGCCGGGCAGGAAGGGGCGGGCCCGGTCGGGGCCAGGCGGCTCCGGCTCCGCTCTGAGCGGGGGGCGGGGTCTGAGCGGGCGCGCGCGGTGCTGCTATAGCCCTTTGAGGCAGGGTCGCTCCCCCCTCTGCCCCCGGGAAGGAACAGTGGGAGCAGCCCGGCCCCTGCACCCGCAAAGCCAGGGACGCGACCGAGAGCCTGAGTGAGCCCAGGGTCCGCTCCCTATGCCCGGGTCCGGCTGGGCTGGCTCTGCTGCCCCCGGCATCGCGCTGGCAATGGGAGTGGGAGGCGTTCGTTCAATGTGGAAGTAGAGGCTTTAGAGGCCTCCGGAAGAAATCTTGTTACGCTCTGGCTCTCAGAGCACTTCTTGCACTCAGTGAACCCCAGCCAGGCAAATCTGTCCTAGCCAGACACTTTAACCATTACAGAAAAGTATTCAGACCAAATATTTGCACTAGTAATGCTTGGCCAGTGATGGCACATCCTGTTCAGACTCACAGCCAACCTGAAGACCATCAGCTTTCCTCCTGTCTCTTATTTTTTTATTTAGCCAGTATTGCTCAGCAGGACTTTGCACCTCAGCCTGCACCTGCTGAGTGAAATGCTCTGCTTCTAGACACTAAGCATGTATATCCTTGAAAGAAACATTTTCCTTCATACAGCTGGATCCAAAAGCTCTGCATTAATGTAGGATGTACACTATTTTGTAAAGTTGTCTAAAGGCTCCCATATTGAGGGGTGGGAGAGGGGGAGATTGAACATCCCACATTCTTTCCCCAAACTGAAATGGCAAAGGTAAATGCTTTTTTCATTTAAGGTTATGGGCTGGACAGTATTCGTGGATCTTATGATCCAGTGGAAGCTGTAAGGAAACTTGAAGCAATATTTATCGGTAAGTTTTACTTCTTGCTCCCTGAGGGGAGGGAGGGTTTATATATGGTACTGGTTTAGTCCTGCTCAGTAGCTGTAGAGACAGCAATGAAATAGTTGAGTCTAGCAATTATTAGAAACTACAGAAAATGGTACTTCAGTTGGGAGCACTAGGACCATAAATTTAGTGGTGGGAGGGAAGCGGGAGAGATTTATTAATGGAACTTTGTCTCCGTAAATTTCATATTATTAATTTGAACAATACATCAGTGTTAAAAACACGACCATCACTGCTGTATCATCACTTTATCAAGTCTAAGAAGATCCGGGGCTACTGTGCTCAAACTGAGCACAGTCCTGGGTATTAGAACAGTGCCCATTGTTAAACAGCCAGCTGTCAGTGTTACAAGGAGGACTGCCCAGTGACCATTCTTCTGAAGCTTCTGGTTTTACTACTGCTCAAAAAGTATACTACCCTGAATAGAACACAGAAGTCATTGAGCCTCCCAAGTCAGTAAAGACTTTAACTAAAACTGGTGGTGAAAGCACACTAAATAAGCTGGACACTCTTTCTGCAGGTGGGAAAACATTCTGTCTCCTGAAAGTTCTCTATGATAACAGTCAGATACCAGGAAAAGAGTTCCTGAGGTAAAGACTACAGGATGCAGGCCAAGTCTGAATGGCAGGATCTCATGCAAGAGGTTTTGTTCAGGCAAATCCAAGTTGATTCAATATCTTTGTTTTTGTACTACTTCAAATATTCAGGCATCTCATGCAACCTGGTGAAATGAAATCTGCAGCCAAGAAAGCCTATTATTAGTCATTGAAGCCTGAAAAGACTAAGGTCAGCAATGTGTCTTTCTAGGGCAATTTTCCAGATATGGGACTACAAGAACTTAAGATGTACAATGCTGTGTATTACCTTAGAAGCCCCTCAACTTAAAATACCAATGAAGAACAGTGCAGGATTTAATCTATGTCCAGAAAACCTGTTTTTCAGCTTGAGATGTCCACTTGTATCTTGTTAACAGCTATAGATATGTTCAAGTTGCAGGTTGACTGCTAATAAATTGACATAGAGTTGGATCCATACATGCCTTTTAGATAAGTTCCAGTTGACATTGAAAATCGTGTGATTACCTTGGGTACTTGCTTGATCTGGAATTGACAGGCTTGAGTGCCATTGATCCCTTCTGGGTAGCAGCTCAATTCTGGCTGGTGAATCTCCTAAGGCACAGCAAAACTAAGCCATCCATGGAGGAGAACAGAAGCAAGGTCTTCCCCTAGCAATATGAAACTGCAAATTCCTTCAGGCAGATTTATGCAAGCACAGTACATTTGAAAAGGCCAGCTTCCAAGAAGAAAGGTTAGCTAGGCTGTATTAATATACAGAAATTCAATACCTGTTGTGGGCAGAAAAGCCAGAAAATGTTTCAATCATAGCGAAGTCTAAATAACTATTTGGCTATATATGTATATATTAGCACCAGTTCTCTCAAGATAGCTTATTTTTACAATATTTTTCAGCATTATCCATATACTTGCGTGTTTATGGAGTCCTTCTATGTATAGCATAGAACATAGAACTACGTACATAGTAGGAACACCTCAACTAGCACTAAACTGGCTGGTCGTGGTACTGGTAAGCTGAGGCTGTGCCAACATTGTATTCGGCTTCAAATGGTCTGCTCTCTTCAGAAGATAGTTAAAAGCTAGTTCAGATATTTTGTGCACCTGCAATGTACACAAGTCTCTCCTCTCTTAATAGTAAAGTGCAATATAGGCACTGACAACCTTATAAGTTCTCTCTTGTGATGGGGTCACAGACTTGTGAATGCAGGATGTTCAACAGCTAGTTTGCTGACAGCCATGATATATACAAATTATTGCCCACCTCAGAACCTGAATTCTTTTTGTTCTACTTCTCACCTGTGACATTAGCAGTGAGATGAGCTAGAAAGATTAAATCTGATTTGATCGCTGAGTCTTTAAGATTGATAGAAGATGCTATAAAATGAATTTCCTAGTTGTGATACTGCATACTAATCATTGCTTTTGTCTTTCAGGATAGGATTCCTTACATGGGATCCAGCACAGGAACTAATGTTGCTACCATCAGGATCCATACCACTGATGACATGCCAATTGTTTATCCATCCTCCCTGCAGGTCCTAGGTTTAGTTCCTTTTAATATTAACCCCAGCTACTTGGACCCAGATGTTAAAAGCACTTACATGGGCTTAAGCAGGGGCCAGAGCTAACACAGTAACCAGTGTGCAGAGGTGTAACAACAGTGTGCATTTTTGAGGCCCTACAAAGCTGTAGAACGTCTACAGCTGCTCCCTAGAGCAGCTGGAAATGCCAGTGAGGCAGTAACAGTTTACTCCTTCCTAAAGCTTTTCTTTGCCTGGGAAGAGGAGTTGGCAACAGTATTACTGAGGTGGAACAAAGTGTTTTTCACAACAGAAGCTTTGCAATGTCTGAAATATTGTTGCTTCATACCTAGTGTGGATTTGGGGTGGGGAGGAAGGGAGATGAGAGAGAGAAACTTGAAATGTTAAGAAGCAATGCACTCTGTTTCTCATAGTCTGTCTTGCTTGTTGATTGAGAAGACCTAACTTAAAAATGCATTAAGAAGTATAAATATGTAAAGGTTTGAAGCAACCATCAGAACAGGGAGATCTTGAGATGGCATTCAAATCTGTTGTGTAATGAAATACCTAGGCACTAGTGTCCTGGCAGAGAGTGCACCCAGTAACGCCCAGTACTGAGCAAGCACATCCTAGTATAGCTGAAGGAAAAACACTTCAACCCTCAAGCACAAAGACCAACATCTCCATTATATGCAGGAGACCAGTACTGAATAGCCTGTCAAGAGCTAATTCCACAGGGAATAGTTTCTGTTGTGCATCTTTTAACAGCCCAAATACTTTTCTCCTTGTAATGAAAATTTCTTTGTGGTTAGAGCAAGTACTTAAGATTTAGGGGACACTGAAGAAAGAAATCAGGGCATGCTTTAGAATTTAGATGTAGTTACAGGTACTCATTTAATCATCTTGCCACTGGATAAGCAGGCAGGTCTTTTCCCTATAAATAACTTCGGCTATTTCTCCAAGAGGATGCTGGAAGCTCTGTGCTGTACCAAGTCCCTGCTGTGCTCCTGTGTTTCCTTACTAACACACCTCCTGGTTTGATTCCTTTAATAATGTTGCTCATTTCAGCAGCAAACCCTCAGGAAACACAGCAGAGCTGTTCACAGAAGGAAGTTTCTCAGCATAATTCCTGCTTGAGGACAAAGAAGCAGACAGGTAATCAGTGGAAATCCATGATTCACTACCCTCTTTCATGAAAGTGGCATTTCAGGCATTTGCTAGAGATAGCATTAAAAAAAAAAGCTGGGTAAGTTGAATAGAAGTAGGTTTTAAGGCTTTGCAGGATTGGGATTGTGTGAGTTCTGTTTTATCAACTTAGAGCAATTGCTGCTAGTGATGAAAAGTAAAATACATATCTATGAAAGTCAATCCTGTCACTTCCTTCAATGCATTAGCCTAATGAAAGCATTCTGCTTGAGAGAAAGTGCCTGCTTTGTTTAATGTTATGAAATTGCTCAGTGTCATGCTACTTGTATAGCTCCAAGTCTTACTTTATTGCCTGGGAATCTAAATCTACACTCATTAATGCAGGAAACAAAGACGGGAAAGAATTCGTCAATATCAGGAAGAACCAAACACCCTTCCAGTTCTGGTGAGTTCCTAGTCAGGACACTCATGGCTGTATCATGGTAAACATTTAAAATGCATTCTTGCTAGCTTTCAGTGTGGCCCCCCGTGTCTGACAAGCTGTAAAGAACTGTGGCATGAAAGGCCAGTTATATTCTTGCTAAGAACTTAAACCCTGGAGTTTGCTTACTTGCAGAAAATGGGTTAGAACAAATGAAATGCATTCTGCCTCTTAGATTCTTGGAGTCCTGATGCCAAACACTATAGTTTAGGCACCTCTGATCTTTCCACTCACCGGCCACCAGTCATATGTTGTATATTGGGGATAGGGTGCATGCAGATTCTAAAGTATCTCCCCTTAATCTTTTTGCAGATATTCTTTACAGTTTGTTTTAATCTCTGTAGATTTGGGAATTTGTTCATTCAGTAGTACGTTTGCAATTACAGTATGTCTGTCTGGGAAAGTGCGACCTCTGTGTTTCCTGTGCTTGTGCTTGAGCCTGGAGCATAAAGTTTGTGTTTTAACAAACCCAGCTGGCGGTTGCTTGGCCCAGACTGGATCCAAGAATGGTTGTAGTGGAAGTAATTGTGGAAAAACTGCAGTTTCATTTTCTCCTTAATGTTTTCTCCTTCTTTAAGGGTGAAAACAAAATAAACATGAAAAAGTTTCTATAACAAGGTAACTAACCTAATTTTGTCTTGGCATCTTAGTTGGAAATAGGTGGGCAAGAAAGGCTTGTTTGTAGTCATGGTGAGCTGCACTAAGATGGGGCAGCTTGTGACAACCACTCCAGCCTTTCAAATAGCTTGAAAATAATGTTAAATGTTTCCGCCTACAACAGGCCTTGCAGGAAGCTGCGATGCTGCTGGTGGAAGGAGACAAAGCCATCTGGCAAAGCATGACAGGAGCACATCTGTTTTTAAGGTAAAAGCTTCATGTGAATCTGAATGGATATCCTCCTGCACACAGAAAGGAAAAGAGACTTCTATCAGATTCGTGGTACATGCTGCCTGTCCCCCACATCAAAAGTTACTTAATTCCTTGCTTCCATTTCTCTTTGGGGAAGACATGAGCATTGCTCCATGCACCAAAGGAGCAGGCAGTATGGCAGCACTCTAAAGGATGTCTAACTTACCCAGTAGGTGCTATGGCACTACATCCATTGATGTTTATATTTCTGAACAATAGTTACCGTTCACTGAACGAGCTCCAACAGTCAGCTCTGTTATTGAAGGGCAGAGGAATGCCAGTTTGGCTCTAATGCACTGAACTTCAGAACAAGGCAATTCATGTGTTTAGTCATATGAACATAACTAAGAATTCTAATATGTAAGTCCCACGATGCAGATGAGGGAGTCAAAACTCTGCTTGTTATGAATAAGGATGCCTTGTTCTGTCCTTAGAGACAGAAGCACCGTAGTCCTAGCTTCTGTTAAAGCTCACAGTGTGGTTTGTCTTGTATACATGGGTAAGAAATCAACTGAACGTGAACCTGGAGCAGATTTCACTTACCTCCTGACTGACAGTAATCTCCAGAACCTGTAGCCTTGCATATTCTGCAGTGAAAGTAACTACATGGGAAGACAATGAAGAGGAAGGAAAGAGATGCTACTAGTCCCAGGGTGGGTAGAGAACCTTAACTTTATTTATAAATATGTATTAGAGGGGCTCTTTTCCCCAGTGCAATTCATGTCTCAGACTTCTCTCCTTTACAGAAAAAAAGATAATTTTTCTTGCAATACTTGAGTAGCTGTTCTTAGTCTGAAAGGATCTGTACATTCACGATTCCACTTTGATTCCTCCCCCACCAAAACCAGTGACTTTAACACAACTCAGACAGGACACCCAAGTCAGCTGTTCCTGCTAACTAGCTTTAAATGCTAAATGAAAGAACTGTTCATTTAGTATACTCCCACACTCTTAGTTTCATTTTTGCACTATTAATAAAGGGAGAAATTATGCATTCAATTACTTTTATTTGCTTCAGATTTGTGTTAAATATATACAATGCTAATTATGTACAAAAGTCTGCATGTTAAAAATTGTTGGGTTACAAAGTTGCAAATCCTAGAAAAGTGCAAAATTTTAAAACATCTTCCACCATGCTGTACAGAAAAAAAATCCATCATTAGCCAATATACACACACTCAGAACATACTGATCAAAAGAAAATAAGACATACAGTATAGTCTTAAAGCACCCAGAGGGGAAAAAGATATTGCACAGAAGACTGACAGCAAGTTCATTACAGTGCCTGAAGGCTCATTTTTGAAAGTAGATACTTCCAACACTCGTCAGACCTAATATGTAACTCCTAAAAAAGGCATTTTTTTGGCATTTCAAAATCCATTTGTAATCGTACAATTGCACAACTGTAAGAATTATCAGAAGATACAGTTAACTGTTGCTGTAAGGCCTTTGTTTCTGCTCCCTCATTAGCTTTAGTAAAAATTCATCAAGCAAACTGAGTAGCAACACAGCTTCCATCAAAACACTGACCGAAGGGAGCTTAAGTCTTACAAGCAGCATTTCTCTAATCTTACATTGAGCTGCTCCTGCACAGTAAAGGGTTGTATCGGAACACATATCACAAGTTTTCGTTGAATGTCTTTTCCCTCATGGCTTTCTTTAAGCAACAGCTCACAGCTATGTGTGACTAAAGAAGTACTGTCAGGTGCAAGACTAAACTTACTTTTACTAGTTACTTCAAGGCAAAAAAATACAGCTCCCTTAAGAGGAAAATACTGATTAGACAGGAAGCTATATAAGCAAGTGGCCTCTAAGTTCAGTTAGATCTATGATATATATGGCTGGATGTTTTATATTTCAATTTCAAAACACCTTAGCAGCTTTACACCTTAATCTATACTGACAACCATGCTTCTGGGAGAAGGTATTATGAAATTGTCTGTGCTGAGTATAATCACAAATCTAAACTCTGGAAATACTTGCCAATAGACCAATAAACAAAAATAGAAAGAAGAGACAACTGGAGGAACTCTCTCCTGAAGAAAAGAAGTGAAACACCTATTTTATCTGGGCCATTTGGGTAAACGGCCACTAAGAGAAAAGACACACCAGTTTTCTTCCATAGATCCACAGTAAAAAGATTAATTAAAACTAAAAAAGGGTACCTTTGTTTAAACATTACAAACAGTTCCTCATGTACAGGGTGTTCAAGAGTACAGCAAGATGAACAGCACTTGACTCACACTGTGCGGAGTGTGCTGTGCTGCCACTCAGAGGCATTTCTGCATTCAGGCATCCAATGACTAAAACAGTGAAGAAAGGGACAACAGTATTTTATCTATTTTTTAACTGCAGTAGCTTTTCAGAAAACCCTTGCTTCCTTTACAAGTATGTAGAAGGGTAATTCATAATAAATTAGTAATAACATGAATTTGGCTGCTTGGAATGGAAGTAAAGACATCTTCCCAACACCTCAGCTGAGTCTAACATTGCTATATAATGAACCCACATATATGACTGCATAAAAGCTCTTACTTTCCTCAAAAGGAGAGTAGTAACCAGTGTCATGTTTACAGCTGAAACCAACATAGCTTTTAAACCAAAAATCATGAAAAGCCCATTCTAGTAAGCACTGAAGCACATGTCTGAATTTCAACCCAATTAAGTATAACCCTATGCAGTGCTTTCATCTAACAGTATTTAGCAGATCAAGCCTGAAGTTCACATTAGGATATGCATTTATATGTGCTTTTTTTAAGTTTCTGAAATCAGAAAGAAAGTATTCACAGCACCTGGCCTCAGCATCTCACCTCGCCAGCAAGGCACCTTTAACAGTGCAAGAGAGGAGTACCTTCAGGGACAATACAGTGCAAGTGTCTACACAGACTCTCAATGTAAGAGCAGAGGGAGGCTGATACCTCCTCCACTCCCCCCTCCCTGTCTCTAAAGCTCCCTACCATACCATAATCTATATACACACACACATTTTCAACTAAATACAAATACAGAGTAAAAGTTTGGTGAAGCATTTGGTTGCAGTACATGTATTTTCTAATTATTTTGTTAATTGAGATTGGGAAAGACTTGCAGAGGAAACAGAGGAGAGAGACATTGTCTAGGAAAGTGAAGTACAGAGCTCTCATTGACTAAGACAAGAGTTAAAAGATCTACTTAATTATTGCCCATTACAAATAAAAACAGACTTATCCCTGCAGGACTACCTTGAGGCTGACTAACGTAGGACTGTTACCAGTCCCAGTCCCATACAGAATTTTTACACTGCAGAAACTTAGTTCTTCTCACTTCGTTTAAAGGACACAGAAATACAACTTTAAAGAGTTCACTGATTTTCACAATGTGTGTTAACCATCAGAAGTGCAGCCAGTTTAAGATTGAGATTATCATTTTGTGCTGGTGTTGGTAAGGTACACGGATGACAGAAGACATGGTTTCTACATATCCTGTATTAGTTAACAAGTATATTGTAGTAGAATAATTTGCTTAAGTCAGGTGCTAACTGGAATAGCAAACATTTCACTTTCTGAATGCTCATATAGTACAAAAACTGCACAGAATAGATGAGATTGTTCACTATAGGTAAAAAGACTATTATCAAGAATTATAAGTAAAATTATAAAAATAAATTTAACAAACATTTCACTTTAAATAGAGAAGTCTTCTAAATATCCTTTGGTATGCAAGTTCAAAACCGTGCTAGGGAATACTAGCTGAATACCGCTAGTATTGGGAAACAATGTTGTTAACTACTTGATTTCATTTATGTACAGGTATGAAGAGAGAGTCAGTTTCTTTTAGATATATATATTTACATTCCTACTTAATTACTTGGCTTCAGAGATAAGTGTATCTTTAACTTTGATAAATATCATTAGGGTTGTTCCAATAAGAAGATACTCCAAGAGAGTCTTGACAAATGTAGTGTTACAAAACAACTGCCATTTAAGCCTTCTTAACTCTGAATTCCTATCTCACAGCTTTACTTTTTATGCTTAAATAAATATTAGACAAAAAATAAAGGAGAATCCTATTTCACCAGCTCTAAAAGAAAAACTAAATGTGATCCTAAACTTTTGAGAAAAATCAAGGATTATGAAAGTCAGTACCCTAATTCACACTGCAGTGCATAACAGACTGCAATTCAACCAGCCTAAACAGCTGATCAGAAAAATTATTTTCTACTTTTACAAAGAAGTTAAAACCAAAAAAAAAACATACCAGCTAACCACCTACATCTCTTATTTAAAGCTGGTTTTAGAAAAAGGTAGTTGTTCAAACCTATGGGGATCTTTCCAGAAGGCCTCTGGCAAGAACATTAAAAGCACACTATGGTGCATACTTCCTCTCCTCGAGATCCAGATGGAAGATCAAAAGGCAACGGATGTTACCATTCTGCATAGAGCATGAAACAGCTCAGAGCTCACCTGTCCCCTTCCTCAGTCTGCTACTTTGTGCAGAGCACAAGCCAGCCTCAAGTCTAACAGTCCGAAGAACTGTCCACATCGAAACCTGACCTAGATATTTGTGAACATCACCTAATGCTTGTGATGCACTGAAATGATTGAATTCTAAGATCAAAGCTCTTCACCGTAAAACCTTTCATGCCCCATTACTGCAACTACATTATATTTTACTTAAACTGACAGTGTATTCAGTATTCTTTAATTTTAAACTATTAAACAGACGAATTCAGCAGTTGTATAAAACATACCTAACCTACTGTACGATGTTTTCAAACCCTTATGCGAACCTCTCTTTGCAAGTGACAAACACCTTGTGCTCTCACCTAACACTACAAAAGACCTACCTCTTCAATTTTTCTGCTTGATTCTGCCAGCCCAAAACATCATAATATACTGCCCCCTTCCCCTGCAAGTAAACACTTACCTTCATATATTTATTTATTATATATACATACTTCTAAAAAAACATCAACTCAGTGCCTCAAAAGAGTTTTCTTTTCAACTTCCTGTAACACAGAAAAATCTTACATTCTGAATTGAAATTCTTCTATGCTACTCTCAAAGAGCTCCCCTGAAATCCCTTCTTCATGAAATCATAATGGACAAACATACTTCACATTCTCATATACACACTTAATACTTCCAGAGTATCTTTAATATTCTTACTGGACAGGTAATAGATTAAAAATAGTATTTTTCACTTCTCTATGGCTTACATGAAAATATGGGATTGTTTTTCATACATAGACTCTGAAAAAAATCACACCACTCTAGATCTGGAAATTTAATGTTTTCTTGGCAAGTGACTCAAAGAAATAACTCTTATTTTGTCCTAACTTTCCAGATGATCCAGTCTGTCACAGTGATTAGTTAGAATATTGCAACTATGCATAGACCCACTTGTTCACTAGTCTGATTTATTATTTTGTTTACAAAAGTTAAGAAAAAGCAACACAGCTTTTTTTTTTTTCCCCACACAGCACAGTAATCAGTCATTAAGATAATTTTTTTTTCCAGTAAGGAAATTGAGGAGGAAAAAGCAGTTTTAATGAGATTAACGGAACTTGTAAAGATTATCCTTTGTGGGGTACAGGAAGTATTACTATTTCTACAAAGTTAATAAATATTGTGCTAAAAGTTAATGAAATGAAATTATATATTATGGAGTTCCTCAGGTAGTTCAACAGCTCCCCAACCACAGGGAATATATGATAATATTTATAGGAGATACAACACATTCATTTACATAAATAAATAAAAATAATAAGAAAAGTGATGGTAGAGGGAAGAAAGGGATAGTCGAAAGGGAACACACTAGATAATAATCACTTATAGCTCTGCCTTACATCTATACTCCCCTTACCCCATGATATTTTCTCCTTTTAATAGACATACACACATGTACATACATATATATACACAAACATACATACATATATACACACGCACAAAGAACCTTTCCACACTGACCCAAAACTTAATGTTTTTCACCTCAGCACCAGGCTTTTCCGACAGTATGGGGTTTATCATTTAAATCCTTAACATTTCCAAAATGCCAGAACTACAGGAAAACACAAACCCTTTTATCATCCTGTATTACTAAACAAAAAAAAAAGTTAGTAAAGGCTTCTCTAAAACACAGCACATTCTCTCTAACTATTCTGTTGGATGTAGTGCACGTAAGGATCTGGTATTTTCTTTTTCTAGGTCGTAAACATATCTGTTTCCCTGCTTGTATTTTCAGGAAAAAAGATATGGTTACAACTGGTTTGGTGAACACCAAGCCAAGAATCAAAAGGTGCTATTAAATTGATCTGTGCTGCAATGTTGTTCATCTTTTATTTGTAGGAGTTGCTTTACTGATGAAGCAGATTGATCTTTGACTACTATAAATACTGAATCTTCATTTGTATTTCTTCAAGATATTAAATATATTATGGGATTTCTTGGTGTGTGTCTTAATTTACCTAACAGCATAAATAATTTTCAGCAGCTAGTATATCCTACCTCCTTCAGCTTCTTCACCATCTCCAACTCCTTTGAAGTTATTCACGTCTGTGCTTTAACACATTTTCTGATAATCAAGTAGTGCAACACAGATGTTCTTGCAGAACAGCCTAAAACTGGAACTACATAAAAAGACAGCAACAGCCATTTACAGGAACAAATTGCAATAAATTGCTCATTAGGCTAAAAACATATTGAAAGGGTCATAACTGCCAGCTATCCCAATTTTTAATCCAACCACTTCAACTGCCAGAATTTTAATTTACCGCAAGGGAATACAATGCTGTCAAAGCAAAACCAAATAACTTCTTTGTGATCAAGGAGTATCTGGCCCTATTCAGCTTTAAATCAAATGCTACTTAACTTAAATTTCAATAAGCAAGTTTGGGGTTGGAGGTTTGGGTTGCTGTGGATGTTTTTAAATTTTTTTTTCTTTCATTTTTTCTGCCACAGAGTCTTAGCAGCCATTTAGAGAGAGATTCTGCTGTGACCAAGTCAACAGTCAAGGAAAAATACGCAAGCAAGCTAACTTGCATGAATACATATGCTTATTACCATAGGTTCGTCTTCAACAGACTTAAGGATCAAGCCCCTGAAAGCTAAGATACATTTAAAGCAATCAAAACTTTAAACATATTTCTGGAATCCATGAGTGAAGGTAGAAGCAGCAATCACTTGGAATCTTGAGTGTTATATTCAGTCTCTCCTGATGAAATCTGGCTGAGCCGTTTGCTTGATCCCCACAGCTTTCGGGAAAGCTGACCTGAGCGCATCTGTTTAAAAGTAATTCAGAGAAACAAAAGGAGGGGGAAGGGATAAGGTGGATAAATTAAAAAGGAATTCAGACACTGATTCTGGTGAAATGTAGACATTACAATGTACCACATAAACAAGATTGCATCAACAAAAATTATTTGAAAATAAACCAAAAGTCACACTTAGGGATGATTCCTGAGACTGCCAAAAACAGCAGACAAAACACTAATCAGAATCTTCTCTGATTTTGAACAGTTAAAAGGATATTACTAAGTAATGCGCACTTAATACTCAACCTACTTCAAACGGCTTAGAAACAGTGTTTAATTGCTATTTTGACGGGAAAAAGAAAGAGATGAATGTCAAACAAAAAAAAAATCAATGAAATTGGAAGGAAGGACATTTTATTTTAGAGATTTCAAACAGAAATTGCTAGAAGTAAAAAGGAAAAGACAATCAAAATGCAGGGCAGCGATGGCAGAATGAAGGAAAGAGAAAGGTTTTCTCCTGGTATCAAACTTATCCAGTCTTCCAAAGATCCTGGGTGACGTGTTCAGAGTAGAATTTAAACCAGAAATAATTCATACTGAGTATTCCATAAAGACAGATAACAAGGAACCAGAAGCCATATTAAATGCAGCATCTGGTAGGTCTGCAATCTGACAACAATTCGTAAGCAACTGTTCTAATTTACTCTTTAAGTACAAGGTTTATGATTGGCCAGCAGTGATCTCCTGGCAGCCGATTAGTTTAAGAAATCCCTTGCAGTTTATTAGACAAGACACGTGCCTTAAGAGCACAGTTTGAGAGCAGTTCCCAGCAGTTAGTGCTACTAATCAAGCATACTTAAGAACTGTATCATCACAGCAGCAGCGTTCTGGAAAAGGCACAATGCTGACAGGGATTAAAACTATCAGGAGACAGGTTGGCAATTCCCCCAGACTTTCTGCAACATCCCAAACAGCAAAGCAATTGCTAAAAATACATAACGTACTATATTTCAGTTCATACTGGATACTGTCAATGCAGAAATAGTAAAGGCCAATCTTAATACCAAGCAGCGTTTCATTTTGTGCACAAGAAGGTCTGTCTCTCCCTTCATCCTGAAGATTAGTATCACTCAAAAGCCAGAACTACAACACTGCCTTCTGTGTAAAGATGAAATTCTAGTAATCAATATATTCCTTTTAAACTACACAAATAAGTCAATTATCCCATATACACCCATTTTTCAAATATATTGATTGATGTCATTATAGAAAACTAGAAAATCTGGGACATAATGCTGTTCCTTATACGTTTTTTGTTGGTTGATTGTTTGGTTTTTAAAAAAAATCTATTTACATGGATATTAAGTTTGCAGATCATCTACCTATGAACAGAAAATCCTAGAAGAAAGTCATTGGAAAGCCTCTACATTCATAAAAGGAATCCAGTCTTCGAAACATTTTCTCCACAGCTAGAAAAATAAATATGATTAAGAACTGAAAACAAAAAGAAAAAATGGCTTCAGATTAATGAGATACATAAATTTCAGCCTACAAAAGACCTTTTCTGTGGAATAGGAAGCTTAGAAATGACAGTGACTTTAAAACTGCTGTTACAAACATATGTTTAACCACATCATAAGCAGCTTGACAGTTCTACAGTAGAAAAAAACCCTGCCCATCTGGAAGTCAGGGAAACCTCCCGTCCTCATCATCTGCAAGCAAAATCAGACTACCACTGAGTGAAGTATGTTTCAAATATTAAATTATGCATCTCCTAGCTAAACATTTTAAAATACTGGTAAACAAAGTTGCTCTATTTTCACAATTAAAATATAAAATTAAATTAAGACACTTTTCTGGCATGTACTAAAGTTCATGCAAAAGTGATAATTACATTTTCAAATAAATACACTGCAGCACAATGGAGATTGGTTTATAAAGAGAAGCAGGTTTAAGCTAACTGAAGTACTTTGAAAGTCATGACAAAAAGTACTGAAAGCAAAAACTATGTTTTGCACAAGAAAAACTGGGCATAGCTATTTGACAGATGGATTCTCTGTATTTGATATTGCATGTGCAGTACCAACAAGTTTATATTCAGCATATGGAGCACAGAGCATACTGGGAACCTACACAAGAGATTCTTTGTGCACTGCAATTAGACACTCAACAGAAAGTAGTAATATGTTTTTCTCCCCCCAATGTCAGTCAATGCATATTAAAAGATATCTGACAGAAACCATAAAAAAATAAAGTATGTAGCTTGCTGTCTTTCGTTTCCAGTTTTCTTCTGGAAAATTATTTCATGAAGGTGGCTGACAATACTATTGGGTTCAGAAAAGGTTAGCTACTATGACTTTGCTCAGTCAGATGTGAGTGGAAGTCTGGAAGTTAGTCCAGCTGAGCTTGCATCTCCTATATACCTTTGATTCTTAATGAGAAATTTCAGTATAGCAGTCTCAGAAGTTATTTCTTTCCCACTGAAAACTGAAACTTGCTCTTAAGTTTACCCTGCCATAGAGGAGACCTCTTGCTCAACTGGAAAGCAGAAATAAGTGAACTTCCCACTGTTCGGTAGAAAAAGTTCTTGATGGTGGGTTTTACCTCTGCTGGCTTGCCAACACCAACGATAATCAACTTGCCGTCCTCTAAGCCAACAAGGATGTGGCTGTACTCTTTGGTGACAGAAATGCAATGAATTGGCAGTCGCATGGCTAAGGGGGAGATGCTCAGACTTAGGCTGAAATGAACATAAAACAGAGAAAGCACATCAGGTACTTGTTTGTGCATACTGCAAATAATCAAACTGCAGTTGGAATTGCTGTCCACAGGATGCACTATAAAACACAGTTTCACAGTTTGCAGTTTCAATTACTATAAAATCCTAAGGAACAATCTAATCATAACCCAGAACAGAGCTCCAATATCAAGAAAATGCATGGATGGGTAAGTCAGTAAATTAAGACATTTACACTGAAGAACAGTAACATTAGTCCCACAACTACCTATGTGACAAGATCACTCCCATTCTTAAGAGCAATGGAGCTCCACAGAGCATAGCAATAAGTGGAGTTTAAAACTGAGTGCAGAAATACACGAGACTTGATCCTGCAGTTGCTGAGCTCCCAGTAGCTAATCAGACAGGAGCACAATCACAACTTGCATGTCATACACAGCTCTTCCTAAATTCTGTCAGTTCTAGGTGTATAACTGGGATAAATGCCTAGGAATAAAGGGGTCTGGTACAATCCCTCATTTTGCTTTTCTCCCTTAGTTCTCCCTCAGAAGACTTTTTTTCAGGAATACAGAAAAAGGCAACGGCTACTACCCACAGCACCAAGCAAAGTCCACGTTACACAGCCATTTCTCAATACGCCTTTACATTTGCATCTCAGTAATAAACTAGTGATGGTGGCACATTACCTGTAGAGATCCCGTATGGAAAGAAATCCCTGCAAGCTGCCCATTACTATAAACTCGCCAGTCACACACATATCTGACACTTCCTCCTTCAGCGTCTCAGAACCCAGGTATTTTCCATTGACAGAATAGAGGTGCAATGCATTCTTATCCTGAATAGATCAGAAAATAAATCTGTCACACTCTTAATCCAGTCAGTTCTCTGTATTATTTGTGTCTTCAGCTCACTTGCAAGAGTTAACTCGGGCAATAACCTATAATATCACTGGCAACTGTTTCCTTGTTAAATGAGACAAGAGTATTGAGCGTACATGCAATGTGAACATATACCAGGTCCTATATGGAAATTTTTGAAGTTATTCCTCGTTACCTCTTGATGTAACATGGCAACGTCTTGCCTATCCATCTAATCAATTCCAAATTTTCTGGAAACATCCATGGATTTAATGGACAGGTCCCTATTTTATAATAGCTCTTGTTAAGAAAGACGAATGGAAGAGACCATGCTTCAGCCCTGCTGCCACCCTGCTTCCCCACCACCCTAAATTGAAAAGCAGAAGGAAATAGGTATATTTCCACAGAACAAGATCTAGAAGCGTTTTCTGGACAAGGCAATAAATTCTAAATGGATTAAAGACACAGCTAAGACAACCATCTTAAGCCTGACAATACCTTGGTCTCTTCTCTCCCCATCTTCCCAAGGCAGGTAGCATGCCTATATACCATCAGTTTGTCTTCCAAGACATCTCCCATGCTCACAGGCACTATAACAGTTCTACCTTTATTAAAGCAATACACAGCTACTCAATACTCAAAAGCTACACCATGAACCTTACAGTTGTTGCTCCAAACCAAAACTAAGAAACATCAGTGTAGTGACCAGGCACCTCACACCTAGAACTTAGTGCTCCCCTTATAAGCCTGTTCCTGTTCACAGTAGACCTTGTTTCCCCTAGTTTTCCTTTCAAAGAAGCTCTCTCAGGAACATTCATTGGTGCATCCTCCTTGCACCTGTTTAGAGATTTTCATGAAACTTACAGAAGGACAGTATGTTTGTGATTTATCTTTTAAACAAATTTTAATCAAATTGGCTAGCAAAATAAAAAAAAGAAACAGACACAGCATACTCAAATTGTGATTACTTTAGGAAATAAGGATAAAGTTAGCTACATTTATGATTGAAGTCTTCGGTGAAAGAAACAGAGGTATTCTGTGAATCTGAGTACCTTAAGAGTAGTCTTTCCTTCTATGCTGGTGTGGACAACTACATGGCCTTCCCAGGAGACAGCCAGATTAGGAACAGTCAGCAGGAGAGAACTCTCACAAGGTGGTCGCAAAGTCCTCACATACTGACCTTTCCGAATAGTGCGGACAATAACAGTCCCATCCTGCAGTGACCAAATTGAGGTAAGTTGTTACTCAGCAGGTAAATTACCACAACACATGGAAAGAGTATTTAAATACAGCACTCAAACTCCTTAACTGGAGGTCAAGTTCCTCAGGATTAGGAACTCTATACAAAGAAGCCTCCCCCTCAAGAACATGTACTACAGACATGAAAAAAACCAAATGCAAACAGGGCAAGAGGGGAAGGATAGGCAGGAAATTGGCCATTTCATCTGTCACATTTATAAGCAGGCATTACGTGCAGCACACAGACAAAGTTAAGCAGCCTGCTAGTGTAGTGCAGTAAGGTAGAGCATGAGGAAGCTGCACAGAACCTTCAAAGTTAAGGAAACAGTGAAGAAACTGTCACAGAACTATTTCTATGAGAAGCTTCAGATTTCCATAGAAGTCCACATGTGTTAAAGCTCATTTGTGCAGAATTACACAACATGGTAGCTGAGGCCTGTGCTCTGCAGAACAGTTTGAGACAGCCTGATTTAAGCAGGCAGCAAGGAAGACAGTACATATCTTCTGGATCTACTAGGCTGAAGAAAAAAAAATCATGAAATACTCACATTTTTTTGTATTATTCTTAATCAACTTCAAACATGCTCTATGGTTTCAGCAGAGAAGAGATAAAGAAGGAAAAAGGTATGCAGATGCTTACCCTGGATCCTGACACTGCCATATCCAGTTCAGTGCTAATGCCAACACTTGAAACTTCGTCAGTGTGCCCATAAAGGATCTGTAATGGCTTAGGTGACAGGCCCACAGGTACTCCTCCCTAAAAGTAACAAACAGTGCAATGACACATCCTCTTGCAGCTGAAGAACAAAAAAACCAAATTCCTGGTATCTTCAGTATCAGTTGTGTGAGATGTTCACTTGATATGGGTCAAAACCAAAGGCATAATTCACCCATTCCAATTCAAACTTACTGCCTTTCATGTCACCACCACAAGAACGAATGAACAAATAGTTACACATGGAAGTGAAAGATAAGAGTTACTCAGCTGATTGCCTCTATCCCTGCAGATGTGCTGGTGTGCAAGAACCACAGTAAGCAGTCTGAACAGGAGATGTTCGGCCACCCATCCACCCACTTGTTCTTCACCTGGGTATCTGGGCTTATTCAGTTCTTACACTTCACCCTGGAACTAAGCATTATCTTCACAGCCAAATGGAAGAAGCTGAAAGCTATTCCTTAAAATTACAGCAACTTTGTTCCATTTTCTAAGGAAAAGTAAGGAAATAATCCTTTCAAGCGACTACCAGTATTATGACACACAAAGGAAATCTTGCAATAATGCTCATTAAAAACAGTCATTTTCCACAGGACTGCAAGGTGTCAAAACACTTTAGTACTTTCGCTCCAGTGAAGTGTACTGCCTACACATATAGACCTATTCTCAAACTGTTCTAAGGCAAGACCTGGGCTTAAAGAAAATGTACAGCAAGTAGCTCTGCAGAGGACTCTCTATTCTCATTTCTGTAGAAACGTGAGTGAAAGTACACACATGCACACACAACCACTTTCACTGTGTGAAAGCAGAAGACCAATATTGAAGAATTTTAATACATCAGCGTAAATTCAGGTAGCACACCAGTGTTGCCTTTGCTGACTCCTGGTGTAGTCATCAGTAATTTCCATAGAGGAAACATAATGCTATAATGTAACTAGTGGAGTGAACAGCAACCTAAAAAGGTCAAAATCCTCAGCTACCGACATTGTTCTGACTAATTTTGGTTGTCTCAAGCGGTGTCTATCTTCCATTCTTCTATCTGTGCAACGAGGGTTAGTAATTGCCTATGCTAAAAATACCCTATGACATCTTTAATAGTGCCTCAAAATAATGTATTTCAGCTATACAGTAAATAACGTGTATAGCAAATATTTCAAACACAGAAGACAACAGGAGTAACAAAACTACTAAGCTGATCAATTTTATTGGACTGCCTTCCCTGCAAATCTGAAAGAAATCAATATACCACTATAGCAAAACAGAGAAGCCCAAACCATTCAGAAATTGCTTCTCAAAGTATGCCTAAATAACCTACCTGCTGAATTATTTGCCATATCATACAGGTAGTATCTCTGGAGCCTGAAATTAAATGAATTCCACAGTAGTCTATTGCCAAGCAAGTCACAATATCTAGATACAGGAAAGAAAACAGGAAGTTATCACATAGATATTTAAGAATCATTTCCCACAAAGTAACAATATGCATGCACTATGTGAACAATGTATCCTCGTTTGCAGTCAGCATGAAATGTTCCACTGTGATATGCACTGATGAGACTATATTAGACAATGAAATCCTCGCACAGCCCACTGTACCAAACCTGACTTAATCAGCTTTGCTACCTAAAAGCAGAAGTTAAACCTTATTTTGAAATTACATTAAACCATCACTACAATGACTAAAAACCCCACGCTCAAGTATTTAACGTATAATCATGGGTCAAGTATTCTGTTCTTACACTGCCATTCCTTAATAACTGCTAGACTTGTCTGCCCAAGTGCAATGGCTATAATTCTTTCCCAAAAGGCCAAACATCAAGGTATAACACATAAAACTTGTCAATTCACAAAATAGTTACTAACCCATGTGCCTGATGTGCTGTCCAATCAGCTTGCCTTTTGTAAGAGATGTCACTCTGATGCTATTGTCCCAGTGTCCTCCACTAAATAGCAGTTTTGCATCATGGGATACTGCAAACAACTTAGAGGTGATCTCCAGCCCTGGTGCAAAGGGACCACTCATGTTGCGTTGTGTTCTGTACGCAAATGATGAGCGGTTAAGAGTAACATCAGATAAAATCAATGTATTTTGCACTTCCTATATCCTTAAAAATTAATAACATTTCACCTACAGAAGCAGTTATTTCTAAAGAAAAAAATAATAGGTGAAATTCTGGCCCCTGATAGCCACGGCAAAACTCTCAATGCCATCAGCAACTGGAAGCAAGATTCCACCTTAGATCTTTTCCCTCTTTTATGCAATTCAATTCTGTATGGATCACTTCTGACCCTACTAAGTATTGTAACATTAAAGAAAAAAAGAAGCTTCTAAAAACCCAAGAAACAAACCCACCATTATACCTGTGCCACAGTGTAAGAATGTATGAAGACTGCCCATCTCAGATTCCAAGATGAGTTTTTCTGAACAATAATTAGAAAAAAAGTTAGAAGTAGCTCTAAGAGTGAAGAACCTTGAAATGCCGCTTGCATAACTCTTTACTAGAACAGTATTACAGATCAGAGGTAATATTATTGAACATTAGAAAAGGCATTCTGAGGTGACAACTCCGCCAATGAAAACATCCCAGGTTGTTGAACAATTACTGTATCTTATGATGATCTACAGATGAATTCATCCACACTTCTCCATAATTTGCTTACTTGGGATTTGTCACTGTGGTATCTCTGATGAACGTAAAATAGTTTGAGATATTTTTATCATAAGGCAGCCAACCATGAGTTCCAATAAGGCAGTTCAGACTTGCTGTTACCTAAAAAAGTTTGACAGAAAAATCAGTGAAATCCAGAAGCATATTTTCTGCTTGTCTTTGATGGCAAGGAGCTTGCATAAAATCCAGCACAGGCTTCCTGAGAATTTACCACAAAAAACAAGCATGCACACCCCCTACTCCACCCACAAATAAGAAAGAAAGATCCAGCTCAGTTGAGTTAATCTTCACGCAGCACATATTAACGAGGTATAATGGTTTATTTTCTAGATGGATCAGAGAAGTTGGAGGAGGCAAAAAAACTCCAAAACCCAGCCAACCAACCCCTCTCAAACATTTAATAACATAATCCTGAATCAGCCAAAGCTGAGCTGCACTGCATTAGAAAATTGATTGCTACCGTGGAAGTGGATCAAGTGGGCAACTTAGAATATATCTCACTACAGCTCCTCCTCATGTCTCATCAGCTTTTAAATGCCATTAAACAAACCAGCCTAGCTTCTCTTCAAAAGACAAATATTTAACTTACAGCTGACACTCACAACAGGGTAAAGGAACTGTTAACAAGTGTTTCTCTACAAGCCGTATGAAAAAACACACCTATTTGACTGTCTGCAGTTTAAGAACAGTATTGACACATGCAACTCACCAAGATCTCTGGACTTCCCTGAGAAATAAAGGAACGTGACTGATTCCTGGGGACAACAGCTTTGACAATGGGCACACCATCACTGATTCCCTAAAAGAAATAACATGATTTTGGTCTGGTTATACACAAGACTTAAAGCACAAATTTACAACCTGTAAAGGGTAAGACCCAAAGCCTCCAGAATCAATGTCAGATCCATACAGTACTCTAAGGCACTGGTACACACATATGCAGTTCACACTGTGCCTCATTGGAAACACCAGAAATTAAACTCTATCTCTGTCCTGAATAAGTAAGTTTAGCTACCAAGTTCATCGAGTCCTCTGATACCACCACTGATGTTCTCAGCTTTCTTGTTGTGGTGGCTAACTTAAACACAACCCGGGCAAGACACAAATTTATAGGATTCAACCTCTATCAAGCTAAGTAAAGAGACAAGAGCTCATTTTATACACATTGCACTTTAAAGTATTTTCTTTAAATAGGAAACAAGTTTATTTTCATCTAGGTTGTGACTTTTTGTTTCAAGTACATCAGAAGTTTCAGATTAGATTTTAAACCATTTCACACATCTACCTCTACGAAGAACGACTTCAATTCAGTGAGGTGTTGGAAGAGATTGAGAGTAGAAGTATCACTTTTAGTTAGTCTTTGCACTACCTCTTCTGCTGAAAGCCTTTGCGGATGGGGCTCCTAGGAGACAATATTTGAAGAAATATGAAATTAGACAAATTTATCAATTTGTTCAAGTCACATAAGACACTCATAATCTTACTGGCTATCAATGGGAAAACAGACTCTTAAGCATCTAATTTCCCCTCTTAAAGTCAATTTCTTTTGAAAGTGATATGCCAAATGTCCATCACTGGGACCTTTACAAATGGTACAGTGGAAAAGACTTAACATGCCTAAAAGTACCAACCATTATGTTACACACCACTACCTTTCATTTTTTCAGAAGTCCTTTTGTAATCAGTCGGATTTAACCACAAACATCTGACTGAGAGGGAACAAACAGAACTACCTTTAACAGCTGACAGGGAGTTTGCCCAAAATTGTTTATCATCCCTTCTAGAGCTTTCCTTTCTTTCTCATCCGTTAAAGCATCCAAATCCACAGCCCCTGGATCACAACCAGAATGACAAAGGGCAGAGAAAAGAAAAAGAACATAATCCAAACAATTTATTGAGAACCTACATGATCAACAAACGTTGCAAAACTTAAATTAATTGCAACATTATCACTGTTTACCCCAGAATAGCCTTCAAACAAATGCCTCCATATAAACTCTAATCTGAGAACCCCACTCTGCACATGGAATTTTAAATAGTAAGTATTTATGTAATTGGAAGTGTTTGAAAAAAACTTAATTAACATTTCAGGTTTACACCTTCTGATCAAAGCATCAAATATTCTGATTATTTGATGATAAATTACACGCTATACTGCCATATTTAATCTACTGCCTTCATATGCTATGTATGGCATGCTCACAAATCAAGTGCTTTCTAACACTGAAAACCCTCAAGTCTGATGACAATAACAAAAGAACACACTGCTTTGTACCTTCATATGTACAATAATAGAACACGTTGAGCGCCTCCACTGCAGCTGGTCCTCTTTGCTTGTAGCCAAAAATCAAATCTATCCATTCATGAAGATGGGCAGAAACATACTCAGATTCCTAGCAGGAAGAAATGCTTTTCTAAGAACAAGAAAAGTACAGTTCCCTCCTCAAGTATTCACTATTTTCTGAGAAAGAGATTTAATACCTAATCTAAGAGTATCCACAAATTAGGTATATATCAACATGTGGGGCAGAAGCATAATATCATCAATGTGTGTTAAGGGCAGCAACTGCCAGGTAAGAGGGAAAATCAGTACAGTGAAGCAGCACATCTAGACTACTGAAATGCAACTGTGCACTGAAAGGTAACCTGCTGGTTCTGTAATACCATACAGAATAATCTATAAAAAGCAAGGGAATCCTCATTACCTAAACCCACCTAATTCTGCATTTGATCTCCCTGGGCATTCAACTCCCAAATAGTGAGTAACTTCAGGTTCTTTCCTCTTTTAACTGAAAGTTCTAATGGTACTTGTACTATCAAATGCAACCACAACTAGTTTGGATGTAATCCCAGTATTTTACAGTTAAGCCACAGTGACAATGTGTATGTGTACAGTCTTTATTATTATTTCGCACATAAAAACATCATCTTACCAGAGCCTTTCTGTGTTTATAAATGAAGTCTTCTGGGGAGTGGGCCCACTTGGGGAGAACAACATCATTTACCACCTCTTTGGATAGTTGAAGCTGACCTAAGTTAAAACCTAGTGAAATTTTAGAGAATTTTAAGAATTACGACAAAATATGTCAAATATCTTGATTTCTCAATGAAGAATAAAAAGCATACTTTTCTCCATGCAAGGGAAGGATACTGAAAAATTCTTAATATAAATCCCCAATAAGGCTATCACTGACACAGGAGGCCAAGTGGTACAGGATGACAACTGTCCAAAGCACCCAAATGACATCAAAGCGGAAGCCCCAATCCTAAAAATTGCATTAATCACTTACACACTTATTTTGTTTATTTTACCAGGATTAAATCCAAAACATTTCAATGAGGTTATTCATAAGAATTCAGTTACTCATAGGTTTAAATGATTGTAGAATCAAGGCTTTCAACAAGCTTTAAATCCCACCAGCTTTCATTAGAACAACTCTAAATACCTGAACGACTTTTGAAAGTGTGGCTTGGCTGTTTCTAGTTTTTACAGCTTAGAACTCTAGTAGATTATAGCTAGTAGACTAAATTAACAGCAGCAACACAAACATATAAATCCATTTTTAAATTGCCTAATAGAAACAATTCCCTATGCAATAAAAGTGAAATAAGAAATGGCTAGGAGTATCATATTAGAAGGCAGGATGCTGCCTTTTCAATAAGCATTATGTATGAGCAAAACAGCTTTTTTCTTTTTCCTTCTTCTGATGGATACTGAACCTTACATGGCTCAAATCAGGTGACCTAACACTGCATTGGAAGATAACAGTAGCAAGCAGAAAATACTCTGACCTCACACGTGTGAAGATGTCCAAACTCTATCACCCAATGAACCCAGTAACAAGAATACTAATTAATTTACATTAACTTTCACAAACTATTTAATCAGTATTAACTACTGCTTTTTCAAACGCCCAAATGAGCATCCGTGATATTTTACATTAGGTAAACAACACTATTTTTAGTCATACTTAGGCCCTCAGTCTAAATTTTAAGCAGCTACTTAAATGCTGTTTAACACAACTGATGTCTTCATCAAACAGCCTGAAGCCAGCATGGTGATTGAAGTGCTTTCTGCAAATGCACTATGAAGCTTAAGTAACAAATGTTCCACAACATCCACAAATGGTTCTAACAATTCTTTTCTGAAGAATACAAGAATAGTTTTCTATTAGAATACTCTGAGCAGTCAGTTTACCGTTTTGATTCTCCAGGAACTCTGGGAAGTAGAAGAACTCTGGAATAAGTTCCTTGACATCATTGGGGTTGTCCATGAGCGCCTGCCAGGTAGCAGGAATAGAGTGGAACTGCCTGTCAGCACAATCAAATCTGTAGATCAGAAAACTCAGATTAGACTTTGATCATTCCCTCAGAAAAAAAGATAAAGAAGAAAAATAAAGGTGCTGCTTATTTGCTCATAGCCTACCTGCCACTTTGCAGTTGGATATGAAGTGTTGTGAAAGGTTCTACCCGAATGAGATAATGCATGACACCAGCAGCATTTGAGTAATGTGTCCCATAGTGAAATTTGTCAATTATCCCAAGGGGATCCTCAAAATTCTCATATCTAAAAAAATTAAATACAAATAAAACTGAGTTCTTCAGCTGACTTAATATGGATCATACCTATTGGAGGCAAGGATTCCAAAGAAACAATCACAGCAGTATAAAAGAGAAAAAGACATTGATTTGTATTCAACCTGAAGATTCCAATTCTAACTTAGAAAGTCCCTAAGCAAAAGATTGAAATGTACATCAGACAAAGCCTTGGGATACGTGTTCCTATACTCTTCCCTTGGCATTTGCTATCAGCTGTCAAAAACCGGATATAAGGCAAGACAGGCCTGATTTAGCCTGACTGTATACAACATACAAAAACTCCACATCATTATGCTGAATCTTTGTTATTAAAGGGACTTGTGACAGTTTCCTGCAAGATTAAAAAAAAAAAATAAAAAGAGCATGTGCGTGACTGTGTCAGGATGCAGAAAAGAGTTTTATTTAATACTCTTGCCCATTTCCTTTTATACTGACAAACTCCCTTTACAGTACTATGCCACCACCTGCCTGATGCATTCCTCAGTGTCACAATGCTAGTAAGAGAAATTACTGCAAGAGAACCGATGTCATTACAGCCAGGGACAGAGTCTAATCATTCAAAGAAAATTCTCCATGTTCTAGGTTTTCAGAAGAAAGCTTGTTTTGGAAGAAGACTGACAAGTGCAGTCTGGTTTGACAGCACACACTCCCCACACTAGCAAAAAAGGAAAGGTCACTATACTGATGTGGGTGTTAAGTATTTGTCATTCCTACCTACAGAGGGGTTGCTGGATGTCACTCAGTTATATTTTATTACAAAGATAAGCTATGCTCAAAAAAAAAAAGAGCAGGAATCACAGATTTAGCTTCAATGCTACCTCTCAGCACAGGCAGCTCAACCCATCAGTATGATTTCACATTCTTTATCTTGAAAAAGACATGGGTTACAGTATGTCTCTTCAAGCTGCTGGGCCATTAAGTGTTTCTACAGCCTTTCAGACTTTTTTCTTCACATCTGAGAAACAACTGAAAATTTACAACAGTAAGTTTTGCCTTTTCAGTGCCATAATAGCTAACTAATACAAACGCAGCACCACCAACAAATCAACCACCTTTGCAAATGCATTTGCGATGTTACTGAACTAGATTTTAAAAATTACACTGTCACATTTTACTTTTAAAATGTATTATTATCCTGGAGGCTCAGATAAGAGAAAAATATAACTGAATGTTCAAATACATACTTCTCTTTCACAGTCTTAGCATTCTTCTCATTTACCACCCCTATAGGTTTGGAAAGATCCCTAAAGACTGCAGGATTATTCAAGTCCAGTTCTTCTGAAGTATAATCTCGTAAAATCCAGGGGAACTAAAAAAGAAGAGTCAAAAACCAAACTGAGATTAAAAATCCATCTTCCAAAATAGAAAAAAAAATGCATACCTTTGGCAAAAAATTTAGAAATTAATTTTAATTACCACAGGATATTGAGCAAGGTCATTGTAAGTTCGTCCTGCCATTGTGTTGAGTTGAATAAGGTAGTCAAAGTTCGATATTTCTCTATTCACCCACTTCTAAAAGAAAAAAGATACAACGGAAGCTATTACAAAGATAATACTACTGCAAATTACATGTCTTGTCAGTCTTTATCTGCCAGAGGATAGTATTGACAAGCGAAAGGCACGAGACTAAGAATGGTATGAAAGTCCAAATTTAATTTCTCCTAATAAAGTTCATTTTCCCTTTGATTCAGTGAGTCTGCCACCTGTAATTCACTGAAATCATATCCCTGACTGATGCCAGTGCTATTTTAAATACAGGACAGCAGACAATTAGCAGCCTTGCAATATAAAAAGAGAAGAAAAACAGAAATAAAAGAAAGCAAAAGAAGGCAGGCAAACAGGCAATGAAAAAAGGGTAACAGAACCTGGAAATCCATTAGACTAAGGTCAAAACTTATTCTCCCACTGGCTCATGGTACACAAATTTGTAAATTAACATCACTGTTGTGCCTTTGCTCCACTATTATAATTTAAACTAAAGAACCGACAAAGCTGTGTTCAGAAGGGCTCAGTATCTGTCTGTAGCACAATGGAGACATTTCATTACAGATGATAGTTTCTTTACATAAACATACAACAAGATAGCTTTTATCATCAGGGAAACAAAGAAAAAACATTGCATTTCCAATATTTTAGAAGTCATTTGTAAAGATTCCTCCCTCAGAAAACAATATTTGTGGCACAAAGAGATGGAAGACAAAAATACATGTACTACATTTAAGAACTTATCCACATTTAGGGTAATACAGACATTTTGAAATTTTCCTTTTAAACCAGTATTACTAATTCCCTTAAGGCCATTTTACTTCAAATGGGTTTTGTTGAAAGCCTCATCATGAAAATGAAGAGAGGAAAATTATTTGCACAGATGGTGAAATAAGTTTCAAAATGTGCACTCAAGATCATGGACTAGGACCAGAAACAAGTCTGCTACATGTTTTCTATTCTTGTTGGAGCAATTGTCATAACCACATCAACAGAGCTGGCTGTACCCATTTACCTCACTGACTGTAAACACAGAACACAGCAACTATAAAAACATGCATGTGAAAATTCAGGGGGGAGACTGAGGGCAGAAGTTGGCAGTTGCCATCTACACACTGGAAGGGGAAAAGGTTAAATCAGTAGTCCAGGACTCCTTCAAGAAGCAGAGGAATGCTCTAGACTATGTTATGCTGAAGTCTTATACCTGCATCAAACCTGAAGCTTTAAAAAGTTCCTGTGGAGATCTGGTCCCAGAAATATTTGGAGAACGCAGTGACAATATTCGACTGTATACTTTGTTTCGCACCTGTTAGAAAACATCATTAATAAAAAAATTCTGGATATTCAAGCTGACAAGTAAACAACTTCTCTGCTAATTAAAATGTGAAATAAATGGAACATGGTTACACTTAAACAATTCTTTCTCTTGCTGCATGTTTGAACATGGATGAATGTGACATCCTTCAGTTACAGGATATAAAGGCAACATGTTACGTAGTGATATTTTTGTATGTGTAGATGCCACACAAAAAAAAAATCATTATTGCCACAGATGTCTTTAAGATTTACTGCTGCTGTGCATATAAAATTACACCAGTGCCTTTCCTACAAAACTATTGCAAAGATTTATTTACTTAAAAAAAAAACCCAAGTAAGATTTCATAGGAGGAATTAATGAACTGCCATACTATAACGGTATGTAACTCACCGCATTTTCTGATATTTACGTTAGTCCCACATAAAAAGGATCCCTGACATTATCCGGAGGAAAAAGAAAGTTCACTAATCCTAAACCAGGGATTAGAAAAGTAGCAATGTTTTCCAATATTGTCGTAAAATAAAGTCTCTTTTGCTTTGTTATTAATTTGCTCAGAACATTTAAAAGTATGTGTAGACTTCAAGGTATTTACATTATTATTGATGTAATTTAGTTGAATGATTTTTCTGTATCATAGCAAAGAGAGATAGCACGCAGCATGCATGAGGAAAAAGAATAATCTTGGTTTATCCATTTTTTCACAACGAACCGGTTTCTAGATGCAAGTCTAAGGTTTTCACAGACTGCAGTCTAGTTTCCCATAATGGCTACCTCTAGCAAATCTTCTGCTACTAGTGTTACAGTATTATGAAAGACACCAGATGCAAATTAGACACAATAAGTGAACTTAAACTTGACATTTGTGCTAGTTATATAAATCGAGGAAACTTGAGAAACCCATACCTCCTTATTGAAGTTGAGGAAATAATTGGTTTGATCTGTAAGGAAGATCTCCAAAGCTGACCTCCTCAGGTTGTACCGACGCAAATGTATCTCTCGAATTTGAGAAAGGTGCCATTTGAAATCAAAACCTATGCCTATGAATAGTACTTGGATTATTGACTTGAAATATATAAAAAAATCATGTAGACATAATGCAATATCATTTCCAGTCACCTCAGAGTTATCCCTAGCGAAGGCAAATTTTATATGTGGCTTCATTAACAATTTGCTAGGAAAATATTGACTTTGGCTTTTGCTCTGCTGAGAGAAAGAAGCAGCAGAAAGTATCTGATGGAGTGCAGAATTTAGTTTTTCTTTCTGAACAAAGACATATTATAAATGTATTGTGATGACAAAAAATATGAACCACCTCCCTTTGCTTTCTTAAACAGGCTCAAATAGAAGTTTCTGTTGTTTAGAATTTCCCAAAGGCCAAATTCTTGATAATTTTTTTTTAAAATTTTACCATTTTTCATCAAACATTTCAGTTTGCTATTTTCAATAGAATACACACAGTTGAGTATGAAGTTCATTAAATTGATATAGACAATGTTGACATACTACTTTTTAATCATTACTGACTACTACTTTTTAATCAACATAGAGTGAAACTTTATTGACAGGGAGAACAGGCAGGTGCCATTTAAGCAAATTAGAGATAATTTTAGTCAGTAAACTTAATTAACTTTTAAAATAAGTTAATTTCTTAAGAAATACTAAGAATAGTGAATCAGTTTAACAGCTTAGTAAGTACAGTTTTAGATTCTTGATTCTGAAAGGATCAGCCCGCCATTGGCCACCAAGTACAATATTAGTTTTAAGTACAGATTCACAACGTGTCTCTTCACAATTAGTTTGATGCTTATTCCCAAAAAAAGAAATCAAACTCAGTCTACTAAAAACAGAACGCTGAACTGCACTGAAAATAAAGAGATGCTGATCATGCTCACCTTCCTCTTTTTCAAGGCTACCGTCAAAGAAATAGATGTGCTGGGTAGTGATCTCCAGCCTGCCAGGTATCACATCAATTATTGTAATGAGTTCACAGTCTTCAGACAGTATTAGCTTCTCTTTCTGACTCTGCTCTTCCTTCTCATCCCTACAAAAATACCACTAAGTGTTATAGGGTTGGGTAGATTATATTGTTTAGATACTTGGTAAGAGTACCGTTCAGAAAAGATTCAAATTTAAATGGTATTAGAAGCACAACACAAATTATTATATGAAGCTACTTCCATCAGCAGACTTTGCTGTTTCAGACTAGACTACCAAACGCTATTTCACAGCATCACTCTCCAGGCTTGGTATTTCATTCTCAGGCACAAGAGACTTGACCTGCCCTGAAGTTATTTAATTAATAGGGGCTTAAATTCTCTGGCCCAGAGCAGAGCCAAATCCTGGTCCATATGACTAAAGTTATCTTCAGAAGTATTTGAAGCAATGGTTGCTCAGAAGTCTATAGATATGACACATCAAAAGCAAGCATTTAATAACCTTTAAGGCACAAGAAAATGCATCAGTATCACTCAAACAAATGCAACATCTCTACTGGACTTCAACAGCATAGACATAGATGCATGCATATGACCACATGTCCAGTTACTGGAGTGAAACCCCTCCTACCTCCTCCGATCCTGTCCTCTCATGTTCCCCCTCTCCCTTTTGTTTCTTAAAGTCACACAAGTGACATGAAGGAAGGAGAGCAGGCCTTCTCTCTGGGATGCTCTTAAACACAAAGGACCCTCTAGCAGATTAATGCCAACCATGCAAACGTCCATGCTATGCACCTGGTGGTACAGGGAACAACCCTGACATCTGCACACAAGAGCCATTTCGAGTCTGGTCTATGCCTTTGCAAGGAAGACCACCTCTTCAGAATCATAACCAGTGTACATAGTAGAAAAGATTGAACAATATGGCAGCTTCATTTTCAGACCAACTGCGAGCACTGAATCATTAATGGATCCTCACAAGTATCTGTTCTGCCTTCTTTTCCCTGGGGCTTCCAATGTCTCATTGTTGACAAGGATAAATTCAACAGCAACTTTTCTGTGCTCAAAACAACTACGTGTCCTGAATTAGATTGTTAAGGCCATACAAAGAAAGATGGAAGCTTTGTATGTTAATCAGCTCCTGAAGTTGTTTCTCACTTGTTATCCCTAGCACGGAAACAAATTTCAACTGTCGTATCCTGCTGTACTTACAAAGTGGAACTGGCTGCTGCGTCTTCTTCTGGTAGTTCAAGAACATCATCTTCCAAGTCACTCACTTTTACCTGCTTGACCACCTCCAAAAGTAGAGACTCACTAGAGGGCTGTGTCTGGTGCACACCTATCATAAATAGGACATTTCAGATCAGAAAGTTTTTTGCTACAACACTTTTGCAAAGCTAAACTACTGAATGTATCTTCTACTCTTGAATGTATATTTTAACTGAGCAAAACGCAACCAGACTTCTTTTGGGGGCAAAGTAGAACACTAAAAATACTCTGCAAACTACACTGAAATATCTGTCAAATCTTAACAGTATAAAGGGAATACATTAACACATTAGAACAATTTAAACTGAATTCCAATGTTGACATGTCCAATAAAATGTTTTGCAGTGTTCTGCCAGACACCATTAAAGCATGCAGATTTCATGGAAATACACTGCAGTTGGATTTGGCTTACTTGAGTTTACAAGACTAGGAGGTTTTTTTCTGGTTTGAGTCTTGATATCTAGCACACCTAACACCTGAAGAACAGCTGACACCACTAACTCGGCTGTTGGTCACACTTCTGAATCAAAGCACTTCATATCTACATATTTTAATCATAACGTCTAAAAGGTTTAAAACAAATACTCCATGCTTATTCTGATCTCATTTTTTTCCTTTTCCTGAAAAAATAATTTTATACAAGAAAGCTACGTGACTGCTTATTTTAAAACAAAGGATATCTTAAACTTTTTTTTTTTCAACAAAAAGAGACATTTAAATGAATAAGGGGAAATAAATTCTATTCAGGAGGGAGACAGTTTCACAGGTCAAAGCACCACTCTAATGTTACACATTTTAATATAAAGGAAAAACAAAAATCAAGAATTAAGTATCTATCATACGCTGATTCTTAAACACAGAGTAAAGTGTGTATCTTTCTTCAGTATAGATTGAAGAATCCCAAGCAAAATAGCAAATAGAATAAAGTTACCTAAATTATCTCTCAGGTCACTAGCATCCTGATGAGAGCTGAAGTTGTAATTCTGCACTAGTTTTAGTCTCATACGTGAAAAATTTTCCACATTTGAAAGTTTCCAGTGATTAGGATGCTGCTTCCTAGGAAACAAGAATATCCATAAAGACAATTAAAGAAAGGTAAAGACCTATATGAATGAACTTAAAAACTCAGTCTTTATTAACAAGTCTATTACCTCTTTTCCAATAGAGCCACCAATGTGTACAATCTCTCAAAAAATTTTTGTAATCACTTCATAACTAATTTTTGTTTGCCACCCGGCAAGAAAATCTAATATCCAGATAATCGGCTCAGCACTACACTTCGAACTTTGTATTTTATAACTAAATACAGAAAACATTATAAAAAATGCACTCAATATTAACTCCACATGTCAAGTTCAGTTATCAGAGTCAATGTGAAAGAGTAAGTTAGTAATTCTAAGCACCACATAAAATTTGATTTAAAATTTTCACTCTTACATTTCAGACCAAGGACCACGTTCAGAGAGCAAGTAAAGCTGGGCTGCTCTCCACTGTCTCAAAGTAGCTGTGTGTTGACTATGAAGTTGCTTTAGCATACTGTTGTACCGCAGATTTTCCAGTCGAGCCTTTCTGCTGAATGGCTCCACAAAATGCTCCTGAAAGATCATTAAAAATAAATCATAGAATCACAGAACAATTTAAGTTCGAAGGGACCTTAGAGATTACCCAATTCCACCCCCCACCAAGGGCAGGGACACCTCCCACCAGACCAGGCTGCTCAAGACTCCATCCAACCCTGCCCTGAACACCTCTGCGGAGGAGGCATCCACAGCTTCCGTAGGCAACCTGTTCCAGTGTCTCACCACCCTCATGCTGAAGAATTTCTTCCTAAAGTCTGACCTAACTCTTCCCCCTTTCAGTTTAAAGCCATTCCCCCTCATCCTATCACTACTTGCCCTTGTAAAAAGGTCCTCCCCAGCTTTCCTGTAGCCCCTTCAGGTACTGAAAGGCCACTATGAGGTCCACCCGGAGTCTTCTAGCACTGAAATAACTCTGACCTTTGAAACTACAGTTTTGTGCCTTGCAAGAATTCTCATAAATTATGAAAGAACAAAAAAGTTCATCAGTAAAAACTTCTGAAAATTTAAGGTAATGCTTACAAGAGAAATTTTAAAAAGTTTAATAGTGGAAGAAATGGCACCAAACTTTGACTTAAAGATTAGCTAAATCAGTTATTTATGCTGAATCCATATGAAAGCAATTTTTCATCATCAGAAAAGCAGTCAGTATTGGAAATCCTATTATGATAGGTAGAAATTTCTTGAAATTCTGATGTTCTAGAATGTGACTCATTGCATAGCTACTTAAATAAAAAGGACTTACTACAAAAACCCTTATTAAGGAGGCAAACGGTAAACAAGAGAAATGTAACATCGCCATGATAGGTGCTGTAATTGCCAGTTAATTCTAATGGTTAAACTGAGCATGGACTTGGTTCAGAAAGGTCAGTTCAGGAACAGTTCTCCCACAATAGGAACTATTGACCATTTACAATGTTTTCATTGTACTTAAAAAAAAAATCACATTGACTCATCTCATAATGGAGAAGAGTTTTCAATAATGCAAAATAATGTAAAAGAAGATGTAGCTTATAGCTAAGCATGATTCCAGGTTGCTGTACTACGCAAAAGGTCTACTGTCCTGAAATAAATCTGCTTACAGTTAAGACTCTTAAATAGATAGCAGAGAATTAAAAAGCATATCCAACAAAACTATATAGTCACACAGCCCATAAAATCTTAAAATAATCAATCTGCCTGCAATCACTTGAATTGGATCATCCCAAAATTCAATTTCTGGATCTTTCAGAAGGCAACTCATGAGATAGTTCTTCTAAGAGAAACTTGCACTCACTAAAAATCCTTACCTGAAATTTAAGTTTACTTTCTCCTCTCTCCCGGTCTCGCTTGTGCATGTTCACCATAAATGCTTCATAACAATCTTTCCAATAAAGTGCCATCTGCTCCTGATCATGTCTGAATGAATTCTCTTCATACTGCTTCATATTTGGAATAATCTGGTTCCACCAAAACAAGTCAAAAAAACACAAAGGGAATTCTGAATGAAATCCTCTGCTTTCATGGCTAAGGAGGAGGGGGAAATGATACAAAAAGAATCTACTACTTACATATTTGTCAATATAAACCTGCCACTCATCAGAGCTGCAGTATTCTTGAAAGTCCTCAAAGAAAGATGGACTGCCATTGGTAGGAGGCAATGAAGGGAGATGCAGGTTCATGAAAAGAAGTTCATAAATCTTGGATACCAATGTCCGAACAAGGGGAATCAAAAATGAGTAAGTTTCTGTCTTCTCTTCAATTGATCTACTTAAGATGCCCTCAAGCTTCCCCAGGAGGTAGCACGCTTCAGGCTGGCTCTCAATTATTTTGGTCTGAAGGAGGGTGTTTAGTTTGGCTGCTGCCATAGCACAGACCTACACAGGCAAACAAAAAAAAAATTAATGCAATCCTCTAAAATAGTGATTCTGAGCACCTATCTTTCTAGCACAGGGCTATGTAGATATTCTGGCTGCATCCCAGGTAGTCTGAAGGCACACATGCGTCAAATATGGGCAGTGAAGATTTATTCAGCCTGTGATGATCAAGCCTGAATCAGCTGCAACCCCAAAGTCACATAGCAGCATTAAGACAATCATATACCTAAGCTAACAATCCTGGCTTTACCAAAGGACTGTGTGTTACAGGCATTGCTCTGCTACCTTTGCACCAAATGCTGATTTGGCAGAAGAGTCCAGGTTCATGTGTACTTAAAGAATATAAACCTTAAACTGCCAATAAATATATTTTATGATAGCAACAAAAAGTTACAATCAGAACCACGATCTTGCTGCCACGAGTGTCTACTCAGCCCCATCTTCAATCTGCTTGCACTCTGCCTCTTTCTCATGTTCAGGATGTGCATACTGACAGGGCTGTTAAGTAAATTTCTGAATGGTAAGAACCAATAAAACATCTACCCTATAAAAGGATGAAGGTTTACCAGCCTGCTCACTGATATGAGCAGCTCCCCAAAACTCATAACAGTTACATCAAATATGCACTTAAAACACAGTATCACTTGCAGGAATTTGCAACAAACCTGTAAGTTATCTTGTGCAATGAATCCAAGGAGCAACTGGACCTGCACCTGTGAAAGCCTGGTTGCTTCTAGGCCAGCAGAGTACCAGACAGACAGGCTATCCATGAGAGTCACTAGTTCTTCCAAGAGCTATTGTAAAAACAGAATATTTGCAGGAAATAAAATTAACAACAGCTTCTCCAGTTGGAGACACAATTAATGTCAAAGTGCTGAAGAAGAGGCTGTGTTCACGTGTCTAACTTACCCAAACCCAGAAAATTATCCCAGAACACTTGCAGGTACACCAGTCATTTGAAACAATTCCTGACTACAAAAATCTGTCTAGCCCAGTATGTTAACTCAACTATCTCCGCTGAATAACGCCCAAACCACCATATATTATACATGCTTATCTTTTTCCCATAATTTAACTCCAGTAAATACCATTTCCTTAGAAAAGTCAGAATCCAACAGCTGGACTGCTATGATGGAAAAGACACCATTATTAATAGCACAGACTACCACAACAAATTGTAGCTTCTGGGTTCAGTATATATAGGAATTTATTCCATTCTTTTGCTTTATATTTTAAATTATTCAAGAGTAATGGTAGTATAGTTTACAAGCAATAGCAATATGCACACTGCTCTGAGAAGGAAAGCAAGGATTCTTTCACAAATACCTGATTTAGTGAAATGCTTGAAACTTCATAACAACTGTTGATGTATTTTAAAAAAATCCAGATGCATATGCTTAAAACTAATGTACCTCGATACATTCCCTAATAAATTACTCAAATGTAAAATCATTCTTTTCCTAAGCTCCAGAATCACATGAATGCTTCTGTGGCAGCCTGAAACCTGTCCTGCTTCGAATAGTAAGGTGCCTTCTCCACTGGCACAGTGGAAGATAATTTATGAAAGTACTTTCGTTGTTAATTCAGAATTGGTAATAAGCACAACTCTCATTGCTCCAAAGTTCTGATCTCATTTCTAATTAGATTTCACAAAGCTAGATCACAATAGAAGGCAAAGCTATTATCAAGAGGAGATTTTTTTAAAAAGCAATTAAAAGCTTAAAGATTCAGCTATATTTACTAAGAAGCAGGCAGTTTGGAGAACAGCTTCAGAATTACTATGTTGACAATTCCTAACATTTTTTTTCTAATGTAGCCTTTAAAAACCTGGGGTTTTTTTTAAGGATTCATCGTGATACAATGATCATTTCCATATAACACCCTTCCTCTTCAGCCTTGAAAAACAAAAAAGCAATGACAACTCAGACAGTGAAGTAAGCAAGACCACTGCCAAAAATTACATAAAAATTCAGGCAAATTATGGATGTCTATAACATATCTCTCAAGAAGGCAGGAGAAACAGCCACCTGAAAGAAAGCTGCTTCACCTTACTACTTACGGTGTTTACTAGACATTTTCTCTCTCAGACCTCAATGTTTCTGACTCCAATACCTAGAATTGAGCTATCTGTATATATGCACAAAATCACGCTGAAACTCCAACATGGGTCAAAGCCCTGAATTGTCATTTCTCAGCTTGCAACTGAGAGCAGAGTTTTGGCTGGTCTTTTATTCAGGACGCACACAACAAGTCATGCGTGCTGACAAACAGAGCAAAAATCTGCTTAGGCTACAACTGACATTGTTTAATTAGCTCCTACATTTTCTAAATATTTCTCAACTCTGAAGAGACCTGGATTTTGAATAGAGTACCACTTATAGGCCTATTTAATCTGCAGATTTTTAAAAATATTGTATTCCCTGCAGTATGTATTTATACTTTTTTTTACACATTAAGGGGCAACCTATTTCGCTATGAACCCTTACTCTAGTATCTACAATTTAAAAACACACGCTCAGACAGGATGACAGTATTCATTCTGACTACTTTTTCGTTACTATTTTAGCCTACATACAGTATTTCCATTATGCAGTTACTGTACCTTTTCTGTCCATAAATTTGAATTAACTAGTCCTTCCGCTTGCAGGAAATCTTGTACAATTAGCAAGAGCGTGAAGGCATTTTCAGCATGTGTAGGGAGAGCTTTTGAATCTCTGTTATCAGTGACCGCCCATTCTAACATCTTCTCCAGCAAGCTGCATGGAAAACAAAATCCCAAAGTAATTATTACATGTTCTAAGCGTAATTGGCTTCTTTAAAGCCACTTAAGTATTTAATTGAATCTCCTAGTCTGCAGTGACATGGTGTGTTCTTGATAAGCCAATGAGGTAAAAGAGATTTTGAGAAGCTCATGAAACCAGCAATACAGTTTCAAAATCTTAGGGTCACATAACACTACCAAATAAGTAGCAGAATACACTTCTGACAGTACATGAAGAGAGTACAAAGGAAAGTGTATCTTGCTGGGAAGCACCCAGCCCTTCCCAGCTTCACTAATGCCCCTTACTTTTTCTCTTTTGCCTCAAAAGGGATGAAAGAACCCATCCTTGAACTGTATACTCACTTGAGTTTTATTTCATCAGAAGGTCGCAGTAACTCATTAGATATTCCTAGTTTGGTGAGTGCAGAAAACACCTGTCCTCTCTCAATCCAAGCAGCATCATCAGATTTTTCAATGCCTTTCCACATTACACACAGTAGGGTGTCTGTAAGTAGCTGTATGAGTTCATTATCACCCCCCTACAAAAGAAAAGAAATATTTACACCCTTTCTAGTCTAGAAATCTTCAAAACATTTCTCATACATCATGGTCCCTATGTTCACATATTTCAGCATTTTTGAAAATCCTGCAGTCTGAAGGCAAATTGCTGATGACATTAAAACACAAATATAAGAGACTGTGGCTTGCTTGCACATTGTAATACATATTGACTTGAGTTCCATATCATGAGTTCCATATCATAACTTCAACCTGACCTTTAGATACTCTGAATTTTTTCACAGCAAGACTGCTCCATCCCTCCTCTTGAAGACAAAGGATGTTGGAATATTGGTGGGGGAGGGGAAATTAACAGTATTTCTTTTCTTTGTTTGTGTGAGGTTTTTGTATTTTTTTAACATCAAAGCTATTCCAACTAGACAACCAAAAAAGACACATTACAAAAGGAATTACCTCTATTCACTATAAAAGAGCTATATTGTTTGCTTTTCTGTTAGAAGGTGGGAAGAGAAAAAAAAGGACAACAATTATCCATCAGGGAGATGACTAAAAAAATAAAAAGGAATTGCAGACATTTTGATAAATTAACAACATAGGGAATGAATTACTTACTCCTTGGTTTTCAAACAATGAAAGATCAGCCGTGAAGCCCACATCATTTGTAACTCCCAGCTCTTTGTCATGCTGCCCACAGAATGGTTTTGTGCTCTCTATAGGTGATGGTGTGCTGGGCTGACTATCTGTCATCTGATTCACGATGTCAGACAGTTCGTAAGAGTCAACACTGGACAGATCTAAACTCAAATGTGAAGGATTACTGTGCCACAATTCTTCTCGGTCCTCTGATCTAAAAGACATCTCTGCTGTGGATGCATCTTCCAGGGGCATAACAGAGAAATGAGCAGGGACATCCAGGGATTTGTTGTCTTCTAAACTCCACTGATCAAACAGACCATTAACAGATGCAAAGTTGCCAATTTTGTCTCCCTCTGTCTTATCAGGTTGATGTTTCTGAAGCTCTTCAGCAGGAGGCTTTTTTTCATCTTCCCTTGAGGAATCAGCCCTGTTCTCTTTAAAGCCAATCCGGACCTCTGAGTTTTCTTTCAGGAACAGCCTAACCAGAGTGTCCTGCCAGCCCAGCTGCTGAGACAGCTGTTGTGCTGCATCCAATTGGGAATGCAAAAGATGCAAAACCTAAGAATAGGAGAAGACATCCCATACCTACACATTAATTTTACCTTGTAACAGCATTCATTCTAGTTTTTCAATTTTTATGATTTTACAGCTTTTTATCTTTTTTTTTTAAATCTTTAAGAGAGTCACAGTCAGTTAGTAATAACCAAACGACAGAAGTAATTTTTCTTGTTAGAAACATATATTTGAGAAAAAAAGAGAAGAAAAAAAATTCTCAGGAGTAGGAAGAAAAAGAAGCTATCAAAGCAAACTGATAAGTTCTCATATTTCAGTCACTCTTCTGCAACAATTTCTGCAAAAGCCAGTTATCACAACAAATTATCTTATTCACCTACTAGTCTACCAGAAAAAGAAAATCTAGAACAGAAAATATGCTTCATTAGAAACTATTAAATAGATAAAATAAAGAAAGCTGCAGTATTAATGACTTACCCATAGTGTACATTACTGTCTAGCTTTTTCACTTCGAGAAAACTTAGTAGACAATAAAGTGCCTCATGGTTACATTCACTACTACTAATTCCAGAGACACAAGTCAGAGAGCTCTCGGTTCAGGAAATCGTCACTGCTTCTTCCCTATCTCTTTCCTACATGTAAACCCATTCTTTTGAACCACAATATGTTGTATCAAAGTAACATATTATACACGCAAACAAAACTTTGGTCATAGTCTTAAGCATCCTTTGAAAAAACTCAGTAACTCAATACACAAAATTCACCATTATGAGACAGATGAGTTTTATTTTTAACATACATCATTGCTAAAGAAAGCAGTAGCAACAAATACTGACGCTGTGTCTCATATGAAAACTTACGATATCACACTGTACAGTTTACGGGCACAAAGGGCAGTATTCCAGTTTCAAAGACAACTAACCTTTCTACAGATAACCACTCTCACATTTATGTCTGATCTATGAGCCAGATGTACTACAGCTATGAGATCTTTATAATTCACGGCCGGATCTGTAGGGGATAAAGAAAAAACAACAGATCATATGCAAGACAATGTAACAGTTAAATATTAAAAATTGCCTTGGAAACCACATCTACATCCAGGACTAGTAAAGGGAACAAACTTTAGCTAATGCTTTCTTAGTTCCCTGAGACTAATAGGAACTTGAAACAGAACAGCTCTGTAATGTAACAGCTTTAGTTTTCCTGAACAAAAACACAAATATGCTTGCCTCTGAGCAGCAGTAGCAGTTTACTAATGGTATTCACAACACTTGCCAATTACCTGCATACAGAACTTGGTTAAGAAGGTTTCTAATAAGAGAAACAGGAACTGGCGATTCATTCAGAAGGAGGCCCAGTCCAGAGTATCCCACTTCTCTGAGTCTCATACGGTGCTTACTACGTTCATAAACTTTAGTACATTTTAGCATCTCTTCCATAATCTGCAAGAAAAAGTATACACAAAACCAAAATAAACAAAGGGAAGTATTCAGACCTCTTAAGCCTAAATTGTGTATGATATAGCATGCTGGTCCACTGTTTTTAAGGTTTACTTTGTAAGCTAACTGAAACAACATGGACTCATTTATTTTTTTAAAGATCCCAATGCTTTACTTCAAGAAAACACCAACTCTTTTGTGACTATGACAGTAAACAATAACATCTAACTAACAGAAGAGAGAAGAAACTAATCACCCAAGTTTTGATTTATCTTTACATTTGCATAGCCTTCTGCAGTCAGACCATTGAAAAATACATATTTAAGTTAAACTAATTAATTTAAAAACATATAATTCAATTCATTACCTTGAACACAAGCTCTCTAAGCCTGTCAGAGTATCTCTGTTGCAATAACAGAGCATAAAGAATATCAGCATTCCCTGGTTCAAAAAGCAATAAAAAAAGCTGGTCTGGGGTTGGGCTGTCATGAAGTAGGCTGAAGAGAACCTCCAAAATTCCACAGAGCTACAAAATCAAGACAAATAAGTTAATCCACAGTTCATCCAGACTTCATGCTCTGTTTGTGGAAGACTTTCTTGGCTTTTAAGTTTTACCCTTTGCTTGCTATAAAACAGACATTTTTCTGCTCAATATTGCGGTATTTAAAGTTAGAATTTTTTTATACATTTTTTCTCTACGTAGAACACCTTTATCGAACTGTAATTAGAGCTACAAAGCAAGTTCAAGTCCTGGTAACGTCTACAAAACAAAAAACACATCATTACAACTTCTGATCAGCTGAAGTCCAGTTTGTTTTTGTAAACTAAGAGAACTTTTCTAATGGCAGCATAACACATCATGTGCTTTCTGCTCTCTTCACAGGGAAAAAGATAACCAGTAAAAATATGACCACCTGCAGAGTGTTTTGTCAAGTTTCCAGTGTGCTTCTATGACCTGCCTCAGATACATCTAAACAGAACCACATATCAAGTGAAACATTGCTTGAGGTCTTTTTCTTTTTTCTTCTCCCCTCTTCTAAGCTCACAAGAGACAAGAGTTCTAAACACCAAGAAGCAAAAGTAAAACACATACAGTTTAAACTATTAATTGATGCCATACTGGATACCTGTTCCTCTTCACTGGTGGCAGCTATGTATCCTATGATGCTCTGTATTTCCTCATGTGTTCCACCTTTGCTCAGGAAATATTTGATCAGCCCGTAGAGAGATGTCCGTATTGTTCTCAAATCATCAGGAGCCAAATCACTGTCTTTAAAGCCACTCCTACACACCAAAACACAGGAAAAGCAACCTAACTAAAATTTCATGACTCATTAATAGCAATTTGCTTGTGTTGCTAATTTTCCATCTACCCAAATATCATGGCACAAACTACCAATTTTTACTGAAGTAAGGTAACTGCAGAGTAATAACCAACAGTCTACAGTTACCAAGTCTATAAAAGCCCCGAAATGTAGACTCGTCCTGATCGGGACATAGGTTGGGTTTTCAGGTTTCCCCTCTCCCATCCTCTATATCAGGGGTGTCAGACTCATGGGTCCCACAGTTCTGCTGCTCCTGCAGCGTAACGCGCGTCACACTCTGCATATGTGGCCAGCACTGGCAGAAGCGCAGGAACAAGGAGCTCGGCACTGCCACCAGGAAGCAACAAGGTGCTGAGCCGGATAAAACAAGGTGGAGAGCTGGATTTGGCCCATGGGTTGTGAGTTTGACATCTCTGCTTTAAAGGAAAGAGAAAGGTCTCTAGCTAGTCTTCCTCAATGACCTAACTATATTCCTAAGCAGATATAAATCACCAAGACTGAAAACTAAAATTTTAAATTACTAAAAGTCCTACTTCAAATTCTGCAAGGATATGTCAATAACAAGTCCTTCAATTCTGAAATTTTAATGATTTTTACAAGTATGTATAGCTTCACTGACGCAAATTTTATGTAATCCTACCATAAAAATGAAAGTCAAGGAAAAATAGCAAGTCAAATGGAAGAAAACTTTCAGGTCATTTTGAAAATTAAATCAACCACCAAAAGCCAACCTGCAGTTTTACTTATTGATTTTCTGTCTAGGTTGATGTGGCTATTGTTTTTTTCCCCATAAAATAAATGAGAAGAAGTTATAAAAGGTAAAACATACCCATAATAAATTCTGAGTGTGTCTAGAAGAAACTGCACACCGTATTTCTTTCTGAAGAGTCTTCTGCTGTCTTTGATGATTGTAGAAAGATATTGTATATGCCCTACAATATAAAGTTTTCTATTAGAACCTAGATAAAGATTTATGTCAAGTGAAAGTACTGCATTTTTGCACAGTTGCCCAAGCCCAAGAGCTCACCAATTCTGAAGGGGAAGTCCCCACTGTTCCAGATACTGAAGTCAAAAAGTAAGTGTTGATACATCTGTTGCAAAAGCTGCATGTTCTTCTCTACTGAGACTTGTTCTATCAACAACTGTACAGACATCAGTACATTCACATCCATTAAGTTGTTTGGCACCTTTCAAAACAACAACAAGTTTAGCACTCAAAATATTGAATAAAAATCTTTTTAAAATCAAATTTTGAGATTCTTCTGTCTTCTACAGCAATGTCTGCTTCCATTAAAGCAATACAAGACGTGGAAAAGGATCGTAAAACACAGTACTTATAACAAAAACAGCAGAACATGAAAAAAAGATAAAACACTTTGCAGATCAAGACCAACTTCATCACCTGTCTGTTTCCAAAAACACGAGACAGAAAAGCATGTACTAAGGAGACCTTTGAATACCTTTGCATCCTGGCCAGTCTGAGAACATTCCAAAGACCCCATCCACAACATTCATTATCAAAACTTGTTTCCCAAATTTGCTCACCTTCTGCAACAAGACTCCTAGGGTGGCAACTCCATGGGAGTGAATAAGATTTTCTTGATTAACATGGTGTCTCTGAATAAAGTGCTTTATCATCAAGATGAAAGTTGCAACAACATTCTTCTCCAGGCGTGCTTCTGGAAAACAGAACAGCAGTAGAAAAAGCCTCATGGTTTATTGTTGGATCACTGCATAAAAGTAGAGGACAAGTAGTAAAATAAGGTGTTCATATTCCTCACTGTTTCCTGAACCTCTTGACTCCTTTTCTGTCTGTTCCCTAACCGCAGGCAGTTATATTTTTCCAGTGCAGAGTCATAGGCATTCCATACCTCTCCAGAACAAAGTGACCCCAGCCCTGACTTCAGCTATTTCATCCATCTGGTTGTTGTCTACAAACTTCTCTTTCAGATACTACATTTACATGTGCTGCAGTTATTCTCCCTCTGTAGTTGCAAACACTTTCTAGCCACAATACCAAAAAATTAAGAGACAGAGAGAAGAAGTTTTTACTTTACTCCACGATTTCCTATTTTAAACAAAAGAATCAAAGCTGTTTTCCCTTGCAAGTTCTCAGTGGTTTCCATTAAGATCAAAGCTTCCTTTCCATACTCTTTTTCTAATTTTAATACTAAAATCTGAAGTGTGTGGAAGAGGTGAGTGTCTGAACATTTCCCTAAGAAAATAAAAGCTTGCCTAAAGGCTAAGTAGTTCTGATGCTGCAAAGTCTTCGTTTGGCTGTCTGATCCGGGATTCAAGTTGAAGGCAAGCTCCCACTACTGTTGTTAGTAGGCTTTGCATCAAACATCATTTCACAAAAATTGTGGAACAAAAATTGTGGAACAAAAATTGTGGAACAAAAATTGTGGAACAAAAATTGTGGAACAAAAATTGTGGAACAAAAATTGTGGAACTGCATACTTTCACACTAATGTGATAGTAAATTGTGAAAAGAAAAATAATGCTATCAAATATAGCTATAACTGAAAAACGTTAGTAAGTTAATTTTACATAGTAATGTACTCCTGGTACCCAGTATCCATGTCAGATACCTAGGTAAAGAGGCTTTCAGCTTTATATAGGTCCTTCTGAAAAGCCAGCACATAATTAAACAGCTTTCTGTCATTCACACAAAGACTTTTAAAAATTGAGCTTAAAAATTCACTTCAGTTGTACTTCCCTACCTGACGCCTTTGTGGATGACACCACTACCCAGTCTCCCTCGACAGGAGTAACCAGGTCTGGAGGCAGAGCTTCCCCTTCAGGCTTCTCAGACATCTGTCCACCAAGAAAACTGATCTGCTCCAGCAATGGAAAGAGCACATTTACTCCACCAATACAGTTGATCATATCCTAAATCAAGACGGAAAAAGAGGAAAAACATCACCATAACTAAAATCCCTTAAACTACGTAACAGAAATTTACTCCAAATACAAGGAACCTTATCTACTCACAAATTAATCAGAATGTTTCACATGTAACTTAGCAACTAGTTTAAAATGCTGTTTAAAAACAGAGTTGTCCAAGTTTTAGACACTGCATTTACACACATGCCTTCCTGCCAGCTCTTGTTTTGAAAGTGCATTTTCATACTTCCTTCCTCCTCCCTCTACATAAACATGGTAAACCAAAGGATAAAAATCTTAGAAATAATCTTCTGCTAAACATGTTAAAACATTTTTCTGATTTCTAACTTACCTGCATGAAGAAAGATTCTACCCATCTTTAATTGTGCTTTAATTGTATTTCTGCAAGACTTCAACTTTGAGCAGTTAAAAAAATAATAACATTTAATTTTTTTTAAAAGTAACCTTACATGGGTATCACTCTCCCTTCCCAGTCAGAAATGTTGAGAAAGAGTGGAGAAAATTATCCTTTTCTTCATCATTTTGCACTTTTTCAACTGTTTCTCTGCTCCATGTGTCTTTATGATGCCCCCTTCTTGTGCTCACATTTATTAAGGTGAATTTAACAAAATTGAACAGTTAAATGAAAAAAGTTTTTCTAATCTGCAAAATTTATCTCATGGATGAAGACTTCCGTGTTTGTTAGGCAAAACAAAGGCGCCATGGACCTGCAGCTTTTGGAAACAGGAATCAACTTGACAAATGGGATTTGTCTGAACAAGACCACAGTAATTGTAGCTCCTTCTAGGTTGTACCTAACTCCTCATGAGCTTCTTACCAGCTCTTCTGTTTTTTCCTCCTTGAGAGGGTACTAAACCCCATCGTGTTTGTTAATGAACGGTTCTCCTAACACTTGTATTCAGAATACACTTTCCCATAAAGCTAGAGATATAAATACTCTTCATCACCCTTCTTCCCACTATTGGGTGGAGAGAATAAGTTGCAGTGCTTCCAAACTATTCAAATCATAGAAAAATAACCAGCAGTGTCTGAATTTTCTTAACATTAATTTTCACAAGTCAGCATATGCACAGCAGAGCTCTGACGATATTTTCTTATTAATTAGTTTGCTAGTACAGTTGACTGTCCAACTGTTCTTAAAAAAACTCAAACTATTTGTTTGTATATGCTTCCTCAATATAAAAAAACGATGTGGCATTCTACTGAGAAGTTTTCTACCTCAGATATTGGATTTTATTTTTTCTCAAAGCTAAGAGCCCTTAATCAAAGACTCTGCCTACAAAACAGAATTGGATGCATGCTATCTAAATTTAGAAGAAATAAATCCTTATTTATGTCACCATTTCTAGATCATACTCTGATGTTGCAAATAACTTGATTTCCTCATGCACAGAGCTAAATCTAACACTGATTTTTTATATTAATAGGTGTTAGTGATCAAGAAACAAATAAGCAGACAGATGCACACAGGTATTTATTGAGTTGGTGTGCATTTCATCATTTCCTCCTCCTCTCCACAATCCGTTGGCTATTTTGCACAGACATCTCACGACATTTAACTTGCCTAAATGACACTCTGTTTATGGAGCACAGAGAAAATGTAAATCACTAATACTAAATCTCAGTGGCAGTGCTGAGTTGACAAAATTGTCAAATTCTAGATCATAAAGTCAGATCTGAACTGTCAGTGGCACAAAACTAAGAAATTAAATGATTAAAGAGAAGGATATAAAGACTCTATATGTTGATTAAGAAAACAAAACAAAACCCAAAATATAAGACAGTTCTGCTACAATAGTATATTTGAGCAAGAGACTAGAAACAGATTTAGCCAGAAAATGTTAAATTCTAAGCTCCAGTACAATAGCAGTAGTGCTGTGACTACAGCTGCTAGCAGTAGTTAAACAACTACGATTTGCATATCCTGTAAGAATTGGGTATTCCAATGTATTCAACAAAATGGAAAAAGTATTGGACAATTAGTATATAGCAGAGACAGAATAAGGTATAACACTCCAGTGAATGCTTGGTGTTTTCTCCAATGTGAGGCTTTTGGACTGTGAGATCACTTAGTCGAGCCAACCCCAAACCATAAGTAAATAAGATAACTAGATTAACTTATCTCTTTAAAAAATGTTAGACTCTAGTAATATTTTAACTCTGCACCTTGTTTTCAGCTGAAGTTCTTCTGCAATTCAATAATATTTTTTATATGACTAACGCAGCAAAAGTCTCAAGTGTTAGCTTCTCTACTAATCTTTACCTAATTCAGTTGAAGACTAAAAGAAAATAATGACAGAATCCCCTAGAGATAAAATGCTTTCAATCACAACACACATGGAACAGATTTTGAAGAGCAGTCAACTACCACAAAATATCTTAAACGCATTATCTATGACACTTAGATCAACAGCTCTTGTAAGTTCTCGATAAAGGTAATGTAATACTACTCCAGCCACAACATTAACCCATTAATTCTCATTGCAAAAACATGCTGTATCTGCTAAATGCAATTTGCATTATGATAATAATTTTTGTTATTCCAAAACCTAGGTGAACGCATACAACCACTGTCATAGTTACAGTTACATTCAGGTTCTGCATCTTCAGTATGCACTTACCTTGATGTCCCAGTTCACTACTTTGTTTCCCGTTAGCCTTCCATGTAAAAGATTTGCAGACAGGTCAAGACAAATGGGGTTTCTGCAGGCCTGTCAAATAAATGAAGAGGCTACAATATCATTTAGAAAACAAGTTACAGATCCTTGAACACTAAGACTTCCGAATGATGCATAACATGTTTCAGGAAGCTAATGTTGGTATTAAAGTGTTTAAACAATTTGCAAGCCCTGGAACATCACAAGGTACACAATTGTACAAGTTAATTGTCCTTTTGCCAAGCAAGAACACAAAACTATAATTTAAGAAAGCTCTCACTGCTGTGCATCTTCCATTAACAACCACAGTGTAAAGATAGCATAGCAAAGCAAAACCAAGACCATCTAGAATATATTCTGAAATTACAGCACACCTTGTAATCAAAGGAAAATTATGTATTGGTCATACCTTTGGTGTATAATGAAGCAACACCTTACTTGGGAGATCTGTTACTTCAGCCTCTTGAGACTTCCATGGAGTCAAACAGTTCGGACCTATTAAAAAAATCAATTCCATACAAATTCTATACATAAATTATGTATTTATAACACACATATTTAAGAGTTCACTGGATATTAATGTTGACCTTCACAGATTTTATACTACTATTTTTTTTGTAACAATAAATAGGACACGCCACATCATACCCACTGGAGACATGCTTTCAAGTAATCTCTGACTTAAATCATTCATTCCATAGGGTCTGCTTAAAAAGCCAGAACTATATAAAGAAGGTCTTTTGTACACATTCAAACAGCTCTAATGTTTCTATCTTCACAAATACTTATCTAACACTCGTCACCTATCTCTCCATCGTCAAGCTTAAATGTCTAGAAAGTGAGTAATCTTCAAGATAGTTTTGTTCAGTAATACAAAATATTTTCTTTAAACAATGGAAGTGTTTTTTACGCTAATCTCTAACAACTTCAAGTCATTATGAAACTTTATACCTTAACACCTTGAACTGGAAGACACAGCTTGTCAGAATATTCTTAAAATGACTCCTTAATTATGAATTGATTCTTGTGGAAAAATTCTCAAGTGTAAATCACCTTTAAGTGGCATATCACAACAAGGGCAATACTTTAAGGAGTCACAACTGTAAACTCACTTGTAGACAAACAGTAGCAAAAATTAAGAACTTCAGTGAAAGTAGTACCTAAAATTTTGATTTTGGCAGGTCTGTATATATGATAAACAGATGAGCTTGTGCAAACATAGTGTTTTAAATAAAACTTCATAATTGTGATAATGCCCTCTCACTTAGATTTGTTCTGCAGTTTTTCTGGATTGTAACTTCTTCATTATGTAGAGCAGAGCTCTGTGGGATTTTGTCAATAACTCATCCCTTTTATTCCACTAAACCAGTACAACCACCACTTACCTGCTAAATACAATGCTTTCACCTGAGAAGGTTGTAGTGCTTCATGAAAGATGATAACTGATCCAAGATGGCCCTCCAAAGATGTTGGACATCCCCATTCACTGTCCTGAGTCCCTGCTGAGATCATCTTGGTGACGAGCTCTGGCTTTCCAAGCATCCCACCCCAGCTTCCAGTAGAGAGAATGCCCCCAAGTGATGTTCGATGGGGTGTAACAGGGGAGGAAAAAGGTGGATCTGGTATCTGAGACGGAGGAGGAGTTGTTGTTCTTTGACCAGCTGAACCAATGCAGCAAGAAGTAAAAGACTGGAGAGCCACATATGGAAGAAAAAAACCCAAACATGCACTGTAAATCTAACCTCCTTTTTTTATCAGTTTACAAAGTAAATTTGAAGGTTATCCCTGGCAGACTTGTACCAAATAAATTAAACCAAGAGCCACAAGTTCTGTCATGCCCCAAAAAGAAGCAATCCACAAAAAAAATAAGAACATATACTTTCCACAACAGCAGAAATTGCACTTTCTCCAATTAAGAGTAATTTGGTCATTTCAACTGTTGTATGATCTCTGGGAGGAGGAAAGCCAGGAAGAATGGTTTCCTGGATACCCTGGTGAACATCCCTCTTCTGGATTATATTCTAAAATACTAGCCCAGCATACCTGCTACTGTATATTTCTCATATCAGTTATTCCACTCAAACATATACTCTCATGGGAAGCTTACCTACCCTGCTTTTAGTTACCTTGATGCTTATACAGCTTATTCAGAGTCTTAATCCAGAATTTTATCTCACAATGGAAATTACATTTACTCTCATTCTTTAAGTGTTATAGTGATTTTACCATGACTGTGTCCAATTTAAGTATTTGCTCAACATAAATATCAAATTAGGACTCACAAAAAAAGGAAGAAAGTTCAGTGCTGTAACCCAGTTTAAATTAGATTTGTTTCACAAAAAGAATGGACAATGCTTACAAAGAAAACTAAACATAACATACTCATTTTGATAGTGTACTTTTTCAGGCTAAATTCAAAATGGTTAGAATAACGGTGTGTAAACTGCTTACCCAACTAAAAAAGCAGGTGTAAGATTGGCATATTAAGGGAATATACAGAAAATAACAAGCAACAAAAAGCATCCAAAACTGTCACCCCAGTGCGTGATTTATTATGATTTAGTCATCACAAAGCACATCAGTATGTTCAGATAATTATGTTAAGGGGAAAACCCCACAACCTAGTCAAGGTAATTTGCACTTTTTTGGTTTGTTTTTAAACTGAGATGACTAAACAAGCACTATGTAATGGTTAGTTACACTCCAAAATGATACTCCACACACTGTTGAAAGCTGAACAGCTAAAGCGTATCTTAAACTCTTACAGAATTTCCAAATTTAAAAAGCCATTGTTGTATGAGAGCTCATCAGGACAAGGGTGCGACTCAGAAGGTAAACTTACTTCATTCATGGCAGGGAATCGAAGTGGGGCAGAGACCTTCTGCTGTCCATTGACATAGATGTACACAAGGCTCTGACCAAAAGGCCTCTTTCCAGGCATGTGAACAATAGTTATGTTGTGCTGGTTAAGCAATATAAAATAATTAAGTCATTATTAAAAAGCAGTGCTTAGAAACCACGTAAGAACATAAATCCACACATCAACAAGAAGATAAGACCATCTATCAACTGCTTCAACTTTAAAGCAATTTACAGGTAAACACGTTTTTGAAGGGAAAGAGATACAGCTCTCTTATGAGTCCTTAAGTATGGGAACAGAAAATGGCAACTCTGAAACATGGCAGCACATTCACATTGCACCACAACCACCTATAGTTGTTGTAATTTATTATAAAAAAGATCAGCACATTAAAAAACCTCTAAGGCTCTAATAAGTCTAATAACATAGGTATAACTAATCAACCACTAATCTGCATGGAAAGTGCTTGCATTATTTGAGATTAGATCTGTTCTTATGCAATGAATTATTTAAATATGATAAAATAGACCATTGGTAAAACAATGAAAAAAATGAACTTTGATTTCTGAGCTAAAAGTGCTATTGTAAACCAAGCGTTCATCAGTATCAAATCTTACCCAGAGAGAGTCAAAAAAACAATGGTCAGGAAGCATCACTGTTGCATATTCCCTCTTCGTGCAAACCGCAACCACCAATACCCCAGAGCATGTAATAAATGCTTCAAAACCCATACCACTTCCTGTAAAAAAGCTACAGAAAAAGACATCAAAAACACACAATCAAGGACTGACTTCATAAAAACTATTGGAAATCACCTAACTGTACATTCATTAAGGACAGAATCAACTTAAGCCATTTGCCACCGGTCCAATATTTACTATTTGACTTGCTATTTCTCTTGCTAAAAAACAAAACAAAACTGAAAACCAAGATGAAGAACTGCCTCAAGAAGGGCGCCCCAAGGCACAGGGAAAATCCAAATGGTGATCCAGAAAGATTCATAGAATCATGGGATCATTTGGATGGAAAGGATCTTTAATATCAAGTCCACCACTAAAACACATCCCTAAACACCACATCTACATGTCTTTTAAATATCTCCAGACACGATCCAGCACCCCCATGTCTTTCTTGTACTGAGGGCCCAAAACTGAAAATAGGATTCGAGGTACAACCTCACCAGTGCCATGTACAAGGGCACAATCACTTTCCTGCTCCTGCTGGCCACACCATTTCTGACACAGGCCAGGATGCTGTTAGCCTGTGTCAGGCCCAGGACGCTTAGCCTCCTGGGCACACTGCTGGCTCATGTTCATCTGCCTGTCAACCAGCACCCCCAGGTCCTTTTCTGCTGGACAGCTTTCCAGCTAACTCTTCCCCAAGCCTGTAGCACTCTACTCCTCTGAGCGCAGGACCAGGCATTCAGTCTTGTTGAATCTCAGAACTGGCCTTAGTCCATCAATCCAGCCTCTCCAGACCCCTCTGCAGAGCTTTCCTACCCAAGCTCTCAAACCAGCTTGTAGCCATCCATCTTTTACATGAAAACATAACCTTGGTCCCAGTAAGTAATGCTTTCGTTTTACCCACACAGCTTAAGCTAGTTCTGCTGAAGTCCTGCCAGCTGTAGTCTCTATTAGCTACAGTACTCTAATAAAGAAGAGACTGGTCTGCAACCTGTGCTGTTTTCCATCAATTAAATTGTATCTGTCAGCCCCTGGCAAAACTGTCAATATTCCATGCAGATTTGTGTCATTACTGTAACAGTCAGTGGATGTGTTCTCCATTTCCTTTGTTTCACATCATAGTGTTGTACACACAATTTATTTTGAACACCAGAACAACACAAGGAATAACTCTTCTAGAAAATGCAGAAAGTTCCATATAATTTTAATAGAGAAATCTGCATTAAAACTGTTTCATGAGACATGTTACCCATGTCTTTTTATCCATGATTATTTATCAGCAAGAACCTTACCTTAGCACAAAATGTAAATGTAGCCATTATTATATATCTTATGTCACTCATATAATGAAGAAAATCAGCTGAAGGAACTATTTATAAACATGCCCTTCAAGTATAGGTTTGCCCTGAGAAACCTTTTATGCTGTAAGTACTTGACTACAAGAAATAATATATAAATTGTGAACTGCTACCAAAACATGCTACCATTATTCCAAATGGATGCATTAACTTCTGTGCTATCAAATATCTGTACTATCAAAATCACACACAGAGACCACGAATATTCTAGACAGTAACAATAGACCTAAACTATCTTACAATTAAACACTGTAAACATAGCAGCTAGATCAATTTTTAAGTAATTTAATTCAGTTGTGTGCTTAACATCTCAAGCTGAAATAGGAATTTAAAATATTTCCTCTTTTAAGCATTAATTTCAATACACTACAGTTTTAGCTTCCCAAAACCAGAATGTCTTCAAAATTGTTCATAAAATGACAGAAAAAAACATCAGCTATTGGTATAATAGCATCACACTGAAACCCAATTGCAGCTTTTTAACTTTGTCGTCCAATTCCACCCCAGTTTTCTACACAGTCTACTTAAGATCTTTATTGGGACACACTAACAAACACTGGAAACAGTGTTGCGGCAGTTCATCAGGTGGCACCCTTCATCAGGGCTGTGCTATACAAACACATAGGGCAGCCACTGAAACTCAAGGCATCTCCACCCTACACCACAGAATTAACACTAAGAAACAGGGGTGTGGAAAATACTATTTCTGTTACAACTGTAAATGCACCATTCAACCCTTTCCCTGAAAGTCCAGTTTAATAAAATGAACTGAAGAAAGCGAGAGTCTTCAACTAGCTCTCCCATTCTGCATTATGTTTGCTGCTGAATGTTAGTACCCAGAAAATTAAATTATACCAAGAACCACCCATCTCAACATCTGCATTTAAGTAAATGAAGGTGTCCTTTTCACAGTGCTCTCATATAGAAAAGAGATTTCATTACCTTTAGAAGAAATAGTGGGATGGTGGTTCTGTTTTGTGGTGGGGCTTATGGTTGTTTTTTTTTTGTTTTGTCTGCTTAAGCTATGAACCTTAAAGCATTTTGGAATTATGGATATTGTAACTGTAGACAAGAACATAACTGACAAACTACATACTTATTTCTGTAACACAGGCTCTGGTGACAGATGAAACTGCTCCCTTTCACAAACTAAGCAATATATATTGCATTTTATGAAGATAAGCAGAAGTACCACGCGTCATAGGGTACCATATGCCACAAGGAACAGACAACGTAAATTTGTGCTGTTAAGTAGTTATAGTAACTATACCTATAGAGTTGCTTCCTCTTGCCAGTTTTGCTAGTTGTGCTAGGGTCCACCCGGTCCTGGTCAAGGCAGAGCCAAGCGTTGAAAGAAAATGCAGAGCCTGGCCACTTATGAATTGATGGAACAGCAATTCCAGCCATGCTGTGGCACAAGTTGAAATACTGCAAGGCACTAGCCAGGCCCTGCTTCCGGGCCATTGCTAGAATGGCTCGCATCACTGGAACAACATAAGGGTGAGCTTGTTTTGGTTCCTCAGTCCTAAGGAGCCGTATCAGTTGAAGCAGTTCTTCTGAGCCCATTGACTGGCTTCCCAAAGAGCCCAGAAGGGCAATCAGGTTCTCTGCACAAGTACAATGGAGCGCAGAGTTGGAATTTAGTGTCTCAATGATACGGATGACCATGTTCGCATTGACACACGTGGCACGACTCTGTCTGTTAATACAGCAGATTCGCCTCAACCAATTTGAGATGAAAATCTGCAGGTCATGTGATTCTAGTTCTGGAAGCCACTGGATAAGCAGCAATAAGGGCTGGACATTACTAATGCCTAGTATCCCAACAGCCATGTGGTCACCTTCCACAGCCTGAAAAACAGCAGAGAATTCAGACATGAAATACAATTGAACAGGGCTAAAAGTACTGTGGAAAAGACATATGCATTTTAGCATTCAAAGCAAGCACATCTCACCATATTCATGAGTTCTTCCAGCAGTTCCCGTGAAGGCTGACCCAGTGATTTTAGTACCTCATATATGTGTGCATAACCAATCCTTTCCTTGAAGACCTCCTGAGGATAAAAATCCCAGTCTCACTAATGAATGAAATGGACACAAATTGCTTGCCTAATGACACGGGCTCTAATTTAACATAAAATTAGATACAAAATAATTAAAATGCAAGAATAGCACTTTACAGCCTAGAACTCTTGTTGTTATGTCCATGAGAAGGATCTCACTGCAGCACGAAGATAAACAAAAAACAGATCAAAAGTATATTTTAATAACTACCTACACAGTAATATAATTGCTTTGGAGAATCAAAATGGTAATTCTATCACAAAATACTAATAACTTTATCTTTTAATGCAAGCTATAGCAGTGCCAATCCCCAACACACAACTGTTCCCAGGCTTCCCAGAGTCAGTGGAGAAATACACACTCTGAGTAATGCCCTATAGGAGCCTAAGTGACCCTGTTGTTTCTCACTCAAGACTGTTCTGCAAGAGCAACCAAATCAGATGACTTCTACTCTTCCTTTACTCTCCAATGTGCAGCTGCATCCATTAACTTGTGCCAAGACTAGGGAATCATCCTACCACGGGATAAATCTAATGAACTCAGCAATCTAAGAATAAATACAATATTTTTTGTGGTCTTAGCTTCCAGTCAGATTAACTAACTAACCACAACTTCCCCATTTATCAAACCACAAGAATAACTAAAAAGAAAGGGCAGGGGGACAGCAAGACTCCCATTTGGCAAGCAATACTCTTGTTGGTTAGTTGAAAGCCACCATGATAAAACCAGAACACAAACTCCTGCCTGACAATTCCTGCAAATATCCATTAGTTCTACCCCACATACTCACAGGATGAGTAATGATATGCTTCTTTATAAAAGATTTAAATTGCTGTTAGCGTTCTGTTCTTCCAGTTTTGATAGAAAAATGGTTCAGTGTCCAGCCATTAGACTGGGATATAAAGGGATAAGGGATGATACTCACGTATGCCTATCTGTCAGGAATGTGTGGCCACAATCTGCTAATCTTCAGTAGCAAGATTGAAGGTATTGTGATAAAAACACTAACTGGAAACAAGACCAAGAAGCCTACTGCAAACTGACTTCTGCATATACTCCATTACCTTAGCAGCTGGAGACTTGTGCATTACTGCTGTGAGGGCTTGAATGGTTGATACTGCCAAGCAGTCGAGGCGTCCCTGAAACACCTGAAAGTAACAGGTGCAGAAGTTGTAATACAAATGTGCAAAGACAGTTTGGCTCCAAAATCTATACTGTGCCCTCCTGTCAGAAACCAAGAGTTTGCTAACATGCTTCAAAAAAATCTTCTCTCCACCAGTCACGATTTCATAACCCCATAGTCTACAATGGATTATGAAACAGTAGACAACTAGCCACGGACTTCAAGAGAAGCATTCACAACACACATTGCACTTCAAATATCCTCACGGACAAACAGGTTTTCCTCATGCGGCTAATGGACAGCCTCAAGAAGGAGGGAGGAAAACAAATTAGGAAAGCTCTTGCAGTATGTGTGTGTGTGCTGCTGAACAATCTGGCAGTTCATATTAGTGTTTTCTTTTTCATCCACATCCCTACCCACCAATGCAAAACACACACAAAAATTATAAGAGATAAGTCACACCAGCACAGTAAGGTGGCTGCCTCATCCATAGCTTCATTGTAACAACATCTCTTTTTCCAATTTAAGTTATCTTTTGAGGGGTTTTTCTCTATAATTCTTGTTTATATTGATGTTTCTGTGGTGGTTTTAAGGACAGAAACGTTGGAGCACTATTTTGCATCTGTCAATAAAACTAATTAGCAAAAATGTGCAAATAAACATACCCTGTTTCGTCATCTCTGAAATATTATATGCGTATTAGACATATTTTGAGAGCAAAATGTCAAGAATCAAAGAAAGTGTTAGATGTGAAGAAACATTTACAGGCAGTTACAAGTGTTACACTGAGTTTCTAAAAAAGTCAAAGCTATTAGTTAGAATCACAGTTCGTAAATTACCATACTTTGCATTTAATGTGTCTTTACATTTTTAATCAGAACAAATTATTCTACTATAAGATTAATTGAACAACAATTTGCATTTGAAACCTTCCACAATGTTTTGGGAGAATTATAGCTACAGGGTATTCCTACCTCCCTGATTCAGCCTGTCCATTGTTTTGTGAACATCTGTTCTTGATGACAAGCAAAGAATCAGGACATCAAATACAACCACTGAGATTCACAAACAAGACCCCAGAACCCAAAACACCACAGTGCTCAGACAAAGAAGCAAAAAAGAGGAAAAGAAGAGGAAAATAATCACCACTAGTTTGACAGAATTTATTTGGATTCCATTCATGTACTTCACCTTTTCCTTAAAAGAAGCAGAACTGAGGCTACTGCAAATATATGCAATTTTAAGCAGATGAATAAAACGGAGGTTGAATTCAGAATTCTGTTATTCAGAAAGAATATTTTCCAGGGACAGGAAATAGTGATGGTGTGCAGCCACACAAGTTCACCTTGCTGCAGAAAGCTTAAAGAAGATGGTTAAGGTGAAGCACAGGAATCAATTTTCCTGTTATTATGTCTTGACTTCAGTTGAAGCAAAATACAGGTTAGGTAGGTACCTGGTCCTCATTCATTTCTGTCAGTAATTTGTTGGCAAGGTCTTTCTCACTCTTGTCTGCCACTTTATTGTTAGCATTTAAAAACAGCTGTTAGAAACAGAGACAAGAATAATGGAAATAATTGCATTAAACAGTTACCTGCAGCCAAACCTGTGGAGGCTGCCTTGGATTTATATTTCAAGACAAAAAAAAAAGTTCTCACACTGGTGAGACAATTCTCCATTAATATCAACCTTCGTTAATTCTTGCAATACTGAAGATTACTACTTAGCAAAAACAACATAATAATAATAAAATAAGTAGAATTAAAATAAAATATGTAATCGCTGATACAAGGAAACATCTATCTGGAATTTATATTGATCACTGTCTCAGCAACTTTGATTTCACAATATGCAACATGATAGGAGGTTCTCTAAAATTTACTTGTAAGAAATAAAGACAACAGTGGGGCTTTAGCAAAGTGTTTCACCATTTTCCACTTGTTTCATCCTAGGTGAAGGCTGAAGATACCTAGACAGAATATTTTTATCTTGAAACAGCAGAAGAATTTCTGGAGCACATAGTCTTTACAGGGTAAAATATCTCTGCAATCATCCTAAGAATCTAAAGGTTCTAAATAGCTTTAAATCAAATGTACTTATTCTGTATCTTCAGCTAAGGAAATGCTCTGTGTATAGTATCTAGAATCCTAGTCAGGTCCTGAATTGACAAGTTTAAAGTTCACACAAATATCTTCATAATACAATAAATATCTTCAATTGCAGTCACTTTGTATGCAAAGTTTATCTGTAACCTGATCAGGACTAAAATTTATCTTCTCTCTTTTCAGATTCAGTTGAGGTGTTAAAAAAATCCTTGATCAAAATGTTACAAGTCCCTTCCAAAAACAAACAAACAAAAAAGCCCCTTCCCTTTTAAGGGTTAAAGCTAAGCATTTGGTTGGGGTTTTTTTTCACTCATATACTTTGTCCCATTATCTGCTAAGTGGTCTCTCTGAAGAAGAACACCCTGAGAAATCAGCTTCCATAAATTCAGGCAAACAGAAGGACAACACTCAAAATATTACTTTGACTTACACGGGTGTGAAAGCACATATTTAGAAACACAAATCATTCTGAAAGGTACATCATGGTCAAGGCACTTAACACTGCAGAATAACCATACTATGCCTCAAAAGGTTATAACATTAAAAAGCGGAAATAAGAACATTAAACAGAAGCAAATACACACATGCAAAAAAAAACCCAACAAATTTTTCATACGGGTTACTTCAATTCTGATAATACACATAACATGGAAAAAGAGATTTTTAGTACAATGCCCATACAACTTCAATTCTTCTACTCAAAAGCTGTTCAGAAATCTATTTTTTTTAACCAGGCCTAATGCTAGAGGTCATTGCGCTTTGTTCAAAATCTGACTTTTAATAAAAGAGTTTAATAGATCAGAAAAGATTCAGGACCAACAAAGCAACTTGTTAAATAACTCTCAGTATGCAATAAGCACCTCCTGATACCTCTACAGTACAGTCCCTCTTTCTGGATATCACAGGCAAAAAAACAACATTCAGATAATCAAAACTTAACCAAGAAATTTTGAAAAGCTTTTGTGCAGATCTCTAACTCTAGAGTATAATTCAGGGAAGACGGTTTGCCCATAAGCCTTAAAACCAACAAACATGAAAAAAATAAATTAAAATTTAGAAGACTACTGAACTGCAAATGACAATTATGGTCTTGAATAGCCCATGGTCTTTGGGATATCAATAGCAGAAATAGTGGTAAGGATTTTCTTTACTTTCTTTCTGCTGAAGACAGAACGGCTTCCTGAGTTTCAGATACATGTCAGGACTCTCTCACTATCTGTGGCAGCTGCAGAACTGTGCTCTTCACTCTTGCTGGTGTACCCAGAAGCAAGGTTTCATAGACAAAGAAAAAGTCCTAGCAATAAGGGCTCCACCTAAACCCTAGTTCCACAGCTAAACTCATCTTTGCTATTTGGCTTTGAAAAAGAACAGAGATACAGTATACTGGAAAACACATACAACAACTTCTCAGCCTTCACCCTCTTCCCCACTTCTCATCCTTGAGGGTTTTTTCACTGTAAAAGGTTAAAAAACCCCGCTATGTAGCATACAGGCAGCACTGATATCCAATCACAGTAGTATGTTGGACTGTATCACAGGAAAAAAATGGACTCAAAAGCGTATCTTATGACATACAAACAGGCAGAGCAAAAATACAAGGAGCAAGCTGCAAAAATAGAGTGGCTGTTCCTGCTTTCTTAAACTCCACCACGCATTTACATGACAGCAGGAACATAGTGAGAGTCTCCATGAATAGGTAAACATCACACTGCTTCATGGCTTAAGAAGAAAATAATAATAAAAAATTCTTGTACTCTACAAGGTCAGTACAAAAATAGGCACAGATTTCTCAAACATAGGAGGAGAACAAAAAGGTCAAATGGTGTATTTTCAGAAGATTAAAAAAAACTACTCAGAACACTCCAAGCCAGTTGGCATTCTGCCACTGATTATTACTACAGTTAAGACATAATGCAAACACATTTATTTTTAATATGTCACTGCACTGAAACATGTCCTAATCTAAATGGATTTGAATCAAATTGCATACTGTAGCTAACATTAAATTACCTAGCCTTAGAAGAGCTCAAAATAGCTACACCACCAACATCTGACAAAAAGAGAAACAAAATATTCCAGTGTTACATCATATCTATGTTCTTTTGCATGGGGAAAAATGAAATCTACAAAGCAATCAGAGCAGGACACCAGCTTGCAAATTATGACCATCTGAGATTGAGATGAAAATACCACGTCTATGTAAACACTAAATCCTACATAGAAGGAGAACAACAATTAAAAAACATTTGTAACAGCTTGAGCTCATGTTTTGTGTCAGCTACACAAGTCTCAAATGTTTTGAAACACTTAAAGGCACAGCAGAAAGGGTTTTTTTAAATGAAAAAATATGCCACTGAAATTAGAACTCAGACCTCCATCTGGCAGCAGTTGTGACTTCCTAGCCATCTAGTGACTGAATATATAAAATATAAAGGGGGAGGGGGATTGATTCCAATAAAAATCTTAACAGATTTTAGAAACTGATTGGGGTCTTTAAAGTTATTTTGCTCGGCATTCAAAATAATCATTCATTGCTTTAATCAAAAGACAGACAAGAAAAACTTCAACTTCACTAAGAATAAAAATAGATCTGAGAGCAACTTGGATCTTTCAAATCTTTCATGGCATTAGTAGCTCTAAGTTTTACTTCCAGTACGTAGATACTATAAAATTTCATATAATTCAGAAGATATAAAGGTCATTAATATATCTGCAATATCACAAGAGAGGTTTTGTGAAAAATATGCTGACAAGGAAAAATTTACCTTGCAGTTCTGCAACAGTCGAATGAGATGCTCAAAGCAGTTACTGTTAAGGAAAATTGCCTGCAGAACAGGTCTATCTGTGCAGTCTAACATGGCTGTGATGGTATCTATAAAATTGAAACAGAACAGGCATCAAAGACAAAACACTTCCCAAATCCATCAAGCATTTTTTCTGCACAATACAAAACAAACATGTAGAAAATATTATACAACAAACTACATGCTGTGAATTCTTTGATCAAGAATGATGTGTTTTAAGCACAGAGCACCAGGCCTAAAGCTAAACATTTTGATACTGTAAAAATTACGACATAATGTACTACATCTGGAGAAAAAATCAGCTACAAAATATCTTTGCTCTGGGGCTGTTTAAAGTCATTGCCCTTTGTGAGTACACAAGCAGCATGCCTTTTATTTAAAGCACACAAACACTTGTTTCCTCATCAAGCAATTCCTCTGCATTCTACAGCGATTTCGTACTGTGAGTATTCTTCACTGACTCAGTAGTATTCATCAGTTTTCTTGGAATTTTTATGAAAATACTTTTATTTTCTATTTCCCACTCAGAACATCAAGTGGAAAAAAAACAAATCCTGAAAGCTTATCTAGTAACTTAAAACCAACTGTTTTAGCCCATCACCTTTAGCCAATGTTTACAATAACACAATATGAAAACCGAACCACCACGTAACAGCCACCACATGGGGTTTTTATTAGAGACCCATATTATTCTGCACTTACGGTGCTGATAAGTGTTAGCTGTTGTGCAGCAAAAGGGCTTTTTAATGGAAACCTGCAGTCCCTGAACCTTGCTTGACACTGGTTAAACGGTAGCAACCTCATGTACTTCTGGGTTTCTTTGTAGTGAATTATTAAAATCTAATTAAGAAATGTTTGAAATTTTTCAATTGATTAGTAAAGTGAATGTTTTTTTGTAGAACACATTTATATTACTATCATAGTTCAATCATGACTTGTTCCACTACTATGACCAAGAATATTTAAAGGGACCACACAACTGGGTACTCACTCAGCATTTGTATCTGTAGTGCTATGAACTTGGTCTCCCACTGCCTGCATCGCCTTGCATTCGGTAAAGCTGAATGGTCTGAATTAAGCAACTTGAAATAATTCTCCAATAGTGTACTTGTCTCCACTTGCCGCTGGTCAGAACTGCTCGTTAGAAGGATATGGACAACTTCTGTCAGGCACTTCAAGGTTAGCTCTGCCTTCCTGCTCACTTCCTCAGGGTTCCTGTCATCCCAGTTGTCACAGTCTGCTAAAACACGCATCAAGACTTCCATGGTGGCAGGAGACACTGCTTGAAGAGCATTCCTCTGAAACCCATGGAAGGAAAAAGTGAATAAGGAAAAAATAATCATCATTAAGTAAAATCAAAACTCTTCAAGCCAGCAATATCATCTAAGTTATCTGAATCAGGTAACATGCATTATTACATCTAGTTAATGCCATGTAATTGTTAAATAAATATGAAGCACAGCTCATCTTGTTCAATTAACTAGGCTTTCTTTTTCAAAGAGAAGACTTGTAAGGAAAAGGAAATATAACTTAAATACATGTTATAAACTTTTTATAAGATAGAATTAGCAGTTTATGAAGGTTATGTAAACCTTCACTTGAAGCTCCATTTTTAGATCATGAGATTGATGATACTTTAGAATTTTTCAAAAGAACATAATAAATAGGAAACATCTGTCTGGGACTTCAGTGCGTTTCCCTCACCTCTCTTCCTGGGGGTCTGACCACATAGGCTCAAAGCCACCTTAAACCTGGGGCAGAAGCCCAGCCTCAAAAAGAGTTTTGAGAAGCTTTGTCAGTGACTCCCTGCCTTCTCTAGGGGGCTGACATCAAGCCATGGCTTTCAAACTTTTGCCTTTTATCTACCTGAGCCATGCTGCACCCATGCCCATGTGCTGTCTTGAACCTTATTAACAAACTTGACCGCCCAGCTTGACCTTATACCTGCCTCATCACTGTGGCTGGGCCTGGAAAACACTGGACCGACCCTAACAATCATCACTAGACAAAACTCCAACCCTGATGTGCTCACCAGACTTCCTGGTTTGATCTCGGGCTTCATCACTACAGACTTGTCTGGTGATCTGTGCTGGTTGATCACGGTTACTACAAGCAGACGTGCTCTGATCACCCTTGTTCAGGTATAGCGAACCTGCACCTTTTGCCAGTGAGGGCAACTGCCTCTGCCTGTCTAGTCATCATGCTCAGTAGCAGCTGGAGTAGTGCCTGGCTTTTCTGCTCCCTGACAACACTTAAAATTACCTTCGAAATTACCAGGAATAACATTTTCTTGTGACCAGACTAAGTAGCACCTTACAGAAGGTCAGCCAAGCAAGTGGATGTTAGCTTTGCTGATGCTGAACATCCTCTTTTTTCACATTCTTTCAAAGATTTCAAAGAGCTTCCAAGGTTCCCTGACTGAAGCAGCTTACTTTGAACATTGGAAAGTAAGCTAGACAAATTTCATGTGTTGATACAAAGCTTAGATATTTGTAGATGGAAATTCCTAATCTAGCTACCCACATCTTTTCTTTACAATATGAAACTATTACAGTACATTCATATGAATGTGTTATTGTAAACAGCAACTTCCTGATATATGAAAGCATATTTTAGCATTTAGACATTATTGCACAGAACGAGCCCAAACTTCACAAGACAAACAAACAAATCACAGTCAAAAATAAGTTCTTCTCATTCATGCTTTATGGGGTATTCATAAGCCTTAAAAAATGAACAGGCATTTGGAGACTTCAGCAACTGAAAAGAGTTTAGAACACCCTTACCTGACCACCAGCCACAATTGCTCCAAAGAGATGGAGCAGGCAACATTTTAGGCTTTCCTTGAGATGTTCACTTTCTTGAAAGCATTCTGATTGGAGTATATAAAAGAGAGAAGGATTTTTTTTTTTGGTCATAGAAGTTATATAAAGCTTTTCCTCTCAAAAAACCCACCAACAAATAAAATAATAAAAAGAAGGTCCTCTACTCCCTTGCATGCAAATTCAAAAAAGAAAATCAATCTCCACGTGTTTTTTTTACATTAAACCACACATAAACGCATCAATTCCAGCATTACTGAACTAATATGACAAAAATCACATTTATCAGGAATTCACAGGGCCAGACCTTCAGCTTGCATAAAACTTTTCATGCAGGCTGACAGAACTATAGACAGGCAACAACTGTTGATCTGACCCATAATGTAAAGTGAGCCCATTTTGTCCATGCGAACGAGAAACAGAAGGACATGCTGACATGCAGGCAGTTAGCAAGCACAACAAAGGTTAGAGCAATTTTGGTACAGAAAGTCTGATACCACATGCAGTGCTGGTAGCTAAGAAAAACAGTCCCTGCAGTTGCTCCCTTTAAGCTAAACTTCTCAGGAAAGCCTGTGCAGGCCTCTAACCTTTCTAGCAGCAGTGTGCTTAAAGATAATTATCCTGCATCTCTTCTCATGCCATATCTCACATAAGTTATGAACAGCCTCAGGATCTCTTAGCAATAGATATAACCTGGATATTGTTGCTATAGTAATAACACTAGAATCAAAGTAGCTGCAACAAACTACAAAGGATTATTTTATTTAGAATTAAACACCATAAAAATTCCAATAATGTTGAGATAGAATTGATAATAAATTGGGTTTGTAAAAACTGAGATTTTATACAAACAATAGAAACAGAAAATTCAAGAATTTTACATTCATTGAAATAACAATATAATCTTTAAGACTATTACCAATATTGGCAAGTAAGATTTCTGACTATATACCGAATGTATAAGCTTGTTTTAAAAGAAAATTGCACAGCTATTTTTTAAATCTGGTCTTCAAAGGAAAGGAAGTTTAGATCATATCACTGTTAGTCTAGTAGTCCCATCACTCCCTTGATTTATAGCCGTTGAATCTTTTGGGGAGCCTCAGACAAATTAAAAAGAGCAATACCTAACAGACTGAATAAATCATTAGACTGGATAGACCACAAAAGCCTCAAATAGTGCTACCATGGCAGAATGTCTAAAACACATGCCCAGAAATTTCTTGTTCTGTCTTTCCTGATAGCTGGCCAACCAGCAAATGAGGATCTGCCAGCTAATTAGAACACTTGTGGCTCAGTCACAGCATACAATATTTAAGGGACTTAGGAGGAACCAGACTGCAATGCACTGAATGGGAAGGAAAGAACCGGCAAGCGATATTCCTCAGCAGCAGCCTTCAGAGTGGTTTTCTGGTCCTCTGATGCAAAGATAATGGTATTTTACTGGCATCGGCTTTTTTTGTCTTTTAGGAAACTAGACTATTTTACATACACCGGAGGGAATCTCAAGGAATAGGTGGAGTACGTGACTTAAACCTAGAGAAACCAAATTAAAAAACTCCTACCACTCTAGGAACAGAACTTTCCTTTTTTATTTTCCATTAAGCCAAGTTAACAGATAACTGCAAAAAGGGCTGATTTCACTTATACCCACCCCTCCAACACATTTCAGCTGCTTCAATTCTGCTGACATAGCTGATGAACGAGCGAAGCACTTTGGTATGCTGAACTGGCTAACTAGCTGGACACCCCATCTTCCCAAAACTTAATTACAGAACATGGCAACATAAGCCCTCCTTTTCCACACAGCTGATCAGTAATTATAAGAACACATGAATTCCAAAATAGCCACCAGGATATTTAATGACTTAACCAGAGACAAAACAGAGCAGTTTCCCAAACTGCAGTCTAAGGAGCATTTGCCAGTTGGATGGCACAGAGTTTCCTTCCTTCTAGCTATTAAACCATATTAAGATACAAAAATACATGAACATTTTTGAAAGAATATTTTTCAATTATTTTTCATGCGAGTTATCATTACAGTTGCTACTGGGATCTTACACGCAATCACTATATATACCCTAATAAATGGGAAAATTGGCAATTCACAGAGCCAACCCTACCAAAACATGTCAGGCACTGGAAGTCTGAAAAAAAAACAGGCTTTCAAAGATGAGTAAGAATGGCAAGATGGTGACGCTCAGAGCAGAAAACAAGCAAAGCAACTTCACTCTGTCCCAGAAAGCAAGTAGGAGGGTTTTACATTTAATAGGCATTCTTAAGGGAAAGGAACTTGGAATCACTATGTTCACTCGTCCAAAGACAAGTATTTTTAAACATGCTGTTGATAATACTTACGGTAAAAGAAAGGGACAAACTCAACAGTAAGGGAAGCTGGTTTATACTTCTGTCTGCTCTTTTCAACTGTACTAAGGAAACGTCTGCAATTACATATAAAAGATACAAAGGAATTAGATATGATACCTTTGTTTATGACTTAATTTGTGATTTCCGAAAACACTGACAAACCCCAGAGCTAACTTATGCCTACGCGATCAAAAAAACCCTATGTTAACTATAAAAGGCTACATGCATTTAACATTACTGTAATTAATTTTGGGCTAATAAGGGAGAACTACTGTACGTGAAAAAGATCTCAGAAATTTATAAGAAGTCTCTGAAGAGCCAATTACAGCAGATGAAGTGAACCTGTAGCAGCTTCAAAGAACAGGGCCTGTGACCAGAATGACAAATTAAGCAACTTGCAAAATCTATCTCTTGGCTCTCTACTCTTCCCACCTTTTAGACAGCCTCATGACTCAGCTTTCCACTACATGGAAGAGGTTACACTACTCTGACAACTTTGGTGGCGATGAAGTTCAGTTAAAGCACATCTGCTTCATGATGTTAATTTTGGTAGAAAAACTATTTAATTATTCCTATTCTAAAGAGGATCTTTGGAGAAAAGAAAGCCTAAACCACAGTAACAAATTAAGTGCTCAAAGCTATCGATTCGAACAGCTGTAAAATGCAACAGCAGAAGAATATATAGATGTAACTACTTTTTGCTTTAGTTTGACATCAGTAGCATCAGTTCTGTCAAACTTTACATATTATTTATCTAAAGTTATCATAAACCACAGTATTTATAATCCTGTCCTTAACCACACATACCCTGCAATTCTCTGCCTCCAGTTTCGATACGGATCGTAGAGACTTTCACAAAAAGCCAATGCATGTCTAACAAATTCTTCTATGGGTGTCTGATCTGCCAACTCTTTCTCTTTTGTTTTGCTTTTTAACTGCAAAAAAAAAGAAACCTGTGGTCAGAAGATTTCTATAAGTTGAAAATTAGTCTTGATCTCTGCCAGAATAGTTCTGCGCCCACAAACTGTTCCCCACAAAACACTATAATTGGAAAAGCAGATCACATAAGCAGGAAGTATTGGATGGCAGAAACAACAGATGAGAATTGTTAACCACATACCTGTTGAATGTATAACGTAGTCATGGTGATAACGTGGTTAATGTATGAACACATCCCAATCTCCTCCACATTAGCCAAATTTCTATGAAGACAACATAAAAACCACAGAAATGTACAGAGTGTACCATTTCAGGCTAGTTCAAACAATGTTTGTTTAAGCATTCTGTCTATAATTATACAAAAGTATATGAGCATTTCAAAAATACTCTTCAAAAGACTGTATATACTCAAATGTTTACTTCTGTCACAGAAACAGAGCACACAAGTTTTCTAACAGGATGGAAAAGGCAGGCCTGAGTCACTTTGCTGTAGGCCAATTCTATCTGGAATTCTGGGGTTTCAGAGGTTAAGCAGATTCCCAGGACACTCTATATATAAAGCTCAGAAGCAGCATTTGACAACAGACAACAACTTCCACTTCTCCCACATTACTAGCACATACACTTACTAAAACTTTAGCAAACATATTACCCAAAAGCATTTACTCATTTTAAATTCTCTCAACGAAAACAAACATCTAAAATTATTTAAAACATAAATAAATCAGCAAGAAAGAAAGATCAAACACATGTAATTTCTCAGTCTTGAGGACATGACACAAAGATCAAATAATGTAGCGATGATGTAAGGAGAACTTATCAGCAATTAAAAAAGACTGACCGCAGTTTGAAATTGAGAAACTTTTCCACCATCTACTCAGCTTATATTTAATACACCAGGACACTCAAACAACACCCTACAGCCCTTTGTATTGTTTCAGGGGTAAGGAGGGCCAAAGGACTCAAAAAAAAGCTGCTTCAAAGACACCTCAGAAAATGAGATTCCTCATTATATTTTTATCCCCTTCTCTTAATGCAGTTTACAATAGAAGACTGAAGAAACATTGTGGAATAGATCCCCCAAAACAGTCTATTCACCTGCTTCAATGAAATTATAAAATAAGGCATAAGTTTCAGAAGGAAGCCAGTTGCATTATTAGGGTAATAAGTCAGTTTCCTAAGCTGTTTATGGAATTATAAGCATGTTAAGAATGTGAAACAGTTCTTCCTGTTCAACTCTCTCTTGGGTTATTTCACATCCAACACTTGTTATAGGGTTAGATAACCAAATAAAGAAAATACCTTGTCTTTTAAAGGTATTTCTTATACCAGGTACACTGTATCTTGAATTCGCACAGATAAATCTTATGTAATTAACAAGCAATTTGGTGTCTAATCCCCTTTGTCCACTTCTCATGGCAAACGCTATTGCTAAGATGATTGTATTGCTTCCCTCTCTTTTATTTCTTCTTCCTTTATTTTGAAAACATGTTTGTTTCTACTGCAAAGTATCAAATCATGTTGTATGTGTCATTGGAATCTATAGGCTGCATCAAGATTTCCTGAACAAAACAACAGCCTTGCTGAGGTAACAATCATAGCAAATACCTGCAAAGGATGATAAAGAACTTCACAAGTAAAAGTGACAGAGCCTGCTGCTGCTCTTCTAGTCCATCTGACATTTTCTGGACACATTGTAGCAGCTGAAGCCTGAGGACTTGAAGAATGTTATCAGGAAGCAGTGATATTCCTGGAGGAACATCATCCACCCTAAAGAGAAAATCCACACAGAGAATTGTTAATCATGCAAATGACGTGTTAGCAATCAATTTAAATGTGCTCCTGTAGTGTTCCAACAAACCTCTGTAGGCATTGTTACTGAACTGATGGCTCACAAACAAGAACCACAAGGAAATTCCTGGTGGTAATGTGTCAACTTGAGCTTCCTTTTCCCCAGCAATGAAGTTCATTGAAAAAAAGTGTTAAAAAGTCATTAAGTGTATTCCTAAATACTCCTCCATGCAACCATCTTCAGTAGGTAAATGGGTGGCCTAAGAAATCCTCAGATAGAGATGACCACAATGGAAGAAAAATGAAATCTAAACACAAAGGGAACGTTTTCAGCTTCCTACTGAAAAATAAAAGTGTCCATATAAATGAGATGCCAATTATTAAACTGTTATCAGAGCCTGGTTTGCAGTCACCCACAGTGTATTTCATGTCCTCCTTAAATAAATTACAAAAAGCCATACAAAATAAGATTAAATACAAAAAAAAGCTGTTCACAATAAGATTCAACAAAAGATTTCAAAATAAGGGTCTGAAGGTGCAGCAGAGGGAGCTCTCAAAAATCCATCTGACTCTTGGCATACTGATTTTGTCTGAAGTCGCTCACCCTTATTATATTCTGAATATCATTAACCCAGCAAACAGGGATTTTCTGCTATCTAATTATTTTAGGAGACAAAAAAAGAGACTGTTGTGTTGGTTTTAATTGTAACAAATCCACCAAGAACAGACATGGCCCTGAAGAACATCAGGTACTCTTGCCTATTGTTTTTGCTAAACTGAAACATTTTTTTTAAATACACCAGTGAGAATTAGAAAAAAAAGAAAAGAAAAAAAAATCCCACAAATAAAACCATTAGCTAAGCCAATGCTCCAGGAGCAGCCATATAGAAACCCTTTACAGCAACAGTATAGAAATATGTAGACACATTAGAACAGTCTCTGCGATGAAGCCTGTTTATCTACCACAGGCTAAAGAGAGTTTGCCTTTGGCATCAGCTGCTTCCCATAACACATACTCTAGGAACTCTCCAAAGGAAGACACAAGTCTTACAGCTTAAAGGAGCACTCAACATAGCTGAAACCATGGGGAAAACTACAACAAACTGAAAACGCAGCTAGCTCAAATAGTCACTGATTTAACACTTGCATCTGTGCAAGAATATGCATCAAAAAGAGTGGAGAAATGCAATGACTGACACTAATTATTTGAGTAAAAGGGGGAACAGTACATTGTTTAGCTTCTGAAGCCGAAAAAGAAGCCTATATGGATGGGAAAAACTGAGATGCAATTTAGTAAAACAACTGGACAGATGTTAGTGACAGCAAGCTCCCGTGTCCAAGAAAACAAGTGTCACTTGTATGTATAGAGGACCAGATTTGCTTTTCACCCTCGTCTCCTCAGAGCAGCGCAATTTGCTTTTCAGATCCTGAGATTCAAAAACTTTCTGAATCCCTTCAGATTTAACAAATTTTATAGTGCCTGTACTCCAAATTGGTAGAGACAGGGACCACAAACCAGAAAATAATGGCTTGTTTCCAACACAACTGTCAATCAATAAATTTTAATTTCTGTGATACCAGCTTCACCCCTCAAGGTGCCACACTCTCTGGGACTATAAGTATGGCTCCTCATAATCTGATATTTCACCATCTCTGTGTTAGGATGGCCATAATTTTGACAGCTGAAATCACATATCCAGAAGTAACTTTCCTAAAGTGCCAACAGCTCTTCTTCAATAGGATCATAAAATGCTTTACAAGAAAGCAAACAGCATACCCTTCATGCTTCATGTCCCAAAGAATGTTTTCTCTGCAATAGCTGACTGTCTATTGCGCAACCCAGAAGAATTTACTGCCCTGCGCAGGACTGGCACAAGAAATACTAATAAGGAGACTTCAACTGATATACTATAAATAACTACAAATATTTATAAATAATAAAGCTTCTTTTCACCCCTGAGCAAATTACTACTCTATCACTACAAAAGTATAGAAGTTAAATTTTTGGACATGTATTACCAATTTTTTCTGACAAGACTAGCTGTGTAAACTAAGTATTCCAAAAGGAAAAAAATTCCAAATCTCTTAAAAATCAGACCTTAACTGACCTTATTTGACGGTTGTTACCCTACCTCAAAATAATGAGACTTATACACCTTTTGGGGTTTTATTATTTGTAATTTTCTTGTATTACACTAACATAGTTATGCAGCAATATAAACTGCCATCTCAGGTGTCTGAAAGGAGTTAAATCCATCTCTGAATTGTATCCACCTATTAGAGCTCAAACACACACACACATCGACACCATCAAACTCTCCTCCACCAGTGCTAAGAACTTTGGAACAAAGTACTACAGAAAACCAGGTTTTAGTTTTCAACAGTCATGAAACCACGTAATCAGCATTCCTATCATGACTCCTGCATCATTTCTATGTGGGTTTCAATACAAGTTAACAAAGTACGGGTATAATGGCACTTTGCATGAGCTTCCTTCAAGGTCCTTTGCTCAAGATCATGCAAATCAAAAGCAGATAAAGAGCATGACACCACTCTGGAGGCCCTTGATGTTTCTAGAAGCCTTTAACCAAATGACAATTCCTGTCCTTCAATGAGAAGAAAAAACCTCCCACCATCTGGCAAAGTTTTTATTCTTTTCACAGTAGATACACGAGAGATGAATAACTGTTTTTAGGGAAAGGACAGGTGCACTAATCTTATGCTGTCAGCATAGACATTTTCACCTTTTCAGTGAAATCATCTCATCTTTTCAGCCAAATCATTGAAAAAATCATTAATGAACCATTTCACTTTGAAACGAAGGGTAGATGCACAAAGATGGAGGTAGAACTGAAGCTGTATAAGCCTAAGCTGCATAACTATATAAGCACTACTTACAGAGTCAAATCATACCACTGGATACACTCAACCTCTGTATTCAGAGATTGTCTAGTTCTGTACTGTGTAGCATTGTTCAGACCTTCACAAGAGACTTCATGAAATTAAATATATTAATTTATAGACGAAATACTCTTATGAGTTAAATCAGCAAGTGACAGCACAAAGTAAGAGTCCTTTCAGGAAACAGAGTCTCACTAATAGTTTTATTACATTTCTTAAGTGGTGTTTTCTCGGATGCTAAAACTCCCACAATTTACAATGATACAAAACTTAATGCCTATCTTCCAAAAGAGTAGTTTTGTCCAGCTATCTGTACAAGCTTTCTTGTGCCTGTGTATAGTTCCTCATTATCTCCTGGCATTTGTCCCTCTGTACACAAGGTCTCTCAGGCATACACCTGGAAAGCACAACAAGATTTATGTATGGGGGAAAAAAGTTTTGTTCCATTCAGTTGCCCTTTTGAGCTAGCATTGTATAGTATTTCCAAGGCCAAAAGACAGAAACAGTTATTTAATAATCAGCTTTGGTAAAAACACTCAAGTCCACAGAGTTCTTTGGCCCCAAGAGAAGAGTCACTGGAAACATGCATTTGGTGGTTCCACACTGACCTACTTTTTTATTTTGTGGGGTCAGTACTATCAGTTGCACAGTGTAAATGCCTGCAATATAAACTGACAAACTCCAGAAAGATGCCACTTTTCACATCCCTAATTATTTCATAAGTGCAAATAAGGGCAGAAGGTGCAATTCTTTGTTAATTGTAATAGCGGTTTTCAGTGAAATTTTTAATCCGCCATTAAGGCACAGTAATGATCTGTCTTCATCCCTATGCTGTTTTGATACATTTTCTCTACATCTGTTACACAAAGGAGTCTTAATGCACATGGGTCTATTTTTCTAGGCTAAATCGCTAATCCTGTCATTAACCTCAGAAAAATAGACTATTTTTGCACTCGCAAACCCATCATTAACCACAACGAAGATATTGCCATTGTTCTGCAGAACTAAGCTTAAATTTTATCTTTTGCTATGTTGCTGTAAAAAAAAAAACAAAAACATGAACAAACATAAACCAAAAAACTTAAACCCAGACAGAGATATTCTCTGCTGCCATTGTTTAGATATCAATATTAAATAGCACGTTAAAGATAACCTGTGCCAAAGTATAAACTTTTTTCCTTAACTAAACACAGTAAGAAGCATTTCTGACACTGCAAAGAAATCAGATCTTGTGAAAGATGCATAGAATTAATTTGAAGGTCTTGCTTATTGGTAGTTCCACTATATTTTTGTGCATTCCTATGGGTATTATGAGGAAAATTTTAATACAAAGAGTGACCAAGCCCAGTTTTCATCCACCAAGATCCAGTTGCAGCATTCTTCAATTCCTTGTAACAGTAGAGGCTATCACTTGCACTTCAAACAGGATCCGATCCAAAGCCCATTAAAGAATTTCCATTGATTTCAACAGGGCTTAGACTGCAGCCATCATTCAGGGAGAGCCATTCTTTGCATTCAAACACCAATAGCAGTATCAGCTACAATACCGACATCAGTTCCCATGACTTCTAAATCCTATAGCATTCATTTTTTTCTTAAAACCCTTTGTTCATGCAAGAATCTCAAAAGCAAGAGAAGTGCGTAACTTTTAATTCTTCAAAGTTATTCTTGAAAAGACAATCCTTAGAACACAGCAAACAAATCCAAAATGCTAAATATGGAACTCTGAAATCAGACTTCAATACCACCTCATGATTCTATCTGAGAACCTGTGAGCAGAAGCACGGGTGAAGTCAGCAATACTCTTGCCCTGAACTGAAGTCTTCATGGATGCAAACAAAGAAATAACCTATAATTTGAGCATTTTTTAATTTTTAAAAGGTTTTAACCTAAGATATTCAAATCTTTCATTAAGCATTTCATCTCATCCTTAATATTAAAGAAATCTCTAAAATAAAATTACAAAACTCTTTATCTATGTCTTCTATTCAGACACTGCTGATACAGATACCAAGCAGTAATACTAGTACTACTCCACATGCAACCTTTAATGAATACCTACTGAAAAAGTGTACAAGGAATAATGATTACATTTCTACAAGTGAATACTCATGCTTACTCCGTCCTGATATAACTTTAATAGGTATTTGCCTAGTTTCACCATTCCCAATCCAACCTGACCTTCAAAAGAATGGGAGTGCCATGCAACAACTAGAAGTCTTTCTTTGGTCTAAAAGCAGTATTGCCATTGAACAAGACTGGGCTCTCAGCCAAGTCTGTTTCAGATATCAAACAAAGATTAGCAGGTCTGTAACTATACATACCTAGTTGGCAGCTTCTCAAAGTCCACGTCCAGAAACTGTTCATAGCTAGAAACAAAACTATCCAACCAGAGCTTCAGGTAATCTGGATCTTTCTGTAAAAAAACCCAAAACAACAAAAAAAGAAAGAAACAAACAAACACACACAAACAGGAGAACATTAGACAATATTGCACTCAAGGTCTCTCAACAACTATGTTGTACTGACTTGAATGGAAAGCTTTTCTTCAAAGCATTTGAACTGGGAGATGGGGAATACATATATTTTTAGAACTAAAATAAAACTGTGTCCTTTTAAATTCTCAGTCATGTTGTACTGCTGCGACATTCATGCTCTGTTCATTAGCTGATGTGTTTCCACCTACTGCTATCAATGTCAATCAGAGCATTGCAGCTTCTTGGCCTGCCAACAGCCTTTACTTATTCTCCAGAGTAATTCGAAACAGCTTTACAAAATTCCCAGTATATTCTAGTCATGATTAGCATAGACATTAGAACGCAACACTTTTGGCTTATAAAATTAAATAACAACTCCAACAACAATCCTAATCACAAAATGATTTGGGGTTTGCTTCATTCATTGATTAATATGGCAGCCAGCAGCGAGTAGAGCCAGAGAACTGTTTCAAGAGACAATGACTTTTATACTAGATATCTAAAAAAGAGACAGGAAATTAAATTTAGGCTTCCTACTTGCTCTTAGTAGAGCACACAGACTGTATTTGTGTCCAGCAGCTCCTCAGGGCTGGGTACTGTGCCAGCAGCGAAGACAGATGTTAGACCACCACAAACCAGCACAGAAAAATTCTGACAAAATATGCTATTTGAGATAGTCAAACAATGAACAAAATAACTTCAAAATATTTGCCTACAGCATTACAGATTTTAAATTATTTCTAAATCTACTCCATAATTTACAAGACTATGCAAAAGTTTTAAACTTTCTTGTTCATCCTTCTCTTCTCTTTTACCTTTTCCGTATCTCCTCCTTTTCACTTGTTGCTTTTATATTATCATAGATGTTCCCAAATAACAGATTACTTCCCTGAAGTGTTAAGATGGAGCAATATACGAATAACTCTAACATACAATATTCTGCATCACTGTAAAAGAGTCACCAAGAAATACTGGCACGCCAAGTCCTGTTAGTGCAAAATCGCTACCCATGAAAGAGCCTCTCAGGGGAAGAAGGAAAAAAAAAAACAGAACCTGAAGTGCTGCAAAACTCTTCTCAGAGCATCTTGTCACAGCAAGTATAGCAGTTACAAAGCACAGGAATTCCCTTCTCATTCTAGTCATTACCTTTCCTTATTGTGCCGAAGCCCCCTCTAACTCAAGCAAGTAGTGCCAGAAACACCCAGACACAATATACTTCACTATCACTATGAATTATAGATGAAATGTCTTAGGACATAGTGATAACAGGTGCCAAAAAAGACCCACAGCTAAATACATATTGTGTTTGGTTATTTTCTTCCACTGCCTTTTACTTCATTTTCTTATTCATTTTTCTTATTCATTTTTCATTTTTCTCATTTGCCTTACTTCCCCTTCTTCCACATAATTCCTAGTCTCGCCTCCCTTCATAATCTTCTCATCTGTTTTTATTTCCCTTTCAACAGTTTTCTTCAAGTCATCATTCCCTTTCTTTCTCTGTTAAAAATTTGTCAAAGTATTACACCCTGTAAGTCTAACATGGCCTTGTCCTCATGTTTAATGTGTACCAAATGGTTAAGTTACCTTAAACACACAGCTATTAATTGTCCTCAAGGTGAGATTGCAACATACAGAATGAAGGAATCCGTTGGGACAAAGAATAAATTCAAGGTTTCCAAGCAACTATTTAAGCTACAGAGGTTGACAGATTATCTCAACGAGGTGAGTATAGAATATATATTTCTCAGGTTCACAGAAAAAACACTTCAAAAATCAAGCCAAAAGATGGGCAAGAAGCAAGGCTTGGTAATATCCTAAAAGAATGAGCTAGATGAAACAAAAGATGCTGTCTTCAGACATTATGGATTTTAGAAATGGTTACATATTTAAGGCTTTAACTTTCTTCTAATTCACAGCAAGTTATTTTAGCCACATGCACATGGGATCATAAAGATGAGAAAAACCAGGATATGATTTTAGCAATTACAGTTTAGCTCAGGGTAGAAAGGATAAAGCAACAGTATCCACGGCGAAGCAACCACAGAAAATTTGCCAAGCGTATGTGTCCATGCCTCTAAAGATAATGCCCAAGCAGGTGCAAAAACTGAACCGATATGACATTTTTCCCTGTTGAAAGGACTGCTTTGGTTTTTCATGGCATAAGCAACTTCTTGAAACTTAACATGATTTACTAAATTGATTCTATTTGTACTCTATAAATTACTATCAGTTGTTGACACAGCTGAGGCCCACCACTAGTTGTTGACAGCAAACTTTTGTTAGAAAACTCAGTTTTTCTTGGTCCTGTACCACAAAGGAAGCTGTTATGGATGGCAAGGACAAAGGAAGGACAAAAGACAAAATTAGATTAACTGTCTGCTTGCTCCTTTTCAGAGATACAGCCTAAACCAGCTGCAATATCAAGATTAAACTTCCTTATCCTTAAGCTGTAATGACTGCAAGGCTCTCAGTATAGACTAGCAGTAAGAGAACACTGGCAGACAAAAATGCAAGAAAAAGCAATTATGTAGATGACAAGAGTAGGTCACAGATGTTATAAAAAGGCCAAAAGGTTTTGCTTATTTGCAGTGTACAAACTGCTCAATTCACTTTGCCACTAAAACTCGTCCAATTCTGGTAAAATCCAAGAACCGCAGCACTGTTTGATCATTACCTGGAGCACGTTCTTTAGCCCAACTCCTTTCCACTGCAACTCCCTGCCAGTCAATTAATTATATCTTATTCCAAGTTATTAAAATAATCAGTTTTGATTAGCAAAACACCAGGTAACACTACTGGTATGTGTCAGGAGAAAACAGCTTACACACCAGTTGACTCATTCTGAGTCAAATCTAGACATTTCCATCTAAGCAACAGCACTATCTCCATGCAAATCATCATGGCAAAAATAGAAGTCAGTAAGACCCCTTAGCAACAGAATCTACAAAAGAAACACTAAGAAATAAATCTCGATTATGAACCATCTAATAGAAGCATGCCACCTTTCCAGAAACAAACAAAAATGGAGAATTATGAACTAGGAAAAAGTGACCCAATATTAAAAAGTTTTATTACAAACTAAGAAATGTAAGTAATTTTAAAGATGTTGGAAACAGAAGCGACAAACAGCTTTCAAACTTTGAATCTGGCCCAGGTTTTCCTTTTTCATTATTAGCAGCAATCAGCTCAGACATCCTGCACCAGCCACCTACTGAAAGCTGCAAGAAATCTTCATTATACTGAAGCAGTTTTAAGAAAGGACATTTACAGTGGCAAATGTTACCCATGAAAAATACACAAAAAAGTCCATTCCTAAAACACAGCTAAATACATAGCTTTCTGAAGACCAGCCTATGTGTTTCAAAGGCTTCTTCTATTTTGCCACACCAGTAGCACAATGGTTTAGAAGAAAAGCTGTCTTTTTACATTGGTTTAAAATTTTGATTTCATAATAAAAGCACACAGCAGCAATGGATATCATCTGCTTCTCTGCACCATATACATTGCATTACCACGCTCAGCATCCCCTTAATCTTGAACTGAACTTTTCTTTTTGAGGTCAGCTCAAAATCTGAAGTTTAAATTCAGTGAATTGTAGAACTTCTTTCTGTCAAGTTCAACTTTTCAACTATCCTCTATTTTTTCATGACAGAAGTGGTAAACCAAATTAACAGCAGAGCATTACTTGACCCGATTTGAACATGAACACATTTGTATTCTTCAATGCCAGCACATGTTGCAAGTACATCTGACCAGTATCTGTGTTGCCACATGGTAAAAAAATGCATCCCATGGGTAGGATAATAGTGCATATCTGTGTCGCAACCCCAGCTCCAACTGTTTCACTATAAATTGTTAGCTACTCCGCTATACCTAGAGTTCTCTTAAGGCAGCAATGTAGCTTAGCCAGACCATAATAAAGCATCTTGAATACTCAAAAGCCTTATTAACCAGTAAGAGCAGTAAAACCTGTGGAATTTATCTCATTTCCCACTTCTGTAATTACTCTTTTGTTGTCATTATGCAAGGCTAGCTGGAGGCCATGTCAGACAACAGCTCCAAATTGTTCTCCCTGGTGCTGGTTGAAGAAGCTCTGTGCTTTTAAAGCACAGTTTACAAAAGCAATGTATACTTTGATAATACACCACAAGGACACAATGTGATAAACCAATTTTAGACTGGCATTCTTTCCCAGCCCTGCCACACACACTCCGCAGATATGTACCCTATGAGACCAGAAAGAAATAGAGAAGGAAAATTTTGATTTATACAACAGCAGTAAAAGCAGAAAGAAGCTGTAGGTGGTAATAAAACATCTTTCACTAGTTATAACTCTCCAGTCACTAGAAGAAGATAAGAAAACACTTATTTTCGAAACTTTGCAACTTTCTAAGTCACAAGTCTAAGCACTTCATTTATTTAACTGAAAATCATCTAGCTGTCATGCAAGACAAATTTCTGTATCTTATTAGAATAGTAACAACTCATATAGAAACTGCATGCTTTAAAACTTTCAGAAGATAATTTCTCCAGAGTTTGAAATTCCAAGAAGTTAAAATCCAACTTAAGTTAGCAGTTTCCCTTCATAGTGGTAAACTGTAATAATCAGAGTTTTAGCACAGTTATCCTTATGAGGGCACCATTGATATATGTGCAAGCCTTTAAAAAAAAAAAAAAGAAAAGTCCTTTAGTTGATAGCCACAAGACTACGGAGCCTAAGCTTGGGCTTCTGAGCTCATTGTAGTGTAATGAAGGCCTGTGAAACTGCTGTAGTAACAATCAGTCATTCACCTGCAGTAATGAAATAGAAAGTATTTTAAGCCTATTAAATCAAATGGAGCTCAGAGCACCTGAAAGTGTAAGTAACTTCCTGGTTCCTTACCCTTCCCTAAATATATTTTCATAAGATCCTCTCAGCACAATAACAGTTGTCACAGCTCTTTACACTTTAAAAAGAAAGACTGCCAGACCTGAGCAGTATAGTGTTTCTAACAGGCACCTAAAACCAAACTAAAACCATACCACATCAAAACCCAAAAAACTACCATGCAGAAGAGGTTTTTTTTTCCATTTACGAACACAGTGCAACACAAAACAAACAAAAATTGCTCAATACCACCAGTCTACTGGTCTACTCTGTGCATGGCAGCACTGTGGATAAATAAGCAAATTTCCCACAAAGTCTTACATTTTTATACTTGCTATATATACACATAAACTCCAACAGGGGTATCCTTAGACTTTGGGAAACTGAGAAACAAACTTCCAATGCTAACATCAGCTTTAACATTGAACACCACTGATACAAAGCCAATGTTAGAGAAGAGGACTAGTCTAATGCCCTTCTGACAGGCAGAACACTCTAAGGCAGTGAAGTGAAAAGAAACTATAACCAAAATGTACACTAACTTGGGTCTTCGATATAATAAATTATCTAGAAATTACAATAGCTTTCTCTACTCTTTATGAAGGTGGATGAATGAATGACAAATACACATGCTAATGAAGTCATTTTTTTCCAGTAATTAATTTGCCAAAACAGGAAGGGCAATAAGAATTTTTTGCATAAGTAATAACATTTTTAAATTCATAACAATCTAGGCAGTATCAAACTCTTACAGCTTACTTGAATGTAAATGAGAACATTTTACACAAAACTGGCACTGAAGTCCTTCCACTGGAAGTCTTTAGACCTGTGCCTGTGGAATACAGACACATTTATTTACCCAGGGTTTAAAGTCAACAATATTTACGTATTTATATATGCGTCGCTTTTAGATTTAACAGTAACTTCCATTTCTATTAAGGCTTCAAGCCAACGTCACAGTTAGAAGGTCAAAGCTCAGTCCAGTTTTTATAGCTATGTTCAGGAAGTATTAGTTGCTAAAAACAAAAGCCGGACCCACCCGAGGCTATTTGCAGTGTCACATTCCATGCTCTAAAGGCAGAAATTCCCTGCAGGGCAGTTCAGAGTCCTACCGTCAGACAAGCCCAACTTGTTTGACAGGACAGTTGTTTGAAGCCGTTAAATTTAACATGCAGTCATAAAATAGCCAGCCTGGTCTGACTACTGTGTGTAGCAGTCAGTCAATCTTCAAAGTGGATTTCAGCTTAGAAGCACCACCATAAAATCTCACTGGCACTGGTATTATCGTAACTAATCCCCCAGCACCAAGCCTTGTATTTAAAATAAGAACAATCCCTTGGTGTTAAAGCTGAATTAGACCTACAAACAGGAACGTTAGGAAATTAAACATGAAATACTGCTTGGTGAGTTTAATAGTCTTAAAACTAATTAAAGTAGTCTGCATAACGCAGAACTGTAGAACATTTCTCAACACTGTCTGAAATAAACTATTCAGGGGGGGATTAGAAAGTTTGTTTTAAGTGAGCTTTTCCCTCTCCATGTTTTCAGAAATAAAAGGCAACATTTTCAGCATGATATCTCCTAGCAGCCTTTATTCTGGAAATACATCAAAATTTTTCTGAACCTTTCAAATTGGTAAAATGCCAATATAAAACTTTAAAAGCTTCATTACAGCAGCAACACTACAGATACAATTATTATAGCAGAAGGTTTCAAGATAAACCTTTCTAAACTGGCTAAATTGCCTTGATGACATCAACCAATCAATTCTCATTATCAAGGGAATCACCTTTGGGCACAGTTTTCATTTTAATCACAATACTTATAATTGAATCAGCTGTTGAGTCAAAAAAAGTTTTGGCAAGCCATTACAAACTCCCTTTTTCAAAATTCACACAAGTATTCTGTTCCATTTCTGGAATTAAAAGAAAAATAGTGAGCGTAGGGGTGTTTTGTGTTATAAATGGACATTGCAGTGAATCATAATAGAAATACGTATTTTGGGACAAGTTAAAAACTTCTGTTTAACACAGAGATTTATACCAAATCAAACTTACAGCTGTCAGTCATGACAAAATTTAGCTCACAAACATTGTAAGTCAAAGTTAATATTTCTTCTTTATTCAAAACAAGAAAAAAAATATAATCTTCCACTAACGCCTTAGCTTGAAGACAATTATCCAAGAGCTGTTATTCCATTCCCTTTCTACTTCAGATTCCCTATAAAAGTACAAAACCAAAATGAAAGCCATTTTCTTACTAAAGTGGAAGTAAAGCCTCTATTTTTCTTTCTCTTGCTGTTTTTTGTTGTTGTGTTTTGAACGACAACACAATTACAGCCTTGTGGTTTAAAACTGCCTTATGACTGATACCATCCACGGGATGAATCTAGTTAATACCAACTCAGTTTTTAACACCTTCACATTTGATAGAAAGCACCATGAGGCAAGTTCAATGTACAAACTGGCACTCAGTATTTCAGCCTTCCATAGTCCACTGCACTTAATAGGAATCAACCATACTGTGACACACTACATTCTAGTAACATTCACTTTTCCCATTAAAGTTGACATAAGGAACCAACAGTAGCAGCTGTATTTTAAGTCTAGAGGAATAAGAAACACCTTAAATAATTCAAAGACAACTAAAGCAACTTGATATTAAAAAGCTATGGTGACAAGATAAGCCTAAATTTCATGAAAATTCAAACCACAGTTTAGGAAAGACTTTAGAGTCTAACACTTGATTATTTTGAAACTCGAAGTTATGCCACCATTTTACATGAGAAAATGGCTGGTTTAGCAACAACACAAAGCCAGCTTTTGCCTTCAAGTTTCTAACTTCCAGCGTCACGCAAGACAGTAAGTTTAATACAGTATGAAAGGAAGCAGGACTGTGCCACAGTGAAAACATAAGCCTATCCACAGCTAAATGTTGTCAAGCCTTTCAGCAGATAAAGGCTGAGAATTTGCGTACACCTTATCAAAAGAGTCTGTATTTGTTTAAAGCTGACTCACTTTACACCAAGTTTAACTAAAGGAAATTTTTATTTCTTTAGGTATGAACTTAACTGTCTTCTTAACCTCACTTGGCCTCACATTAATATGGTACTGCAGCTGACCTAGACACTGAAGTAAAAAAAAACCCCTCAAATCCATTTTTCAAAAGCACTCTTAAGAAAGCAAACATTTGAAACCTAGGACATAGCAGAACTTACGTTACGTGTACAGCTGCTGTTTGGCATCTATTGCATCTCTGATCATAGAGTTTATAAATTATTATCACAGGTAAATAATGAGCTTAGATTTCTGCAAATAGCACCCTTGCTCTCTATACTCCGCTTTATTACCCAGAACTTTACCCACCAGCACTGTGGACACAGGGTTCTGTGGAGAAACCTGTATGCAGTCATACTTAAGCTATCATACTCGTTGCCATTTTTGAGACCTTTTTTATTTTAGGTTATGATACACAATGAATATTAAATGAGCATCCTTCTCATCACTTTATTTTCTCCCTCAAATTTCATGTCTGCCCCTGCAAGGATGTCAACACTACAGATCTTACAAAACCTTTAAAGAAGTTTTATTCTTTAAAAAAATAATAATAATTCAGGAACATGAAATAAAACTTTTTCCATCCTTGCTTCTCAGAACACACTGCTAAACCATTTAGTCTACAGTTCCCATGAATCTTCAGTCATTTATCAAGAAAACTGTTCATTCCAGCTAGTCCTAAATTCAACAAAAGCACTGGTAAATGAATACCAGTTTTGTATAACTGAACACATTAGCGAAACATTTCTTGACAGAGTTGGGAAGTCAACTTACAAGCAGCCTCCATCTACCACAACCACTTTCTACAAAACTTATGAGGATTACATCACTGAAAACTCTGGGCTGATGTCCCACATATATTTTAAGCTAACATTTCCAATCACTCTTGCACAGAAGCCAAGCATTATTATTTTGCATGACGCTTTTACAGTAAGAAGTTTCAGTAACTTCTAGAAATACTCCTTCAGTTCCAAAATTCTCCTTCCACATTCCAAGAAAAACTGACAGTACACTATATGGAGGTATGATGTTTTCCTAAAATTACTACAAATATTAAAAGAATAACCTTGGTATCTTATTAAAGGAGTCTAAAGTCGAAGTGATTAATTTTCACTTTGCTTTTTATAGATGTTTTTGGCATTAATGCTAAATTCTGGCATTAATGCTACATTTTCAACCTCTGCCCTTGCTTCCTCAATAGTTTTGAAATGTCTTATGGGATACTTCTACAGGTTCTAAAGTAGATTCTGGTGATTGATAATTCACAATTAAAACAGTATCACTTCTCCCCACATTAATGCTTAAAAGCAAACTCATTCACTGTTTTCATTCAGACTTCTGAAATATGACCTCAAAGATTTGTCTTCAACCCTCCACCCCCCCAATTTCAGTCTAAAAGCCAGAATTACTAGGACTAGTTATTCAAATAAAAGTGTATTTTCTATGTTAAATTGCTATCTATTGCATAATTAAAGGTTTAGCACCTGCTTTGATTTTATGCTCTCCGTGCTACTTAAGAGTAGTGTTTAACCATGAATTTATCTTGAGGTTTTCCTTGTGCCTCCCTCCCAACTGTCCTTTAGATTATGCATTCAAAAGCCTTTCAAGCTTTTGGAATGTAACCTGTTAAATATCCTCACTATTTTAAAATATGCTCTGCAGTTAGATATTAGTATAATCAGTTATTCCTACAGTTAAATTTAATTCCTAATTTTACACAGCCATAGTTAGTAGTGTTACTCAATGGTCTAACATTTAATGCCATTTATTCCTACTGCTTACAATGGGTACATGCAATCCTCAATCATAAATCACAAAAAGATCATAAATGCTTTAAATACAGAAAAAGCATCAATACAAAAATATTTTATCCCCAGAGAAATCTAACAGCTAATGTTTAAATTTACAGATGCATGGAGGAGCCTCAGTGAAACGTAGAAATTAAAATGGTGTTTATGATGAAAATAATCAAGCATAGTTTTCATTTCTTGGTGTTTCCTGTCGTATCTCACATCCTCCTCTCCTGTAGCCTCCCACCTACTAGAAGACAAATTGGAAAACTCATCTGAACAAATGAATTGTTTTAAAAAAATGAGATGCTTATCCATACTGTTGAATTGTGTGTATGTTTTCGTGGGTTTCTTCCTTCTTATATGTATTTCCTTCATCAAGAAAAGCTCAGCAATTAAAAAAGATCTTCTCTATTCCACGACAGCTGTTTAACCTTTCTGAAGGCTGTAAATATTTTAACAGTGTTTGTTGACAATATTTGGGTTCAGGCACTAATCCACTGCCAGTGGGCAGCTGGCAAGCCTTTCCCCCATTTCTGTCTTACAGCATAAACACTGCGTATTTGAGTTGATTCTACAATATTCTTTTATCAGAACACATGCTATCCCTGGATCAGAACCAGTTGACAATTAGAAGTGCCATAACTCAGATAGCACACAACAGACCAGTGTTTATTACATTCACTTGTATATCAGTACATCAACAGACAGAACCAGTTTTTACCTTTGTGGTAAATCATTCCATTTAAGAGACACTTGATTCCTTAATTTCAGAAAAAGCTTGATCTGAAATACATTTGTTGGTATGTTCAGAACTCGATGTTTCTCATTAACTGAGTAAAGCACTAATGTACAAACTTGTGGACATGTAGGACTTTCAGCCTCATGCTGGACACCAGCAAAACCCTGAACCTTACAGTAAATGCAGGAACAAACAACAGACACTTATTTATCTAAAAGTAACAGCTACATATATGTATTGCCAAATATATTATAGAATTATAAGAAACAAAACCAATTTCTCCATAGCTTGCAAAATATTACTTTCTTACATCTCTGCTCTGTTTAGATTTATCTGCTATCCCATTTCAACCTTATATCTGCATTCTCTGTGGCAGAATACCTGTTCTGTGCCTGAATAACCATCAGGATATGGTTGCCCTGGTCTATAACTAAGGAAGGTAATGGCTAATACAATTTGAGACTAAAGTCTTGTACAAACTTGCCAGTTACTTATATGAAAAGTTTTGTATTTGCAAATACCAGAAAATGTTAGTTCTCGGACAATGTGACATGTCTTTAAATAGCAGATAGTAAATTCAGAATTGAAGATCAACTCTTCTTGTTTATCTATAGCCACCATTAATTCAGCAGCTAATAAATCACGGAGAACAAAGATAGTTTCACCAAAATATAGCCACAAGTGACTTGTGACGTGCTCTTTTACAAGTTGCACTCTCTCAGAATGCAGCAATTTCTTTGAAACAATTGGTAGAAAAGCTATTTTTACATTACAATTGTTTAATAAATATTCACTCACTAGTTTTAGCAGACACATGAATTTAGATGACAGTGACCTAAAGGAAAAGCTACTTTTACTGAACATTTGGTTTGCTCAGGCATTCATCTAGCTGTAAGCTGAATACTTCTTTATCTAATATAACAAAGGCAACATATAGTGATGTGATATGAATCACTGACAAATCAGCAATTGCACAAGAAGGAAGCCAAGTGCAAACTGAAGTCAGAATGACATCATATTTGGGATGCAAAGGTCAGTGTTTCACATGGTGCTTACAGTTCAATATCAAAGATTATACTCTTGTTGAATTGCATGTGTCACCACAAATAAGCACAATTTTACTAAAACCACATTTCTTTGAGAAACACAACTACAGCCCCATTTAAGTGAACAAATTCATTTCGATTGTACTGTTTTCTGCAGCCCTACAACAGTAATCTCTAAAAACTGATCTGATCATATTTTTTTTTTAGTTTATTTACAAATACTCTACAATTTTGTATAGGAAAACAGGTTAAAAACCTCTTACAAGCAAAACCTCACATTATTTAACAAAAACTGATGAACCATTACTTGTCATTTTGTAACACTCTTCCAGAAGGTATACATGTGCTGTCACTTGCTCAACAGCACATTAAATGCCCTAATCTTTTGATGCAGGCGAGTGAGGGATTCATTGAACTATTAAATATTGTCTGGGAGGCATTACTTTGTAAAACAAAAGCGAAGGGTCGCTGACATTATGACAGGACTACTTTTGTCAGTGACAGCCAGTAAGCAGGTCAGCTTAGCAAGACTGTAACAACACGCACTGAGGAAACTTGTAGATTCTTTCTACAAGCCAACTTTTTTGAATATCAATATTGCCCTCTTTTTATGTTTTGTCCCAACACCAAGTGGTTGATGTCTCCCCAGGAGCCCATCTTTGAAAGGACCCAAAACCACATAAATTTATTCTCACAATTTAAGGTCAAATTTATCTCAGTTCTACATAATATGATAGGGTTAAGACACAGGAACAGTGAATGACCAGATACTATCTTCTTTCACAGACTCTTCTCACAGCACAGAGCACATTAAATGACCTGTAAAATGACCTCATAAAGCAAATGTAAGTTTAACTGAAACCAATTAAATGCATGTGTTTATATGTTAAAGTTCCAGGTTCTAAGTACTAGCATTGCAGTAATCTTTCAGTTTTAAGATCACCATATAATTACAGAAAAGCTGTCACTGCAGAGTTTTTAGCACTTTACTCATTATAGTGATCTGCTCCTAACTAACACAGAAATCCTCATTTCTTGCAGGACCTCTCATTGCCTTATTCATGTCTTCTTCCGATTCCTGCAAGGCAGCCTACAAGGACCCTGGATGAAGAAAAAATAACTCAAAGAAACAGGACTTTAACCACTTCAGGATATTTTAGGATAATGAATACAGTCACATTTCATGTTTTTTCTCTCCAGCTTTTGATCCTGGACTTGAAAATGCTCTCCTATAAAAAAGTACCACATCTCTTCCTATGCTACAATATTAAATCAGAAGATATTTATAACATACAGATATTCTTCACTATGCCAGACAGAAAACACATTTATCTCCATATAATCAGATCTCGTAAAAAAAAAACCAAAACATAGAACACAACATAAAAATCTGCATTTAAGATGACAGCTCATTCACAAATCTGCTGCTCTTAACACCGCAAGAGAGGCAATTGTCTCAGCAATTACAGGAGTCCCTACTGTACTTTAATGACACCAAGATTGAGTGTTCCCTCTCTGAAAGGTGAAGCACCAGCTAGAAGCTGGCTGAAGAACAAACACACAGACTACCCTTCAAACTATTATATCACCTACAAGATAAGAAAGCCTTTAAATGAAATCAAGGCTTTGCTGAAGAACAGACTGTAAGGAAAAGCGCAATGAAATCAAAAGATTTTCTGAGGTGCATATGGAAGCTAAGTGTTTACATTCAGATCTTTGAAACCCCTCCTGAAGGCAATCACAGATTTTTTTTTCATTTTGATAGAGGAGAAAAATCTCTTTCCATGCAAAAGGGTATCTGATCACTTTCTGAGTAAAATTAAAAAGATCAGCAATCCTGACACGCTTTATGTCTAAGAGTCTGAAATACCTACTAGGGTAACTGGAGGAGATTAAATACACAATAGTTAAGATCTTTCATATAAGACAGAAATTGAATCTCCTTAATTTCAATCTGCAGTAACAGTTACTTCTGAGGATTATAAAACATTAAATAATTTTGTATATTGATACATAACTAACATCTAAGAAAAGGTTAATCAAATACCAACATTATTACAGCCATGCTGGTCTAAGGCTACAAGGCAAAACTGGAGATTACCTCAGCCACATGAACATGAAAAGGTCATGGCCACATGAAAGCAGTTTTTTTCCCAGACTACTTCAGTTTCCCTAATAGAGCTCTTCTCCTGCCATACAGTTACATTAATAATGCATCTTCAGATATCTGCTGTATTTTCACTTATATAAGGAGCATTTCATGTTCCTGTGTAGGTTGCTATTGAAGGCTTTGGACTGACAATATTACTTGACAGCACCACCCTCTGCCTAGCCTACTGAAGCAAGTTCTTCCTAGTGACTTCTAGAAGAAGGATCTGTTACCTATTCTACACATAATTCAATTATCTTAAAAAGCACACATTCCTGCATTTAGATGAGAGGATAGCAGCTTACATCCATATCCATATTCAAGTGAGTAACAGTATTGTGCATTAACAAGGAATTACATAGGAAAAAAAATGAAAAATCACCAAAATACATGCCAGCAAGTTGCATCATTAACAATGCTTTCTTCACAGAAAGTCTGGCATCATTATTTAAAAAAAAAATCCAAGGCAGAAAAAGCTCACACTATTAACAATATAATGCTGTGATACAAGCCCAATGACTCAAACCTAACTTCACTACATGTAATGAAGTTTTAAACTGCTTCTGTGCAACACCAGAAGTATCATAAATCATGTGTAGTTACTACTTTCATTGGGCAATTTGAACAGCAGACTAATCTGCAGCTTTGTAGCTACTATCCTACAAGATAGCTTTTTGGGGAACAGAACCAAGAAACAAAAATCCAAACCCCAGCCTTAGAATAGAAACTGCCAGATGAAAAGCAATGGAATACCAGCTAAAAAATAAACTTTTGCAGACACTCAGAAATAACCTTAAAAGAAAGAAAAAAGACAAACAAGGCTACTTATTGGTAACCTGAAGCATCACACAAAAAATCAGTTTAGATTTCGCCATTTCTTTAGCTAAAAAAGCTACAAAAGCTAAAGCCACATATTTGGGATCTGGGGCACAACAAACTCTCACCTTACTCAACTGTGACTCTCCAGCAGTTTTTGTAGTTTGGAGAAACTGCCTATATTTCCTTTCCAGGATGTCGGCCACAACATAGTCATGATGGTGCAACACACATGACAAGATACAACACTTCACTGGGCAGCCCCAGGTATAAAGAGACTTCCTCCTAAATTGTCATGTCCTGTCACTGGTAATTATCTATTGTTATATCTTCCCATTGTGCTAGATGCTCCAAGGAGAAAAAAGTACAGCACACAGATGTTTTCAATATATGACTGTATAATCTAATTTACATTAAGGCTTCACAACATTTTACATCCTAAAATCAAGCTTCTTCAGTTGCTCTTAACTTCAACAAACTTAATCCAAGATGAAACACTTTTACAATGGATGCCTGCCTCATCCAGAATAACATACCATTTTGTCCTGAACTGGTTGCCAGATAGAGAGAGAGAGAGAGAGAGAGTGTGAAAAAACACTCCTATCTAGCACGTCTTGAAAAAGTAAAGACACCTTTTCTGGAGTCACTCTAGTTGCCTTCAAATTTTGAAGCTTAAGGTTGCACAAAACAGTCTTAATATGTGTGGGTGTGAGATTGCAACCCCAATGTTCTATATGTAGTTAAAAGTAGAACTAGTGCAAACATAACAGTGTGGTATGACTTCTTACTGCTACCTGCTTGGGTCACCTGTTGGGTTGAAACATTTGCATGGACCCTTGCCATTTAAACTAGTTCAGTAATGCCAGTGGCAGTAGGAAATGGTCTAGGCCTGGAGGACAAGGATGTTTTGCCAGTGAGTTCATCAATGCAAGAGGAATAAAGAAACTTGGAACAGACTCCAAGAATCCAGGCTTTCCTTAGCTTTGGGAGACATGGAGCTGCGGAGATGAGCCAAGTTCTGAATTTTTTTACCCAGCCACTGATTGTCTCTTTCCTCCTTATAAAATCATTTCGTCTGTCTTATAACTTTTCTTCCTTTGTTTGAACCTTTCATTCAGATTGTATGCTTTCCATCTCCATGTTGTCTGCATGTTAGCAGGAAGTTTGCATAAATGAAGGAGTGCTAGTTAAAACCCGTGCTTTAGGCCACTAAGAGGACGTTCTTTATGAGAATAAAGTATATGCAGTTTGGTCAGCTCTCAGGTGAAGGATAGACTTTTTAAAAAGGAAATATTTTTATATGAGTTGTTGGTGGCTTTTTTTGGTCTTTTTTCTTCCAGACACATATATTAAGGGCAATTAGGTGGATTCATAGGTTTGAAAAGTTACAGAAACTGCAATACACACAAAGCAAGAGACTGTAAAGAGGAAAGGGAAAACAAAACCAGAGAAAAAAAGCCACCAAAAGCCACCCTAGCCACTGTCACCAAATTCCTATATGACAGGTCAGTCCTTTCCCCTTGTCTTTACAGTTATTTTTTGTATATTTCTTATTTTATGGCTATTTATTCACATAATCTGCAATCCAGTTTGTGTTTATACTCAGCAGCAATTGGAACCTGTACTTTAAACACATGAATAGCTTCACACTGTAAAATGCAAATGGAGACAGGCTAGTATTTTAAAGACATTCCTGCTTGGTGAAGGAAACTCATTATTATTAATGGAATACCTTGACGTTAATGGTGGTAAACAGCAAAGGAAGACTAAGGAGTAACTTAATAAATGTGGTCTTTGGGAAGGCTTTGGTTAATACAGTTTAAATGGAACTGGAACCGCACAGAAAACAACAAGGATAAAGCTAAATAATAGGCAGCAGTGGATTAAATGAATACAATACATGTTAATGCCACGTCCCTACAAAAAAAGAATTCTGTGAACACAGGCATTCACATATTTAAAAGATATAGCTACAGTTACTGCTCAAGGTGAGGCATGAACACTGTGTAATTCACACCTCACAGGCAAAAAAGCCCAACCTGAAAAGCAAATGAAGAGATGAGGTTGTGAATAGTCCAAGAAGTGCAGCTGTATCCTTACAGTAAGAAGAAATGTGTTAAAAGGTGTTACAAATGTATTTTAACTAGCTGACTGTCAAACAGAAAAGGAAGAAGACACAGCAGCAGCCCCCGCCCAGCACTCACCTTGCTGCAGTACAGCATCCAAAGCTCGTAGAGCCTCTCCCGGGAGGCCATTCCTTCTCTTTCTCTTCTCGCCGATGCCAACTACTTTTGCTCAAGATCCCACCATGCTCCGTTCTCAGGTGCTCTTTCCACAGCTCTCGCTTTGTTATCACAGCTCTGTCATAGCTCGAGAAGCAGCCGGGGACGGAAACAACCGGGTCTCAGCCTCTCCTTTTCGGGTAAACAACGCGGCACGACACGGGCGGCCGCAGACAGGGGTCAGGCATGTCCGTTCCTCGCCAGTGCTGATTTTGGTCCCTGAGAGCGAAAAACGCACCCTTCAGGCCTTCGGCAGAGCAAGAAAAAAACAAATCCGTACTTAAAGCCCACAGACGCCCTCGCGAATGACGCGGCTGCGGCGGCAGCGCCTCCCGCTCGGACACTGCTGCCCCTCGGAGGGAGAAGCCCGGCTCCCGAAGCTCGCGGCGCTTTCCCCGTGCCGCACGGAGCCGAGGGCAGCGCCGGGGCTGCGGGAGACGCGAGGGGGCAGGGAGACGCGGCGGCGGCGGCGGCCAGAGAGAGGCGGGGCTCGCTCCGCCAGGCACGGCAGCCAGCAGGACCGCCCGGCACCGGCAGCGCCGCCCCACACCCCGCTAGCCCTCTGCCTGGCTCCGCAGCCCCGCTCCCTCCGCGCCCCGCACCGACAGCGCCGCCCCACCCTCGGCTCCGCCCCGCCAGCTCACTCCCGCCGCGCGCGGCACTGACAGCCCAGCTCCTCGCCGCGCGCAGCTCCGCAGCCCCGCGGGCCCCGGCGACGGCTCACAGAAACCCGCAGCTGCCCGGGCCGCCCTGCGCTGCCCCGCCGCAGCTCCCACCGCGGCCTCTCCTCGCAGCCTACCCGGTCCCCGTCGATTAGTGGCCGGACAGCGCCGCGCTGCAGCCGGTCGGCCGAAGGGGCCCAATCTCGCCACATCGCCCGCCCCGCCCGCATTCCGGCACGCGCCCCGGGCCGCCGCCGAAGGGCGGGGACGCCGCGGGCGCCATCTTGGCTGCGGGCAAGGGCGAGGGCAGCACCTCCCCCGCGGGCGAAGCGCTCGCGCACGGGGAGGCGGGGGGAGTCGAGCTGGGTCTCGGTGGAGCCGGGGTCGGTCGCAGGGTGAGCGGCTGCGGCGGCAGCGGCGCCTCACCCAAGGTGCAGCCGGTCCCCGCCAGGCGCTTCCCTGCTTCACGAGGAGTCTGTTTGCCCGTAAAAGGATCAGCATTCCCAGTCGTTGCGGGACAGGGCAGCGTAGGAACCCCCGTCCTGCCTTACAAGTGATGATGATACAGAATTACTGTTACAAAAAATGTAATAATTTAAACTAAAGAAGAGTTAAGTTTCATCTAAGTAACTGTATTTTTTTTAAGTTTGACAGAATGTCCCTCTCATAGCATGTTTTCTTATAGCATGTGTTTTTTAGTAGTGTTTTTCCAGGCAGTGTTCAGAGAGAAATGATAAGGCCTTGTGTTAAATGTGGTGTATGTTGAAGAGATGTGCCTTCTTCTATAATTGCCTCTGTTTGCAGTCTTCACTTGTCTAAAATGCAAGGTGACACAGAGCTGGTTCCAAAGCTCCAATTAGCAAGAGAGTTTGCTATCGTGTAGTTCATAATAAAGTTATAGTTAGTCCTTGGAAAGTAATAGAATATACATCAGACTTCTGGGAAAATTTATTCATATGCATGTAAGTGGGAAATATGTTCTGTCCCCAGCTCTTGTTGTGTTACATGTGATTGATGAAATCATTCCCTCATGTGTCCAGAGCTGAAATAAAGGATACTTGCTTTCTAAAACTTCAAAATAAGTCTTAGAAAGTTTATTTGCCAGCATTTTCGGTGTCGATGAAGGTTATCAAGAACATACATGTATTTTCCACAGGGTCCTCAGAGGCCGGCCACATTGCCCGAGGAGCATAGGTTTATACATTATACAATCTGCTACCACCTTAAAGCAGCCTGTGCCTCACATGCGGAACTTACATAGGACTGAAAACACTGCTAAAATAGATTTCTAAAGGAAAGATGTAGAAAAACATTCCTCAGCTTGCTGGTGTGACTCTCCACAAATTGTTCATGCTCCAGCAAAGTCCTGCTCATTCAATAACACAATTCTTTCAGCATGACTCGCAGGGCACTCCTTGGAAGGCAGGCTTCCCTCAATCCCCATTTACTCCCTTGGAAATTGAGGCTTGAAATAAGCGTTGTGTCAGGCTTTAAAGCAGGGAGAAGGAGATTTAAGGAGACCTGGGTCTTCTTCCCAGTTTGCAGGGAGAGCCCTTATCCTCCTGCCACTCGTTCGTCTCCTCACCTGGGTAAGTCTCGTATAACTTCATATGATGAAGCATTCATTGCCATTTGTTGCACGTTGGTTCCTTTGCAGGGGATTTCCACACCACTGCAATGGTTTCATGTGAGGTTTGGAAATCCTTTGCAAATGAATCGACTGTTCAGTATCATTACGTTGTCTGCTATATAAAAAATTGCTAACAATGGATTAGTGTCACCAAGAGCCCAAGGATAGTCTGAGGTTGGTCTCTGAAACACACCTTTGCATATTTGTCTTGCTTTTAGAAGATCAGTGAAGTTTCCCCAGAGGAATTTAAGAGCTAATCTGCGCTCGATGTTGTATCATGTGGATTAGCATTGTGGGAGTGGGAGAAGTATGTTTTGCTGCAATTTCTAAACATAGTTCCTAGCACTGGTGGAGGGACATTGACGAAAATGAGTCTGTAAAATTATTTTTAGTCGACTGACGCGTGTGCTCTGGTACTTGCTGCTGGCCACGGTAGTCTCCCTCCTTGAGGCTGTGGCATATTTTTTTCCATCAAGAAAAAAACAAGAGTTCAGAGTCCAGTTCTGTCCCCAGGGCAGGATCTGCTATGTGTAAAGCCATGCTGGACTCCCTCTCTGTGAACAACCTCCAGGAACAAAAGACATTCTGGCTGTTCCCTGAGGGACTTATCTCAGGGCTTGAGTTACTGCTAGGGGCTGCTCCCTAACAGCCAACCTGCATTGCCTTTGAGGCAAATGCAAACCATTGCTATTTGCCCTTTCCACTGTAATATGGGAAAAGGAAGTTCTTTGTAAGATTTTTTTGTTCTACAAGTTTTTATCGCATCTTCTTACAACCTTTTCTAGACTAAACAGCCTATTTCAAACATTTTTTACAGCTTGCTCCCTTCGAGGATGTCAGGCCCAAGCAAAGCCATGTACAAACCCCAATCTTCCCTTGAGATACTGTTCTGCTTTCCTGCATTACTGACTTTCCAAGTGGCAGCAGCAGCTCCCACATTACAGAAGTCCTGCAACAGACTCCAGCGAAGCAAAAAAATCCTGTCCTCTGATAGGAATTGGAGACTTATCCCTTGCTAAGTGCTGCTGCCCACATAATTAAGATGCTTGCAGACTAAAAAGTAGCCCTTTTCCACTCTGCTGGAGTTGCAGTGAATAGCTATCCCAGTGGGCCTAGGCAATCACTGCTGCTTAAGTAGGCATTTCTTGCCTTATATAGGTGCTCTAGAGGGAAAGTAAAGCATTTGTGTTTCGCAACAGGGTAGCCTGTTCCGGTGGCTTACTGGGTAAGTGGTCTCCTGGTCTGACCTTCTAGAGGTTTTCCTAGGCCACTGTAAAGTTGTTAAGGTAGATTTTGGATGTCTACGTCACTGGGTATAGGTCAAGTTTAGCCTCTCCCTGTTGGTACAGACATTCAGTATTCACTTTGAGTTCTTTCACACATGCAAATATGAGAAATTATGAGAGAGGTCAGTGGAGGAAGATGGGCTACAGCTTTGTCCCCATAGGTGAAGTATAATTCTGGGTGAATTTATGTTAAAGAAATAAGCATTACCAGCAATATATGGGTACTTTAAAATGGAATTGTTCATGGATTGTTCCAGCTGTGAAAGTTAATTATTAGACTTTCCATCGCCTTCTCTTCCATAATTATGCACCGATTGTTTCATGAATTTTAATAGTCAGGTAGGCAGTGTTCATTTGTATTTTATCATCTCTTAGCTGCTGTCTTGTGGTAACTGTCTGTTCATGCAGTGGTTGTTTCTCATACTTCTTTTATTACTTGTGGTTTTGTACTTTATCTCCCTTCAGCAGCTGTATATTAGTAACTGAGTCATCTTGCTATGGACTGAACTTGTCTCTCAGTAAGTTCAGGTAACAAAATGGGTATGGATAGGGAGAAAACATGAATTTGTGGTTAAGGAAATATTCAACAAAGGAATGGGCTACATTGGATTGCAGCTTTAAGTGCAGGAACGTCTGAAGTGGCAGGAAAAAACACTCACCTTACAGTAATGCTTTTCTTAAGCTACATTTATTTTCTGTAGAAGCAAATGAAAAAGACAAAAATCTGTATCTAAGTTTCAGATATACTCAAACCTGTTGTTTGGATCTAAGGCTTCTACTGAGATCATGCCCCAGACCAACAAAAATCATGCTGAGATAGATCTATGGCAAAAGTTTTATCTGAGGTTTTGCTTGATGTGTTAGGCATAATGCTTTGGTTACTAACAATGAAGACATGAAATATGCTTAGAAATTAACCTGCCTCTCAACTCTTTCATCTTCCTTTACAAACAGATCCTTGGCAGCTGCAAGTAGAACTCCCATTATCAAAACATCTTTTGCTGTATGTAAAGAAATAGGACTATGTGGATGCTAATTTTTAAGCATTTATATTGGGTTTATGTGGCAAGATTTTGTTTTCAGATGGGCTACAGTTATGGCTTTTGTGAGAGCTGCTAGAAGCTTCCCCTATATCTGATAGAGATGGCACCAGCTGTGTTGTAGAGGGACACAAAGCAATGACAGCCGAGGAGAGAAGCAAGAATTTGCATTTGGTGCGGTGTTTGAAAGGGAGCAATCTGGCCCTTGCAAGACACTAAGGCCTCTGAGATGATGCTTTGCTGAAGGTAGCACAGGATCAGCTTGCCTTGAGTTTCTCTGGCTGTGATTGCACAAATGAGTGTGTCATTGTTCCATTAGGTAAGCCAGGAAACCTAGTTAGAGTTTAATCTTCCTTCTGTCACCATATTCACATTTTTCTCCAGGTAGTTCAGGGCCTGTTACTTCTTTGAAAAATTTGGAAGTGGGAAGGAATTTGTTTGCCCCTTGACACATGAGATTTTTTCCAAAGTGTTGGAGACTGGCCACAGCTAAAGCTGGGAGGTGATGGTCTGGCTAAAAGCATTAAGTCCCTCTGGCCCCTGGCTGCTCTGCTTTCATATGTGGATAAACCATACACCAGACTTAAAATCAGGAAGGAATTTACCCCAGGGTAGCCTAGGATTATGGGGAGTGTTTTTGTCTTTCTCTGTCATTTCAGTTGTTTCCGCAGGGGCTTACAATGCAATGAATCCTGTAAATGCTGTAATGAATGCTGTAAAAGGACCAGGCAGTGACCTGACTGGTTCTGCTCATTTTCTGTAGCACAGGCTCCCTTACCACAAACCTTAAGTTTGTAATTGTGTTAGGAAAGTTCTCGTTTAGCGTATATTTTATAATCTTCCAGATTAAATATATAGTATGTGTTTATATGCTTTCGTCTGCCTCGGTTTTTATCAGCTCTAGCAGCCAGTAAAGATTCATGGATGGGTGTTCAGGCTTAGAACTGCCCCTCTCCTCTTCTGTTTTTTAGGTTAGCTATGATAGAGTTGGCATGTGTAGATCCATGCTACAGCTGTCTTTGTTTCACAGATGCTCAAGTACATCTTAACAACTTAACCAGTTGTTACTGCACGAGATTGTTCTCTTTCCTTGACCAAAACTGACTTCACTCAAAGTAAACCATCCCTTGCTTTCTACCATCTTACTGCCAGTGATAAGTGAAATTGCCATACCTCCACTTCAAATGACTATGCTTTAGTTAAATTGTTTAGTGAATTATTTCATTATGTTGCATTGCTCAGCAAATCTGGATCTGCAGCGTGGCTGCTGAAAGTAATCACTGTGTCAGGGGGAAAAAAAACCAAACATGGCAGGAACCAGAGTTCAAGGTTCTGTAGGTGTTGGGAGTCTCTGGTGATCTGTCTGAACTTAATTCCCTCTCTGCTCACAGGGCAAGATTGTCCCGAGAATGCCTGCGGATAGCAAATTGGGGCCTCACTCCTCTTGATCTGGGAATGCAAATGAAGGGAAGTAACTGAGGGGAAACAGGCTTAGGAAAGCTCAAAGTACTGCTGGAGGTGGGATTCTTGCAAAATGTTAGCAATGTGGCCTCCCAGAAGTTAGATGTTGGCTGCAACACAGTGCCTGCTTCTGAATGGGACATGAAACTAATGCTATGCCCTTGTGAATACTCTGGGGACTTTTCTAGCCAAACTCCTGACACAGAACGGGTATAGAGACCTGAATAATGACTGGTGTTATAAAACACGAAAGTGGAGTTTTAAAGATCCCGCACTGTTGTACAAACAGCGTGCTCTTAATGTATGTGTGAGACTTGTGGGGGCCCACTTGCACACTGAATGGGTTGTAGACTCTTTAACATAATGAGTCTCTCTTCTGGTTTCTGACCCCAGACCCTAGGGAAAGCTGCTACTTCTCTACGCTCTGTGCTACAGAGGATCAACGTGAGTTCCTGTCTACAGTGTGAGGTCCTGGCAAAACAAGAGAGAATAGTTAAGGCCCTGAGCTGGAAACAGTAGCAATGCAGTCCTGTACAGAACTCTGGACTTAGTGCCAAATGGCAGAAGGAACAGGGCACCAGGGCTGTTTTTTTCATCAGGAAGTGAATAAGCAACCAAAAGATATATTTTGATATCTGTAGCATTACAAATAGTCATTGACAGAAAATTATTCTTATTAATAAATATGCTAAATACTGTAAATGCTTTGCTCTGTCTTAAGTCATCTAGAGTTTGGTATGCAGTACCTCCATGATGATATTGTGGCTGTGAACTTGCCAGTCTATTCACAGGAGAATTACTTCTGAGAAGGACATTGTTTTCATATGGCCATTCAAGATGTAAGGTACACCCTTACAACTTGTAATAAATACAAGCATGGAGCTGGTCCCGTGGACTCAGTTACAGGTGGATTTTTGGATTTTCAGTATCATAAATGAAGAATGTATTTAATAATTTGCCTCAAAGGTCAGAAATAATATTTTTCTTCGAAGATGCTATTTTTAAATAGATCTGAGACTGCAGATAAAAATTCAGCTTGGCAATTTAGGTGCAGATTTTCTCCAAGCTAGGGTATTACCAGTGCATCTCCACTAACTTCAGAGGAATTGCTTTACGAGTAAAGCAAGCACAGGCTCTGAAGCCCACTTTTACTCAAGACACTTTCTGACTGTGCTGGGCTTTAATTCAAAGGCATTACAATAAAAAGGAGCCTAATCCTTGTAGGCTCTGAAACTCCTTGGCCTTAGTAAAGTACTAGTGGCACTACTCATTAATGTATATCTTAGGAAAATGCTGGTTAGGAAATACCTGCTGTTGGTTGAAAGGATCCAACTTTGGCAGCCTTGGCACTCCAGTCAGTGAATCATCTGTACTCACCAGGCCTCAGGAGGTATTGCTGCCCTTGGAAGTTCGGCTGCTCATAGAAAACCCATCTTCCTTCAAGTACATTGCAAGACTAGATGTCCTTGTAGTGAAAGTTGTCCTGCAGAGAAAGGCAGTTATCCATGAATTCCAACATCATGCCCCCAAAGTCATTCTTCTCATAGCTCTCTAGCCAGCTCTTCTCCTGGGGCTGTGAAGGAGAATCCAGACATGGATTCACGGGATGTCAAGTCGCTGTTCTAGGTGACTACAGCTTGCCTCACGCAGTGCTGATGCTAACAACACATCATCGCGAATAGCCACTGATATGTGCAGAAAAGTCAGTTTACCAGCAATAAATTTGTCTGGATCTTAATTTAAAACACCAATGCTGTGAGTCCTTTCTGCTCCCATGAGAGCAGAAGTGCAGTTGCTTTGAGTTGCATTAGGGCAGGAAGCAGAAGTGGAGTTCAGCCGACTCATCACACCTCAACAGTACATGTAGGTAATAAACAAGCTCAGTGATCTATCATCTGGATTGCCACAGCAATCATGTGCCCTCATTCCTAGATATTGATGTAATAACTGGGTAAGACTCTGGCTGGGACAGACAGGAGTTTTTTCTGATCCCATTTTTGTTACACAGCCTTAGGTGGGCAGGGTTTTTTTGCTTTGCATCTACAAAGATTATAAACTGTTTTAAGACACTGTTGTGTCTAGCACAGCATGTGTTTGTTATAGAAAAATAATTTTTGCTCTTACATAAATGGGAAACCCACAAATCTATTCTGGGCAGAAGTATTTAGAAAAAACTCTATCATCGTGCAACTACACCTTCATTTGCAATGTTTTAACTCAAACACATGGTGGTGTCTCTGCAATGGGATGTGTCAGGTTGCCTCTGTAGCAGTGCAGACACCAGATTTGCTTACCTTGAGATAAGAGTATTGACTGAGGCATGGGAGATGTGGTTTGGTTCTTAGCTCTGTACTTAACCTCCTTGCATAGATCATGTATAGCCAGAGTGGTTTTAGAAGACTGGTGAAGTTAAGTGCTTATATGTATACATATGTATATTTAAAAAAACAGATACATATACATGAAAAAGTATATAGAAAAGTAAAATTAGTATAATAAACTCTTCCCCATCCATCACTAACGAACAATTTGTTCGGTTGAGAATCCCAATTGATTATCTACTGCTTTGGGAGCCACCCATTAGATGAATTTAGTAAATAGCCTTTCTACTGCCATCCTCTTATACAGACATCCCTAGGGAATTTGGTACTTGTGCCAGAGCTGTCAAGAAAGGGCGGTCGGGCAGTAGCATACATGGTAACAATATGAAAAACTTATTGCTGTGGTGGTACAAGAAGACATAATGGAGTCATTTAAGCCCATCCAGTGCTGGCAGCCAGGATGTTTTTCCTTCAGCAGGAAGTGCTGGTGGCCTATGTAGTTCATAGATCATCCAGCAGCCAGTTTCCACTGCAGAGGTTGAGGTGGGGATGCAGATCTGGCTGCTCTGTAGTGGCTTCACTTAAAAGTCTCTGTCCTCAGAGAAAGTGATCTGCAATAAAACAAAAGTAATCCCAGTCACACTGGAAAGTATTTGACTGCTGGCTTCATTTTGCCAAGATTGTACCAAACAATCCAAAGACTATAAGGGTCCATAGGGGCACTTTTACCAGGCCCAAAGACTAGCAAAGCCCTTCTGTCCATTTTCTATAGCATGCACAGACAGTTACTGATATCTTCATTGCTGAGTACTAAGAATGACAGTGGATATCATTTTGGAAAGCAGGAGGGGCAACTTTCATGAGGATTTCATGATGGAAATAGCCTGGCAGCAGCTTCATGACAAGTTTCTGGGAGCCTTTGGAGAAAATGAAACCAAAATTGCTCTTTGATTGGAAGTTTTGTGGGCAGCTTCTGTGTACCACACAACCATTCAGCTTTTTGCCCATCTCCTACACACAGTCCTGAGCTCTTAGAAACCTTCTGCAATGTAGAATACAGACTAAGGAGGGAATAATTCTCCTTCACCCAAACTGTGTTGAAGATTTCACCTCTCTTAATGATATAGGAACAAAACCAAGACTGTTCCATCTAACCTGAGTTAATTAATCTGAGTTAATTGAGCACTCTAGGTCTAATAAAACCACCCCTTGAAGTTTCCCCGCTGCTAATTTGTTGGTAGACCAAACATGCTTGCCTACAAATGTCTATGCATGTGCTAAGTTGTTTGTTAGTGTTCCATTCACTCAGCTCTTTTTACCTTTGTCATTTTTGCCAGGGTTTAGCTGTGAGACCTCAGCATGCAGGAGGAATCAGCAGCCCTTTATAGAGAATGTACAGTGCTGCACCCACAGGAACAGGCTAAAAGAGATTTTTTTTTGCTCAGTAAAGAGAATGGATGGTTTTTCCCCTCTCTTTCTCTATTGTCATTCCCTAAACAAAAGGCAATAACAGTAGTTTGTGGGGTACCAACTTTCTTGTTACTGTCAGTCAGTAAGCAGAGGATCAGAGTAAAGGGTAGATCAAGAAATATTTCTGTTGGAACACATGCAAGGGAAAGTGCTGGAAATGCTACAGCAGAATTGTTTCATGAAATTTCATTTTTCATCTGTCTTTGTTCTCTGATTATATGAGACAAAGGGTTTTGAATACATGTGGTTTCCCAGTGACAGTACCGTAAAACCATTTTCACAGTATTCTAATAAAAATTGTCCTTGTTTTTAAGAGCCTTCAGACCAGGCATTGCTGCCTGTTTCCCTTAACAGGAAAGTTATCGTGAAACATATAGGTGTATGAGAGAGAAAACAGTGTAATCAAAATCTGTGGTAATGGACATTTGTATCCATTCAGGCTTCACTACTGAAATTCTATATTTGAAGTAATTCAGAGTTCATAGATAAAAAGACTAAAAGTTAAAGAAGTTAAAGGATGGATACCACTTATTCAAAGCAGAGGAGAGCCTTTTTAAGCCTGCACAGGTAAATGTTTCACTTGAGAGAATTTTGGATTTCAGATATAAGTCGTTGAGGCGAAATACAACAGTACTTCTTCACTTGTAAACTTTAATTGCAGTTGTACTTAAAAAAAGAAGTTGTTTAGGAAGAATATTGTGGTAAGTTTTCAGTCTGATGCTCATGTTTGTGTTCTTTCTTGTTTGACATGGTGTAGTGCAATTCTCAGTCAATTGATGTATTGCAGAAGTCTGGGCGATAGGCAGCTTCAGTCAGAGCTGATTTGAAATTATTGGAATGGCAGGCTGAAGGTGATATACTCTGGAGTTATTTACTTAAAGCTATTCTGCCTCTGATCTTCTTCAGGTTCTAGAGGGAACCTTTTTTCTCAGTTTGTCTCACTGAGTAATGGGAGGTAACTAGAGTAAAAGTTTTGTGTGTTAGTGCTAGATCAGGTCTTTTAAGTATTTTCCATTTGGACCAGTAATTACAAGTAGGAACCAATGTTAAGATATAAAGGAAATGTTATCTATCGAAAATGAATTAAAAAAAAATTCAAGACTGTTTTTCAAAGGAAAAAGAAACAGCACAGTTTTGAGTCCTTCTTCTGGAGTTTTAAACATTTCTCTGTAACTTGGGGTTTTTCTAGCAGCCACTCCTTTCTCTCCTGCTTGCCTTATTTTCTTCCTCCACACTCACCTTTGAACTAACCTTCTCAAAATCTTATCACATGCAGTGCCACATTTTCATATTTCCTGCTCATACTGCATGGAGCAATATGGATTTTTTTATCTCACTGGCTTCTCGTTCAACCAAATGCTACATTTGTGCTTTCTTGCATGTGTCTCTTACTATGAATCTTGTATGGTGATTTTAAGAAGCTACAAGACTTCAGGGGAAGATCTTTAGCTGGCATGTTTTCACACAGCTGTAGTTGTGCTTTTAATGGGTATTGTAAATGGTATCACCCCTGTCAGTCTCACTCTTGGAGGTGCTTCTTCAGCCAGGAAATTGTAGCCTGTAGTACTGAAAGCAAACTAAGGGGAGAGCATGAATTTAAGTGTAGCAGTTGCTTCTGCAAGCACCTCCATTCTTTCTCTGGATCAAAAGTAACTTCTTCCTGATGGTTAATGTTAAGCAAATTGAATTCACTTACAGGAATAGCTGCTATGTGCGGGTCTGTTCTTGTGTTTCTCAAAGAACTTTGACAGGCTCAGAAGAGTTACACTCTTTATTTTTGTTCTTTCTGTGATCATGCTTGCTTTGTGGAGATGGCTTGTCTTTTGGGTCCCATATGGTCGTTCATAGTCCAATACAGTAGGCAATGGGGTTGATGATAAAGTCTGGAACTTGAGAGAACGGAGTAGGGGGAGTGATATGTGAATTCCTTATTGTAGCTGCAAAGGTAGGGTAGCCCTCATCAGTCAGACCGGTGGTCTGGTTAGAGCAACTTGACAGTGATCGCAACCATGAGCAGACACCAAGGGAAGGGTAGATATGAAACAAATACTTATGATACTTAGTTCAAACTTCAAGACCTCAGGTATTCTTAGCTCAAGAGGTTTCCTCAGCAGGTTGCTTCTCTCTGGTTAATATCTCGCAGTGGATTTATCTTCCAAGTACTCATTCAGCTTCTCCTTGAATCCTCCCACGACCCTATTCCACAGATCGACTGTGCACTGCAGGAAGGGCTGTGGATTGGCCTTAAACTCCAGAGCAAAGGTATCTTGATAGCCAAACGGTATCCACTGTCTGAGGAGCCTGGTTATTTGCACCTGTTCCAACTGCCCTCAACTAGTATGTGGTTATGACAGCTGCTTTTACATGGAGACTGACTGCTTTTTCACCCCAGAAAAACTAAAGCATAAGGATAATCTGAAAATAGCAATGTGTGTTTGTGCAGAGAAACCTACCCTGTATGCCAGCAACTGTAGTGCCTGCTACCAATCATAAAACAAGCCACAGGAACCCAGAAGACTTGTTAGCAAAACCTGGGATGCTCTTTGTGAATTCCAAGTGCTCCCCTTCTCTAGCATCCTTGTTCTTAACATCTGCTTGAGAGTCTCTGAGCATTTGAAAACAAAAGTAAAAACTGTCAGTGCTCCTTGAAAACCAGAAATTGCCACCACTGTCTCAGGTGGAGAAATCTGGGGAGGTTTAACCTCCCCCAAACACTAGACACAGCAGAGTCAAGGATCCAGACATCCTAACTATTGCTCTGATCACTGGATAGTATTTCTGTTAGTTCTTGTCCTTGACAAAAGGAATGTCAGCACTTAACCTACACATCAGTACATAGCTATGTTTCTCAATTGCACTAATTGAAATGGATATTATGTTGGAGTATGTAGGCACACGTTAATTGCTGCCAGGGGAGCTGGTCTGTTTTTTCTTTACTTTAGTCTTCCTGACGGCAAATGAAATATTTTGGTTCCCTGTTCTAAGCAGGCAGTGCTTGAACTGCTGTGGTATTTTGCAAACCTGGGTTAGCAGGCTAACCTAAGTATGCTAACATACGCATTACTTACGCTGTGCAGCTCCTATAAATGCACAATATTAGGTGTTTGTGAACAAGAGGAAACATGCATTTCCACACCTCTGCCTTGAGAGCTGAATTGAACATGCTCCATTTCTCTCTGGATGAAGCATGGTGTTCTTATGTACACCAGAGATTTGCAGCAGCTGAATAGCCTACTTCGTGCCATAAAGGACAGGCAGGAGGGCAGAGATAGTGTCCTATGTACAAAATAAAGAACAAGAAGGAAAAAAAGTAGTTCTATTTTCCTCTTCAGTGTTGTCAGGGAAAGACTGGTAAGGATCACTAATAGGCTATTACTGATGGGTCATGTGAGTGTGAAATAATAGCTAGAGGTCTCTGACATTAGTAAGTGGAGATGCGAGTTTTAAGCAATATACCTCACTGCTGGAGAAGTTGCTTGGTTTTATTCAAGTACTCTATTGTCAGAATGTTTACTAGGCAAAACAAAACAAAAGTCTACCATTTAAAGCCCAGATTAAAAGATTTAAAATTAAATGTGTACTAGATAACATTGTGGAGTGTCCTAATAATTCTGTGCTCTCTGTACTCTTTCTCTTTCCAGAAGTCTCCAGCACCTTGCTGAAGAGCAGTAGTGTATTTGTCTAACTATGTCTGGAAAAAAAACATCTAGACTCCTCTAGCTAAATGAGAAGAGGCGTATTAAGATCTGAGAGCCCTTAAGTTTGTTGTATTTTATTATGGCTTTTGTTCATTGTTGCACAGAACACCTGCTGGCACAGAGTTCAGTGATGATTAGTAGGCACATACTTGAATGATAATTAATGCTGCAATAGACTTCTTCCAGCATAACAAGATGTTTTCCTGCTTCTAATCCACACTGGTATGCTTATTTAATTCCTTTTGCATACCAGTAGCCTGGCAGTTGGAGGATTGGGCTCAGTCTCCTGCTGCAGTGGATCAGTGCAGCTCTAAAGTGAGTAGAGGTAGGGCGGTTGACACCAGCTAACCATCTAGTTTATGAAGTACAGGTTCATTAAACATGCTGTATAAAGGTGGTGTGATTTAAGGATCTGGAAAAAATCAGCTGAGAGAAGACCGGAAAGCTTTGCCAGACTGGTGGTAGTGCAGAGAAGCTTGTTTGTGTGAAGAATTTGATGCCAAATACAGCGTTCACTTTGTTCTGAGTTCCTCTGCATCTTTCTGTCTTTTTCCTCCTCAGTCAGTATTTCATCGGATATAACTATTAATGTGACTTACTTTTCTGTTCTACAGTACACAATAATTTAAGTAACTGTTAAAGGTCAAACTGCATATTGCCCTGGTACTTGTAGAGCTGGAATCTATTCTAGATCAAAACATGTGAAAATTAGATGAAATCAGACTTTCCCATTAATAGCTATATTCAATGAAGTAATGACTGAGGAACTCTAAGCTTACTAGGTTAGCAATATGCAGTTCGACCTGAAACAGTTATTTAAATTACCATGTACTGTGGAATAGCTGGATAATTGTGAATATTTTTGAAGTATTCCCTCCCAGCCCCTAAAATGTGAGAGAAATCAGATTTCCCTCCAAACTACAGAATTGTAATTTGTTTGTAGTACTGAAGGAACATTCATTTGAGAAAGGATTTTGGAATGCATTCACTGTTTATTTAGAGTGGGTGTAACAACACAGTGCAAGTCAGCCAGCCTCTGTGAGAAAATTCTGGCATTCACTGCACCCTAGTCAAGGAATCTTTTGCATTCCCTGGGTTTCAGTAAATACTGTCAGCCCCTAAAGTTGGGCATTTCGCACAAGATCCAAGAGATACCTAAAACACTGAGGGAGCAGATATCAGGGAGATGGAAGTAGCCTGGCACTGGTGGGCAGTTATTAGTGAGCTCCAACATTTGGCCTCAGAGGTCTGCTTTTTCAAAGAACCGAATCTTGTAGGAAACAGAATTCTGCAGTGGCAAGCACTGCCAGTGAAACTTTGCACTGCCTTACTGAACTTTGCCTATCTCTTAGTTGAAAAGACTGTAGAACTATATTTTTAAAGGGTTTCTTAAACTGTGATACACTGCCAAGCTGAAATTAATTGTAGGATTACATGGCAAGACCTGATGGGGTTACAGAGACTGAATGACTTCTGAAAGTCAGGATGGAATCCACTATTTAAAAAGTACTGGTGTCCTGAGAAATTGGGTTTCTCGTAAATAATCCAGCTGCCTTTTTTCACCCAGATGGAATTGCATTGTTTCACATAGGAGTGCAGGTAAAGATGACCATTGCTAGGTTCATAGCAGTGGCCCCAAAAGCTCTTTTTTTCTTAAAAAAAAATTATCTGCAGTATAAATATTTGCAAAGAATAGTAGTCCATCCCAGTGTCTCTGTCAGATCAGGGTACTGGCATACTGGAGCTTCCAATTACTGTTTCCTTTATTGGCAGTTCACTGAGGTGAAAGCAGAGAGCTAATGCTGCATCTGCAAGAAGGAACACAGAAGGGCCCATTCTAAGCTCTGGGGAGATCTCATGCTTTGTCTTCGTTGCACTTATGGCATTTATTGCATTTACCATGTGGGACTCATTTTCTGGGTTGTGGGCCGCATTTCCTGATGCTGTGTGCAAGTGAATTATTGTGTAACTGTGGAGTGGGCTACACTTGCAGCTGGAATCAACTGTTTTATGCCGTGCACCAGACCCAGTGGAGGATGTTTGTGTAAGAACAGTTTTTTACAGAACCTCCTTTGCATCAAAGCTGTTGGAATCAGTGGACCTGAGCAGTTTCTGGTGTTGGTCTGTTCCTCTCCTCTCCCACTCACTGCTGATTATCTCTTGCCTAAGTTTGGCCCACAGTATTCGTTCGATCTTTTATTTTGTGAGAGCAGATAAACTTTGCTTCCATGTCACTACTTTTATCCCAGAAACACAAAAGTGTCTATCTCACATGGTTTTGTTAGCTTTTGCCTACTAATCCCTTCTATTGTGTAGAGATTTTAACACAGACGTGGGAGGAGGAAATAAGTATTAAAAATTTCACTCCCTTCCTGGTATGTGGTCAACTCTTGCATCCCTGAAGATTAAAAAGACTGAAGTCAAATGTTTCCTGTTAGATGTTTATCAGTGTATCTGAATTATTGGCTAACATTGTAAATCAGTTTGGGTCAGTTGGTTCGATTTTTTCCCCTTGAAAGTCTGTTTCAAAAATTCAACAAGAATAAGCTGCATTAAATTCAAGTTGCTCTCTATCTGGAACCACAAAGGATTATTGTTTAATGTTAAAGCAGAGTGCTTTAACACTAAAGCACCTAATTTACAGAAACTGTGTTCCTGCCTTTCGGAAATTCTCCTCTGTTGCTTTTTTCTTGTTTGGTACAGGGCTGGAATAAATCTTTACTTATTTATTCTGATTGTTATTTTCTTGAACCTAAAATTTGGACTCTCAAAACCAAACTGCTTCATGGAATATGCAAAGCTGGTTATACAAATGTCTTATATCACCAGTAAGTGAGGCATCAGGCCAAAAGAAATTACTGCACTCCAAAACCAGATTTATAATCTTATGTATTTGAGGAAACACATTCAAGCATGTAAAGGCATTGTCAGAGTGATTCATCAGTTAACTTGGCATACAGATGAACACCTTTGTAGATGTAATTTATTTGAAAGAGCTCTATTTGCAACTACATATTCTCCACCTCCATGAAACAAATGAGTGTTTGTGGTTGTAAGGAGAGAGAGGAGAGGAAGGTTTGAGAGACTTAGTGGAGCACAGCTTTGCTTACAAGGTCTCTGGCCAAAAAAAAGGACCTCCAGTACTGTGGCAAGAAAGGACAAGAGTGTTGTGTTGAAAACAGAAAGGGAGAATATGAAGCCTCCTCCTTTACATTCGTCTATCACAAACCACTTCACTGACATTGTTTTTAACAGTAGCCTTGTTAAATGACAGGGGCCAATGTGCACTCACCATTTCCAAACAGGTTAGATACCCTCCTGTCCTCTTCAGCCCTGTTCTTCTGAGCTTTCTAGGCTACCTTATACCACCTGCTTTCATCCTGTTGGACTTTCTTGTCATCGTGTTTGCTTGATTTTTGTACTGTACTTGATGTATTGTTGTTACTACTGTAAGTACACTGTTCTGGTCTTGATTTTTGTCTGCAGGCTGGATGGGTTGCTTTCCTGGACTCAATGGAACTGGCAGGCAGTGTGCACATGCAAGAAATACTCAATACAGAAAGTTGGTGCAATAAGCACCATGATTTCAGGTATTTACAAAGAACAGACCCCTAAAGGTCTTTCCAGCTGTGGATAGTATTGTAGTGCAGTGGTGGGCACCAACTCCATGCACGTGACAACTCCTGCTAAATGTGGACATACGATCAGAGGTCTCTTCTGGGTCCTGTAGAACAACTCATGACTGCATCTTGTCTGATCTCCAAACTATGTCCACAGCTTTTTGTGTATCTGAGAAGAGAGTTTGAAGTTGTCCTGCCTAATTGATCTGGCAAAGCCTTTCTTTTATTCAGGAGACAGCTTAGGAACGGAGGAAATTTCAGTCAAAGTGGCAGAAGGCTGTCGCTCACCAGTCCCATCAGGCACACTTCTACAAGAACCTTTCAGCTCCCTGATTTTGCCTGTCAGAAAATGACTTCCACTGTACACGTGAACAGCAAATGTCTCTGAGAAACCGTCTGACCTACTGGGCTTGATTTTTGGGTGCAGAGATGCAGGCACCAGCCAACCAATAGGGGAGGGAGTAGCAAAGGGGCAGGTAGTTGTACTTGGAAGGTGAAACACTGCTTTTATGCTTAGTGGCATAGCAAGATTTTTATTGCTTGCCCCTTTTGAGTCCATCAGCCTTATATGTAACATCCAGGAAACATTAGCCAATGAAAAGTGAAGACCATAGCAGTATTCTAATAGCAAAACCAGCACTGGAATAATACGGCTAATAAGGTATTTGTTAAAGTCTTATTGTTTATTTTATTATAGGTCAGTGAACAAAAATCAGTCATGAGATGTTAATCTCTCTCTAGCTGTTTAATCTTAACCACCCCCTCACCAGTGTTCTACTCAAGTGCTCAGCAGCAATATCCCCTCCTCCCCTCTTGTAATGACCTCATTTCAAAGTGCAATTTATCTCTGCTTTTAAAGGGTCAGACCGATGCTGGTTAAGTTGGAATGAAATTTGCTCAGGTTCCGGCACTGGCTGGTGCCTCGTGCTCTGCTGAATTTGTTTGCAAGAACAGAAGCCTCTGTTTAGATGCTGATGGATGCTATGAGCTCCAGGAACGAGCCCATGCTGAATCTGACAGGACAGCCCCATCCCAGCCAGCAGTGACCACAGGCTGTGGAGGAGAGGAAGGAACTGTTAAATGGGACTGGGCAGTGCGTTCCACAAATCCTTCCTGCAGAGTGAATTAACCAGGCCAAAACAGCAGTTGCTGCAGAAATTCATGGCTAATGAATTTGTAAGGGATGTGATGTTGCTGTTGTTCTTAAGTCCCCTCTAGCCTTCTCATCTGACTTCCTTAGGCCTTGAAGGAGGGAGGGAGGGAGGGAGGGAGGGAGGGAGGGAGGAAGGGAGGGAGGGAGGGAGGGAGGAAGGAAGGAAGGAAGGAAGGAAGGAAGGAAGGAAGGAAGGAAGGAAGGAAGGAAGGAAGGAAGGAAGGAAGGAAGGAAGGAAGGAAGGAAGGAAGGAAGGAAGGAAGGAAGGAAGGAAGGAAGGAAGGAAGGAAGGAAGGAAGGAAGGAAGGAAGGAAGGAAGGAAGGAAGGAAGGAAGGAAGGAAGGACTTGTTCATCCCTACCAAGCTTGTTACTTGTTGACTTGTTTGCTTAACTTGGAAGTTAAGGAAGGACTGCTAAGAAAAAAAACCCACTAAGCAAACAAAACCAAAACCCCTAACACAACTTGGAAATGTTTTTCCGAAGTTAAGACAGAAGGCATCAATTAATTCACCTACAGCTAAGTGAGGTACATGAAGGCTGGGTCTTGTTACATCTTTGCTTCCTTTGCATTCCTTGCTTTTGAATCTGTTCCAGGCTTCTCTGGAGAGATTCCTTGTTTTGCTTCTGTATCTCCCTGCAGGATGCAAATGTTAATAAGCATAAGCACAGCATGAAGGGCTCAATCCATCAGGCAAAATGGGGACTGCATGGCAGATCATCTTCCCTCCTCCTGTGTGACATTTGAGGTACATTGAACTCGGGGCTATGGAGAGCCCCTCTACCTGATGAAATCTAGCCCTACTGCTGCCACAACAAATGTTTTCTTTCTTGCTCAGTGGAGCTGCAGCAAACTATAGGTTTTAGCAAATCACAGACAAATAGAAAGGCAGAGCCTAATTCTTATGCATGCCAGGCTAATCTGGTATTACTGCATTTTTTATGTAGTCGGGTTTTTGTTCATTTAAAAAAACAGTTCAAAATCATTTTTTTAAAAAACCTAGAAGTGATACTAGTGAATGTGATTTGCAGTGGTATCCAGAGGATTACCTTCCATGTGTATATTGAAGTATTGCTGGAGTTGACTCTAGCTCGTGAGTGACACCTCCTGCCAAGGCATGACACCATTTCCGTAAAAGTCAAATTTAGGATTGACACTATACTAAAAATTAATGTTATTATGAAACATCTCATGCTAAAGATTGCTGAGAAGGGCAGATAAGAAATGCTTTCTGTACTCTGGGTGGCCTGAGGTGCTGCTCTACCTGTGACATTCAGTGGTAGTGTTGCAAAAACAGTTTTACTGGTTTGGGCAAATTCTTCAGACCTCCTTTATCAATGTGTTGCTTTAATCTGGTCAATGAGTCCAGTTGCTTGCTGTTCTTTTTAGCTCTGCTTGCTGAAAAAAAGTTGGTCTTTTGATATGATGCGGCTGTCCGGTACGTGATGCCTTGGGAGGGAGAAAGAGCCTCACATCATCTTGGGCTTCCAGAATGACACCAGGCTGGTTTACAGACCTACTGCATGGGATCAGTTGCAATACATGGTTGAAGGTAAGGTGTCCCAGGTTCAAATTCTCTAATGCTCCTGAAGTTGCTCTCATTTTTTGTTGTACTTGGAGAATAAGTGTGGGGGGAGGAAGTGGGGGGGGGTTGAGAGGAGGAGCCCTCTTTCAGTGGCCAGTAGCATAACTGACCTTTGCAAAAGTCCTAGTGTTAGTCCAATCTTAAGAAAAAACAAGTGATTTTCAGACATGAAAGCTGATTCTACTAGAAACGTATAATCTTATTTTTTACCTCAACTTAACGATAATGCTCCCTTTGCAATTGCCATGAACTTCAGGAACCTCAGCTAGATACTGTTTCTAGGCAACAATGAGAAATGTACAATGTACCTTCCCCTTACAAGAGAACAGGCACAGACCAAGGTTTACACTATGTTTTCTACGTGCAGCGGCTGGAATTCAGCAGGCTGTAACTTGGTGGCTCTGCTGGGAAGGGTGCTGCCGCCCCATGTGCCCCTGTCCTAGCCTTGTGGGATTTGGGTGAAATGCGTTCACTACTCTGCAGCTTCAGGGGCAGTCAGCATGGCAAATGGGTGCAGGGAGAGCTTGCAAGGTTGAATCCAGTGGTCCTGGAAAGACAATTCATAGGTAAGTATGTCTGCAGAAATTATGTGCCAAGCCACATCGGCGTACTCTTTTGTGTCCAGCGGAAGGTAAGATAATTGCTTCAGAGGTCCTCAAGGATAAAAGAGCACAGCTTTGCTGGTGGTTTTTGTCCTGGCTGCTTGGCCCATCCAGCTTCTTAAAGTGCCCAACCCCAATGCTCAGACATTTCAGTTGCCCACACAGTAGCTGAACTGCTGCATTTTATAGCCCTGGTGCACCCTGGGGATTGTGGGCTGCCTTAACATCCAGGTGGACAGCCTGCAGTTTATCGGTTGTTCACATGGCAACTCCTGAAAGGTCTGGGCAATGGGATAGGAAACTCTGAGAAGCAGCAGTCTGTCAGGATAGCAATGATTACATCCATCTCAGGCTGGGATGTCTCTTGTGAACTGGAAATCTTCTGGATCCTGAATCCCACTGAGATGGGACTTAGGCTCCCTCTGTATCTATATATCTCAGTAAAGATGGTGCTGATTTTCAAGGAGATCTAAGCCAAGGTTTCAAAAGCGATGGGGGATAACAGGAATCTCTACTATTTTGCTTTGATAGGAAACAGCAATGGGGGAGGAGATAATAAAACCTAAGATCCACAGAAACTGAATTATGAGATGGGCTGTATTTCGGCTCTTTGAGTCTAGGACTCTTAAGGAGGCACAAACTGTGCTCCAAGAGTTACTATTAAAGGAAGCAGTAGATTTAACCTCTTAAACTAATTAGGACTTTGCAAAATAAACTACCCTTATTTTCCAAATTCAGCAAAGCATTTCCATTCCTTTCTCTTGCAGTGGGAATGATCTTAAGCCCACAATTAAAATTAAGTAGTGTTATTGGCTTAAAGACAAACCGGACATCCTGATAACAATGGCTTACCTTTCTCTTCAGAAAATTTTGTAATTTTGCTACCTCATGACCATCAACGAAATACTTCTGAGTCCACTAGGGACAGGATCTAGGAGCATGCACAGTACCACTAGATTAACAGAAAGAGTTTCTGTTCTTTGTCTCTGCTTGCACAACATTGGAATACAAATCAAAACTTGAAAAACACAACATACGCATTCCCCCAGCCAAAAAAAACCTCCACCATGGGAAACAGCATGAGTAGATGGAAAACTTTGAGGAAAACATCAATCCTGCAGTGTATGGTGTGCACTCAAAATGGAGATTTACTAAAAATATTCTGGGTTGGATATTCCTAGAGAAAAGGATTCCTGCCCGTAAGTATCAATGACAGTAAAAATATACAGTGTAATGTTCACAGCTAAAGGAGGAAGAGCTGATCTATCCCCTGTATGGCATCTAGTGACACTTCTAGTTCTTGACATGAGAAAATTCAACTAAGGGATATTATGGCCAGGGCTGTTCTGATGTGTGTAACCGTGATCTGGGGTGTAGCTCTAACCCTTTGTGGACACCGGGTGGCAGCCATCATTAACATTTCGGGTAAGCATGACTGCGGGTAAAAAATTTAAGTGCACCAGAAACACGGTGAATTACCTGTGAATCATCTATTGTAGTCTGATTACCATTCCACAGCACCTTTTAACGGTTGCTTGGGAAACATCAGTAAAGTCTGTGTTATTGAAAATAAAGCCTACCTGTTGCAGCACAAATGCACTTCTATTAAATTGCTGGGCCATACAGAATGCTTTCTTGTGACTTGAGCAATGAATTAAAGTTTATAATACTCCCCCTATTTCCTAAAGGGCAATTACACTTATAGAGTTGAAAATATGCTGCTAGAAAAACTTGCTCTGAACACAGGCAAAGGTCTTGTGAAGCAGGCTATACCTCCCCACGCCTGCGTACCCTCCTTCCCCACATGACATCTGTGGTAATTACAGCACACTGGTGGGAATGTTCCTCCATAAAGCCTTATGCCAAAAGCTCAGGGTTACCTCTTAGTGTGGTTTTGAGTAGCTGGACTGCCCTTTTCTTGACTCTCCCCGGCGCACTGTAAGGTAGAGGAGATGAATAATTCAGATTTTACTGTGTTCAAAGGGAGAAGGCTGGAGCTAGTTTGCTACTACTAATGGGGCAAAAGCAAAGAGGCAAACAACTTGAGTTTAAAATGTAACATCTTTTATAAAAAAGGATCCAAAGGCACTATACCTTTATGCAGCAGGAAACACCCCATGCTGCATATGCAGGCTTCCAGCTAGAGGAAGAGAGGGATGTGGAAGGAGAACCATATGCACCCAACTCTTATTCCAAGACAGAGTTAGCAGAAGGATGAAGGTTATGACGGCTCATCTAGGAAACGAGGAGTGTTCTTGGGCAGTGCAGTACAGACATAACACATCATTATGATTGTAAAAGGTCACCCAAAAGGCTCTAAGCCATAACAGCAGAAGTGAGAAGGGAATCGTTCAACAGTGTTTGCTCTGACTGAGAAGAGAAATAATCCAGGTGTGGATAACATTCCCAGAATGCCAGCCCAAGGCACTATATGCTGGATTAGGCCACTACAGGTAAGAGAGATCTTGACTCAGACCCCTAATAGAAATGCTGAAAACCCAACAAATCATTTATATTTGCACAGTTCTGCCAGGGTGTTGCTGAGGGCCTTATGCTGTAAATCTCAAAGATTTCTTCAATAGGAATGCTGTTCTGTGAAGACAGGCAGAGAGAGAAGTTCAGATCTCAGAAGCAGTATTCTTTAAAGTGAATGTATGAAATCCAGCTCATATTCCCTTCCTTTGATCTCTGAAACAGCTTTCATGTAGACTACTCATATTGTTACATGCTGCTAGTACAAATCTATTGAGATTTGGTCTTGATGCTTGCTCACCATTTTGCATTTAGATGAGACAAAGCAAGTAACCTACACACACGCAGAGGGCTACCTGCTGAAACTGCCTATTTTGTTTTCTAAGGTTGAGCAAAATTTAATGGCTACCTGGTAAAAATGAGACAGATGTATAATATTTGCACTGTCTGTATACTGTGCTTTCAAGGAACAAAGATACCCAGGATACAGGGAGTGTTTCTAGACAGAAGCCATAGAGCAGAAGATATCGCTATCTTTCTTGCTCTCTTACCATCAATATTCCAGCATATGAAGATAATATCATAGCTTCTCTCTCAAAACGGTTGGGATACATGTATCAGTCATGAGCTGCAAAATTCCTGTATAGTATTTTGAACAAGAAGATTATTAGCCTGGTGTTATAAATGCAAAAAAGTAGTTCTGGGACCAGTCTGCTCCTACTTTTACTCAGCTTTCACACTGGTGTAACTCAGTGCAACAGCAGGGCCTTAGCTTTGCAATACTCACATTTTCTTTCCTGTCACTGCAGTCTGAACATCCAAGTCACTTGGCCACAGCAAAGCAACACTGAAAGCTAAGTTGTAATGGACCTGAAAGACATAAGAACCTTATGCGTTTTGTTTTACTCTAATTGCCTGACAGAGGGATGACAGAAAGACCAGGGAAATCCAGGGAAATGTGAGCTGGAGCCCAGTATTTTCTCAACTACACTGGGTACCTCATCAGTTGTATGGCACTAGCTGAGGTTCGAGGGGTACTACATATAGCCAGGAAGACTTTCTCTGTTTGTGAAGAATTCTTCTTGGCTAGTTGATATGAACTTTATCAAATGTCCCCTGTGGATGAGCTTTGTCTTGCTGAAATATCAGCAAAAACTTGAATTACCTTGGATATGTTCACAGCCAATGGTTTTAGATAATAATTTCAGTAATGGGCTTTTATTATTGTAGGAACAGGTTATTTAGCTGTACCAAACAGCCATCCTTCAGAGTTCTCAGTAGCCATGCAGTTAAAAAGGATAGGAAGTAAGAAGTCTGGTTCTTACCATCTATAAAGGTGGAATGCCTTTGCCCTCTTGGATCAAATTTATTTTATTGTAGTTTGACGCCAACATAATCTCCCCTTAAAGCAAGAAAATTAACTCCACATTACAACTTGTTCTGAGCAATTCAGTACATAACAAATGTAACAGATGACTCTAAAACTAGTATGAGACCAGGGCTAAATTTATTACGATGCAGGGCTGGGAATCTGCTGCAGGATTTCTCACAGACACCTCCTAAGTAGTAAAGTTGTTTGTTTTCTGCATCACTGCTAATCTTAGCTTCCCTCAAACCACATTGCTGTCTTCCCCAAAGGCTCCAAAATATAGGAAGAAGTACAAATATAAACCAGATATTTAAAGCCTGGGGAATGACAGAAGGAATTCACTGCACAGACAAGAGACTGAAAAAGGTGCTTTCACTGGTGCTTGCTCTTCTCGTTCAGGAGAGGCCTGATTCTGCAGTCTTCCTCAGACTAAGTACTACTGATCCGTGCAAGCAGTCCTAGGACAGATGGGCACAGGACTTGTATGGAGTAGAGGGGACACTGCTTACATCCCCTAGGACTTGTCTGCAGGGCAATCCTGCATCAAAGAGCATGAGACATTGCTGCATGAGCTAGGAGACACCTCACAGACAGCAGGTGCACTGGCTGCATGGCAAGGAAGAACTCTGCACCTCCATGATCATTCCCACTGACACAGAGTAGGTTCTGGGCTGTCATGTCTCTACTGTCACATATGCAGCCAGGTCTCACACTGCAGACTGCATGTAAGGAAATGAAAAGCATCTCAAAGGGAGTCTGTTCATACTTTCTAGCCAGAGAATATTAAGGTTTTACAGTTGTCATCCAGCTGGGTCATACAATCCTTTGCAACAAAAACATGTTCATCTCAAATGCAATGGAGGCAGTTGTGCGCAGTTACAGGAGTCTTTCAATCTCTTTCTTCAAGCATTTTCTTTCCATACTCTACCTGTCACTGTAACATAAGCTCCGTGAAATCTAGGACAGAGAAAAGCACATCCTACCAACTATCTCTGTCAGTAAGCAAATCTGAATCACAGATAAAGACTATGGAACACTCAGAGACCCCCTATAAAAATCTGGTCAAAACCATTTCCCAGATAGGATTGCAAAAGAAGCTGAGAAAAATCTAGTCAAGAAAGAGAAGACATGCGCAGTACTGAAAGTGAGGGTAAGCAGTTTGGTAATGGGAAATAGGGAGAATAAGGCCATTTAAGATGAGCGTCAGTCTTGAGTGTCAGCTTGCAGGCTGCTTGCATCCCCATCACAGTGATGTATATTCTCTCATACAATGCAGCCTATACATCTGCTGCTGCTTCTGAGTTTCTTAGCACATGGCTTGCTTCCCCCATTGTGTGTGTTTTAATCAGATCTATGTAGTACAAAGGCTGGAAGAGATGAGGTAACAGCTGCCCTGACACATCAAAGAGAGAAGCCAGCATCTAGCTCACCAATTTACTGTAAAATCAAAATGCATGCTGCACTCCTCTACTCCATAATACACAAAGTATTATATATAAAATAAAGTATAAAATATGCACATACCTAGTAAGCTCTCTGCATTACTGGAAATTGCCCCCCCATTCTCTCTCTCATATATGTACACAAGAAATCACGCACTACCTGTGTCAGCTCTTGGAACAGACCTCAGGAGCTGGGTTTGGAGCCTCTCTGACTTCAGGTATCTATAAGGAGAAATTCCCACTTGATGTTGCTGTTCCTTTCTTGCCTCTGCCATTCAGTTTGTGTGCCAGGGAAATTAGGCTACGGCTTTACACAGGACTGCAGCTTTCTCCTGTTGCTTAGAAACAATGCTGCTGAGCTGAGAGAAATTGAAAGAAAAGAAAAAAACCCAAACCACAGAGAAGAGGTTAAACCCGCACCTTTAGGCTGGGTTATCAGTTTCAAGCTAAATGATCCTTTTACACTTCTAGGTGTTGAGTTTCACTGCAGAGTGCCTAGTTGAAAACTTAACAAGGCTTGCTAACAAGGGAGGTGGAGACAATTCACTGAGTTCTCTGCTGTATCTAATGGCTTGTGAAAGAAGCTATCAGCTTCCACTGTTCCAGCATTCTACCCTATGGAAAGGCAAAAAAAATACACGGGATAGCTCCCGAGAGCCCATCTGAGGTTCCATTTGCAGCGTTTATGGCATATAGCGAGGACCCTACTACTTGTTCTTTCATCGATGTTATGGTTTTCCTTACAGTGTTAGGAAAAATTCTAACAGCCAAGAAATCCCAATAGGGTTTACTAAATCCTGCTGTTGTCCTTCCAATGGATGCAGGGCACATTTTGCACAGGCTTGTTGATGGTAGCCAGTGCCTCATGATGACTAACAAGTCAGTGAGAGGCTACCGGATTTTGTAGATTAGGAAGGTTTGCAGGCTGTAGTTCTGAACGGAATGCTACCGCCTCCTTGGGAATGTGCTTCTTATGTTATTAACTGATTACTTAGTAAACAACAGGAACGCGTTTATGAGACATGAGCATTATGTTGCCTCTCTTTGTGATGGTCTTAGAAAACATAAAAGCAAATGAATTATCATGAGACATACATATTTTCCAGGAAAAGGCCTACTTGGTATTTACAGAATTTGTGCTATGCTTTCTCTTTCCTATTTAATTTCACTGCGCTGTTTCCAAAGCCCAAGCTTTAAGCATGTGCCTAGGCAGGTGCAAGAGGTAAAGGTGGTGGACATGGTTCTGCCACCTATCACATCCTTGCTCCAGCAGTGGAAAGACAGGTGGGCAGCCACTGAGGGAAGGCTGGAGTTTGGGAATGGCTCCTCCAAGCAGCACTGGATGGCCATTCTCATTAATTCTACGGCAAAAGGAGGATCAAGCTTAATACTTCTCCAGTGTGGGACTTCCAGGCAGGTTAGATTTGGTGTCTGAGGGTGTCCACCTGGCAGGCATCATGGCAAACCTGTGTCTCCTGTAGAATTGCTGCTTGTTTACTGTGCTTTGAGAAATGCAGATATACTGCCTGAGTTTCCTCCAGTTTCACCCACTCAGGGCTTATCTGCTGGTATGGCCAGGCGAGTATGAAAAGGGACCTTCACAAAGTGAACACAGCCATGTCAGGACTGACCGAAAGATCTGCTGACCCAACCCTTCTCCTATTATGTGGCAAGGGTGATATACCCAGATGGATGAGGCCAGTCCTTAGCCCTAAAGTGATCTGACCCCTGCTATTTTCCCAAAAGCAAGAAGTGTCTGTAACATTGCAAGGCAGGGAGGGCAGTGTGTTTGTGCTCTTCATGGGGAAAAAACCTCAGCAGTCACCAGAGGATGCCTTGGGAAGAGATGGAAGAGCTGCACCAGTAGGCATCAAACCTTCTCAGTGTATTATTATTCCATTCTCCACTGACTTGCAGCTCAGGACCTTCTTGAGCAAAAAGCATTCTCTTGACAGTCAATAGCCCTTGCTTGTTTTTCTCTTCCACAAACTTATTCAAAATCACTTTTTGAAACCTGAGTAATTGACACCTGCAGAATCACCTGGCTAAGATTTATACTGTTTACATAGGGCTGCGAGGCAAAAGGTCTCTGCTTTTAAGTTGTCTACTGTTAATTTAATTTGCTGATCAGTGTGCTTAATAAACAGTAAAGTAACAGTAAACTTAGAAAGAAGACAACATGCACAGTACTGAAAGTGAGGGTAAGTCTGGTAATGGTAAATGGGGAAAATGAGCTCATCTAAGACGAGCATCAATCTTGAGTGTCAGCTTGCGCAGGCCTCTCAAAGATTGGGCCCCTCGAACCATGGAATTTGTCATTCACAGAGTACAGAATACATATTACAGAAGGATACTTAAGTCTTTTCCCCACACCATTGCATGGATAATGCCAGTCACAAGTTCTCCAGAGCAAGAAATAAGGCAAAAGGCAGGTCTGTGTGCCTGCAGCATCATTATCAGCTGCAGATCTGCTTTTCAGGGCTGGTACGGAGGGTGTTTTGCAAATCCGCTACTTAATTAAGTTGGAAGGAATAAATTTATTTAATAATTTGCATGATTTAGTGCACACCATCTAACATATTAAGAAATACCACAAAAAAGAGTGACAGAAGTAGGATCTGGGGTTGTTGCAGAGGGCTACCATTCACACACCCAGGGCAGCGGGCAGAAACGATTTTGGCAGCTGTGTTTGTTTGCAAACTCCCTCAGCATCTCCACAGCAAATGCCGTCCTGAGAACTATGGGGACATCTTTTCCTTCTATGTCATTTTAAAAGAATATTTAACATCGCCACATCAGCTTCTTGAGGACAAATTCAAACCTGTTCGGAAAGCAGTGCAGGAAGTTGGACTAAAATGTGAACAATTTTTAAAAACAAACCCCTTTAATAACTGTAAAATGCCGCCCTTTTGCGGGTGAAAGCTGCCAGCCAGGTGCTGAGTTCTGCGGCCGAACCAACTCATCCTGACTTTTGGGCGGTACGGGTCCTTCTGCTCTGCCCTCGCGCTGCTCCGAGGCGTTCCAGGAGCGCTCCGCCTCCCGCCCAGCGCGCGGGGCGGGGCTGGGCGGGGCCGGGGCGCGGCGCGGCGCGCGCTCTGCGGGGGCGGGGCAAAGAGCGCCCGGCGCTCTGCCTCAACCGGCGGCGCTGGCATTAACCGGCGGCTCTGGCCTCCTCCGGAGGCTCTGGCCCCCTCCGCCCGGCTGTTTGTGTTGAAATTCCTGCCGGGGAGCGTAGCTTCGTCTTATTCCTTTCCGCTTTCTCCGCCTTCCCGCGGGACTCGGCGCGCCCGAAGGTGCCGGGGCTGCCCCGCGCGCCGTTGAGGTGGGGCAGGGACACGCGCACAGCTCGCCCTGATCCCCGCGGCTGTAACGGCGGTAACGGCGGTAACGGCGCGGGAGCACCGGGACGCGGTCGAGGTCGGCAGCGAAGTTGGTGAAGGTTCTGGGAACCAAGTGTTGTGAGGAGTGCCTGGAGAAACCGGTGTTTTTCAGTTTGGAGAAGAGGAGGCTGAGGAGAGACCTAATCTGTCTACAGCTACCTGAAAGGTATTGGTCTCTTCTCCCAAGTAGCAAGGGATAGGAGTAGAGGAAATGGCCTCAAGCTGTGCGAGGGGAGGTTCAGTTTAGACATCAGGAAAAAATTCTTCACCAAAAGGGTTGTCAGGCATTAGCACAGCTGCCCGGGGAGGTGGTCGAGTCCCCATTCCTGGAGGTGTTTAAAATACAGGTCAGGCGGTCAGGGATGTGGTTTAGTGGTGGACGGGTATGGTTGGACTCGATCTCAAAGGTCTTTTCCAACCAAGTGATTCTATGATTCTGTGTGTGTGTCTGTGGCTGTCTGTGGCTTCGTTCCCCCTGGGGTGGGCTGTGCTGCGACAGGGTTGGTCCTGGCCGATGAGGGCTTCTGAAGGAGAGGACATGGGTGCTAACCCTGCCGGGTGTTGTCTCTCCAGCCATGGCGTCTCTACAGGCTTCCGAAACATCCTTCTTCAGCCTGAGTGATGTGAGAGAGCGGATGCGGGAGAAGAAAAATGGTGCCTTGAGGACTGCGAAATTGAATGCTTCACTAGCATCAAAAATCAGAACAAAAATTATTAGTGAGTGTGTTTTGCCTTGCAGAGGGTGGCAGCTACATCAGCTTGTAGATGTGCCTTTGGCTGAGGGGGTGGGTGGCAGGCTTGTACCGAGAGCTTGTATTGAACTGCTGTTTTTCTGCCTGTGAGTTACCACTGAATTCAGTACCCTGCAAAGGAAAATCAAGTGCCACTTGAGGTGCCCAGAAGTGTCTGAGGTATCTGTAACTGGCAGGTTTAACATAGAATCTTTGGAGCAGTAGCTGGGGGCATCACAAGCTGCTTGACAGCATCTCGGAAGGCGTTAGGCAACTGTGTCTGGGTAGCTGAGCCCTCAGTGTCCAAACAGCAAAAATAAGAAAGTATTGAAGTGTTATCTGCAATCCTGTGCAGAAGCTACCCCTGCCACAATTTGTTTTTATGGGGGAAATAATGCAACTATAGTGCCTGAGATAATTTGGACTATTTTGAAAGCCTTTGATATTTCTATTACTTTTATTTATCTGTTCTGAAATCAGGAAGCACTAATCTAAATGCACTCAAGGGCTACTGCGGAGGAAAGTAGGTTTCTCACCCTTTTTTGAGACAGAGATGAGAACTCAGAGCTATAGGTGACTTATTCGAAGTCAGAAGAATATCTTCCTAAGCTCAGCACCTGAGCCATGCTGTCTTTCATTAAGAATTGAAGCAGTAGCTTGCTGACTGAGCGTGATTCACTGAGGATGGAGAGGGTGTCTGTCTTGCAGATTATTACTGAAAGTTGTTCCTGCTGTTCTCTGGAGACTTCTGATACTGCTGACTTTGGGAGCTATTGAGTTATAGAGAACTGAGGCTGAGGGAGGCCCTTCTGGGAAGGGCAAATATGATGAGGGAAGAGGCATGGATGAGACCTTGGATACTGATTCTTTGTGATGCTTCTCTATCACTTACAGATAACTCCTCCACTATTAAAATCTCCCTGAAGCATAACAATAAAGCACTGGCCCTGGCCCTCAATGCGGAGAAAGCCAGTGTGCAGCGACTCACTCAGGAGAAGATGATCTTACAGAAGGAGGTGGAGCAGTGCCACTTCGAGAGTGCTGTGCTGCGGCACAAGGTCTCCTTCCTGGTATGGCACTAACAGTGTGGCTGGCATGGGGAAGGGCAGTGGGAAGGTGTGCAGCACTAGCATCTCAGCCTTGGAAGAAGTGAAAATTCACCAATTTTTCATGCTCTTTGTGTATAGAAAATGTCACCATTCATTTGCTTAACCTTTCTTCCAAGCTGTGTTCTCCCCAGAACATGCCTTGCTCTGGCTGCCAGTGTCCTTGTTGGAATAGATGTTTTGATTGAATGTCTTTATGGTTTCTCTCTCTTTTACCTTAATACAGAATAACATCTTGAAAGAAATTGAAAACCTTGCAGCTGGAGCTAAGATGGCTTGGCTGTCTGAGGTAAACCACGGGAAACGTGAGCACACTGCTCGGGGAACGTGGTCTGCGTTTGTCTCTCTTTTGCTTTGTGTTGCCTGCTCACTTAATTTTTTAATGCTTAAACTGTTTTCCCTTTGCTTGCTTGAATTGTGCTGGCTGTATCCTCATTTTTAGTTTGATGTTAACTGTTTCTGGGGTAATTTCTTTTGTGGGAAAAACTACAGTTTTAAACTGCCTTCCTCTGAGTCATTAGTTGTACTGGCCAGCAGTCTTTTCTGCTGTGGAAGGTTGTGACTTCTTTTCAATTGTTTTAAGTGTTGCCATGGCAACTTGGAATAGGGAATAGGACACTTTCTGTATGTCCTGCGGCATGCGTGGGTGAGATGTTCCTGCTTCCTAGTCTCAGATTATCTGAACTAGTTTAACTTCATCCTTAAGCCTGTGGAGACAAAATCTGACTGCTGCAATTTATTCTGTAATTTGTGCAATTTTAAATGGGAGAGGGTTGCTGGCAGTATCTGACATACTTTCCAGGGTGAAACTGAGCTTCTGCTGTTTTTGTGCATGAGACTGTACAGACGACTGCAAGAGCTTTAAACCACCCTTCTATTTCTCTGCTTTCCAGGTTCATACAAGTTCTGCATCCTTGTCCAATGGCCAGAAGAGCAGCATGACTGAAGATAGCTGGGCCAATGACATTGCAGATGGTCAGCTTGCAAGGTGGGCCTTAATGTCAGATATCACCAAGCTTGTCCTGAATTTCTATATGTTAAACTTCCTCTGTGTTTTGTATGTCTTCCCAGTTGTCTGTTTTACATGAGATGTCCTCTCTAAATGAGTACTGCTTGATGTTTTCCTTCATTCTATGTCTTTCTGCTGCCACTCCTTGTTTTATTTGTCCTAATGCCAAATCTATGCAAAAACTGGTCCTCCATCCTTTGTTTGGAATTGCATTGCTTTTAGGCAGTTTTTCTTTTGTAGCTAGTGAGCATTGCTGGATTTCCTTGAGTGAATGAGTGTGATAGCTGCCTGCCTTGAGGCTTGTTACATATAAATGCTTGTCATCTCCTTGTATGATGTAAAATTGTGTTTTCAAAGGAAGATCAGAGCAGGATCTCTTAAAATATATTTGAAGTTCTGCTTCTCCTCTGGTTAGTCTTCCATTTGAACACAGGTGAACCCTTGGAGCTGCCCATACACAAACAGCCACATTGGTGTTCCACAGTGAGTGGAACGTGTGGTCGCAACCTGTGTGCTGACAGGCCTTACGTTCTTGTTGCCGCAGTGTATTTTTCTCCTGCTTCTGTGTTTGCAGTGATGTGCTTTCTTTATGAGTTATGCTTGCACAAATATGAGATCTGCTCTGGCTGGGCAGTGTGTATTCTTCAGCACTTGAAGCCTTGAGATATGCATTTGAGCAACTCTTGGTGGAGGTAAAAGCTGTAGTTATTCTGCTGGAAGTATGGAACCAGCTCCATTGCTGTTATTCTTTCTCACCAGGGCTGGAGGGATGCCACTGAGGGTGCCTATTTCCAAGTTGTGTGGTGCAGGACAGGAACGTGGCAGCTCCACAGCAGTACAGACATCCTCACTAAATCTTCAGAGATCTGTTTCTAATGAGCCACTAGAAACTGTGGCTGTTACTTCCAAGGACACTTTGCCACCTGCTGAGCAGCCTCAGTCCCACCAAGAAGAGAATGGGAAGAAGCTGACTGAAGCAATGGAAGCACAAGAGGCTTTTCTTGGCTCTGGCATCTTTGAAGGTAAGTTTGTGTCTTTGCTGTTCTTCTGGTATGACTTTGTGTCTGTGTTCAGAAACGAATGAGTGCAGTGTCACAGCTCCAGTTGGCACCTAACCATCACTCCAGCAGGTTCTGATTACTGTCAGGAACTGCACACTTCAATGATGCTGAGATCACTAGAATTGTGTATAACCTAGAATGGGATGTCTTGGTGGGGATATTTGGCACGTTTACAATAGCTCAAGATCGCTTATCAGGCTTTCTGAGTAATAGGCACTGTGCTTACATAAGATTTTCAGAAATACCTGAACGTGCAGAATCTGACTAGATGCACATGTTCTGTTCCATGGATTTGCCTTATAAATTATAACTCTCATACAGATTGTGAGCATTCCTGAGTATTAGGGCTGGCTAAGTGATCTTGCATTGGGCTGGCTTTCTGTTCTGAGGGGAGTCAGCTGAGCAATTCTGTTATGTGATAAGTCTAGGGAGTCTGTATAGAGACAAAACCTTGCTTTTTCTATGCTCTGGATTTGTGGTAGTGTGTGGGGCGTGGCTTTTAATGGTATGGGGTAAGCTGGCATTTGCCTGCTACTTTTTTAGTCTTAGGAATGACTTTTTTTTTGTCCAACAGAGGCCTTGTGCACAACCCAGCAAGAACCCAACAATTTGCCAGTGCTTGTTCGGGAAAGTCATCCCTTATATGAAGAGGGTGATGAGATGGCAAAACATTTCTTTGACCATCTCTCAAAAGGGCATGTTACTCAGAGGAGAAAGCGTTCCACCCTGTCTGCAACAAGTACTCCATCTTCTGTTGTGGATATCATCCCACATGTCAGTTCCTCTCAGGCAGCTCTGTGGAGTATCACAAAGGACAGCAGCAATTCCTGCAAGAACAAAACACAGCCACAGCCGAAATCTCCCAGCTCACTGGTTTCACCTACTCAAACTACTGTTACTCCTGATAAAAAATCTTTGGCTAAAAAGATTTTCCGTGATCAGCCACAGGCTAAAGAAGCTGGGTGTGCTGTTGAAATGGACCCCAGGTATAGCAGGGTCCCTGAGTTTGTTCCTATAAAGGTTAAAAGCAAAGGTAGTTGTAAAACTGTTGAGAAAAAACCTGTTAAAAAAGCAATCACAGGTAAAAAAAAATCAAATGCGGTTACAAACAATGCAGAAAGTAGTCTTGATCTGCCTCAAAATGAAGACAGTGCTCAAAATGCAGAGAAGCTTCTTCAACCAAAAGATGCAACATGCTCTAGTGAGTCTGAAGTTTCTGAGATGGGGCAGAAGACTTCTGTGGGGGCTTTCAACAGGAAGAACAGAGGCTGTGATATTGAGAAAGATTCCTGCTCTGCTGATGAAGTCCAAGATCTCAGAAGAACACATGAAGTGAATCCAGCACAGCCACAGCTGCAGAGTCTCCAAAGTGGTGACTTATTGCAGCAGGTTACGAAAGAAGCTATCTTTGAGATCCAAAGCGTGGATAGGATGTCAAAATGCCTGCTTGGTGCCTTCTCAAGTCATGAAGTTCCCTCAGATGATTCCAGTTTACAAAATACACTTTTCTTGAGAAAAGAGACCTCAAGTGCTTGTGCTTTGCAAAAGGACTCAAGTGGGAACACAAAGAGCATCAGAGAGAAAACCAACAGAAGAACTAGAGTAATTAGGCAAAGAGATGAGTCTGAGGAGAATCTGCCAAACAGTGTGAAAATACCAGGGGCCAAAGGTGGTGAACAGACAAAGAAAAGCCAATCAGAAAGCCCAGTTGGTACCTTCTCAAGTCTTGAAGTTCCCTCAGATGATTGCAGTTTACAGAATTCACTTTTCTTGAGGAAAGAGACTTCAAGTGCCTGTGCTTTGCAAAAGGATTCAAGTGGGAACACAAAGAGCATCAGAGAGAAAACCAACAGAAGAACTAGAGTAATTAGGCAAAGAGATGAGTCTGAGGAGAATCTGCCAAACAGTGTGAAAATACCAGGGGCCAAAGGTGATGAACAGACAAAGAAAAGCCAATCAGAAAGCCCAGTTGGTACCTTCTCAAGTCTTGAAGTTCCCTCAGATGATTGCAGTTTACAGAATTCACTTTTCTTGAGGAAAGAGACCTCAAGTGCCTGTGCTTTGCAAAAGGATTCAAGTGGGAACACAAAGAGCATCAGAGAGAAAACCAACAGAAGAACTAGATTAATTAGGCAAAGAGATGAGTCTGAGGAGAATCTGCCAAACAGTGTGAAATTACCAGGGGCTAAAGGTGATGAACAGACAAAGAAAAGCCAATCAGAAAGCCCAGTTGGTACCTTCTCAAGTCTTGAAGTTCCCTCAGATGATTGCAGTTTACAGAATTCACTTTTCTTGAGGAAAGAGACCTCAAGTGCCTGTGCTTTGCAAAAGGATTCAAGTGGGAACACAAAGAGCATCAGAGAAAAAAACATCGGAAGACCTGGAGTAATCAGGCAAAGAAGAGATGAGTCTGATGAGGAGAATCTGCCAAACAGTGTGAAAATACCAGGGGCCAAAGATGAAGAACAGCCTAAAAGAAGCCAGATGACCAGGAATAAGACTGTCAGGAAAAGCAGTTGTAGTGATCAGAGAAATGAAGTTGTTTTGGGGCCATGTATAGATGTTCAAAGAGTGGCTAAGGAGAGCACAAAGGATTCACCACGTAATCTTAAACGTAGCAGGGAAACTTATGTTGTCCATACTTTGGATCACGCAGGAAATTTAGATTGTGTCCAGACATATTTTGAAGGGGGAGAAGTTGTACCTCATGTGTCTATTCCTGAAAAAAAAGCTAGCAAAATCCCCAGATTTCAGAGGAGGGAAGCTGCTCAGAGCAATAAAAAAAAGACAGGGGGCCTTCAAGAAAAGCAGCAAGCTAGAGCTGACAACATGAATGTTTTGAAAAAAGACTCTTATCCCAGACTGAAGCCTCAGCAGAAGAGGAACACCTCTAGTCCTCCAGAGGCTGATTGCCTGGCCAGACAAAGCGATGGTACCAAGACACTCACTGGAAGTTCAGCAGAACTCGCATCCAAGCAGTCTGTCTTGATGGGGAAGTTTTCTTGCATTACAGATCTGCTGTCGGAGTCAGATGCCTTCCTGAAGGAGCAGATTGCTGAGGTATCACTTGAAAATAATCTCATGTGTGTTTTGCACAGTCTTGAATCCTCCTCTGTGTCGTGTTCTGCAGCTCCGACTGTCAGCTCCAAGCTTACAGATGTATCAGTTTCCAAGAACTTGAGTACTGAAGGCAACAGAATGACAGAGAAATCCTTTGTTTGGCTGGAAAGCTCCCTGATAGCTAAACAAATGCCTGCAGAGGAAATACCTGGGAGAAGAAACCGGTTTGAGTCAAATTCTTGGAGCTCATGTTCAGAGGAACCTGGTAGGTGGTAGGTTGGGGAGGGAACCTGTGTCTGGAGGAGAGTGCCAAACACGAGTGCAAGTGTTTACATTTTAATTCTCCTTCTGTCCTTTTCAGAGTTCAAGATGAGTGTCCAATATACTATTTATGCTTCCACTTGTGCTGGCGAGTCATTTCTGTGGCTGCATTTGCTTCTAGTTTATCAGTGTTCTTGTAAGAATTTATGGTCACTTGTTCATGTGTGGGTATTTTGAAGAGATTAGGAGCATGTGCTGCAAGTCCTGTTGTACCACTCTTGTTATTTACAGGGCATGCCTGTCGATCTAGAAAATCAGTTACTTAGTTGAAAAGTGTAATTTGATGCTGACCCTGCCTCCTAGAGTCAACATTATTGGGGCACAGAATATGATGAAGATGGCAGATTTTTATTCCAGAATGGTTAGTGCTGCAAGACCTCAGACTTTATACCTCTAGGTAGTACCTTCAACGGAAATTCATGAGAGGCTCCCTAAATTCTCTTGGGTGTAGGGTTTTTTTTAATGTGTGTGTGTATGGATTTGTAGGATGTATACCATGGCTGCTAATACAATAGTTAAGCTGAGCTTTTTTTGGGGCCTTGCTGTTACTGGATACTCTGTAAAGAAAGTTGTTTTTTTTTTCTGGGGTTTTTACTTCCTGTAGCTGTTGATAATAGTCCTTTTGCAGCTAGAGTGGGCTGTGCTTTGTAGTGAGGGAGGAATTTTGTTCTCCTGCCCTCCCTGTTTTTGCTGACTTCACTTTGAAAGCTGCAGTAAACACCAGCAGGGTCCTGTGTCTTGTTGGAAGCCTTGTGCATGGTTAGGGTGCTGTAAGCTTGCTTTCTTCTCCAGGGTATAAGCTCCTGGGCATCAGAACTATCAACTATCATTTTTTAATCATTTTTCTACTACATTTGGGCCCAATGATAACAGCAGTATTAGTGACATATTTTTTCAGTGAGGCACCTAATTTGATTCATGAGCTGAATTTGAGGAGTAGGTCTGGAATTTCTGGACAAAAATTAGCCTCCTAGTTTAGAGATAATGATTGGATTCAGGATTGTGCAGTCTTCAGAGAAACCTGGTAATGCAGCCCTTTGCTATTTGGCAGCTGTACAGAAATGATTTGGAAACAGTTTGATCAACTTGTGTGAATGTTTCCCTTTGCAGAGATCACGCAACTCCAGGACTTGACCAATACTAGGACTCTGCCTTCCTTCAGCTCTGAAGAAGCGTTACGACGCTCATCCAGGTGGAAACGGAACACCCCCTGCTATGCAGAGCCAAAAATAAACAGGTTGGGCTTTGAACTATTCCTTCCCATGACTGTTCCTGTGCTGCTCTCATGTGCTTATTCTCCAGGATCCTCTGTCACTTTGTTTGCCTTTAATTTCCTCTTATCCTTCATGTTCTGTGACACTCCTCTTCTGCTACACTGTGGTTAAGCCAAACTTCAACATTAGCACAGCTGCATGTGCAGGTTTCTGGCAGCAAGCTGCTAAAGATGTTATTTTCCTCACTGAAATGAGCAGCCTGCACCTGTGGTATTCCAGCACTACTAAGGGATTAGTGTGAGGATAAAATGCAGGCTAAATAAAGACAGCTAAGTGTAAGCCCTAATTTAATTTGCTGCCATTTTGTGGTATCTAAAGATTTATACAGCAGCTGAGTAATATTTCCATTTTAATTGGGTTTCAGTGAAGGAAATACCTGGATTTGAGGAGGGTTCTCCCCTGTGAGCAGGGTGTATCTATATTCCATTTTTCTGGCATATAAGAAAACTTAAACAAGTAGTTGCATTTTTTCCTGAGAAACTGTAGATTCAGTACACCCTATGTCTACTGTACAGAACCATTTAACTCCTAAAATGAGTTTATTGTTATGCTACTGGGTAATACTATGTTTCTTCCCTGATAAGAGTCACAGTTTGAACTTACTGTGAGGAATTGGTTATACGGGGTCTGAAGGTACTTTGTACTGGTACAGCTGTTTCTATCCCAGAAAAGGAACAAACTGTACCACTCAGTTATGTTATAGTGGAAGCAGTTCAGTAAAATTAAACTTTAGAGACTCAAATAATACACATACTCAATAAACACCTTAATGTTTCAATCTAACCATTTGGTTCTGCAGGAAACTGAGGCAGGGTGACCCATTTACAGACATGGAGTTCTTCCACTACAGCCTTCTCCACAAAACCAAAAAGAAAACTGCCAAAGCCAAGGGAATGCCCAACAAGGTCAAAGACACAAAACATTTCCTTCTTGAAGGATGTCCCAGTGCCAAGTCCAATGAGTCAATAATAATGGGAAGAGACATGGAGCCAGAAGTAAAATAGTGGTTCAACAAGTAGTCACTGGAGGCTTTTACATCTTCGTTGGAATATTTCTAGTGTTTTGCATAGCTTACTTTTAATGTTGAAGTATAAATAAAGACCATATACAACAGTATACAACTCCATGATATTTATTCCCTGCCCTCCACCTTTAAGTGCTGGGATGCACAAGTGCTGATGGCACCATAGGCAGCTAGCTGGCTCTGCCAGTTCTCTCCTGGCCTTGCACAAGCCTGGGGGAGAATACACTTCAGAGGGCTGATCTTCTGGCATTGTGGATACCCACAAGGGCTGCATCAAGCACAAGAGGTGTGCTGACATACTGTGTCCTGTAAAGAGGGGCTTCTGTACAGGTAGAGCACTCCACTAGAAAGTCACATTTAGGATTGACAACCGAAGCTTTGGACAGCCTTAGACATCAGAGCTCTCACCTATTCTGGAAGGGAGCTGTGTAAAATAACTGATAGATTCCCCTCTCAGTATATTTGCTATCAGTGGGGGTTTATGTAACTATGGGGTTGAACACTGAGCCCTCCACTAGTCCTTACCATGCAGGAGCCAGGACACAGATGCTCACACCTAGCTACATCTGTGTCAGCACTGAAGTAAGCTAGGCTACACTTTGATCAAAGACAACTTTTGCTGGAGTCTGCTGATGGAACTGTTGGTGCAAAGGGCTATTACTGGTGGTGGGAGCTACAAGGCCCTGCCTAAGACCTCTGTGAAGCAGCAGGTATGTTGCAAAGCAGACAACTGTGCTTCAGGAAATCCTATGCTTTTTTTATTGTAGACTGAGTGCCCAGTGGCCTTCAGCACGTGCTTTTTTAGGGTCTACTGCTGTCAAACTTTGAAGGTTATTGATACTGAGAGAGTAGTGGGGAAAAGAAGTGATTGTATGAGTAGTGTAAAGGGGAAGGGAATGTGCTTCTTTGGAAGCTGGAAAAATGTTGCCTTTTGCTTCATGGCAGAGCAGGGAGAGGGACACGGTGCTTATGATGACACTTTGCCAGAGCTGCTGGTGTAGTACAACCTATCTTACTGTGCCACAGTAATTTGAACTACTGGCAGCAGAGGCCAGACAGGAACATAAATCTCCAGCTATTCCTGATGATTTTTTTCTATTGCTTCTATGGGTCAGCAATGGGACTTTTTCAGCTGCACTTCTTGAATGCTTGTGTTCATAACAGAATAGCAGACTATATTCATTTCTATTGAAGGTACAGTGACAGCTGCTAGCATTTGCAGAGCTGCATTTCAAACACATGCTTATCCCAAAACAAATGTTAATATTAGATGATGTAGGCATCTCTACCCCAACCAGCATCTATAGCTAATCCACAGCAGGGTGAGAGCTTGTTTCTCATGTAGAACCAGCTTCTGGTGTTTGAGTGGCAATCCATCAGTTTCAGTTTGTATTAGTCCAAAGCCAAGATTTCAGTGGAAGTGGTGTCTCTTAAGTTTACCACTTATGCACTATGTGACAGTTAACCACCACACTACAGACCTAATCTTGCCAGGGCCAGAACACACTAAAAAACTACCCAAAGAAGGGAGAGATTTTGTGTTTATATCACATTCCAGCAGTCTGTCCCAGCACTTACTGGACTGTGCTGAAAGGCAGTGAAGTCTCTTTCCAAGGCAGAATTTCCCCATATCTACTAATCACCCAAAGGCAGGAGAGACACTAGGAATGTCAGCTGGCTTTTATTTTAGTCAGAACTAAAATATTCTTTAAAAATAAACTCCAAACACACAACCATGGATGGAATAGTTTTTCACAGTCATAACCTGACTTGCTGTATCACAACAGGAAGGGTGATTAATAGCCCAGACAACTGGAGAAAAGTTTCGCACCTTTATGAAGTGTGGGGTGGGGGAGAAGGTAACAGTTCCTGCGCTTCACACCCAGTTAGAGGGAGTATAACTAAATGCACAGTCTGCATTTAGACATTGCAGCATGGCTTTATCAGGCTCTTGGTCTACAGGCCTTGTTTCCAGCATTTATTAAGTGCTGCTTCTCCAATGCTACAGTCCTGACTATATAGCAATGGGACCAAATCCTTTAGTGTAAGGATAATACACTGTGGTTGGCACTAAAAGATAAATTAAGTAAGAGAGGGGACACAGCAGAGCTGGTGTAGCCCTGTGAGCTCACTTATACTCAATGGACAGTAATGTAGAGATGAGGACGGTTCTGATTTCTAATGTCTGTTGGACAGTAAGTCACCACTGGTTTGACCAGAGCTGTGACACAGACTGGTCTTCAGGCTGAGAGGAAGAGAGAAAACAAAAATAGATCATAAAGTCAAGGAGGGAAAACTCAGGTCTGTTGTGAGTGACATTACGAATCTACACCCATGTTGAGCTTGAATACTATCAATCACATTCAGCTCCTTAGCAAAAGGCCTAGGCCAGCAGCTTAAGAGGTTCAAGAAAACATGGTATTTTAAACATTTTCTAAAAAGTGTACATGTTCATATTCGTTTAGTACTTGAAATGCTACACAACCATGTGATACAGTGCCACTTACACTATGGTGTAAATGGGAGATGCTTTGTTGGAGCTTGAGTAGAACCCATGCCTTAAAGTTTTGGCAAAGAGGCCAGCTTCACCTTCAAGTTTTCAGCAAGCTTGTCCATGAACTCAAAGGTGTTCAGGTAGTCAGAGCGTGTGATGCTGAGTGGAGGGGAAAAAAACCAAGACAGTTATTAGTCATAAAGCCACTCAAAGCACAGGAAAACTGTTCATGGAACTCTAGGTCTAGCCTCTAAAACCAAAAGAGTTCTCCTACTCATCAGGCTGATGTTCCTTGCCAAAAGGCTTCAGAGAAGAGCTATCCAGAAGATATTTTAGTGAAGTAGGTCTCCATCCTTACAAATGGACAGGTCAGGATCTGGCTAATATAGCCAGCCTGTCGTAAGAGAAAGATTTGCAGTTCCTTCTTTATTCTCCCCTCCATGCATTTGGTAAAACAGCACAGACAGAACAACCTAGACTAAGCTACTTGCAGCAGGGAGTCTCATGTTCTGTTTGTACAGCACTGAGCAGGTGAGTCCTGTGTTCTGTGACTAAACTCCAGCAATTCTTCACCATATGGAAATAACTTCCCAGCAAATGTTGTTCAGAAACACCCCAGGTCAAACAGCCTCCTCTAAGCACTGCTAATTACTTCATACACTTACTTAGGTAGGCCTTTGATACAGGCAGCAAGGTCCTTTGTCATGAAGCCAGATTCAATGGTCTCAATGCAGACTTCTTCCAGGGCAACGGCAAAGTTCTTGAGGCTAGTGTTGTTGTCCAGCTTAGCCCTGTGAGCTAGTCCTCTTGTCCATGCAAAGATGGAGGCTGAGAGGGAACACAAGATTACTCTGACCTTCTAGAATTCCCTGGATACTCTTTCTAAACTGTCATATGGAACAATTACTATTTTTAAATATTAATAAAAGTGAGAAAAGAGAAAAACATAGAAAATCTGGTATGGGAAAGAGAATATTTATCTTCATCTAGGTACCCTTTGGCTTTTGCGCAGCTCTAAAGAAAAGCAAACCTTAGAGACTACTCACTGCCTCCAGAAATCTGTGTGTGTCACTAACTTATTTTGTTCCTGCCCAAACTATAAAGAATGGCCAGTAGAAAAACTCTGTGGTTACCCAGAAAGGTGTCCTTAGGATAGAAAGATGCATTTTTCTTCCTCGTATTACACTATACTCTGATCCCTATGCAATTGTAGAGGATTCCTTCCCTCGTGTCCCATTCCAGGTGCACATACACTTCAAGTATGTACACAGTTTGCAGGGTGACTGGGTTTTTTGGAGCAGGGAAGTAAAAATCAACCAACCTATACCTTAAGGCTGTTGGGGTTATAAACCCATAGTTCACTGAAGAGCGGAGGGCATGTCTCTAAACCTAGGTTAGGTCTAACTTATTGCTCATGGTCACTCCATTCCAGCCTGGTTTTTGCTCCAGGCTGCAGCTGTCTCCATGGAAGAAAAATGAATTACCAGTTTCTATTCAGTGGTGCAGTTCTCTGCAGAAAGTTCTTATTCCAAACCTGTTCTGAGTGTAGACATCACTCAATGGCACTGAAAAGCAGCTCACCAATGGGGTTAGTGGAGGTTTCTTGGCCTTTCTGGTACATGCGGTAGTGTCGAGTAACTGTGCCGTGAGCAGCTTCTGCTTCAACAGTCTTGCCATCAGGACAGATCAGCACACTGGTCATCATCCCCAGAGAGCCATAGCCTACAGAATACACAGCTTAAGAAGTTCATTGTCTCCTTTTGACAGCCCCTTAAGTTCCCCTTTATCTTCTCATCCTACAGTCCCCCTACAGCTTCTTGGCCTTGGTGAGTATTCGTGAACAGCAGTATTGCTGCTACTGCAAATAACTTGCTAGTCCTGCTGTGTCAAAATAACAGCTTGTCTGAACAGAAAGTGCTGCTGAAACATGAGAAGCAGCTATACAGACATTCTGCACCATTTCAAGAAAATTAGTATTCTCACCTAACTTGCTGGACAGATTTTTACTGAAAAGGTGCAGTATGAGAACAAAGAATTCTAAATAAGCAGTGTTGGGCTGCCAATTACTACCTTCCCCACAGGTGATAGGAAACAAACCTACTCCATATCAAGATATCACCTGCACTAGTGAAAGGAATCATGAACTGGCAAAACTGGACATTCATATCACTTCTAACCCTTTAGGTTTCAGAGATCTGTCTGAGAAAGCTTCTTTGTTCAGTAGTCCAACACACATCCTTGTACTGTGGGAGCCAGTTTACTAGCGTTACTTCAGAAACAGCATATTACATAAAGCCACACATCTTGCCCTGGGGATTCCTGCATCCATATCTGTTTTGACACCAGACAGCTTGGCTACTATATAGTATTTTGATCAAACACTACAGGTCTGTAAAGTTAAACATATCAGTCTCTCTCTTTACACCTTACAGGTAGCTTTAGGTCCTGAAGGTTTTCTTACTTATCTGTAAAACATCTGCCAGTATGCTTACCACCAGTCAGCTTAGTTCCAGCTGTCTGGATACCTTCCATTAGAATGGAAAGCTTACCAGTCATTTTGTTGGTAGGAATTGCCATCCAGTAAGTGTGCAACTACACAGTCTGCATTCAATGCATTTTCTTGTAAAAATTAAACCAGAAATTCTTTGCCTGCCTGCTATCTCCATGACTGGCCACAGGTTTGAAATATGAGTTCTGAGATCCAACACTACCTCCTGGGCCACTACATAAGATATGACAGAAGGTTACAAAAGACCACTACTGAGCCTATTTCAGTATAGCACAGGAAACATCTTGTACCTTGTGCAACAGAGTCAGACTGCACATCCCCATCATAGTTCTTGCAGGCCCAGACAAAGCCTCCTTCAGATTTCAGGGCCTGAGCAACCATGTCATCAATGAGTCTATGCTCATACCAGATCTTTCTCGCTTCAAACTTGGACTTATACTCTCTGGAAAACAAAAACCAGAACAGCTTGACACATACATAAAAACAGGGATTGCACGATATGTGCAAGTAATTGTGTGTAGTGAGGTGCATAGAGATGAGAAAAAAAAGAAAAAGTGAAAAGAAATTTGCATTCCCTTTACTCTTTTTTCCCTTGCTTGCTTTGCTAGGCCACTCTAAGTCTGCTTCAGAATCCCACAGGACCCCACAGAGAATCTGTGACTCTCTCCTAACAGAGATAAACACCACAGCCACATTTAGCACATTAAGCAGTGTCCTGTGGGACAAGAGAGAATGCGACAGGAAAGGCACACAGCACGCTGTACAGTGCTGCTGAGAATCTCAAAATGCTGCATTAATGGTAGCGGCTCACAAGGCTGGAGAGGATGTTCCTGCTGCAGACTTATGCAGTGCAGTAGGAAGTACACAACCAGCTTAGTTACCTGTCATAGATCTCTTGGAAGATATCTTTAAAACGGCCATCATATCTCTTCAGGATGGTGTTCTTGGTGCTCATGTAGAGAGGCCAGCCTTTGGACAGAGCCATTTGGAAGGAACTGTGGGCAAAATCCTTGATAGACTGGTCAAGATTGTACATTCCCATGGCTACACCACCACAGCCTGTTAGTGGAGGAAGAACAGATAGGAATCAACTACATTGAGTTTTGGTTAAGGATTTTACAGTCTCCCCATAGCATACTCTGGCAGGAAGGCTGGTGTTATCTCCAGGTATCTTGACATAGCTCTCAATTTAAGGCTGGTTCTTTCAGGAGAAGATTCACTTTGCACAATCAGCTCAAAGCTCCAGCAGTCCCGTGATGCATGGATAGGAAGGTGTTTTTGTTTTACAGTTAGGTACATCTTAATACTGTGATCTAATACCCCTAAGAAGTTTCTTCCTAATCTGGCCTACACAGCAAAACTTGGACAGGAGTGAGCGTGCTTGAACTCCTACTACCCCGATAAATATACAGAGTATTTTTCTGTTAGAGCAGCAGTTTGGAACAGAGGTCTCAGTCAAACCTAGAAACGAGTGTGCTCCCATCTGAAGTGCCTTCTGCTTTCAGGCTTTGACTGTGCTGCAGAACTCCAGCAGAGAGGCTGCTTTGCTTAGCTCAGGTAAACAAGTCCCCACAAGTATTCCTGCATCTTTTCAGCATGTGTCTGGTCTGCCCTGCAGCTTTGTTTCACCTGCTCAGGCTCAATTCCAACAAACTGTGGGAAAAAACATCAGTCATCTGGGTGCCAGGGAAAGTCCCAAGAAGGGCCCAAGGAACTACTAACACTCACATGACTTAGATTGTGTAATACAGATGTGTCAGCAGCCTGAACAGAAGTGCTTTAAACTTACAGCCCAGCTCACCTTGGGGAAAGCAGCATTCAGATCATGGGAAAGGCTGACTGTGGGTGAAAGTAGGGTCTGGGGCTTCATGAAAAAACTGCCATCTTCAGAGCACAGCTCTTTGTTTCTAGTAAAAGGTAGATACCGTGTACTTAATTTTAAGCACCACACTACCACCACGTCTCTATTTTGTTGTACAGTGCTTTTATCGGGGATCTTTACTCTGGAAACACCCCAATTTTATTTTTTATTTTTGAAAATACCCTTTCCTATATCCATTTGTATGGACATGCATGCAGAAGGAAGAGGGTAAGCCAGGGGAGGTTAATCTGTTTGACAAGATAGCAAGGTCATTTAAAGTTGATATTGGCATGGAATGAAATTCCTGTTACCAGCAAAAATATACATTGTCCCCCTGCCTCCCTTTGTGAGTCAAGGACAGAACAGGGTCTGTGTTCTCTAGAGACACTATTTCATAGTTGCTAGAAGACAGCTATTAAATTTTATTCAAATACTTATTTGCATATAGGTAAAAAACCCTCATTGCAATCATTTGATCCTACCGTCTATTAAAATATCTTGATTCAGTGTCAAGGTTGAACATATTGGTATTGCAATAGGACAAGCTTCCGTTCTGCACTGGGGAGATACACTGCTAGGAGGGACACCAATACCTTCAGGACTGTATCTGTTACAACAGTTAGGGTCTACACAGTCAGGAGCATCCTCATCAAATCTCCTTTCCACCCTGCAGTGTCAGTTCTCATTACTATTGAAAAAAAGACTGCTTAATAAAGCAGAGTACAAACTGCAAAGGTATATAGACACCAGTAACAGCCAGTAAGACAAACTAAACCAGGAAGAACTATACCCAAATTGTTCTCAAATGTATCTCCTCTTAGGTCAAGCAAGTTTTCCTCTGATCAGAGTGAAAAAAACTTACTCAAGTCATCATACAAGAAGCATGACAGGTGGTCAGTCAAGTATGATTGTGTGTTTGATATGTCTCTTTGATCCCAGGAAGACTTCAAGTAACTTTTGGTACCTCCCAGATAAATGAAGAAGGCCCAGATCTTCTCCCTCACTCTTCTTCAAAGTCATATTTTACCACGAATCAGATCTGACTGATACTTCAAGGTTGAATATCTGTTATAATCACAACTTAGAGATAGTACCTACTTTCAAAGTTGTGGACCAGATATGTGACTGGTTTGCCTCCATCTTGTGGAGTGTAGGTCATCTCTACTTTTCCAGGCCCAGGTACCACAAAGTCAGTTGCTCTGTACTGTTAAGGAAAAAAAATTGCCATGATAATTTTTTTTTTCAGGGAGATCAAACAAAAAGTACAACCTGCATTTGGGAGGCCAGGGTGCAGAACAGCATTAACAGTTATACTAAAAAAAACCCACTGACCAGGCTCTGTTTACTCAGCCATGTGGTCATTGGATTATTTTACTAGAAATTTAGGAAGACAAGTAGTCAAGAGGCTGCCTGCTTCAGAAGAGATCTTCCCCTTTAAGGAGAAAAGCTTACAGATTCTTGGACCCCATCAGTTGTCAGAATATCTATTTTTGCAGACCCACAGAAGTTGTAAAGTGCAAAGTATCTAGAGTGTTGTTTGGTGTGTGAGTAGAAAGGTTCCTCACCCTGTCTCAAAAAAGCCATTCATATCACAATTCCTAATCTCATAAATAAGGGGGAATCATATAGCACCTTAACAAACCCCATTATTTCTATACATCATGATAGTGGAAAGGCCAATCTGCAGTAAGAGTTCTTTGAATTCTGTAAGTGGGTACACACTTTGCTCCTCTGAGCTAAACAGACTCAGAAGAGTCAACCAGTACTTCAAGTTTTTAAATGTTGTCTCATCTTCCCAACTGTCCTGGACAGTATTATTTAAGGTTATATTTCCTTGAAATTCATGAAACCTTTTCAGGTAGTTTTCTTTCTATTGAGCAAATCTGTTCCCTGAGCTGTTCTGAAGTTACAGAAGTGTCTTGCTCATATGTCCTTTACATGTTCCTTTCACTTTAATCTCATACTTTGGCAGGGTTTCAATCCTCCCCCTTAATCCATTGTTTCCTATTATTATTTTGACCTTCTCAATTATTCAGTACTGTTAAGGATGTTGAAGCCCATTCTCTTCCTCCTCCTGGAAATTCATTATTTTCCCTTCCTATCCCAACCAATCTTATGACTTGCTCTCAGTTTAGGGTTTTATCCAGCTATTTAAGCACTTTGCTTTTCTATAAGACTTCTCTGTCATGTTTGGCTGCTTTACAATGTATCATGAAAGCAGTATGGTCGATTCTTGTCCTTCAGGCCTTTGCCACTACACTAAGTGCCGTGCCACAGCTTTCCATGACCTCTGCCAGGAGAGTTTTTGCTGTTTCCCTGCTTTAGTATCCCAGCCTGACGTGCCCAGTATGAATACCAACTCTGCATGAGCGTTCTGCAAGTAAGTTTAAGAAGTTGATCACTTTTAAAAAAGAAAACAACACACCCATGCACAGAAGGCAACTTTGCAGATTTCTAAAAATCACTCAGATCCATTTTTGCTGTGATCAAGATGTGCTACCAAAAAGTCCTTCTGAGAAGCAAGAAGATGGGTGGCGTAAAGGATATTTTCTGAAGACATTGCTATATAGGAAGAGGGTTCTGCAGAGGTGAAGTACCTTTGAGGAGTTACATCCTGTGTTTAGGTACAGATCTCTCTAATCCAAGCACAGACCCTTAAATGCAGCTACACTGTCTAAGGAAGAGGCATGGACCAGGCTCTCCCACACTTTGCCAGGTGTTGTACCAACGAAGTGCTAGCAAGTACCCATTCTCAGGTGGAGTGCAATGGATAAAGCAGCAGCACAGATATATCTAAGTCTTTGAAGCTCTGTACTAGTCAAGACTAAGTCTGTTCAGGTAAAAAGACGAGTAAGCACTAAAGTGACTCACTTGATCCCCATAAGCATGACGGCCAATGACAATGGGTTTCACCCATCCAGACACCAGCCGTGGAATGTTCTTGCAGATTATAGCCTCCCTGAAGACAGTGCCACCTAGGATGTTTCTAATTGTCCCATTGGGAGACTTCCACATCTGCTTCAATTTGAACTCCTCCACTCTTTTCTCATCAGGAGTGATGGTTGCACACTTTATGCCAACGTTGTATTTCTTTATGGCTTCAGCAGCTTCAACAGTCACTTTATCATTTGTAGCATCACGATGCTCAATGCCCAAGTCATAGCTGCAACAAACCCATAAAGATGGTCAGAACTGCCCAGGATATTTGTTCAAGTTCAACAGGAAAGAAAACAGCCCCCAGATATGCCTGTGAGTTTAGTTCCAGCGCTCTGCTATAACTGAAGTTATTCCTCTTCCAGTGTAAATGCCACTGGAGTGGAAGAAAACATAGGCTCATGCACCAATCCTGCTGCTGCTGGTAGGAGGTTGGAGAAAGGACAGCTTCAGCTTAAGGCTGACAATGTCAGCATGGGACACAGCCAGTATTTCCTCTGCCTTCCCTTCCGAGTTTCCTGACAATGGAAGCTTTCAGTCTGGGATTCTAACAGTATGGAACTGCACAGTCTCTAGACAAACACAGGCCTTTATTTCAAACCTCTTATATTGAGTGTTCTGGCTTCCTTCATATACCAAGCATATGAAGCTTCAGTGGGCTTCAAAAACTGCTTTGACAATGGACTCACAATCCTGCTCTGGCAGCAAAACCTCCAATATTTACCTTTAACAGTCAGAGGAAGCCTGCTTCGCACACTGACTGTTTTAATAGCTTCTGGAGAATAACGGGTGCCCAGCATGGGACAGCCCTGAAGCATAGCCAGCTGTCCATGACTCTAGCCATTGTGCCACCTCAGCCAGGGGTCCGCCTTCCCTCCTCCCACCACTCTTTGAAGAAGGATGTTCTCCAGACTGTGTGCATGTATTATGCTGCTGGTTCCTGTTTGCTTAGTTCTCAACATCCGAAAGCAGAAAGCCTAACGTAGGTGGCATACAAATAACTTCAGGAGCTGGGGAAGAGGTCAAACTTGTGGGTTTAATAATGGCAGATACCATTGAAGGCCTCCATCCACACAGCTAGGAGCAATGCAGCTGGATACTTCTCTAATAATTACAGCTCGGTGGCTAGAAAGGGAAGAGATTATTTGTTCTACTTGACCAGCTACTGTAGACAGCACACCCTTTGCCATACCAGCTGCTAGCATTTGTTTCTTCCGAAGTGAGCATAGGAGCACAGCCAAGGCAGAGGGAATAGCTGCAAAACAGCTGACATGGCCAGCAGAAGATCTCAAGCTTACAAATAGCAGGGCACAGTCTGCGCCCTACAATCACCCTTTTGCCCTCTGGGTCGATCTTCAAACAGAGATGACAAGAAGCCATAAACCTGCTCAGAGTCCATGGATGGTAGTTCTCAAGTCAGGGAGTGGCTGAAACACCCCACATTGCTAATTGCTTCGGCTGCAGGAAGCCATGCAAACTGCCCAGGAGTGAAGGCAAAGGAGATGAAAATGCAGAACAAGGCCTGTGAGAGGCCTTCTTAGAGGCACAGTACATAAAAAAGCTAACTTACAATTAACCATTCACTAGTTACTGCTGTGAGGAACCCCAGAGGGGCTGCCGATAGGCTTTGGAAAAACAATTTCACACTGAGCCCATGTTTTCCAGAGTACTTAGTAAGGTTGGCCCTTAGATAAGTTAACCAGAAGGGTCTGCTGGGAACTTTACTCATACAAAAAGGGCAATTCAGCTCCTCCTACAGTAGTGCAGAGAGGCTATAAGGCTCTCAGTGCTAAATGAAACACGATCAATGCCTAATGACACATGCAAACCACAGTACAAAGTGACTGTGTGTCATAAGGAGCCATTACCTGTGCAAATCCAGATCTACATAAGGAAAAATCAGCTTTTCTTTAATCAGTTCCCAGATGACCCGTGTCATTTCATCTCCTTGCATCTCCACAACAGAGCCTCCATGGATTTTCTTAGACATCTTAGCTGCAACAGACAAAAAAACCCAAACAAACAAAGTTAAAAATTGCCAACACACATCACCAATATATGTATCCTGCATTTTTACATTACAACTAGAAGATACTTACAAATATAGCATACAAGCTCTCTCCTAAAAGTCTTGAAAAGAACCACAGTTTATCCCTAGTTTCATGCTAATGGGTATTTTTCTTGGGGCCCCAGCTCCTAGGTAGATCTCTTCAAGGATAAAAATAAAGGTTAATATCTGAAATTTAAGGACGTGTTCTAAGGACATGAGTTTTAATTATGGTTGTACAAAACAATTTGAAAGCATGACCAAACTCTTCCCCCAGATTCCACAGGAACAGATGAGTGCTGTTTATTTTCAGATTTCATGAGTTCTAGTCCAGTTCCCTGTTTCTCCCCCCTTTTCTGAAAAAAAAACAGGTGCTAATGGACCTTATTTTAATAATAGCTCATATTGCTGGCACTAATAAGATTAAGGCCTTGTCAGCTTCTTTATTAGCTTCCTTCCCAGGAAAGAAGGAAATGGATACAAAAATCTAAGGGCTGCATCAAGAGTACTTTCTCCTGGCAAGCTTTATTTCTGCTGTTAAAATAAATACAGGACAGATTTGTTTTCTGTGTAGAACACAGGTTTCCCAAGATATTTGTTGATAAAGCCTCAAAAAAAACCCCTGAACTCTGCCCTTCTATTTGCACTTTGTTCCTTGACAAAAACAGCCCTGCGAGCCACTGAACTGCTCTAACACAGTGCCCAGCTTTCTAACAGCCACTGTTTCTTGGTTCTGAGCTCTGATTATGCAAGAGCTATGACTTGGCAAGTTCCTCCTCTCAAGACAGCCCTGTTCTTGTCTTCATCCGTTTGGATGCTACGGTAAGCTACAAAGCCCTCCCGCCTGAGGCGGCATTCTCACAGATACTGAGGTCCATGAATGGCTTTATCCAGAACAAGGGATCCTACAGAACACAGGGTCTGTTCAACTAGATGAAATTCTATGGAGGTTTGCAGTGCAAGGGCCCCAGGCCACCAGCACGTGAAGACTGTTTCCAGGATCAATTTTTTTTTAAAAAAATTCAACTAATATGTGCTGTATTACCAAAATCCAATCCATCAAACATTTTTGTATGGCAAGAGAATGAATGTTTTAAGCCATGTTCTAGCTACAGCATCAAACTTATTCAAACTTTTTAAAGAGAAATATTAAAAAAAAAGAAAGTAAAATGAGGCTGTTAACAAGTCCAAAGCACTCTCATCCCGAAGAAAGATAGTATCTTGGATTATATTAAGCTTCTCTAGTCCGCATAGAAAACTTTAATTTCACATGACCACACTCTGTCTCAACTCAATTTATTTATGCAAGTATTTTGGGCCAAACTTTCAGTTGTGACTATTTAAATAAGAATTGCATCACATCCCATGGCCTAGACACAGGATTACTACTCAAGTAATCTTGGTAAAAGTCAGTTTTAGTCTTGGCACTTACAGCCTGAGAAACAGTCCAATCTATCTGAGCCAAAATGTACAGACACCCACTCACCCATTCCTGCTTGTTTTGTGGTTCGTTCCCTACTTAACTAAGACAGATCAGGCTATATCAGTCATTGTAATAAGTTTTGCAAAGCTGGCTTCAGACCTAGATGGTGCTGCTGTCACAGGGGGAACACAAAGGTACATGAGATGCACCCCACTGAGATACCTCTCCACTGATATGTGCAAACGGAAGCTTCTTAAACAATTCTGTCAGCATCCTTCGTGCTTATCTGACCATTGCACCATCACCTTTCCCCTCCTCAAGCCCCAGCGTCCCCAGTTTCCCTATGTACAGGGGCAGTACTACAGCTGCGTCCCTCTTCTGCGCACCAGTCAATGTGCCAAGAAGTTCCTCTAGAGAGCACACAATCCCTGGAATTCAACTCTTTCTGTCACTCTCCCCTGGAGTACTCTCCAGAACCGCCAAAAGCTAGAAAAGTCATTTTCCAACAGCAACCCTTCTCCAAATACACTTAACCCAGGCATTTAGCCAAGGCAGCTTAAAAGAAACTTCTGAATTCCCAAATACTCCTTGGTCCTCAGAAAGGAGTCAGGGCCTATGGTCAATAATTAACTATCACAACTCCTTCATTCAGGTTTAATCATAGAACCACAGAATGGCTTGGGTTGGAAGGGGCCTTAAAGCCCACCCAGTTACAAGCCCCCTGCCATGGGCAGGGACACCTCCCACCACAACAGGCTGCTCAAGGCCCCATCCAGCCTGGCTTTTAACATTTCCAGAGAGGGGCCACCCACAGCTTCCCTGGGCAACCTTTGCCAGTGATTTCTGCAGGGCACAAAAGCAGATACTTCTAATACTACCCTCATGGTGAGGAATTTCTTTCTAATGTCTAATCTAAACCTTCCCCTTTCCAATTCAAAGCCCTTCCCCCTCGTTCTATCACTACTTGCCCTCGGAAAAAGTCCCTCCCCAGCCTTCCTGTAGTCCCTTCACAGGTACTGGAAGGCCTCTATAAGGTCTCTCCGGAGAGTTCTCTTCTCCGGGCTGAACAACCCCAACTCTCTCAGGCTGTGCTCACAGCAGAGCTGCTCCAGCCCTCGGATCATCTCCGTGACTCTCCTCCCGGATCCCGACCGCTCCCCACGCCCCTGTTTCCCCGCGGCGCCTCCGTGTCCCGCACAGCAGCCGCCCCGAGCTGCAGTCGCCGGCCAGGCCCAAAACCCCGACATTCAGCGAGAGGCACGGGTGACACCGCCTGCTGCTGGGACACGGCCGGATCGCGACGGAACGGAGCCCGGAGCCGAGCCCCGGGTTCAGGGTGCGAGCAGCCGCAAGCACCGGGGCGGCCCCAGCGACACCGGCGGGGGACGGGTGAAGCGCTCCCCGCACCGCTGGGAAGGGCTCTACAGCACAGAGCGCCCGACGGGACGGGGGCGCCCAAAAGGGGAGGAGGGACACAAAGGAAGCAGGGAAAGACACACACAAAGAGAAAGGACCCCATTACCTGCGGTTGCGGCTGTCGCGGCGCGGCGGGGCGCGGCGGAGCCCGAAGCCCTTTATGGAGCCGCCTCCCCGGCCCCTCCTCCCGGCGAGGCGCGGGGCGGGGCTGCCCGGATCCGGCCCCGCCGCGGTCCCCGTGCCCGCCCCGCCCGGGCTTGGGCGCCGGTGCTTGCCTGCCTGCGCGCCGAGCCGGTCTTCGCGCTGCGCCCCAGAGCCGCGGTGAGTGGCCACGGGGAAGCCGGCGCTGGCGAACGCGCGGGCGCCGAGGACCTGGGGTGGCTGGGACAGAGAGCGAGCGCCCCCAGCCCGGGCACAACGCGCCGCGGCGGCCCCCGAGCAGCGGGGCCCCCGCACGGGGGGGCGAGAGGCGGTGCCGCGCTGCGGCCGCGACGCATGCGAACCAGGGAGGAGCGGCGGGGGGGACACACCCGCCCCCCTGGGCTGGAGCTGCCGCGAAGCCGGGCCGGGGCGGGGGCTGCCGGGCGGCGATCGGCGCGGAGCCCCTATTGGCGCCGCCATCGGCGAGCGATTGGTCAGGGCTGGCGGCGGACGGCTGAGCGGAGGCGGTGTTGCGCTGGGCCTGCGCCTCGGACCCCGCCCGGCACCGCTGTCCCCGGGCACCGGGTGAGTGCACCCCACCCCCGCGCGGGCACTGGGTAAGCGCAGCCTACCCTCCGCCCCTCGGCAACAGGTGAGCGCAGCTCCCCCCCCCCCCGCGCCCCGCCGGGCACGAGGGGAGGCAGCGGTCGTAGCCCAGCGTGCCTGCCCGCCCGCGGCTCCATTGGAGTTCCGGCTGCTCGTGTTTCCCCCGGGAGGAACCGGAGGTGTTGCCGGCTGAGGTGGGCTCAGAGACGTTCCCTGGGGCTGCTGGGTGAGGATCCCGAGGAAGACGTGGTCGGATTTTTTGGCTGCTGCGTGGTGTGCGCCTTGGTTCCCCAGGGCACGTGGAAAAGCGACTGTATCCCTGTTTCGGGAGGCCGGAATGTGTTCCTTTTACTGGGAGCTCTAAAGCACTTTAAGAAGGCCGTGGGCTCCGCAGCTGATGTGCTGTGCGGCACAGGGCGGGGAGGCACTGGCACAGGTTGCCTAGGGAAGCTGTGGATGCTCCATCCTTGGAAGTATTTAAGGCCAGGTTGGATGTGTTCTTGAGCAGTCTGGTCTGGTGGGAGGTGTCCCCCCCCATGGCAGGGGTTTGGAACTGGGTGGGCTTTGTGGTCCCTTCCTACCCAAACCATTCTATGATTCTGTGAAATCCACGTGCTTCTGGAGCTGATGCCAGGTACAGTGCTTCACTTGTCAATCTGTTTTAATTAGGATGGTACTGAAGCAATTACTGTGTGAAGTTTTTATTTTCCTTGAAGCTGAAGTCTGTTTTCCAGAATCACATGTACGCAAGTTCAGAGACTTCCTTGTTTTTCTGCTTGCCAGACTCTAGCCAGTTGCTAAGAGAAGAACATAGTTTCTTATAAAACTTTTGGTTGATTTCATAACAGCATTTTAATGGGATAGTGTTTGTGGGAACACAGCCCTGTTTTACTTTAAACATTTAAAAAGCAAGTTATCAGTTGCCTTAAGTATTGAAGAAAAATTCAAAATTTACCTGAAGACGTACTCTTAAAGGCATTTTCCATGAACTGGTGTTTAAGCATTTTAAAATAATCTGTTGTTTGAATAATGTTGCTGAAATGCACTATAGCAAAAAATACCATTACTTGCAGGAGAGAGGGATGCAGAAGCATTCCAGCCTAGGACTCGCTTGACCTTAAGAACCTGACCAAAGGTTTTCTTTCTTAAGGTTATATGAACATGGGAAGAAACTCTGAGCTAAAGGTGCTTACTATACAGAGCAACAAGCAGAAGTCCACTGAGAAATCATATGATTTTTGACTTGCAGATACTATCTTTTGCGCATTCGTTGTAGGAGTGGTCAAACCTTGCCACATGAGCTGTGTGCAGTTTGTTAGCACTTCCAGTGTCACTTGTCAACCATGTGCTTTTCTCTGGACTGCATAGATTTTAAATGTGGCTTCTTAGATCTTCGAAGAAAATGTTCTAGTTGGCAAAATAAGCCTGTAGATTCTAGAGAGCAGCTGTGGAAACTAGTATTTCATGTGTTGGCTGCTAAGTGGGAAGTAGGCTTGTACAAGGTTTTTATCCTTGGCACGAGTCAGTCAGCTGTCACTCATAGATTCCATCAGCTCACCATATTCCTGCTCTGTCAAACGTTTCACTAAGTCTTTCTTAAAGATGAAGGTAGCAAGCACCTTAGCCTAGCGGGCTGGAAGTGCAGGCTTAGTGAGGCAGAGTGGAAAAATCAGGTGTGTATTGAAGTTAAAGTCTGCGGGGGAGTATGACTCCTGACCTTATGAAGGCTGTGATACACAGGAAGTAGGCTTAAGAAGTATGGCTTCCGCTGCTACAGAATGTGCTTTTGTTTCTTTTTCTCTTTGTTTGTTTTTCCTTCATGTAGCTACTTTTGAAAACAAGGAAGTTTGGAGATGTTAGATATGACAACAAATAAACCATGGTTTGGGTTGCTTCGCTGGTAACTTATACAAGGCCCTATATTGTGGTGTGGAGGGGAAGGAAGCAGCGTGCCATCGAAGTTAATCCTTCAGTGCTGCTTCTGTTTGCAGTTCATTCTGTTTCTCATTCTGAAGTTAACCTGGCCAAATAACAAGTATCTTGTCCTTGCTTCAGTGTGTATGTCTTCAGTTTTCTTGTTACTAGTGCTGCAGAAGTCACAGTATTGACACCTCTTCTCTTGAGCTGAAGTTAAAACCCCTTGGTGATACACATGCAGAGGCTCCGTTTGAAAACTTCAGGTTCCCATAAAACAGCAACTGGAGTGTGTTGTCAGGCAGTGTAGTGGCTGTTTACTTACGTTGATTGCTCTGGATGTTTAACGAGGAGCTTTGAATTGCTCTCTGCTGAGGCGTTGATCTCTTGCTGCTGACAAGACAGGGGACTTGGGCTCCTAACTACCTCACTCTTGACCTGTGCTAATAGCAGATGTTTGTGATAGGTGAGATGTGTCTCTAGCATCTAACATGTGACCTCCTCTTCAGTTGATTGAAGATGTCCTGTTTCATTGTACTGTGTATAATCCATGTTGCTGAATTCTTTCCAGGGCACATGAAATGGCCACAGATGACAAACAGTCACCAACGCTGGACTCTACCAGTGATCTACCTCATTCTCCCACTAGTCCGTCTCATCTCACTCACTTCAAACCCCTGACTCCTGATCAGGATGAGCCTCCTTTTAAGTCAGCCTACAGTTCTTTTGTAAATCTCTTCCGCTTCAGCAAGGGTAAGTGCTTGGGGGAATGTGTGTGGATGGATTGTGTGTGCTGTCTGTTTTATTGATGCCCTCTGCTGCCACATAAACTTATAAAACCACCGCTGAACATAAGAGTGTAATTTCAGAGGGCTGGCCAAAAGAGTGGTGAGTTGCTTCTTTTGTGAGGGTTATTTTTTGGGTGGCATAGTAGAGCTTTGCTATGGGAGAAGATAGGCAACGTCTTGCAGCTAGAAATCTGTGGCTGCCATTGAAGGTCATAGACAAGCCAGTTAGCTGATGGTAGTGTATAGCTTATTAGCTGAGCATCTGGATTTCCTTTGTCTGTATGAAGTTTTTGGGGCTAAAAGCGGGAGTAACCCTCTGCCAGCCTTCCAATGCAAGTTCCTGTTGCAGACTTCCTCCACTGCTCTCCTTCCTATGCATCTTGTGCCTTCAGTTGAGTGTACAGGTGAGCTGCAATAAAGCAGTGTATTTACAGAAAGCCCACCCTCAGTTTGCATGGCTTAGGTGTGAAAAGTTATGTATGTTAAAAAGTACTACTTGATTTTGGCCTTTGTGCTACATGTCTCATGAAACACAGTTTCAGTAGGCAAGTCTTTAAGGAATTATGTGAGTTTTTCTTTTTTGTTTCAAAGAAATGTATTGCAGAGTGGTGTATCAATGCACTTTGGTTTTGTACAAAAAGCTGGTCAGCTGCTTTTGTTTAGTCTGTTGATTACCCAGCTCTGTTAACATACTTCTGCAATGTTTGGGCTAGAGAAGAAAGATAGCTTTTGCATAAGTAAACTGATCTGTTCAGATGCTTCTTATGCAGAATGAAAAATAATTACTTGGTATGACTGCTATTAGTTTGCATAGTAGAGTCTCACCTGCCATTATTAATTTATGGAAAGTAATATAAGATGTGGTCAACATTTGCTTCACTTGTTTGTCTCTGACAAACGTAGCTGGAGTTGGCGAAGTGTTGTGTTGAAAGAATGGGAAAACAACCTTGAGACAGCATGTGAAATGGGCATGTTACTGAAATCAAAGAGAACCTGTCTATACTTGATCCTCTGATGGAGAAGGGTGGTTTGTTAAAGACTGCAGTAACTTTAACGTGACCGTGTTACTGGCTTCTAATATAACTGAAAAACTTCTCAAGACAGAAGCTGGTAATCAAACTTAGCTATTCTGTATAGTGAGTAGAATTCATGCTCACCAGTTTGTTTTTTTAGACACTTTTCACATTAGAGATATTTCTGAAATAGCCTGAACCTTGACAGACAAGTTCTGTGTACTGGCCTGTTTCCATGTTTTGTATGGTACTTTTCAGACTAAAAATTTGTGGGTTTTGTTAGGTATAGTTATGATCTATATGACCTATTTATGAGAGTTTGTTATCCTTAGTTTTGCATGCACTACTACTTTTCTTTGCCATGTCTGAACAGTAGGTTTCTTGTTTTTTTGTCAACTCCAGATGATGGCAGGCTTTCATCTCCGGTGGAGAGAGCAGAGGCAGGACAGAGTGATCCACAAGCATTGAGTGGTGGCTGGTCCAGTCCTCAGCATCCAACCAGGGCTCAGTCTCTGAGGTCACCGGTTCCTTACAAAAAACAAATGGCTGGTGAGCTGCAAAGAAGATCTTCTGCAACACTGGGTAATTTCAGTTCTTTGTGCTACAAGGGAATGCTAGTATTAGCCAGTCTGGGATGCTACAGAGTGAGCTGTAAGGAAGCGAACAAAGGTTCATAGACTGTCTGGATTGACAGCAGATTTTGGTATCAGTCTACACTGCTTCTGTTGGTGAGGTTACACTTTTAACATTAGAAGCATGTTCCTTCCACCCTTCTTAATGTTCCAGCAAGACACTGTTGTTGGGGCTGTGCTGTTTCAATTGCAGAAGAGTCTGGAATGAAAGAGACTGCCAGAATATGTCCAATTCACTTGAACTTTGATCTTGAAAATTTCTACTTTGCCTTGAGAGACTTCAGTTTCTTAACAGCCACATGCAAACTGTAACTTTACAGCTTAGTCTGAATTGGGGTTGGTGTTTGTGTCTTGTGTTACAAATGCAGGTTTTTGCTTGGAGCTGTTTTGAGGAGAATCAAACAGGAAATTGTGTCTAAATCTTTTTCATTCCTAACCTTGGAATTATTGCCAGGTGATGTACTAAATCTCTTATAGCTGGAGTGGGAATTGAATGTGATTTCAAAGGTGCAGCTGTGTAATGGCTTTGTGGAGATCTGGAAGAGCTAGTAAGTAGATTGCAGGGGTCTCTCCTGGGATCTGCCTGGTTGCTGTTGGCTGTTTGTGACAGCTTTGAGTAAACTGCTAAGCTGGGTTAAAATCCTGTGCAAGACTTGTTTCCAAGAGTACTGTACCTAGTGCAAACAAATTGGGTCTCAAACGTTGTCAATGTTTATGGGATTTTTAGAAAGATGTCTGATCTTGGTAGCCAGGCAAAAGTCCACTACAGATAATTAGCATTTTCATCTTTCTTAGTCATTTGTGTACTGTCATAGTTGAACACATTCATTATTTTCTTCCTTGCCCTCTAGTACTGTTTGTGCTGTTCAGTTGTACCTGTTGCAACAAACCAATTAACATTTGTTTGGTGGTTTTTTTTTTTTTTTTTTTTAGTTTTTTTCTCAAATGCCTTGAGAACAGCAGTGTGCACTTGGCTGATTTGCCAATTTACTTCACTTCTTTCTTAGTTATTTCTTGTAAGCCACTTGGAAAATATCTGGGGGCTACAGATTAGACATCTTTAGGTGAAGTAGGTTGTTGGGTAGTCAGAAGGCAGAAATAATCTTGCTGTTTGACTTTCACTGGGAGGAGGCACCCAGGGAAATGAGACTTGGTCTAAGGTGTAAGGGAGGAGCTGTTGCTGCTTTATTTCAACTCATTTTCAGGACCTTCATTTGTGCCACTGGTTTTGGATGAAAGTATGCTTAGAAAAATGTGATGGTAAATCAGTGTAGAAAGAAGTGAAGTTAGACCAAGCAGGGATTGCTGGCTTTTTGAAGAGATTTCTGTGATACTGGGTGCTGGGTGGCCTGACTCACTGTTGAATGTCTTCCCCCGAATAACCTTGGTGCTGTAAAAAACATGGACTCTGTGTAATGCAAGGAGAAGTACTGGATTAGTGAAGAGGTTTCAAGGGAGTTTTTCAGATCATCCCACTGTATTTGAAGAGGGAAAAAAATACTTGCATCTTTCCTCTACAAAAATCAGGTATCTTTTTTTTTTTCAAAGCAGATTTCAGAAGATAAATCTTCCTGCATTCTTTTGTCTTGAAAAGTGCTGTATAATCAGATCTTTGAGGATTTCTGAACACTGAGCAGAGGAGAATTTTACTTCTGCCACTGCAGCTAGCACTGAGCTGCACAAATAATTTTAGAAATTATTTTCATATCTAAAGAATGAAAGTATGAAAAAAAGTCATGTGTTTTATGTAAACACCTAGATTGGTAGATCAGTTCACCTGCTCGGTTCAGTGACAGTGAGGTGTCTAATCTAGTGGAGTTTTCTTCCAGCCTTGTATCTGCAGGCCTGTAATGTCTCTCTAGGCTTGGCTGTTACTCAGATACTTCATAACATTGGCAAGTGTAGACAGGAAAATGCACAAGTCCTTCACAAAGGCCTCCCTAGCCTACTTTTGAGTTCAAATAACATGCCAAGCTTAAGCAAAGTGAAAGGAATAAATAAATAAAAGACTCTTGGTGCTTCTAAACTGTGGCGGGATGAAATTGCTCCAGAAGGTACTGACTCCCACCCCTCATCTGTCCATTAGCTTGTCTTGTTTGCACAGCAGATGTTCTCATTGTTCAGGGACCATGCTGTCTGATGTCTGCAAGCGTGGAACAACATGGAGGGATGGTGGAACATCAAACATGTAGGATTTCAGATGTGTGCTTACCTTCAGGACTGCTTACACAAAACCTTTATAATAGCACCTTGCTGGCTTTTGTGAAAATGGGAGAAGCTGCTGGATGCCTGCCTTACATGAGAGGTGCTTTGTGGGTGGTACAGCTGAAGAACCAGTGCTGAGACTATGCATTGACATTTGTGGCCTCCTTCTTGAGTGATCTGTTGCCTTATGTGCTGGGGAGCTGGTGTCTCTTTTACAGAGATAGTGGGCCCAGCTAGTTGTATTGGACTGCATGTGTGTATCTGTGCTGCCAGCTCAGTGCTCTCAAGGTGCTGGATTGAAACAAAATAGACTCGTACTGAGATAATGTCACAGCTTGCAAATCCAGTTTAAGGAGAACTAGCAATGCTGACCAATTGGAGAGGGAGCACTTGTATCCCTGTCATGCAGGATAATGCTGTTAATGCTAGACAACTGTAGCAGGCTGGCAGTAATAGGGAGTGGCAAAGGAGCTTAGTAGGAGTAAGGAGAGGCCAATGATCATATGAGGGGGAAGAAGGCCTGAGTGTGGTGGTTGCTGGGAATCATAAAGAAATGAAAAGATGCTTTGGTAATAAGTCAATTGAAAAAGATTTTGGAAAAGGAAAATTCATGTGGTAAAATTAAGTTAAGGGCAGCTTTCAAACTTTTCATGTTGGTACTTTTGTATGGCAGTGACTTTAGGAAGATGCAATGTTTGAACTGTGATAGTGAACTTGAATATGAAATGATAGGCTTTGGCAGCGAACAACTAGAAAGCAATTCATGTTGATTTGTATTATCAAAACTGTGGTTATTAAGGTGGTATTTATTTATTGCTGAAACTATGGAAAACTCTCTGTTTTACCTCTTGTGTTAGTGTAGTTAATTTACACCAAAGTATTTGTTGTAGTGTTTTTGACTTTCCGTTCAATGAATGCTTAAATACATAGGGCCATGAAAGAAACTCTGCAAAAGTGTATTTCAGTGATTCAGTAACTGAGGATGCAGAATAATTGCATGAATTGTAGCAAACCTTTCTGTGGCCTGAGCTCACGAGAATATACCAAGTAGGTAATCAGAGCTGGAATGGAATTGCAGGTTCCTTCTCAGTGATCACAGTTCAGGTGGGGAGAGTAGGAAAAAGAGAAAAAAACTTATAGTATTTTAGAGGATGGATAGGTTTTGCCAAGGATCAGCAACTATGAATACATATAGGAAGGATGAGGGTTACTGTTGAAATATGAGGACTTTTTTATCTATTTATTTATTTTTAGCTGTAGGAGTTATTTTTTAGCTTAAGAGGATAGATAGGTTAGAAATAAGTCAAATAGGAAATCTAGATGAGGTTCCTTTTGTATATTGAGGTTTTGTTCAGTGAACATGTAGATGGGAAGGAAATGGATAGGAAAAACACAATTACTGCATAAAGTAGTAGTCCTGAAAAGATGTGTTCCAAGCTCATGTTTTTGTTATACTGAAGGACTGAGATGCAGCTGGCTTTTGTTTATTAAATAGAAAATGATATCAAGTGAAAAATAACAGTCTTGCATGAGTGTTTGTCTAGGGAAGAACAGTAAGTGGATGAAGGTGTGGTAGAGTTGTGGACTAAGAAAGTGTAAGGACTGTTATGTATCAAACCCATGAGGAAGCTTTCTTCACTTCCTGCAGTTGTTATTGTGCTGGTTGGACAATGGCAAACAAAAGTTTGTGGATCTGATCTGGTTGTCATAAGTGATTAAATAACACTTAAGTAAAGTTTAGTTTTATTTAAAAAAACTAGTTTCTTGTGTGTAATTTTAATAGTGGGTGGTGGAGTGTGGTTTTTTGGGAGGGTTGATGGTGTGGCTTTTCTTGTGTGGGGTGGGTGTTTGGGATTTTTTCTTTAGTAACAGATGCTGAGTTTGCTGCTTCAGGAATGCTAGAAAAGCTTATCACTACTTAGATGCGTAAGTGTGGTCAACCCTCATGGGATCAAATCAAAAGAAGACTTGAAGTCTCTTCAGAAATGCAACTGGTGGCAGTTGGGATGATTATGTAGGCAAAGCAAGCATAATGCTCTTATATTCTCCATGTTTGTGGAATGGAATGTGAGTTTTGCAGATTTAACAATGGAATACAATTACAATGCTGAAAACACACATCTGTAGATCCTGTATGCATTAACTGAGAGAATGGCTGTGGTATTTATAGTAATGGAATTTGGATTAGGAGTAAGAGTTAACCTAAGATTGATATATGTGAATTCTTCTATAAGAACGGGGTTTTTGACATAGCAGTGTATCCTGTACTGCAGGAGCAATAATTTCTTACAGTCTTGCTGTGCAATGTGTTTTCTCCCAGAAGGGGAATTTTAATCTAAGAATTGGCCAGCTTCTACAGTACAAGCAGGTTATGTGCTCCTACTGCTGAATCATAGAATGGTTTGGGCTGGAAGGGATCTCAAAGGTCATCCAGTCCAACCCCCCTGCAGTGAGCAGTGACATCTTTAACCTAATCAGGTAGCTCAGAGCCCCGTCCATATGGCTTTGAGTGTTTCCAGGAATGGGGACTTCACAACCTCCCTAGGCAGCCTATTCCAGTGTTTCAATAACTTCATTGTAAAAGATGTCTTCCTTATATCCAGTCTAAATCTGTTCTCTGTTAGTTTGAAACCATTACCCCTTGTCCTATTGCAACAAGCACTGCTAAGAAGTTTGTACCAGTCTTTCTTATAAGGCCTTTTAAGTACTGAAAGGCTGCAATAAGGACCCTTCTCCAGGCTGAACAACCCCAGCTTTCTCAGCCTGTCTTCATAGCAAAGGTGCTCCAGCCCTCTGATTAGTTTTTTGTGTCCCTCCTCTGGACCTGCTCCAAAAGGTCCGTGTCTTTCCCGGACTGAAGGCTCTGGAGCTGGACACTGTACTACAGGTGGAGCCTCACTAGAATGGAGTAGAGGGGCAGAATCACCTCCCTCGACCTACTGGCCCTGCTATTTTTGATGCAGCCCAGGATATGGTTGACTTTCTGGGCTGCGAGCACACATTGCCAGCTCATGTCCAGCTTATCGTTCACCACCACCTCCAAGCCCTTCTCTGCACAGCTGCTCTCAATCCCTGCCTCCCCCAGCCTGTATTGGTACTGGGGGTTGCCCTGACGCAGGTGTAGGACCTTGTGCTTGGCCTTGTTGAAGCTCATGAGGTTCACATGTGTCCACTTCTCAAGTCTGTCCAGGCCCTCTGGATGGCATCGCTTCCCTCAAGTGTGTCAGTTGCATTGCTCAGCTTGGTGTCATCTGCAAAATTGCTGAGGGTGCACTTGATCCCACTGTCTATATCAGGGGTGTCAAACTCACAGCCTGCGAGTCAAGTCCAGCCCTCCACCTTGTTTTATCCAGCCCACCACCTTGTTTCTCCCCAGCGGCAGTGCCGACCTCCTTGTCCCTGCGCTCCTGCGAGCGCTGGTCACGTGTGCAGCGTGAGATGCGTAATGCTGCAGGAGCAGGAGAGAACAGTGGGAGCTGTGAGTTTGACACTTCTGGTCTGTATCATATTAAACAGCTCTGATCCGAGTATATCCCCGTGTGGGACAGCACTTGTTACCAGTTTCCATCAGGACATTGACCACTATGCTCTGGGTGCAGCTGACTGCTTGTCCACCCATCAAATCTGTATCTCTAATACTAAGAACCTGAAGAGGAGGCATAGAATCCCATGGTTTTAATCACACGGCTCTAAGAATTCTTATCTCCTACACACGAAGGAGTAGCCTGGTTGTTACTGCATGGCAACAGTTAACACGCTTCTGCTAGCGCTGTCAGCGTTCCCGCTGACATCAGTGATATCTAAAGCAGTAAACAGAAAGCAGCCATGTCTGTTCTTCCTGTACTGGGCGGAATCGGAGTAGAACACTAGCCAGATGGAGGGCAGTGAAGCTGGTAAGAGGCTTCAAACTATTCTGAGAAGTTGTTGGTGTAGAAAAGTGACTCTGAAAATGTTTAAATGTTCAAGTAAATACAATGCTGTGTTTGCAGATCTTTCTGGAGAGAAGGGTCCTATTTTTAACTTGTACAGCAATGCTTCAAAGTAACCTAGCGTTTTATAGGAAAGAAATTAGTTGTTACATTTTTTTTTCAAGAGTCTCTTTACTGTAGTTAATGAGGGATGACTGTACTGACAACTTGGCTTTGTTTCTTATGAAACTACAAAAGAAAAAAAATCTCAAAAATTTGAGCTTGTAGATGCGTTTTATTTTGTTACTGTTTTTAATAGAAAGCGAGCAATTGAGTCCTGAGGCTTGCTGTAGTCATTTATAACTAAGTTCAGTTAAAGGCATTGACTTATACTGGTCCTAGAATGAATGTGAGTATTGTTGCAATTCTTTTTTAAGTATTAATATACTAGAGGGCATTCTCAAATGAGACTTCAGTTCTTTCTGTAAAATTATTATAAGGTTCGTATAGTAGGTTGAAGATAACTTCATTTCTTTAAAAGATATTTTCATTCTTGAAGAACTTAACTCAGTTCTTATAAACGGACAGAATGGTATTTAAAATGTCAGTCAAAGCAAGCTATCTGACATGAGAAGCTCCTCTTGGGGGAGAAGAATGCAAGGGCAAGATGTGTTACACGTAATTTCATGAAGTGCAAACGTGAACATTTCTCTCTGTAATGGGATTTTGTTTTGTGATGTGAATGTTGATGTATCATCAAAGAAACGAATACTACTCTCCCTTCCCTTCCAGACAATCGAAGGAAAGTAGAACCGCCTCATGGAGGTCATGATCCTCGAACAGCAGTTCAGTTAAGAAGCCTCAGCACTGTCTTAAAGCGCCTCAAAGAAATCATGGAGGGGAAAAGCCAGGTACTTCTAAGGAATTTGTAGGCTAAACTATCTAGAAACTGAGCTGTTTACTGGGCTTCTCTGAGCGTCATTTTTAGATACATTACAGGGATTTTTTCAGTTGTTTGAAGGATGAGTGAATAAACTCAAAAATCATTCTGTGAGTGCAGGGGAAACGGTTTAAGTTGACTCTGACTTTTGATGTTGTCATATTGTGGGAGTGAAACATTGTAGTTGCTCAGCTGTTTGAACTTGGATAAGATGCACTCAGTTTAGACCCCTTCCCATTTCTGTATAACCTAATCAAGTATTACCTGATGGTTTTCTCCCTTGAAGGCTGACCATGGGCAGGTGAAACACATTGACTGTCACAAATAGTGATGAGAATTCTGAGGATGAATTAAATCTGCTGCTTACTGTGGTAATGACTGGTCAGCAATATTTGCTTGAAAAGCTTGTCCTGTTAATCAGTTCTGACTCAGCTGGATAGGGGTCTGGTGGTTGCTGCTGACTTGCTGATTTCACCTTCCTCTGCAGTGCTGGATCATGCTTTTAAGAGAAGAATCTAGTTGAGAAAAGAAGCCACGACTATTTATAAGTGATAATATAAATAGCAGTGTTTGGGAACAAGATATGAACAGGCAAAAGTGCATTTAATTAAACTGAATGTAGAGGAAAAAGGCTTTTGCCTTGGCAGCTTTTACAGGTGGTCTTTCAGTAAACTCACTTAGCTTTCAGTGCCATTCTGCTTGTAAGAGTAACTTTGCTTTGGTAGAAGAAGCCATATTTCTGGGAATGAAACAGAAGCCTTTCATTGCAGTAAGAAGGGCATTGAATTCAGTTTCTGTGAGCTTCTGAACGCCTCAGAGATTTTCTGATGTCTTTGAAGCTGTTGGACAAGTGCTCGAACAGTCAGGATGCGGCAGTAAATGAGTATGTCTAGGTCTCCCCTGAAAGTGGTATGTTAGTTGTCAGCTTGCTAACTGCTGTACAAATGGTAATGCATCACTGCCCTTGACTGCAGCCACGTCTTTCTTGGGTCACTACAGGCAATGAGTTCTTCATACAGTAGATTTGACCTTTCAATACAGGAGACCACTTTACTGTTGTGGAAAGAAGTGTCAGGTCATGGCAGGTGGTGCTTTAATCAACCTCTGCTGCTAACAGGAACCAGACTTCTGTTCTGAGCCCTTTCTTGTTGGCTGTTCTTGTCATAAGTGTTGGCTCTGACTTGAACAGGACAGAGAGCTGGTGTCATCAGCAATGGCTGGGTTTATAAGCACCCAGTCCTGTGCAAGTGGGGCAGAGGCAGCGTGGGAGAGATGGGGGGCAAAGGCACTGCTGCTTGGAAAAGCTGCTCTGTGTGGCACAACCAGACACTTCACTTATCATGTGAAGTTACAGCAAAAACTGTTAATCAGCATCCCCTGCAGCTTTGCAGTAGTTCCTTGGCAAACCTTTTTACTGCATCTTTCCCTGCTTGAAGCTTTGTGTTCGTCTTAAAAATATCTAGACTCTCTTGAATGCTAGACTGCCTTGAGCTGTCTTTGACCTCTTTCTGTATGAGTTTTCTTGGTTGAGGACAATGTGAAATTGTTGTCCTTTGATCATAGCTGTTTTGGTCTCAAAATTTTTCCAGCAGCTGTGTCAAACTTCACTTTGTGACCATCAAAAAATTAAAACCCAATTCAGGGTATGCTTTTGGTTTTGTGAAAATCAGAGTCCAAATCACATTTCTTCTCTGTGGTTATTCTGTCCTTGGGTTGTTTTGTGAAAATTCTTGCACCACTTTCTATTCCTAAGAAAAACGCACAGTATTCAGTCCATCTGAAAAGGCTTATTGCCAGAACTGAACTCGAGCAAAGAGTGTTCCACAGTCAGAGCTGTCATGTGACCATTATCAGTTGTCTCCTTCCATGGTAATTATAGCTGGCGTGCTCAGAATCATAATTGAGAGGCTTGTCTTGCTCTTTTTATAGCTACAACACCAAATGGAAGCTTTAACTCTTTGTTTTCATGTTTTAAAAACAAGACAAAAATTCCTGTGGCTGCACCTGTGCTGTAAATCAGTGCATATCGCTATCTACTGAATGTGTATTCCACAGTTTTCTTCATATAGCGGTTAACCTGGAATTTTGAAACAACTTAAATCTGGGGCACGGGCTTTTACAACTCTTTACTGAGGCTTGGAAGAACTTAATGATATACCAAAACTTTTTACATGTATCCTTTCAAAGTACATCCCAGTAACAGCTCTTGGAATGATCTTCCTGCAGTAATAATTCCTGATAACTTAATTTACCCCTGGATAACAGCTTCAAGAAATGTGTAGATTTTGTGGTTTTGATTGGTTTGTTTGTTTTTTAACTATGCTAATTAAGGACCTACATGTGCTGGGACAGATGAGAGGGAAGAGCAATCCAGATGTTTGTTTCTTCTTGACCTTTATCTACAGCTTATGATAGTTTTTATCTGTTTTGCTTCCATCTTAGATCAATAGGGCAAAGGCTTACTAGATTTATTCTCACAGTTAAGAACTTTCTCAGCCTCCTGGCTCCCTATAAAATGACATGAAAAATCCTTGCTGTGCTTGTGTGTGCTTATACACAGGAGTGTGCACACGCATACATGCACATATATGAATATTTGAAGTTGTCCTTTTCGCGTGCACAGTCTACAAAGCAACTGTGAATGTGCTAAATGTGCTTTTCTATTTACCAAAACCAAGTTTTTCTCTTGCTGCCTTCCCTTGTAGGACAGTGACTTGAAGCAGTACTGGATGCCTGACAGCCAGTGCAAAGAATGCTATGACTGCAGTGAGAAATTCACCACCTTCCGGCGGAGACACCACTGTCGACTCTGTGGGCAGATCTTCTGCAGTCGATGCTGCAATCAGGAAATCCCTGGAAAGTTCATGGGCTATACAGGTAGAGTTTATCTGCTGAGAAGCAGAATGTCTTCTGTGTGCTCAGCTCTGTTTGGATGACTGCATTTTCAATTCTGGCTTCTGCTAACAGGTCTCTGGTGGGCTTAGAAATAAGGAAATGGAATCACACAACCTAATTCTACCAACTTGATGCATAATGGTGTGTTATGCCATGCCTGCTTATTTTTACCAACGCTACATCCACAGCGACAAAAAAAGTATGGCGACTGTTTAACAAGGCTGCTGGTTACAAAAACTGTGCTCAAGTGGAAGCTGCTCTTAGTAGTAGTAGTTTTAAAGTATAATGAGCCACTTGTTCTAACTGAGAGTGGGGGAAACTCTTTCAAATACCAGTTAGCAAACTCTAGACGTCTCCTGATGGAGGTAATGATTCCTGGACATCAGCTGGTATGTCATATCTGACGGGCTGTTGTTGTACCATGATTTCAGTGTGCACATGTGCTCTCTCTCCCCACCCTGGCAACCCGTCTCTCTCTTACCGATCATGTGTTATGCATCATTTCACTTGGAGAAGTTCCCTGAGTATGTGATTTATCTGGGGTTTTGCTCTTTAAGGGAATACGAGAACTAGACTTAAACATGCAAATAGGTTTTGAAACAGGAAATCCTTCTTTTCTCACCACTATGCACCTCTGATCCAGTAGGAACAGAGTACTGTTTGTTCCTGTTCACTTACGCTCTCTGGTTCCCCTTTCCATAGGGGATCTCCGAGCCTGCACTTACTGCCGCAAAATAGCCTTAAGCTATGCACACTCCACAGACAGTAACTCCATTGGAGAAGACTTAAATGCTCTGTCAGATTCTGCGAATTCTGTATCAGTGCTGGATCCTGGCGAGCCACGCACACCAGTTGGGAGCCGTAAAGCTAGCCGCAACATCTTCCTGGAGGAGGATCTAACCTGGCAAAGGTAAAGTGAATGGCTTCATTCTGAGCTCCAGAATCTTAGCTGTGTTTTCAGGCTGACAGCTGCCTAGACAAAAAGCTGCTGGTTTCCATCCAGGAAACACAGAAGTATGTCTCCTATAAAAAGAATCTAATCCTGTGCTTGCTTCTAATATTCTTCTGTGTGGGTTGAAACATGGAAAGTTTTCTAGTGAGGTTTTAAATTATTTGCAGTTCTTTCCATCGAATCCGTAATTCTATACCACTGACAGAGAAAGCTTTAAGCTTTGGAATTTAAAGAGACAGACCCAAATCCCATCCCTTCCAACCACCAGTGTATCAAGAGGCAAGTCAATGTAACAATAGTGCTTTACCTGTCAGGTTTTGGATTGGGCAAGAGAATGAAGAAGATGTTGTCTGTGTACATAAGAGAGAAATGTTGGAAGTAATCATTTGTTTCAACTGAAGTGGGATTGAAAGGACAGCTCTAAGGGTTCTCTGATCTCCTTTAAAAGTATGTTTCTTCTTATTGCTCTGAAATGAGGGGATCTTTATTTTTGGAAGATGATCAAAAGGACACTGTACTTCTCAAGTGGTATGCAACTTAATTTTTGAGAACTTTGATTTAATTTAATGTGATGGGGAGTAAGAAATAATCAGATATGTTGTTTGTGCTCACTTCCCTAGGAGCAGAAGAAGAAGGTGTGAAACTTCTGAGGAGGTCTTGAGTCAGAACCTTTCTTTATCTGAGGAGTAGTGTTAGTTACATGTACCTCTCTCAAAAGATTTCTTCTAGTGTTTCTGATAGTATTAAGAGAAAAATCTCAAAAGAAAAAAGTCTTCAGAAAATGTCCTGACTCTAATTTTGCATGCTGCTTTTCAGAGTATGGTGCTCCTATGTGGAAGCAATTAAATAATCAGCTTTAGGCCTTAATAAAGAAAAGTGGTTTAATGTCATGGTCATCTACAGCAGTAATGTTGCAATGCTAGGGATAAATACTACCAAATTTTGAACTGGGGAATAAATATGTGCACTCAGAATGCTTCTCTTCAGGTGCATAAAATAATAGAAGGTATCATTGGTTCTGTCTTTTGATGTGTTATTAGTATCTTCATTATGGCAATTCAACAGCTCGTGAGCATGAATATGTAAAGAATGTATTTATATCTTTATTTTGGGCAGCTTGTAGCATTGGAGAAAAACACTGCCTGTTCTTGAAAGGCTGATATCTATTTCTATACTAGAACACTTAGTCATGCTGGGAGACACTCAGTAAATGTGGGCTGCTTTTGTGTGTGAGAGGGAGAGAAACTGGGATTAGATAGTTTATTGTTGCTTTAGGAGGATTAAAATTTTCTTCAGTACTTGCTGTTCTTAAAATGTAGAACTTTGTAGTGGCCTATAGTGCTTTTTTTTTAAGGCTGCATTTGGTAAGTTCCTGATTGACCTTTAAACCTCAAGACATTGAACTTAAACGGCACCTTAGTGGAAAGTGGCATCTCACAGGTTCATAATGGAAGCAATGTTTTGTTTCTAGTATGTGGCTTTTATGTGAGAAATAGTTTGCTTCAGAAGAAACTTAGGAGTTAAGTCTTCCCAAAATATTGTATCTGAGAAGGTTCTTGGCCCTCCTGCTGTCTCATCTGACAAAGCAGTGAGAAAAGCATTTAGGGGAGCGATGCTGTATTTACTTGTCTGACAATGCTCTGATCTTTGAGTAGTTGTACATAGAGACATGAGCTTCTACTTTAACTTGAAGGGCTGTGTCCTTTCAGAGTGAAGGAGTGGTGTACAGTGGGCAAAGTACAACTACTCAGGCAAAGTTGTATTGTGTACATTTTTCATGAAGGGCATTTATTGTGCTAGTAACATGTCTACATCACAGAGCATGGCCAGTATGGCTGTATCAGTTGGAGAGTAGTGACTTATATCTGATGCAGTTTTGCTAGTAGGAATTTATATTGATAGTGTACAAACTTCTGCTCTCCTTCCTCCTGGGGTGGAAGGAAAAAGAGGCCAAAGCAGGGTAGCGGTCAGGTTAAGCAATTACAGAAGGTTGTCAGGCTATCCTGGTAAAAGTTATGTAGCAATAGCTATAGATAGCATTGCTTGGATTGCAGAGGTGATGTGTTGGGGAAATGGGGGCAATGTCTCTATCTCCGAAGTACAGAATAGCAGCCTGACAGGAGGATGTGTAAGAAAGGAATATGGAGAGGAGGACAGAAAGGCAGGATAATATGAGAGGTGAGAAGTGGCCTTATTGTCCAAGACTTGAATCTGAAGGGAGAAGTCTTGAGCAATGTCCTCCAGATATCATTGAGCTACAGATGAGGAAAGATTTCCCTGTTCCCTCATTGATTTAATAGTTGTGAGTGTGAATGAGAAGTGGCATTATAATTAACTGTATTTTGCTTCCAGCTGTTCTGATGCTGCTGCATGTGGTCAATCTCTTAAATATCTGTCTCCTTTTCTTTGCAGTTTGATTCACCCAGACTCTTCAACTACCACGTTGTCTGCACGCCTTGGGTCTGTCCAGGAGGATGCAGGGAAGTCACCAGCTAGGAACAGGTAAACTAATCATATCTAAGTATTTTCTGTTCTGTATGCACTCCTAGCATGCTCTTTGCTGTAAAGCCTGTATTTTGGGTCTTGTTTTTTTACTGAGAATGCTGTTTCATGTCTGAAATGGGACATCCTGTTACCCATATGTAATGGTAAGGAAAAAACATTTATCTACATATTAATAAATGTACTACCTTTGAGGAACATGTAGTTTGCTGCTGAGTCAGTCAAACAGAGGTGATGGTGAAGAGGGCAGAAAAGGAAACTGAAGAAAAAGGAGTAACAGAGACTTGGTAATCAGAGGCAAAAACTGAGGTCATGGAGGATCAGAGATGTAGTTTTTGTTTTGTGAGTTCCCTTCTACCCCCATCTGCTCTCTCTGTCCTTGCATTACGTATAATGTTATTTAAGTTACCAGGCTTCCTTAGGCAAAATTCCATCACAGGTCTTTATGCAAGAGTGCTGGAATGAACTTGGAAATGTGCACGAGAGATTTAGTAGAATTTTTGAATGCTTGAGCTTAATTCCACTAAATAGGGCGGTATTAGAACAAGTAATTTTCACTTCACAGTCCTTCTGCTATGGTTCTGGTTACAGACTTCCATTATGGTTAAATTGGGGAAATAAAGGTGAGGCAAGGATCTGAGGAACAGAGCAAAGATAATCCAAATTTCAGTGTTGGAGTAAAGAGACATTCAGAGAATTCTTTGTGTTGGTGTAAGAGGGTTGCAGAATGTTTAGCCATTTGGAGGGATCTGTTGGGACCAAGGAAAGCTAGGGGGTTCAGCTGAGAAGGGTGCTGGGTGTGCCTTTTGGGGAATGAACTGCTTGGAGTCGTTATTTTTGGTATACTGGGGATGGTTAGGAGGATATGCATGTGGACTGTGCAGCTGAGAACCAAAGATCTTGCTTAGCAGGAGTGAAATACTGGTGAATAAACTAGGAGCAAAAGTCAATTCTGGGCAAACATGGCAAGGAGTCCGAAGTTTAAAGTTCAATGCTAAATAACTGCAGTGATGTCAAGAAATGTCTGAAACCTTGAGGATGCTCTCCTGCTTCCTATTTGAATTGACGTCTGTTTTAAAAGGCCTTTGCTGTTTGCTCACACATGCAGTAGTAGTAGGGTTTGAAGCAGGACCTGGCAGGCCCAAACTGCTCCTTCAAGTTAAAATTTAACTCTCTAGTTATTCGTGGGCTTACCATAATACTTACCTGTATGGACTCATGTTTGAGAAGTAGTGATGAGGTATAACCTATGTCCATCAGAATTCTGAACTTGTGGAGACAAAGCTATTGGCTTTGGGCTGAGCAACATTTAGATCTCAGAGCTGCTGTAGGTGTTTGTTTGAAGTGAGCTTGACCATGCCTCTTTCTCAATGAGACAGAGTAAAAAAGATGCAGGTTGAGTGCATTTAGGTGCAGGTAGGAGAAGTTACTTAGTATTGTTTATTTGCCTTGTGAGTGGGGAATATCTGTTGTTTTTTTCTCAGATGGATTGTTTATGGGGGAAAAACAACACAACAGTCAAATGTTGCAATTGGAGGGATTCAGACTTCTCCTTTCAGGTGCTTCTAAAGGACGGGGGTTTTCATTGCAAGATCTCTCCCTCTTTTTTCAGAAAAGATAAATACAATTTAGTCCCAGATGTAATTGTTGATGATAGAGATACAAATATAAAATCTGACTGTTCTAATTCTTGCCTAATGCCGTTTTATATAAATTAAAAATCCCTGCTGCTTACAGGTAGGTGGCACAGTAACAGTAACAGCTGTTGTGAAACACCTGGGAGGAGTACTTAGTGATGAACTTTCTTGTCAGTCTCATCTTCCACCTAATACTTTTCGTTAAGTGACATAACTCTGCCAGTTCTAAGTTTGTTTAGCTTGGGAGCTTCTGAAAAGTAGAAGACTGGCAAAGTTTTAGCCTGCCTTGAATGCCTAAGACAGAAAGTTTTTGCTTATCACGCCTAAATGTATGTGAATGTAATGGCAACACAGTTTCATTTGATTCTACATAAATGACTAAAATGGACATAACTGAAACCCTTTACCAGCCCAGTATCCCCCCTCAAGGGACACAGGAGGAAAAAGAAGTGGTTTTGAGACTATTGTAACTTCAGTGCCTACTTTCTCGGAGTACAAAAACTGAAATAGGGTGGCCTTGCTGTTTCATGCCTGGGCTCAGCCACATCATTCACTGAGAATTCATGGGAATAATTAGAGTGTCTGTTAGTCAGTTAGCAAGCTCTGTCAAGTTAACTGAGTTTCATTCCAAAGACCAGAGGATGGCAACACTTCTTATGACTGAGACTGCTGTAAGCCTCTTGAGTCAGTTCAGCTGTCGCTGTATGCAGAAGCGTTTCCCATTCTCATGCCTTAGAATGCTGTTGGCATTAATAGCTTACACTGCAGGCTTTGCGCAGCTGCTTGATGAGAAGTTGCACTCTGTTACTCCAGAGGCCTAGTCTGGTTGTTGGATATTGGAGCAGAGGATATCTGGAACTTGTATTTGTGTTTGCAGCTTTGCAATGATTATTGCAAAATGGTGGTTTTGTACTGGAGTGCATATCCAAGATTACCCAACAGGTGAGCTGAGATCAGGTGGATGCTCCATATCACAGTACAAGGAAAATTGGCAGCTGAAGTGACCTCCAGCTTCAGCAAACAGTTTAGCCATGCTAGGGAGCAGGTGCTCAAACTTCCAGACTCTGCAGCCTCTCAGCCATATATTTTGGAGACCTGAGGAGAATCAATTTTAAGTGGGTCAAGGAGAGGGGGAATCTTTACCCTGTTACAGGGTTCCTGGTGTTGGCTGCCCTTGCAGCCTTGTCTTACCTCCAGACTGCTGGAGCTTCTAATTACTCAGCATCCCATCCCTTCCCCAGTTTAACTTAGGTGTTCCAAAGCAATACTCTTGCTTCCTGGGGATCCTTTCTTCTGCTTTGATGGGGGAGGAAACTTTAAGCAGTAAGGCTTAAAGCAGTTAAGGTGGTATTGAGGGGAGTCAACAGTGTCAGAGGCTTAAGTTCCTTTTTAATGTGCTACAAGAACAATGTCTGCTCTGATGAAGTGCAATACGGTGAACATTTACATTTCAATCCTTTTCTCTTCCACTGCAGATCAGCGAGCATCACTAACCTTTCACTGGATCGGTCAGGGTCACCGATGGTGCCTGCCTATGAGACATCCGTCAGCCCCCAGGCCAGTCGCACACATATGAAGGCAGAGACCAGCGAGGATGAGCGCAAAATCCTTCTGGTACCTTTCAGGCTTCTGTTTCTCTTGCTCTGTGAAGGCAATGAAGTTTGCCTTTCTGTATCATGCAGCCGGAGTATCTTGCTGCCTTTAAAGGCTCCTGTCTGAGCACTCTTACCTGGACCCCTCTTCCATGTAGTGCAGAGATGGAGAATATTAATGCTGCTTTGGACATTTCCATCTTCCTGAAACAAATCGTAATTTAATGTGGTGTTTGCATAAAGGTGTTTACAGTTGTAGTCTTTGGAAGTGTGTTACCCAATATGTAGCTGGTGTGTGGTGGTTCCTTGTGGGTTAAACCTGTCCTGGTTGCAGCTGTAACGCAATGACCTGATTCTGTATTTCTCCAAATTCAGATTTTCCCTTTCATTGGTCACGTAGTCGGAAACTTCAAATTGTTTTCACCGTGGTGAATGAGTTAAAGCTCTTACAGCCTGTTGGGCCTGAAAACTGACTTGCCCCCTCCCCTTGTTTGCCGAATAAATATAAGAATTTGTAGAAAGTTGTAGTGATGTAGTTGTTCGAAGAAAAATCAATGTGCAACAACATTCTGGGTAATCGTATTATCCCCTCCCCACAGAGGCAATGTTGTAGGTGGCAATTGCTATACAATGTTCAGTAGAAAACAGTGTCTCTTTTCTTTGAGGGGAAGTGTTTCCAACAAATGGGTCAAAAAAGATGCAGAGAAGGGAAGGGAGTGCTTTTCACACATTAAAATATTCAAGATTGCTCCCCATTGCCAATTAAAATTCAGGAAGGCTAATTTCTGTGTTGTCAGGTATTTGCCTTCTGTCAGCAGAATGCATACAAATATTCCTGAGGGTGCAGAAACACTCTAGTTCCTGTTCAGTGGCACAGCTCCTTTTCCAGGATGCTCTGTAAGTGGATAACCATGTGAGGGAGAAACATTCTTAAGGCACAGCTTTAGACCGTCCTGCCCTGTGTGTGTATGTTAATCAGGAAAAGTTAAATTTAAAATGCTGTGAATTCAGTTTAGACCAAGATGGTGAAGTCCCAGTGCACTTCAGCTTCACATTGGTCAATTTTTTGTCTGTTTCCTTCTTTGGAGAAGTACAAGATTGGTAGTATTGCTTCTGTAATTTAAGAGCAGTGTCAATTAATGTAGGATTTTCTCTGTGAAGTCTCCCTGTTTGTTTAATGCCCTTAGCATGTGGAACTGACTCTGTCAAGAGCTAATTGAAAGCTTAACATATTCCATTCAGACAACTGATGAACTTCGCTCATGGAATAAAAGATGAGGGAGGATGGGCGTACACTGGGGTGAGCCTGTGAACTAGAGGTCAAAATCCTTGAGTTGAAAGGTTTTGTTGTGTTCTGCCAGTTTGTCCAGTTTACTGAATTCACCATGTGAGTTAAGGGTAAACTACAAGGCAGCTGAACTATGGAATCGTCAGTTGCATCAAATCTTGTGAAATTATGACGTGTTCCATTACTGCTCCATTTAACTCTGTGCCTGGTATGGAAGGGGAGCTGCTGACGTTAGTTTTAGGATAATACCCAGGGCCGCCACTGATGGGAATAAAAGCAGAAAGCCAGTCCAGTAACAGATGTGGAACAGAACTCTTGGATCTTGGGAAAGTGCAATAAGGTGGGTCTAGCAGTTACCTGGAAAGCTGAAAACAGTTAACATTTAATTAAAGCTTTTTATTTTTCCCTTTGTCATGCAAAAGTAAAATGAGTGAAGCATTTCAGAAAGTGAGCGGGGATGCCTCTTCCCTACACCTTGGGATCCTCTGTTACTCTCGCAAAACAATCTCAGTTCCCAGTTCCAGTTTGCAGCAGTGGATTGTGCTGTGCCTTGCCCAGGCGCATATGGGAAAGCAAAAGGTGCCAGGTGCAGAGAGACAGCTCAGTCTGGGTGGGGCATGGCCCCCACAGGAGTTGGCACACATGCTTAGCAGACCCAAAAATCAGTTCAAAGTGTAAGCTGAAGTGTTCCAGATGGTGAGGGAAAGAGATCTACGGATTCAGAAATGGTTATTAAGGTTAGGAGGGGTACATGTCTTTTCTGCCAAGTGGCTAAAGCTAGGAGTGTCTAAAAAAGGCTGAATACTGTACAGTACAAAAAGGAATCCTCAATAAGAAATGGTTTTCCTGAACTTGAACATAGCAGTATGCATTTTTATGTCAAGTACTTGCTTGATATCTGGGCTTGATAATAGACTAGTGTGTTTCACAAAGCCTAGGTTGAGCACAAATTAGATAGAAAAACCCTCTTCCAAAAGGTGAATTTTCGTTGCTGTTTGTATTTACACACACCACCTGAGTTTGAGAATAGTCTGGAAGAGGGCAGTAGTGAGGAAATATGCATCTCGTAGGCAGTACAAAATCCCACCACATTAAAAGTAAAACCCACTTAACTCTGAGAGTACCCACTTTGTTTCTTTCTGTTCCCAACTTTATATAAAAGGAAGGATATAAGGAGCTGACCTCATGTCTGTTTGTACCTTTCCATAGGTACAAGAGCCTGTTTGTGGAGGGCTCTTGTTCTAGCAGCTGATCTGAGGGCCTAAGTTGATACCCTTGAAACCAGTGCTAAGGGCAGACTAGTAACTAACTTGTATGTCTCCCTGTCCAGGACTCAGTCCAGCTGAAAGATCTGTGGAAGAAAATCTGCCATCACAACAGTGGGATGGAGTTTCAAGACCATCGCTACTGGTTGCGGACGCATCCCAACTGCATTGTGGGAAAAGAGCTGGTCAACTGGCTTATCAGAAATGGGCACATAACCACAAGGTAACCCTAGTGCTTTAGGACAGCAGGTGTCTTCTGTCCCTGTGACAGGAGGTTGTGAGTTTTAGCTGATACAGGGTACCTTAGACTGCAGAGATTGTCCCCTTTGCGGGGTGATGGGAAAGAAAGAAAATTCAGATCTCTTTTTTCACTGCCTACCAAAGCAGGTAGGCTTCTGACTCCAGATGGCCAAAACAACAGAGAACAGGGGGCTGTCTGGTTTGGGAACCACCATGGGAGGCAGCTTGTGGGTATCACTCAAACACTTGGATGTATAATAAAGACTGTCCAGAAATGTTCACTGATAATCCAAAGGGCAAGCCTGCCGCTCAGATCAGAGATCACTGATCGAGTTTGATAGCTAAATTTTTGGTGGGGTGGCAGGCTCTTAATGTTGTAAGGGAGTATAAAGAATCTGGTGTATTTAACTATGTGAGCGGGGAATAAAACTGCAACAGTTCTTAAACATAGAGCAACAGTCCTCACTCGGCAGAGATGGTCACTATGTATAACTGGAACTAACAATATTGGAGACAATATATTTTAATCCCCTGTTGGACACCTCAGCTGAGTTGAGAGTGCTGGTAGTCTCTTCATCTAGCTCCATACTTGAACTAGTACACTTGGCTGCCTCTCCACAATGTTTTAAATAGTGTCTGGTTAAACATGGCAATACTGATGAGTCAAATAGTGCATGGCAGATGATTCTTTCCTTTTGTTGCATGCTTGTATGATAAAATGTGTGTTTAGAACTATACTTAGAAAACCATCTTTATTCTTACACCTCCAGGGTCCAAGCCATTGCAATAGGACAAGCGTTGGTTGATGGACGCTGGTTAGAATGTGTCAGTCATCATGATCAGCTCTTCAGAGATGAGTATGCTCTCTACAGACCTTTGCAGGTAAAACAAGTAGAAAAGCTAGGATTCTTGCTGTGCTTGGCTGCTGACTACAATGTTTTTTAATCCTGTTCACAGCAGCCATTTTATGTTTTCTAAATTGGCTCTCCTATACAGAGAATTGGGGTCCATGCCCTTTTCCTTAGTGGTTTGAAAGCCTGAGGAAGCTGCACTTGCCTGGAAAGCTTTGGGGTTGTCCTATGTGGGGGCATAAGTTGTTACATGTAGTACTGCCTAAAGTGAAGGTAGAGGGAAAGGTCTCTAATCTAGGCCAGTGCCTCTCATGGCAAACATCTTCCACGAAGGCCTTGGAATAGCACATAGCACCGTCTGTGCTTGTGGCAGCTGTGCTATCATGTGCAGAATCTAGAATCAGTCTGCAATTACTGGTAACTGAGATACAGTCGTGGTCTTCTGTTTCAAAATTCCATCTTTAAACACTTGCAAAAAATGGATATTTTAGATATACAGTATTGGATCTTTTTAGATATTTTTGTTGTTATCCATCTTCTGGTTTCCTGTGATGGCAGTAATAAAGAATCGAGTACCTTAGCCATGCAATCCAAGAGTGGGAGGGAGTCTTTGTCATACCTCTCAAACAGAAATGGCTGTCTGAGTGGAAGGCAAGGAACCAGTGACCAGAGATGCTTTTGTATTTCATTGCAGTCAAACGCTGCTGAGGGGTAAGAGCAGTCCCTGACCTGAGTGATTGTGAATTGGATTTTTGACTTGAACAAGGTATCTCTGTGGCCTCTGTTACCTGGAGGCGTTCAGCTGAGAGTCTTCCATGTTCTGCAACTTCTCACAATAGAGAATGGCTCAGCTGTCTCATGGACCTCAGTCAGAAAGCTTGCAGTCATTAGCATCTTATCTTGCGCGTGCATTTTCGCTCTCATCCACAGTCACGTGGTCTTCCATGAGATTGTTCTGGGCTTCAGCTGACATCTCAGCTAGTTAACTGTACAGTCTCAGTTTGCTAGTAAAAGCTTGCCTTTAACTAGCAAGTGCTTGTGGGTCCATGTTAGTAACTATATATAACGGGCTTATGTTATTCAAGGTTAAAAGACAATTCTTGTTCTCATCAGTTGAAAGTGCTGTCTGATTTCATTCTCCTGGACAAGAGTCAGGAGAAACAGTGTTGTTGGCTTAGTTGCTTGCTGCACTCACTGTAGCCAAAGGAACGATAGTGAGAACTTCCTCTTGAGGTGACTGGAGGCATCAAGGTGGCTGATGGAAATTGCTCAGATGCTCTCCAGGTTCTCGCACTTTAGACAGGCTTTATTTTAACAGAGTAGCCCCAGCTAGAACCTGACTTTTAGAGTTTGGTCAGTCACAGGTTTGCTCCAGTAGCTTAGAATTAGCCTCCACCAAAAGCTGCATATACTAGTTTCTGGGCAGGGAATATGGTCATCACCCACCTCAGCTGGGGGTAGGAAGCATTCAAAACTGTTTAACTGGTTGTGGAGACACATCAGTACAAGAAGGACATTGAGGTGCTGGAGCATATCCAGAGAAGGGCAATGAGGCTGGTGAAGAGGCTGGAGAACAAGTCCTGTGAGGAGCAGCTGAGGGAACTGGAGTTGTTTAGCCTAGAGAAGATGAGGCTGAGGGAAGATCTCATCACTGTCTACAGTTACCTGAAAGGAGTTTGTGGTGAGGTGGGTGCTGGTCTCTTCTCACAAGTGACAGGTGATAGGACAAGAGGAAAATGGCCGTAAGTTGTGCCAGGGGAGGTTCAGACTGGACATCAGGAAAAATTTCTTCACTGTAAGGGTGGTCAGGCACTGGAACAGCGACCCATGGAGGTGGCTGAGTCGCCATCCTTGGAGATGTTTAAAAGGTGGGTAGATGATTTTCTTAGGGACATGGTTTAGTAAGGTGACAAGTACGGTTGGACTTGATGATCTCAGAGGTCTTTTCCAACCCGATGATTCTATGGTTCTATGAAAATGTGCAGTAGAATAATCTTGTCCTTTAGTGTCACCTAAATCACAACTTGTGGAGAGGAGGCAGAGACTAAGCACTTGGGAAATGTAGAGAAATACTTGTTTCCTGTCCTAAAGAGTTTTTATTTCATGCCAAGAGGGGTGGCTGTATTACTAACATGGCTCAGTCCACTAAGATTTTGAAAATGTCTGGTCTGCATTTTTAGCAGGTGGCTTAATATTTCAGCAGAGCTGCACTTTAACATCTTTTTTATTCCTTGTCTTCTAGAGCACGGAGTTCTCGGAAACCCCATCTCCAGACAGTGACTCTGTGAACTCTGTAGAGGGGCACTCTGAGCCATCCTGGTTCAAAGATATCAAGTTTGATGACAGTGACACAGAGCAGATTGCTGATGAAGGAGAAGATAACTTAGCCAGTGAGTTTCACCAGAGTCTTTATCTCACTCTGCCTTCTCCCCTGTTATCCCCAGTTCTTCTGAACACAGTTTAACCATGTCTTGCCTTATGTGTATGTGTGTTTGTGTGTGTGTGCATGCATGGGGCTGTAAGGATCTAAGCAAACTATAACCTAGCTAGTCCTGCTGTTTCTTCCCATGGATACAGTATTTTGTATTTAGTGGAACTGGTAAATCTTTGTGCTTGTAATGGAGAAGGAGCACGTAAATTGCTGCTTTCTGTTTCTCAGGCAGATTTCTGGCTTGATTTGGGCTTTATAGTAATGCACTAAAGAGTGCCCAGTATGTCAGCATGCACACATGAAGATAAGATTAAACTATGAAAATACTGTATTCTTGTAGTATTGCACACTGGTCTTTATGTATTAAAGACGATTTTTCTCCTCTCTGGCACCCTCGTTAACACCCATTTGAATCCTTCTCCTCCCTGTATCTTTCCCCTTACCCAACATTAAAAGACTCTGCCAGCCCTAGCAAGCGCACTTCAGTCAGCAGCTTCCAGTCCACAATGGACAGTGATTCAGCCGCCTCCATCAGCCTGAACGTGGAGTTGGACAACGTGAACTTCCATATCAAGAAGCACTCCAAGTACCCACATGTGCCCCCTCACCCTGCCGACCAAAAAGGTATGAGGTAGTCACCAGCTGGAGTTGCACATTGTGGAGAGCTGGGCCCTAATAATACTGATCTATTTGGACACTACTTTTGTAGCTGTCTTACAGAGGGGAAAATACGATATTTAGCTGGCACTCACTTGCATTTTTGATGTGCTCACCTCTGAGGAGGCTCAGTCAATCTGTTGAAACACCTTCTCTGCAGAGTGTGTAACTTCCCCTGTGACTTTCTCTTTCCCATTAAAGCAAAGTCTTCTGCCCATACATAATAGGGCAGATAAACATCTACAATTTCTGGCTATCTGGGGTGGAAAAATAGTCTGTGCATAAACCAGTTTGATATGTGTCTCTATAGTTTGAGATTAAACTGGGAAAGCAAGCAAGAAAAAAAAAAAAGCCCAAAACAACAAATGAACAAAATAAGCTTGGAAGAGCTCTGTGCTGACTTCTAAATGTGCCTTAGTAAGCTTACATTTGACAGAAGAATCTTACTGATGAGCAATGAGGCCTAACTTAATCCTAACTTAATTTGTTCAAAAGAGAATGTCCGCTTAAGCTAAGTAGGAAGAAATCGAACACTCACTGTTGGAGAATTTGTTTTTTTCTAAATAAGTACTAAATTGAAAGACTAACTATAACCAAAATTCTTATGGAAAAAATAACGTGCCTGCCTGTTGACAACAGCTTTCCCTGAATTGCACAAGGGCTGACTGAAAGGGCTTGCCACTGGCTTAGGTCTAGTACATTCTAGTTGCTTTACATGCTGGGTAGCAAATGAGGTCTTTGCTCTGCTTCTTTACCTAAGGATGTTATCAGTTTTTTAGAATTCTGGTTTTGGCTGCTTCTAAGGACTTTCTTAGTCTTAATTATTGTTTCACCCCACCCTTTCAGTATTTTGAACTCTAGAAGTTGATCCACTATTAAATAATTTGGACTCCTAATGAATTAATCCTTCTGTAAAGTTGAGTGGATCTCTTGCATTGTGGATCAGAATGCAGGACTTACCTTATGCTTGCATACATATTCTGTGAAATGGTCACTGAAGAGAGTGAGGGAGGAGAATGGGTTACAGCTGATTTTAAAAGTATGTTAGACGTGGAAGAGTGAGGCAATTGGAGGGAGCATTTATCTGTGCCTATTGTAGTCACCTTTTGTTATTTGCTAAAAGTATGTCTGGAAGAGGGGAGGTCTAACTGCTTGTTTTTTCCCCCAAAAGAGGAGCAGAGCAGGTTCAAAATTTGAGTTGAGCCAGATGTCTCAACAGTGAGACAGGTTGTCATCACTACTGACACCAGCTTGTTATTGGTTCCTTTCAATTTGTTTCCAGCTCATGCCCTAATCAATGGAAAGCTAATGCATCTGCAGGGAAGGAAGGGTGTGGACAGTGAGAATATATCAACGAATTCCTTTTAGCAAGGGCCATTTTAGGTGATGGATCAAGTGAGCTCGAAATGTGCACAGGTGTGCTGCAGTATCCTCTGAATTTACAGCTGTAGGTTTATCTTTATCAGTGTGTGTCGGCAGTAAATCAGATAGTAGTCAGTTTGGCTCTGGTTGGTGTTAAATGACTTGTAGAGTGATAGTCCTGGTTTCAGACATAGTTCGTTCTTTATCTTCTTGTACAAAAAGCAGTATATGATGAAGGGGAAGCGTAAGAGAGTGTACCTCTGTCGGAAACTGTTGACCAAATCAAGGTTTCTTGTAGCCAGAACTGAAGCTGTTGTGAGAAAGGTTTTGATGACAAAGAGCTTAGAGAAGATCAGCAGAAAAGGCAAGTGAGGGGACTGAAAGGAGACAAACTTACACCTTTGAGTTATATATGTTGGCAGCACTTGGCTGTCGTTGGTGAATCTCTGCTGACTGCTGTTTGTTATCTATTCCGTGTGGTCTCTTAACCAGGTTATTTGGTAGGAGTGTAATTCATAGTGGAAGTCTGGTAACAGTCTCTTTTAAGAAAATGGATTTCCCTTAGAGTCTTTAGAAAACACCATGGAGAGGCAGGTCTTACACTGCAGTTTTCTGAAATTTCATAGGTACTTAGATGTTTTTTATTCAACACCTTCAAAAATTCAGGGCACACCGCAGTGCCTAGAGTAGTGGAATGGATGACTTCTAAAACTTTGTTCTGGAAATATTAAAAGTCAGAGTGCAAAGACTTTCACCGTGTGTTCCTAATTTATCCTGGCTATATTCATCAAAAGGTGACATGTAGGATGTTAGAGTATCACAATGATTTGACAGCCAAGACTAGATAGTTAAGCTTCTATGTAAAATAGAACATGTTTATTTTAGAGAACAGAGCACTGTAGTCAATTGGTGACATGGTGCTTGCTGCTGTCAGGGCCACTGACTTACTTATGACCGTTATGGACACATGTATTTGCCTTGACTTCATTGGAATTGTCTTTTTTCCTTAGATTGCATGACAGTGACTTAATTTTCTTTGAAATGAAATAAAACTGAAGATTATGCCCACCTTTTGAGGCTAGGAACTCGATTTGCTCACAACTGTGTAAATTACAGTCATTGTGGAAGGACTGAAAAGACAAAACATCAGTGCTAGAAGTGTGGATCAACTTTGATTGAAGTGGTTAGTAGGTTTCTTCAAATGATTGAGACGTGCAATTTCCACCAGTCACAAAGGTCAACTGCTTTGAAGCAATGGCCTGTGATCTACCAGGTGTGTTTTAGAAGAGTGATTTGTATATACTCCGAGTCTAATAGCAGGAGTTTTTGTGATGTTATAGGCTGACTAATATCTGGTGTGTTCCTGTGAAATTCTAGTGACTCCAAGTTAGCTGGCTTGTAGTAACTTACAAATGAGTATAATGACTCATTTGTAATATCGTCTGCCTAAAGAAGATGGTACTTTTTAGTGTGTATCAAAATGGGAAACAAAGTAAGATTGCTTTCGACATATGAATTCGAGTAAAAGATTAGGTGGCTTATTTAAAATATGGGTTTTAGTTGCTGTTTTTAAAGACCTGCAGTTACCAGTATGGGGAAACTCTATTTTCTACATGTCGTTGCTCCTTGATCCTTGTAGCAGGTATTTTGGGTGGGTAGTTTTTGATGCTTGCATCTAGTTAGGAAAGGGAAAGAGAAGAGCAACCATGATTCAGTTCCTTATCACCATTGCTTGCCAAGGCTTAGTGTACCGTTGCCCGGAGCCTTTTTGGTACACCTTCTTTTCAAAAGGTTGCCTTAGTTTTCAGTGGATATCTGTGTATGCATGCATCCTTGTTTGTGGATTTAGAGGAAAAGCTGTGGTTGCTGGCCCGGTCTGTTTTGGTGTTTGACCAGAGCAATCTGTAAGGTGTACAATATCTGTAGCTGCTGGTTTTCATTGGATACCCATGAGTTTCTGTGTGTGTTGTGGTATTTGCTTCCAATAATGCTCTTGGCTATCAGACCTAGGAATTTGTATATTCTGGCTTGTTTTGTTTTGGTGAAGCTGTTCACGAGAGCTTGTATAAGTTAGTAGTCTCTTGATAGCTAGCTGCTTGCTTACAAGGCTACAAAATATGCTACAGGAACCTCTTCCCCAGCCCCCAACATTTGTGGAGCATGATGCACTCAGGGACGATGTGAGGCAAGAAATATGCATGTTAGCCACTGTCACTGTCTTGAAACTCACACCTTTGAGCATGTTATACCATACCTCTTCCTAGACTGGACAGATCTTACCTTGTCAGGAACTTGCCTTGTAACACAATTAGAAGCAAAGTTAGAGGTGATGAAGCTGTATTGAAAAGATGTGTTCCTGGAGAGGTGCCACCTGTGTCTTTGTCCAGAGCATAACTAGGGTTAGGTTTCAGCTGGGGTTAACTCCTGCCTTGGCTGTGTCAGTCAGGGATATGTCAGACCTACTTTGAGTGTGTTCACAGTAAGAGCTGTTGCCCTGAGATGTTGCAAGGTGGAGAGGGATGGAGGTGCTAGTGTACATGCTCACGTGTAAGTACAGCATGATATGGCTTTCTCTAGGTAATCTGTGGCACTGTGGGTGAACAAATGCTGAGGCTGAGCCAGCTTTTGTCAAGCAGTAAGTTGCCTGTAACGCTAAACTCTTCATCTTGACAAGAGGTGAAAGGAACTTGAAAATAACTGTCCAGCTGCAAGGGAGGCTTGCAACTTCTTTTTGGTCCATTGATATCTGTTGGGTACCTGTTTGCAAACTGGGGAAACTGCAGACAAGCTCAGATTTTAAATTGGTGGCTTGTAAGGGGGTCTCGTGAGTGTACTGTTCAGAGACTTATCATTGTTTGTGTCCTGTCAACTTTCTGTTGGTGTCTGAAAGCTGCCTGGCTTTGCATTCTATTTGTTGCAGTAGGTCTGGACTGTTCTTGGGGAAGGTGATGCCGAGTTAGCTTTGGACTTTGGATCATCATGCTGTATAAGCAATTGGGCTATTGCTCTTCTTTTCCCACTCTACAGTAGAAGCAAGGAACCAACTAAAGGCACAACAAGCTAATCGCCTCTGGAGAAAATAAGCTTTTTGTAGCAAGATCTAACAAGCTGAACTGTAGCAGTAGAAGAACTATCATCCTATTTCGCATATGTAAAGTGATATGTAACTCTTGCTTTCCTTTGTTGCTGAGAGTCCACCTCTGTCAGCATGGATTCCTCAAAACATTTTAAATTGTTTTAGACTTTAGACTTCAAGCTCTCGAAAGGCAGACAGTCTTTGTTTCCTTCTTTGTGTATGATAAATTTTATGGCTGGTCTGTGCCTTGATCTGAGGTGCTTTATTGGATTGTGAGAGCAAAATGGCTTCTGAAGCTGCATTTTCAGACCAGAGTGAGGAGGCTTTTCCCTGGCTGTATGTTTCCATGGTGTCTGCTTGCAGCTTAGCACGTTTGTATTCAGCTCTAGAAAAATGTGTTGTGGGTCAATTGGAAAAGAAAATTCTTAACTCCTTAACTCAGTCTTTGCTTGTGTCTACTTTGTAATGTTTCTTCACAATTATAAGTACTGTTTTCTTGTCATCTTAGAACTTTTTGATAGAACAAGAATGAGAGGATATTCTTGTTTTGACCACTCATCAAGCTGTTGCTAAACTGGTGACTAAACATTTAGATGAGTAATACTGCTTCTTCTGGTGTGGGTGTGTACGTTGTAATTATATGGGCATAGCAGTGTAACCTGTCATGTTTTTTGTCTCCGCCTATTGCCCTCTTCTCTCTTCTTTCAGAGTACTTGAATCCTGAAAACGGAGGGCAGCAGATGTTCTCTATAAGTGATGCTTTTATTAAAGGTAAGGGGAAACTTCAAATATTTCTGCTGTGCTATTTTAATATAATTATGAAAACTTCTTAATGCTTCTTTTATAAGGCATTGACTCTTTAGGAATATTTACTTCACAATAAATCTGAACTTATTTGTGGCAAAACTTATATGTAAACTGTACTCTTAATTTTTTGAATGCCCTTTCAAGCTTAAATTTCTTGCACTTCTCTGATGTCTTCATTCAAAATCACTCAAAGAAAAGCTATGCCAGCAGATGAAGATGTGATATGATTAATTGCACTGCTTCTGCAGAGTAGCTTAAAGCTTCATATCTTAAATTTTTCTGGGTTTCCTGTTATTGCCACCACCACCACTACTACTACTACTTTTGAAATGAAAGGCCATTAGATGCAGTTGTGAGTTTTAAAACTCAGATGCCTTCCATATCATGGCCAGGTGGGCTTGTGGGCTTTTTTCTTCCCAGTTAATCTATTTGGTTTTTTGTGAGCTCGGAGGAGGAGGAAATAAAGAGTTAATCTAATGTCTATGCAGACATAAAAATAAAGTCTTTGGTTAAACTGATACTTCATTTTTAACTGAGCTTTTGCAAGAGAAAGGGACGGGGGGAAAACCAGTGTAACTTCTGTTAATGTGTGCACAGCTCATTTTGTGTATGGAACACCTAGAAGTTCATTGTTGTTTTTAAAGAGTAGCTTTTTCAGTAGTTCTGCTAAGATTACTATTGTAAAGGGATTTTGCAATCATATTATGCGCTCTGAGGAGTTTAAATCTTGAACTCTGAAGGCTTACATACATGCTGATGAAAATTTATACACTGCTAACGTAAATGACTTGTATTATTAGTCAACCATTATGAGAATGGGGAAGTTTATAACTTCCCTCTATAATATAATACCTGTGTAGAAAATAACCTAGTAAGTCTTTCAAAGCACAGAAGACTGTGCTGAAATAACATCTAATCTTGCTACTGTGAAACAGAGACCAGTTCTAAGGAGTTACTGCACAGTATAGTGATTGTAAGTAGCAGCCCTCTCCAAGCAGGGACTGTCTTACACTGTTGAAACATGCTTTCTGTTTCCAAAACCTGAAATGACTGTAGTTTGTAGTGACACTTGGGATTTAAAACATTGTATTCAACGGATGCACCCTTCATCAGCATCCCGTTGATCATAGCTGTGAGAGATGATGATCATAGCTGTGAGAGATGATGATCATAGCTGTGTTTATGATGGTTAGGTGGATGGAAGAGACAAGATGTGCAGAGATCTTTTGAAAAGCTTGTACCACTTTCTTGACAGACGATCCTTGAGAATTCTGCAGTATTAAATACTGTGACGTGGGCTGGATGAACCAGCCTGCTGGCAGCTTCTTCTGCACTTGAGCAGCAAAGTGATGGTGGGTGGGATCAGAGCTGCAAGTCACATAAAGGTTCGAAAGTCTGACATATGTGTTGGTAGTATAGCATTTCTTTAAAATATGTTTGAGAGATGTGTTGAGCAAGGCCCTTGCCAAGATATTTTTGATACTTGTGCTACAACCTGGATGAAATTGCTAAGTCTTTAATGCCACTTGTACATAGATGTCTTCAAATCAGCAGCTTTTTATGGATCAAATTAGTGCCTTTGACCAATGTTCTAAGTCTAAAAGGCGTTATGATTATATATTATGAATATACACATTTGGAATTTGCTGCTTCTTTATAGGCAAAACTGATCTATAAGATATTTTTCCCTTGCCTTAGCAAGCTTGGTAACAATTCAATTCCAGAAGAGAAAACCTGGTTACAATTCAATTCCTGAAGAGAAAACCGTCTGCTCTATATTGGTAGTACAAGAATTTTAGCAGTTCACTTTTGCTTTGTACACCCACTACTGTTATACTTAATGCTGTTTGTTGCATCATGTTACCATGACGTTTAGCTCAAACTCAGTATTTCAAGAGGCTTAGACTTATGTCTTAGTCAATTCTTTCCTTTTCAAAGTAGCCTTTCACAAAAACACAGACGTTCAACTATGACCTTAAATTAACAAGATTTGTTTGTCTCTTACAGAGTCATTGTTCAACAGGAGGGTGGAGGAGAAGTCGAAAGAACTCTTTTTCACACCCCTAGGCTGGCACCACAGCAATCTGGATCTGCTGAGAGAAGAGAATGGCGAGAAACAAGCAATGGAAAGGCTGCTGTAAGAAACATGTAGCAAAAAGAAAATTGCATATCTTGAGTAACAGTTCCTGAATCCCCTCTTTTCCACCACCTCTCAGTGGGACTTGATCTACAGTGGACAGTACAAGGAACTAATTGGCATTAAGAAAACATTTTACATTTTGATTGCTTTTTTCTCTGTGATTTTTGTATATTGAAGTACAGGACCAGAGCTGACTGTATAATGTTATAGGCAGCTCTTCCCTTCAGAGGACATCCTGCACTGTGAATTTTAAGAAATATACTCCTGAAATGTGACTTCAACTAATCGCTACTCTATTTTTCTCAAGACAAATCTATTTGTTTTACCTTTTTTTATAGGTCTGCTAATCACAATCACATGATGGCTCTGCTTCAGCAGCTTCTGTACAATGAGTCCCTGTCACTGTCCTGGAGGGATATCATTGTACCTGTGGTTTGCCAGGTAGTTCAAACTGTACGGCCGGATGTCAAGAACAGAGATGATGACATGGATATCCGCCAGTTTGTCCACATCAAAAAAGTAAGTTTGAAACAGTGGATGTAAAGAAACAGAAGGATGCAGCTGCTGGCAGCGTCCCCTTCCCACTGCTACCAGCATGTTCAGTGGTGTAATTGGCCAATGTGGCCTGTGGATAAGGTGGCGTTCTAGAAAAAGTTGCACAGAATAAACTTTGCATCCTGTGAAAGGTACTTTAATGCCCTGGAGATGAATGTCCTTTCAGGCTGTAGGCTGCAGAAGGTAACCAAGAGCAACACCTCTGTAATGACTTGCTTCCTTTTTTGGTTTCTGCTTGTTTTGTGCTTGCAATGGAACTGTACTGAATGCTGGATAAGTAGCTTCCAGGACTTTATGTGGCAATCTGCTGCCCTGTACCTGTCCATTATGGAGGACTGAACTTCCATCCCAAGTACAATGACTTTCTTCAAGAAGAAAACTTAATTGTTGTGGGATAGCGCATCCAGTTCTGCCAGATGGACCAGCATTGACGTTGTTGAACTGTGGGGCTGGAGTTACGGCATTCAGAGTTTCTTCTGAGAGGCTGACGTGAAACTAATATACAAGGATCAAAGACTCAGGCATATTTTTCTTTGGCATTATTCACCTCAGGAGGCCTCTCTTGGTTGGAAACCATGTAGGATATGAGGAAAGCCTTATGGTTCTAGTGTGTTATCTCTTCAGTCAGTTATTTATGCCTCACCTGAACTGCCGTTCAAAGAGGAGATGTTCAGAGGTGAAAGCTTTGTAGCTGTCTGCTCTTTTTACATGCTGATCACAGAATTGTTCTCTGAAACAAGTTACTCGGAAACCTGTTTCATGTTGTTTATTGCTCCTGTGTTGTATCATTGGTTGTGACTGTAGGCACACCAGCCGTGTGTGTGATGCGTTCAAGTAGTAGGTAGAGCTTCATTTGGTTTTCTTTTTTTTTATTTTCCTTCTTTTTCTTCCGTTTTCTTTCCTTTCCTTACAACTTGTTTTAGTGGGTTGGCATGTGCAAAGGTGTGTGCCGCCCAGGGCCTACAGAAGTTAGGTTCCCTTCTTATCTTCCAGAGTTTACCCAGTTAAACAAATATACATCAGTTGGGAGGGTTTTAGAGTTCCTGGAACTTAGTACTTGTTTTCATTTTGTCCTTAGTTTGCCAGACTTTAAAGGAAATGTTTTGTGTCCAGCATGACTGTATCTTTCATCTGATAATTAAGGGTGTAGCTGAAGCTTGCAGGTCAGCTACAATAGGTATTCTGTGTATTAGGGTTATTGCATTAGAAGTTATGTGAATGTATGACAGTTCTAAAAATGTTCTTTGCTTTATTAGATCCCTGGTGGAAAGAAATTTGACTCCATGGTGGTGAATGGATTTGTTTGCACTAAGAATGTTGCACACAAAAAGGTAATGCAGGCTTGGTTAATGAAGTGCTGGCTGTAGTGTATGCTGGGGAAACAAATGTGCTGTGAATTCCTCTTTGTCGTGAATCTTTTCTTGCCACTGAGGAGGTTTGCGAGTTTTCTCTAGTTTTAGACTCTGAAGAAGAACAGCTTTTAAAACATTTCTTTTCCAAGCTATTTTGGTTTAGCCCAGAGATTCTAGGGGCGAAGCTTTCCTCATGCATCTTTCCGCCCCTACCACTCTAGAAGGTACCTAATAATTAATCCAAGTTTTAGCCAGAATAAGGCATTTGTGATTCTGACTTATGACAGTATAATAAAGTGATCCTTCAAGTAAGGCAGGATGTCAAGATAGAATTGATCTGGATGGAGGCTCGAAAGTGCATAAAGTCTTCAGAGTTCTCGGGGGTGACTGTAGAAACCTCTAGCATTGCACTGTTACTGGACAGGAGCTGTTAAATTCCAACAACTGGGTGTAACACCAGAAGGAGGAGGAGGAATGTGTAGTTGAGTCTGCAGCTGGGAGTAGCTGAGACACTTTTTTTGGCGGTAAAAAACCAACCATGAGGAGTCTGTCTTTTTTTCTTGTGTACTTTTTCCCTTTCAGGTGTTTATATTTTTGTTTTAACTATTTTTGTGTCTTTCTTAGATGAACTCTTGCTTAAAAAATCCCAAAATTCTTCTGCTGAAGTGCTCAATTGAGTACCTCTATCGAGAAGAAACAAAGTTTACCTGCATAGACCCTATAGTACTTCAGGTGAGAGCATGCTTTTGTTCCTGGTTAGTATTGCCTGAGGACTAGTGATTCAAACAAAATGATGAGTAGCACACGTCTGATTTTTATTTTCAGCATAAGGCGAAGTTGAGTGAGTGGGATTGCATAGGAAAGAGAAAAATTTCTAGCAGCTGGCTAAGAAAACTGCTGCAGTGAATACAGTACAAGCTTGTGGTCTTGTGCTGGTGGTTTTGTCATCAGCTTACAGGTGCTGAGAGTGATCTGATCTCAAATGCAGTGTTTTAGGAAACACATTTTGTTTTTAATGGTATAGTATTTAAGGACCATACGGTTCAGAAGGTCAGAGCTAGATGATGGATTCAGTGCATGAAGAAACATTAGAAAAGTTAGCGTAGGTGAGGGTTAGGTTGCACCCATGTTATTTCTTGTCAGGCGTGAGAAGATGGGACACTAATCAACCTAATGAAGTGACTAACTACAAGATGTCCCTTGTGAAGAGGTGCCCTGCCCCGGTGAGCAGGGAGGTGCCTTAAGTATTGAAATGGATAGACCTTTTCTTTGACACAGTGCATTCCTGTCTGAGAAACAGTCTTTGGGTGTTTGCCAGGATGCTCACAACAGGGTGTTCAATGCCCTACTGAGCTTGGGCTATAATATTTGTTTCTGTATTTGTCTATTTCCTTAAGACTACTTCTGTTTAGTTATGAAAGCTTTAGCAATAAAATTTATGTCTGCATAGTGAGTTAGCTTTCTAGTAAAAGCTTAAACTGAGACCTGCCCTTTGTATGAATGGGATAGAAGTATCTACTGTAATTTCTAAGTATTAGTGTCTGTGGTTATTTCAGAGTCTGCTTTAGAACTATTTGTGTATCTGTGTTAAAAGTCCTGTAGGACAGAAAATACTGTGGAAATACTAGTTCAGTTGAAAAGATTAGCTTCCAAGCAAAACCTTTATCTTTGCCAAACTAACATGAATATTTGTATTCTGAGGAGCTGGCAAACTGCTTTTGTGGTATCTTTCTCTTGCACTGACTGAGAGCTGCAATACCACACTTGAGAATACCTGGCTTGTGAAGCTGTATCCTCCCTCTAGCAGTGGTAGGCCTTTAGTTCTGATAGAGTCGCTTATGACAGAGTTACAGCCTTGCTCTCTCTTTGTGTGCACGGTAATAAAAGTGTGGGGGAGATGGCACGATAAAGCCAGAAGGTGGGCATGGTTACAAGAGCAACTTTGTGGTGCACAATGTTTGGGATCCCACTCCAAAACCACTGTCCCAGGTACAGATTTAGGGACTGGGGCTCTTTGCGCAGACTTCTAGAAGTGTAGAGTACTGACATAGTCGTTGTGAATGGAATTGTCTCTGAGTGCCAGCACTCAACATTAGCATGGAACTGAAAGTGAGGACCATAATACTGCAAACAGCTTTGGTTTAGGATACTCTAGTTCTAGCACCTTTCGAACATAAAACCTTTTTCAATGTAAGGATGCTAGGTGCCCGTATATATATATGTTTGGAGTCTAGTGCAAGTTTTTTACTTCAGACTGTCATTGGACTATATCCTCATGCAATTACTGCGTATAACAAATCACTGATAAACTGGTTGTTGTTCCGTGTGGGTGGGGAAATGTGCACAATAGGCAACTGATGGTGCTTTATAGGTATCTGGTTTCCCTGTTTTATAGGAAAGGTCAGTATATAAATGGGAGTAATATCAGGCACTTCAGTGTTTTTTTTTTTTCAGATGGGTTTCCAGTAGTTAACTTTCATGCTTTGTCCTGTCTGCAGGAAAGAGAGTTCTTGAAGAACTATGTACAGCGGATTGTTGATGTCAGGCCTAATTTGGTCCTTGTTGAGAAGACTGTGTCCCGAATTGCCCAGGACATGCTTTTAGAGCATGGTATCACTCTGGTCATCAATGTCAAGCCGGTGAGCATTTCCTGTCAGAGCCAAGACAGGCCTCGTGGTGGATCTGTGTAATTTCTTCTTGTAGCCATCTCACTGGAAAAAGCAAATTGTTGTCTTACTTTCTCCTCCAAGCAAATCTGGGCTCTTTATTAATGGTTCCTCTTCCAAGAAGGCAAGACAGACAAACCTAGAGAGTAACTTTTCCTCAGCTATTCACAGCTACTCTGCTGTGTCCTTGCTTGGTAGGTCTTTGTACCCTGTCTTGGTTCTAGTTGACTACTATTTGTAGCAAATCCTGCATGCAAATCCTCAGTGATCTCTGGAGAGCCTCTCAGTCTCTGTGGGGAAGGTTGCAGACAGCCAGAGAGGCTGTGGGAGCTGGCTGAGCTCCTGATAGCAAGAACTATGCTGACTGCTTTACCTCCTGGAAATTTTTTCTCTTGAACAGATTCAGATATCTCCAAGGACATAGTTTTACCTCTCACCAGAAATACTTACCCAGCTGCTTTTCTAAGATTCTTCTGTATTGTGGATGTGTGTTTATGTGGCTGGGTTTAACCCAGAGTTTGTGTCTCAGTGAGAAGTTTCCTTGATCAAACTGACACTTTTTTTTCAAGAGCGAGCTAAGGATGCCATTGTCCTCTTTGCACTGTGGATTCTTACTGTTCTTCCCATTTTTACAGCAAGTGTTAGACCGAGTAAGTCGAATGACCCAGGGAGACTTAGTGATGTCAATGGATCAACTGTTGACCAAGCCACGTCTGGGAACCTGTCATAAATTTTATATGCAAGTTTTTCAATTGCCCAATGGTGAGTAAAGCTTGGTGTGTCTTAGCTTTTCTGTGTGAAAGGGTAAATGCTTTACTTTTCTTTACTAGATATGAACTGTTGGGTGCCTTGTGTGATCGAGTATTATCCTTCCTGCTCATTTTTCTTTACTTCTGTTACATCTTGGTACTACAGTGAGCTGAAATTGAACGCAAAAGCATGATCTTATTAAGATGAGACACATTAGATTTTGATTAGACTGGCTTCTTCCTTCCAAAATGTTTTCTCTTCCCACAACCCTGGAGTCTGTTTAGTCCAGATTCCTGTTTAAAACTGGAAGGATAAATTTCAATACAGGATCAGATTTCTCGGGGCTTTGTCAGCCAACTGTTGAAAATATTGCAGAACAGAGATTTCATATCCTGTCTGGGCACCTGTTCAAATGCCTAACCATCCTCAGCATAAAGAATTTTTCTACATAGAAATGGAGAATCATAGAACAGCCCAGGTTGGAAGCAACCTCGAAAGACTAACTGGTCCAACTTAACGTATCCAATCAAAATTTGCCTTGTTGCAATTTGTGCAGGCTGCCCCTTGTCCAGTCATTGAGAAGTCAGATTCCTTTTTCTCTGTAACCGCCTTTAGGCAGTGGACTTCTGCGAAGAAAGAAGAAATGCTACTTCACAGGTTACCAGTGGTGTTGGCACATATAAATGCTGTTGATGCAAGTCTTTGTGGAGATACAATCTTTACATCTCTTCCCCTTCCATTTCCCCATGCCCTCTTCTAACCTTTAGATTGCACTCAAGATTTTATAGGCTTTTGACTTGTAATAATGAGCAAATGTGCCTGGGAAGATAGTGGTTCTTTCATTTCGCTGTTGCAGAGTCTACAGTAATCTTGGAAGACATTGTTTAGACCAATGTGTTTTATGTCACCTTTGCTTAGGCTTTATCATGACTTGTGTTACAAAACAGGAAAAGTTTTATAGCAAATGCCAGTTTTGTTTGCAAAAGTAAGTTATTTCCATACAAGAATGTGAATTTCTGCAGATGGATTGTGCTACTGATGTTATTCTTATTCACTGTTAGTCTCTGCAGTGTGTAAGCTACCTAAGAGCAGGTTAGCTGTAGTTGTCATCCTAACTCCTACCTGTTTTTTTACTTCTAGACCAGACAAAAACTCTGATGTTCTTTGAAGGGTGTCCCCAGCACCTGGGTTGCACTATCAAGTTGTGTGGTGCTGCAGAGTATGAGCTGGCCCGTGTGAAGGAGATCCTGATCTTCATGGTCTGTGTGGCTTATCACTCCCAGCTGGAAATCTCTTTCCTTATGGATGAGTTTGCCATGCCCCCTACTCTGACCAAAAACACCTCCTTTCATTCCCTTATTGAGGAGCCAGGAGATGAGAACGAGCAACAGAACTTTTTCAATGGTGAGGATTTCAGCCCAGCAGTCAGAGACATTGAATTAGCCTCTGAAAAGCTGCCTGTAATCTCCGAGTCAGTGTCCTCTGATGAGGTCAGCTTGCTTGAACAAAGAGGTTTATTTGAGAGAGATGACCAAGAGAGCAGTCAACTGGAAGTGGCATCCTCAAAACAGCAAGAACACCACAGAGTGGAGTCACTATTTCCAGTGTTCAACCCTGTACCTCCTACAATACCTGAAACATCCCTGCTGCCTCTCCATGGCATGGGCCAACACTTGGTCACTCTGGACAGCCAGACACTAGAACCTCTTCAACAGGCAGATGATGTGCAAGAGTCCAAGAGTCAGATGAGAGTTTTCAGAGACCCTCTCCAGGATGATACTGGTTTATATGTCACGGAAGAGGTGACTTCTTCTGAAGATCGTCTCAAAACTTACTCTGCAGCATTTAAGCAGGAGTTGAAAGATGTAATTCTCTGTATATCTCCTGTAATGGTGTTCCGAGAACCATTTCTTTTGACTGAAAAAGGCATGAGGTGCCCTGCCCGGGAATATTTCCCCGAGCAAGTTTATTGGTCTCCTCTCCTCAATAAGGAATACAGGGAGTTGGAGAGCAGAAGAAAGAGACAATTATTGCGGGATCTCTCTGGACTACAAGGAATGAATGGGAGTGTCCAACCCAAGACTATCCAAATCTTACCTTCTCACGAGTTGGTTAATACTAGAATTGCAGAACACGTAGGTGATAGCCAGAGCTTAGCCAGAATGCTGGCTGACTATCGGGCCAGAGGAGGGAGGATACTACAGAAAAGCACAGATCCATTTGCCCAAAGTAAGGATGTGTCTGGTGTCCCTACTGGAAAAACTGGGTGCAGAATTGAAGAGAATGAGAAGGGACTGGCTCAGAGCGAATCTTCATGGTCTCATAAGGTAAGATTCAAAGCTATGTTTACTGAAAACCCAGGTTAAATCAGTCTCTCCTGGTAATAAAGTGGTGTGTCATTAAATGTTAAACCAGAGCTATGGTGTATTTTTGTGGGTTTTTTTTTTTTTTTGACTGGGTCAGAACTGCAATTTAGATGGCATCGGTCTGGGCACGTAAACAACTCAGTGTGACCAGAGACTATTTGGATATAAGAAAGCAGAAGAAGAGATTGACCACAAAATTTCCTGAGAAGGGAAGAGGTTGTGAGGCTCTACTTTCTGAGAAATGCACAAAGTCAGCTAAGAATCAGTGTGTTACGTTGCCTGTTCAACTCAGCTGCATGTGACTGAAAATGAGTACGTGAAGAGGGAGAAAACTGAAAGAAATTGTTTCTGAAGCTGAACTTTCTTGCTACTTGTATTGGTGACTTCTAAAAGTGTAATCTTTTCATCTTCAAAAGGCTTAATGTCATGGAAACAGCATTAGCCATAATTACGTGAAAGTGTTTGTAAATTTTGAGTAATCTGAAGAAATATGAGAATCTCATAATTGGGGTGGAATGCATCTTCTTTGAAACTTCAAAGCAAAGCAGTATGTGCTTGTAATAAAAATATTTAAAAGTTTGGGAAACTGCCATGAAAGTAACTAACTTATCTCTGAGGACCAATGTTGTTTAACATCTTTTTTGGAGACATGGACAGTGGGATTGATTGACAGGCTTGAGGGGTGGGCCTGTGTGAATCTGAGAACCTCATGAAGTTCCATGAGGCCAGGTGCAAGGTCCTGCATCTGGCTTGGGGCAATCCCAAGCACAAGGACAGACTGGGTGGAGAAGGGATGGAGAGTAGCTCTGAGAAGAAGGCCTTGGGGATGCTGGTGGATGAGAAGATCAAAAGGAGCTGGCAGTGTGGGCTTGTAACCCGGAAAGAAAACTGTATCCTGGGCTGCATCAAAAGAAGCGTGACCAGTGAAAGTCGAGGGAGGTGATTCTCCCCCTCTACTCCACACTCCACTCTTGTGAGACCTCTCTTGGAGTACAGCATTCAGTTCTGGAGTCAGCACAGGAAGGACATAGATCTGTTAGAATGAGTCCAGAGGAGGGCCATGTAGAAGGTCAGAGAGGTGGAGCACAGGCTGAGAGTTGGGGTTGTTCAGCCTACAGAAGATAAGGCTCTGGGGAGACCTTATAGCAACCTTCTAGTACTTAAATGGGGCTACAGGAAAGCTGGAGAGGGGCTCTTTATCAGGGAGTGCAGGGATAGCACAAGAAGTAACAGTTTTAAACTGAAAGAGGGGAGATTTAGATTAGATATTAGGAAGAATTTTTTTCCTGTGAGGGTGGTGAGGCACTGGAGAAGTCCCTGGAGGTCTTCAAGACCAGGTTGAATGAGGCTTTGAGCAACCTGATTCAGTGGAAGGTGTTCCTCCCCATGTCAAGGGGGCTGGAACAAGGTGATCTTTATGGTTCCTTCCAACCCAAATCACTCTATGATCCTCTGAAAAGAATTTTGGGACTTCTTTGAACTGGAAGCTGTTCAGGAAAAACGCTATGAACAAGAGTAGTAGAGCTCACCTCTTGGAATAATCAACCATTTTGGTCCCTGAGCCAGTCAGCCTGCAAGTTCTTGAGAACTCACTTCTTAATTGGCGCTTAAATGTAAATCCGTGTAGCTTCACAGTCTATAATCTTACAGATGTAAGGCTAGCCCTTGCTCTGAATCAGACTGGTTGATGCTGTTTTAAATTCATTCAGTGATCAAAGGAAAGTATTTGGTAACTTCATAGTTCCTTAGGGTGTGGAAGGAGAAACCGCTCCATTCCAGCAACAGTGTGGTAAATCTCTTCACAAAGGACAGAAAGGTGGAAGTCTTTCTGTAGCCCGAATGAGTAATTGAAATATGATATATTGGCAGAGTTTTGACTGCAAGGTGTCCTAAACTGTACGGTGCTTTGGATGTTTTTCGGGTTTTTTTCTGTTTCTCTTAGCTTCCTTTCCACAGAAACACACGTGTTCCTTGGTTTCTTTATACACATTAGTTATGCTGTTCTAAAAGTGGTACTTGGCAGTTATGCATGGTACAAGTCTACGTGAGGGTCAGAGATAATGCAACATTAACACCTACAAAGGGAGCGAGCAGAGATTTGTCTGTATTTAAAATGCTAGAATAGAATTTTGTTATCGAAAGTTGTGTGTCGGTGGATAGAGGTGTCTGTAACCAGCAAATGAGTTGTTCTCTCTCTAGCAGGTGGATTGCCTGAGTCCGGTAAATCATCAGAGGCTCTGCGTTCTCTTCAGTAGCTCTTCTGCTCAGTCCAGCAATGCTCCAAGTGCCTGTGTTAGCCCCTGGTATGGAAACTACTCCTCTGTTGCTTGTGTAAATTGTAATCTTTTGTACTAAGTCAAGGTCAGTGCTTGCCTTGTAGCAGTAGTTCTCTGAGCATTCCTTGGTCAGTTGTGCCCATCCTGTAACAGGGACGGTTGAGAAAAGTTTTATCTTGCCTAGTCAGGTGAATCCAGAGCAATATCTCTTAGGCTTGAATGAGGAAGTCCAGCCTAAAACAGAGTGCTTTAGTTGGTCCTTCAATGCAGAGTAACGTATGTGTGGAGAGGGCACTGCACATAGTCTTGTGCAGAAGAGTTAGGGTATATAAACACAGAAGAATGTCCAAGCCCAAAAACAAGCCTTGAGAGAATCTCAAGGTACTGATGGATTGTATTATCTGAGACTGACTTTTGAATATATTACTGTCTTTCCCGTCTCATAGTCAATGTCATTTAGAGCTTTAACTGAATTTCCAGCTTAGGGGGCTGTAATTTGTTTATTGTGTGCAACTTAAGACATGCTTCTAGCTCTTTTTAACAGGACAGGTCTTGGTGTTTCATTATCTAGCTCAAGTAAAAATGTAGAGGTGGCTTTCTTACAGTGAAAGGTCTAGAGCTCCTGTAAAAGCTTAGGAATTAACCAAAGAAGGTGGTAATAAACTCACTAAACAGCAACAGAGGATGTAGATCACTAATATTAAAGATGTCTGAATTGTGACACTTAAACTGATACTTACATATTTTAAGTACCTTGGTCACCTTGCGTTCTAAGAAAACAAAAGTTGCTATTAAATCTTCCAGAAGAATAAGGTTTTCTTAAGGCTTTTTTCATCTTCTGGATGTACCCTCTGTGTAACTGTTTAAAATTTAGTGTTTGAGGCTTCAACCTGTCCAGACTTCCCTGCCTGGTTATTCTTGAACATGATCTTCAAAAGGGCAATTGAATTGTATTCAAAATCTAAATGTCAAACTTCACAGCAGGGATTTAGGAAGGGTAGTCAGGAGGTAAAAAAGCCTATGAAGGTATACAGGCCTAAAAACAAGCCAGCAGCAGGTGTGGGTCTGTGCACCTAAAAGCCATTGTGCAGCTCACAGGTGGCAGCATCCACTGTCTAAAGCTTTTCTTTCTCTGCTTTAGGATTGTGACAATGGAGTTCTATGGAAAAAATGACCTGACTCTAGGGATTTTTCTGGAGCGCTACTGTTTCAGGTGAGGTGGAACTTACTCTAGATCTCATTCTAAAGGAAGAAGCTTTTGATAGCTTGATGAAGTTGACCTGGTACCCTCTTCATAGGCTCTATTTCCTGTGCCCTTAGCAGAATAGCAAGTGTGCAGAGCCAGCTGTGTCCTAGTAAAGCTTATCACTTAAATCTGTTGCTCCATTTGCTTTATTATTATGCTGTAGCAAAATGGGAACTGCATTTAAGAATTCACTTACTCATGCTCACTTTTTGCAAGCAAATACATCCACTGTTTTCCTACTTTGTATCCCATTCCCTGTTTCCTTTAATGAAGTGGAACAGATTATGAAGCAAGACTTACAGGTTCGTAAAGACAGATGTGTTCACTTAGCACTTTCTTGTAGCAATTAGGGCTCTTAGGGACTAGTTAAGAGCCTAAGCGTTTATTCCAAATGGAACTTTCATACACTTCTGGAAAAAAACCTACTCTTGCTGTTATCTGAATGTATAAGAGTAAGGCTTTGTCCTGTCTGCAGGGTGGCTAATAAAAATGGTCGAAAATGCTTTTAGGCCTGGCAAAGTACTGTATCATTTATTTTATCTGACAGAGGTGCAAGTTGTTACATTTCAGTAATAGCCAATACTGCCAGAGTACCGTACAGAGCCTCAGCAGGCTGTGAAGCTGGATAGGTACCCTGTGGCTCCTCAAAAGACGTAATTACTCTGTTCTCTCCGTTGGCCACTGGCAAAATGCTCTTAATGTTAAACCTTCTCTGGAGGAACAAGTATTTCTTCTTGTGCTCATCAATGAGGAGGAGGAGCTTAGCTGCTCACTTTTAAGTTCTGTTTTCTCTCTGCTGATCCAGCTACTGTGTGCTGAAGTGAAAGTTTCTCAGTCTTCATGGTTTCATAATTTTTTTTTTTTTTCATATGAGCAAGGAGGATCTGGGCTTTTTTCGACTCCTTCTGTTTCTGAAGAATTCCTTATTTCACTTTGGTGCTTAAACAATTCAGCTTTTATCTTTCTGATGTCAGTCTCTCTTCCCTGACTTAAAAACAACCCATACTCACTACTTCACGAGCTGAAACATTACCGTTTTGAAGGCTCTTTGGCACATCTTTGTCCTCAGCAGCCTTTGCACTGCTACAGTGCCGAAGTGGTCTTCTGATTTTGTGCCAGGCACTTCCAGATGCTTGATCCATGTTTTGTGGACTATATGAAATATGTTGGTAGGAAGTAAATAATTGTGAAAAGGTTGTGATAGCAATCAGTAGCCAGTCACTGCTTTGGGCACCTATACAGCCACTCCTGGCAAGGGAACTTCCCTACATGTTGTTTCTAAATGAGTACAATTCACTCTGCTAAAACAGCCTTCACTAAAGGCTTAGGAAACTTTTACCATAAAGATAACTAGTACTGTGATATTAAAAGGCATATTAGATATCTTGAATCAGTTCTTAAGCAGTGCCCAGCAGAAGATAATTCGTGTTTCCACTTCTCTCTATAAGGCCTTCCTACCAATGTCCCAGCATGTTCTGTGAAACACCAATGGTGCACCACATTCGTCGCTTTGTTCATGGGCAAGGCTGTGTGCAAATTGTGCTAAAGGAGCTGGACTCCCCAGTCCCTGGGTACCAGCACACCATTCTTACTTATTCCTGGTGTAGACTGTGCAAACAGGTAAGGATGTGGACCTAACGATTGCTATTCCTGTTATGACTGGCCTTATATCAAAGGGCAGCACTCCTGCAAAAGTGCTTATCCCTGGAGCTATGGCTAAACCAGCATAAGACCTGTTACTGATACAGATGTTTTCATGTGTCTACAAATTCCTCTTGTAGAACTGGGGCTGTTGAGGATGGTGTATCTCTGGTGTGAGATAGTCTTGTTGGATAGCGTCAAACTTGGCTCTCAGAGGATAGGTTTAAGTGGAGTTGATGCATTGTTGGAAACTAATCTATGACACATGGAAAAAATGAAGTTACCCTCTTAGAGACCCTGCAGTGAATGAGTACAAGCATCAAAAGAATGTATATATAGGGAAGGACAGACACTGAGATCTACTGGCTTAGTAATTTGTTAAAGCCACTTGGTATTCTTTGATCTGCTATGGACTTGACAGTCTGCATTGCATCAATATGATGTCTAGACTTCTTTTAGTAATCATTAGAAAGTAAGTAATGTCTTCATTAGAGGAATGATAAATTGCTTTAAAAAAACCAGGGTAGATTGTTTATTATCTGAGACTTGTTCTGTAATTTTGCTAAGAAAACATTACCAACTGAATACTCATCTCTAGCTAAACACTGTAAAACGTAAGAGCCTTCAAAGAGATGGGAATAAAATTTAATTAAAAAAGATTCATGCGGTGCCTGAAAGGCAAAACGTCTCAATTACCCATGCAGATGACTCAGTTCACCTACTTATGCTGGCTTGAATGTAGGTGTTGGATTTAAAGATACCTGTAGGAAATTAATGTAATTGCTGAAGGCAAGCCCTGTGCTGCTGTGTATACACCTGTTCTGTGACCTTTTATTTCTGTGTGCGCATGTAAACACTAATACGTTTGTGGCTATTAAGTATATGGTGGCTCTCTAAGCTTGTAAGCACTGCTGAAGTTGAAATACTCTCCAATGTAGTAGTAGTTCAAGAATCACCAGGGAAAAAGTATATGATGAAACAGCTGCTGCTGACTGGGTGGCTGCACATTGTCTCTTTGCAGAGAGACAGCATCCCAGATATAATTTTCTGTCAAGGATATGTTTGCATTCCCCTAACTTAACATCTGTCATCATCAACTAGCAGTTGTTGTTTATTATAACTATGTGTGACCTTAGCTTTGCATAAATGCTGTCTTTGTTATTTAGTGTGCTCCAGGGTCACAGGTGCTTCTTGTACCAGAAATACTAGATTGCTGTCTAGGTTAGCCTGTCCTTAATCTTGACTGAAGGATGAAATTAAGACAATCATCTTTCTATTTTTCAGGTGACACCAGTTGTTCCCCTTTCCAATGATTCTTGGTCTATGTCTTTTGCAAAATATCTTGAACTGCGATTTTATGGGCACCAGTACACTCGAAGGGCCAATGCAGAGCCTTGTGGTCATTCGATTCACCATGACTATCATCAGTATTTTTCCTATAATCAGATGGTGGCATCTTTCAGGTGAGGCCCACTGCTAAAAAATTCCTTCTCTCTGTATAGTACTATGTGAAGCATGTTGCTCCTGTAAGGATTCATCACATCGATCTTTGAGTACAGCAGGGGTGTCAAACTCATGGCCTGTGGGCCAAATTTGGCCCTCCACCTTGTTTTGTCCAGCTTGGCACCTTGTTTCTACCCAGCAGCAGTGCCAAGCTCCTTGTCCCTGCGCTCCTGTCAGTGCCAGTCACGTGTGCAGAGTGTGACGTGTTACCCTGCAGGAGCAGGAGAATGGAAGGAGCTGTGAGAGTGACACCCCTGGAGTAAAGCATGGGATAGCATAACTGCACTATAACCACAAGTGCAGGATTGTGCGCTGGCTTGCAGAGGGCATTGTGGGTGCCATCACTGTCCTGGAAGGAGTGGGCAGTGTACCTTCATGGTGCAGAAGGGAAGCACTTTTCTCTGTCCAGTCACAAACTTTCAGAATTTTGTTTTTGCAGCATGGTCTGTGGTTTTACTTTTTGCCTAGGAGATAAATGAGCAGAGCATTGCTGCTACAAAAAGGAACGAGAACGCTAGAGGGATTGACAGTGCCCCTTTTCATATAAGGGCAACAAACCGTAATAGTGGTGTAGAATTCTTACTCTGTGGGGAGAGTCTTGCTAATGGCTGTCATATTGCCTTCTCAGCTACTCTCCAATCCGCTTGCTTGAAGTGTGTGTCCCACTGCCCAAGATCTATATCAAGAGACAGGCTCCATCAAAAGTTGCTATTTTGCAGGATCTCAAGGATTTCTCTCAAAAGTAAGCTTTGTTTTTAATGCATTTCTCAGCTTATTTGTATTTTTGACATTTACTAGCAGAACACAAAACCATTTTTGCTATATAGATAAGTCTTGCTAAATATTCATTATTTAACAGAAAAATGATGGTTTTAAACACATTTATATGTGCATATGCTTCTAATGGAGGATGGTACTGGAATTCACTTATTACCTTTACCTGCTCTGTCTGTACTGATCTCTCACCTTTTAATCTGGTGGCAATTCAGCTTAAATGTAGCCAGTAGAAACTGGGATTCTTCTCTTCTGCATCCCTGAATGTTGCAGCGTTTAAGTGATACCGCATATTTCTGAAAGATGTTGCCAAGTAGCCACTGAGAAGGTTGACCATTAACTGGTGTCCTTAACATCGCTTTTTCTTACAAAATGCCTTCTCAAGCATAGCTGAAGTATTTCTAGTTCCTCCCTTTAATACTGAAAATAGAACAGAGGAGGTGGTCCTAGAAATCTTGATCTGGAAACTGCAAGTAACACTTTGTACCCTTAGCCTTACAATCCCTTTTTAAAGAGCTGACCAAGTTTAAACCGTGACTTCATCCCAGAAAAACTGCAAAGGCAACTAAGCTCTGGTGCATAAAAACAAACAAACAAACAAACAAACAACCCCCCCCCCCCCCCCACTGCCTTTGTTAGCTTTTCAGTATGATAACAGCAGACAGTCTGGTACCTCCATACCTCCTTGTAGTCTAAGGTAAACTACTGTAAACACAGACACCTTCTAAATGTAACAAAAAAATGGGAGAGAGGCCTGATGGAAATTGTATTAAATGCAGCCTGATTGCTGTTCTGCCTGGTGGCAGCATTTCCAATATGGCAGATGTCTCAGTGGCTGCCTGACTTCAGACCCTGTGGAGCTTTGTTTAAAGTTGAGATAGAGTTACTCACTCTGTCTATCTCTGAGCCTTTCTGGTGGAGGAGTAGCTTGCAGTTCCAGATTCTTCCTAGACACAGATGATGCAATAGTTCCCTTCTGCTATTAATGTGTTTGTGACATTTGTATTGCCTTCTGACAACTTCCGTTGCTAATAGTAAGTTGTAAAGAGAAATGTCAGCATGTGTAACTTCTAGATTTCTGCTCTACTAATGAATTTTTCCCAGCTTTCCCTCTAAATTCAATTGAGCAGCCTACTGTGCGGAAGACGGTCGTGTATGGTTTGTTGTGTTCATAAATGCTAACTTTAAATGCATTCTGACTTCTATTAAAAATTTTGAAGATGTTCCAAGTAGTCACAGCTCCACTCTTTGCATCCCTGTTGACAGGGTATCGCAAATGTATCTTGCTGTTGATGATCGCCTTGCTTCTCTGAAAACGGATACTTTCAGCAAAACGAGAGAAGAGAAGATGGAAGACCTCTTTGCCCAAAAGGAGGTAACGGACTAGTTCTGCATTGGCAGGCTATAGGCAGCAAAGTGTGTGGAGAAGCCACTAAGATTTGGCATCATCTTTGGTCACAGAACACTGACAGTTTTTCTTTGGACAGATGGAAGAGGGTGAGTTTCGAAACTGGACTGAGAAAATCCAAGCGAGGCTGCTTTCATCATCATTAGACACACCTCAACAGCTGCAATCTGTTTTTGAGTCCCTGATAGCTAAAAAGCAGGGACTTTGTGAGATGCTACAAGCCTGGAATAATCGGTAAGAGGGCACATGTTGGAATCCTAAGCAACACTGATACTGTATTGGTTATAGAAGAGAGGAGGTTCTTTGGTACTTTTCTTCCTGTCGTGCAGTTGCTGTGTAGCCTTTGTTATGGCAGCTTGTGCTGAACGGCTCTGCTGGTTAAGACCACAGAGGCTAGATAATAAAAACATTATGGTGTAGAGTACAACTTGCATCTGAGAGGACAAAGCGTCATTTGAACAAAATTGGGAGAGAGGGGAAGAGGGGAGCATGGGAAAGCAATTAATTGGGTGAAATTATTAATTGGGTGAAGAAAATGTTCTGGTTTTGGCCTTTTGAAATATAGCTTTGGTGCGTGTTAGCAACCATCTGAATTTGCAGTGAAGACTTGTGAAGGCAGGCTTGGCTGTATTGTAGTATGGAGAAACTTCATTACTTGCACCTTTCACACTTAATACCTGTAATGTCTTTTGATTATTTTTTTGGGGGGGTTCTTTTGTTGTTTTGTTTCAAGATTGCAGGATCTCTTCCAACAAGAGAAAGGGAGAAAACGTCCATCGGTACCACCCAGTCCTGGGAGACTGAGGCAAGGTGAAGAAAGCAAGGTACTAGTAGCAGGCTAGAATCTACGTAAATATTTTTGTTCCTGGGGCAACGCAATAGCCTTAAGACTGGCCTCAGTTCCCTTAGTAAACTTGTTTTACTGCATCTTGTAGTTTTCAGCTGTAAAAGCTTGAATTGTGTGTTAGTATACCCAGAAGACAACTCAGTATGAATAGGATTTGATGACTTTCTGTGGTGTTTGTGTAGTGTAAATCTGAATACTGACAGTGAAGAGATGCATATGCCTAGATAGGAAGGAAGTGGGCCCGTTAGACCCTCGAGTGTTGCCCATCAGGTTTATCTTGTGAAAAACAAGAGGCAAAATTGTCAGGAGAGGCAAAGAACGCGGGAAGGACTGATAATGAATTTTCAGGTTCATCTCTGTTCTGTGATGTGTCCAGTGGGTACTGGCTGAGGGGTTGTGGAAATTGTTTTGAACTGCTACCTCAGGACTTCATCTAAGGGTGCAGTTGCCAGCACGCTGAACAACCACCCTTTCGGGAGCTGGTACTCTTGAGAAAATGTCCAGACTGCAAGGCACTACAATATACGCGTCATACAGAGATTGAGCTCCCAATAGTACTAGCGTCATCGAGGTGATCTAAGAAACCCCATCAGAACCTGGATTTGCTCTGTTGCATGCGTATATGTCCTTCCACTTAACTCTTATTTTTTAGATGCTAAAATGCACTTAACCTTGATCTAGCAGCAAGTAGGTTTATATAGAGGAAGAGTGTGTTTTTTAAAGCAGCTTATGGAGATGATCGCAGTCATAAGCATCTTGTGAAGCGGGGTTGCTGTTAACTTGTCTTTTTACATGGTGGCAGATAAAGTGACAGTGCAGTGGGTGGAAATGCTCTTTTGGGGTACATCTGCTTTTATGAGTGTTCCATGAAGGAAGGGATACAGCTTGGCATCAACACTCCTTTTTGTCTGCCTAGATCAGTACCATGGATGCTTCCCCACGCAATGCTTCTCCAGCACTTCAAAATGGAGAGAAAGGTCTGTTGTTGGTTTGTTTTTCTTAAGCTACCAAAAGAACCTTGCTGTGTAACCCTTTCCCTGACCTAACATGGAGGCCTTTATCAAATTTGATAATTCAGAGAAACAGTGAATCTCCACTGTGTCGGTTGGGAATGAGCCGATTTGTTGCTTACTATTATAAAAAGCAAAGTCTGCCTCTAAAATGAAGCTGAGTTACTGATGAAACTAAATTGGCCAGAAAGGGTTTTCCTTTGAACTTGAATAACTGAATAACTACATGGAATTTGGGAAATGCCTCTTGCCTCTTGTGTGAAGTCGTCATGGGTGCTGAGGCCTCTTACCTGTGAGGCATACTGAGAGTCTAAGGGAACTGAAGGTAGTGGGTTTAAATGTCAGCATCTTCTGGAGATTATGTGCTACATTGATCTCGCCTATTCCTTTGTTCTGGGTGGCCTTACCTGCTTTCTAAGTAAAAACCTCTGGGAAGTAGACCTCTTGGATAGCTTGGCCTGGGAGCAAGCACTATCACCTCTGACAGCCATGTAAAGTGTTTTTCTCTGTCCTTAACTGTCCTTGTACTCTCAGAGGATCGTTTCCTGACTACTTTATCAAGTCAGAGTTCCTCAGGCTCCGCTCATCTGCAGCTGCCTACCCCTCCAGAGGTGGTATCGGAGCATGTGACTGGTGCCAATACATTGTCTGAACAGGACACAACAAGCAGCTCAGAAGGTATAGTTCAGTTCTGGTCTTGCATTCTTTTTCTTGCTTCTCTGAGGCAAGTTCATGAGGTCTGTTTAGGAAACAGCAAATCTGGTAACTCTAGTCTACAACCTTCCTTCTGAATTTACAGTTTGAAGTTTGATATTAGACCTGTGATGCAGGTTTAACTTATCTCTGTTCCAGATGTGTTTGATGGACACTCACTGGGATCTACAGACAGCCAAGTGAAGGAGAAATCTACTATGAAAGCTATTTTGGCTAACTTTTTGCCTGGCAACAGTTACAACCCCATTCCATTTCCCTTGTAAGTACTGCATAATACAAAATTAGCAGCCTGGTCAAATTGGAAACAAGCCATGCGTGCTTCCTTTGCTCAGTATATAATTTAAGTCATCACTTGGGTTTGTCTCTGAATAAACTATAGAACTTCCTCAAGGCAAGAAATTTTCTTGTTCCCCTTTTAGGTGTCTGTAGGTTACCTGTATTTCTTATTAGTGATCCACATGTGTCTATACATTACCAGTTTGTCCTTCTCCTAGCAGGCATGCCTCCTCAGAACTCTTACGGGAGGAGAAGGGGTTGGGGAAGGGGGAGAAAGGTGCCTTCTAACTTCATTGCTGCAGGGAAGGAGCAGAATTGTCCTTCCTTAGCACAGACTTACTAAAGCTACATGCCTGCCTCTTGTTTTTGCTTCCAGACCTCTTCCAAAGTTTGGACTCAAATTGGCATTGTCTGGGTGTAGGTCAGGTTCAATGGCTACTGCATGTGCCCTCAAGTCCCCTTCTCACGTGAAAATGGGCAGGCTGGAAAGTCTTTCAGCTACTTGGTCCGCGTGCTTTGGAGTGTGTCTCGTTTGGCTTGAGCGTAACATTTGGCAGCCTGAGTTTAACTTCTGAATCCTACTACTCCCAGGGCACTAGTGGAGGCCATGGGCTAATGAGGTGTAAAAGTTAAATGACTGGACCATGCAGATAAGTACATGAAAATCTTACAGAAATCCAGGCGACTTTTGGAAATTTTCTGTGTGAAACTGCTTGTTTGGAAAAGAGTCCAGGTTTGTGCCCTAATGTCACTCTGCAGGTTATGCTGCAGGACAGTCAAAACAGACTCAGGCAGGTTTTGGTGCCAATAGAAACAGTGGCTGCTAAGCAGAAATAGACGCTTACTCTAACCTGAGCTGGTCTTCTGATTTAAGCAGCTTGCTTGAAGTGCTGATTTGCCCTAACACATAACCATTTAAATTTAGTCACATAGATGTGAATGTGTCTGTTGGGAGAAAGTGATCTGGAGAGCTTTAATTCCATGCTGGGACTTGCAGCTTATGCCTGAGAGTGCAGTGATGAGGTCTAGCTTTTGACCAAAACTTAACCTTTTCTTTCCATGGACTTCTATGGCCCGCTAACAGTAGTTTCCCTGTGTTATTTTAATTTAGTGATCCAGATAAGCACTACCTAATGTATGAGCATGAACGTGTACCTATTGCAGTCTGCGAGAAAGAACCAAGCTCCATCATAGCGTTTGCTCTCAGGTACTGGTGTGATTTTGTTGCTTATCTGACACGTGTTGTACTTACGCAGCTTTTCTGTACAAAGAATATTTAAATCCTAATGGCAGGGAACAAACATGACAATTGCTTCACTCAGTGATGTTGAGAGTTTCTGGCAGAGCTGAAGTTCTCTCTTTTTACTACTGAGTTATGTAAAGTGTGTTTTTTCAGCTTGCAAGTTCTGGGCTTTTCTTGCTGAATTCTAGTACACAAAAATGAATCAGTTGTATGGTGTTCCCTATAATGCAATATTGTTAGAGAAAGAAATGCAACTAAATGTTGCTCAGCTCTCCAGCCTGAAGGAGGTGCAGCTGAGCTGGGGAACAACAGTGTTCATACTGCAGTCTGTTCCTTGCCTGCCTTCAGTCGTAGCAGCTCTCGCTTCTACTCAGCTCTCCAAATCAGCTACTTCAGTAAATCTTAGAGTTTGCATGTCACAAGGCAGCAGTCTTTTAAAGTAGCACATTCTTGAATTGTGGGAGAGGGAGAAACAAGAGGGGGATTTTTACTGCAGTATGATCTAGAGCGTCTCCTGTTCTAAGGGAACTAAGTTCTAACTGTAAGAAAAAAATTAATAGGAGATTTTTCTGGTGTGGGGGTTTGTTTCCTGTGGTTGTCTCCAAACTGAATCTTCAGGTTGGTGTTGCAGAGTCTCCTGGAGAACAGCTGACATTTTTTTTTCTTTTCTCTTCCTTTTCTCTTCAGTTGCAAGGAGTACAGAAATGCCCTGGATGAGTTATCCAAAGCATCCCTGAAGAACAGTTCTGAAGAAGGACTACAGCTGAACAGGTTACATGCAGGAACTACAGTATATAGATCAAAAAGTGATTATAGTGAATAAGCCAAAACTAGGATGGGGAAGGACCTTCAAAATATGTCTCTGTTAGGATCTCTGCTTTCTGACGGAATCTGAGACATTCCATGTAATCAAAACATACTTGCAGTACCTGAGTTTCCATTTAATGTTGGGGACTGTGCTGGCTTCATCACCTGATCCCTTGACTATGTGCATGGTGGGAATTACTGGGCCTGCTTTCCTTCCCTGTGGTGATGGATGCAACTGGTGCTATGGAGCCCTGAGAGGTTCAGAGAGTTCCAAGCCATTACAGCTTTAAACTGTATCAGCTTCCTTTAGCGGTCCTTAATGTTAGGCATGGAGAAGAAATAAATGTACAGGAATAAAGCAATAGCGGCTCAGGTGGCAGAATTTGTTTGGCTTATGACTTTTTTCTTTTATCTTTTCAGCATGTCAGACAGCAAACCAAAGAGCAATAGCCCTGTCCGCCTGCCAGAGGCTAACGTGGGTCCTTCAAATCGCAATGTAGAACAAGATCCACGTAAGACTATTTTGCCAAAATCATATCCATGATGCTAATATCAGCTCAGGCTTAAGTCCACTTGACTTGGGTTTTAGGTCTTGTGAAAGTTAATTTAGAACAATCCAAATGCATTCTGAGTTGAAATTATGACCAGTCTGGGTTGACTTGATGTAGAACATGGGAAGGAGGGAGTTTACATGTGGTTTTTTTGAAGTCTGAGCCCATGATGGCTTTCTCTGATTCTTATGAGAAGAGACTATCATTCTCTGATTTAATATGTTATGATGTAGGGGACCTTGGATTGTTCTTGAGTCTAGCCTGTTCCATGGAGTATGATGCCCATAATAAGTTCTGACCTTTTTTTGGCACTGCTTTCTTCATAAAGATGGCAATTTAAATATTTTGAAATGCAGAAGTGAAGCTCTTACTGTGTTAAAGACACTCATGCTTGGTCTGTGTTTTCAAATGACTCAACATTCCAGAATTCTACTGGAAAAACTAAATCAGCTAACCTGATGAACCATGGTTGCTTGAAGTTGCAAATAAGTTACAGTTGAAGGACATCATTCCTCAAGTTGGAACAATGAATGGAGAATGCTTGTATGAGTCATGCTTTTGTTAAACTGCCTGTGGAAATGCCAAAACCAACTTCTTTATTCCTTTTCACTAGCAAAGAAACCATCTGGCGTTTTGTCTTTCTTCCGTGGCACGGGAGGGAAGAGCCCAGACCTGTCTTCCCAGAAGAAAGAGACCTTACGTGGTGCTGACAGTGCTTACTACCAGGTTGGACAGATGGGCAAAGAAGGAGCAGAAAACCAAGGAGCAGAGCCTCAAGGTACAAAACTGCCGAGTTCATCTTCTGTCTTGGACTGTTATTTCTCCCAAACCTCATTCATGCTTGTAAGGCCCAGAATGTACACCTGCTCACACTTTTTCAACAGTTCAAGGTTGCTCAGCATGCATTGAAAATGAATGATTTGAGCATCAAATGTAGGTTTATCCTAAAGATGTTTCTTTGCTTTATCAGAAGGCAAATAGGGTCTTTCAAAACCAGGTAACTATAGGAACATGGAGTAGTCTGAACTTGAATGCCTTTGGATTGAGTTGACTTTAGTTAAGGAACCTGGCCTCTCTTCCTTGCTTCCTGTTTAGCTTTCTTTGTTTCAGGTCATGGAAAATGAATGAAGAGAAAATAAAGAGAAAGCTTGTACTTATGTGTCCCATGAACAGCAGTGCTCTTCTAGCATACATATTATATCATGCAATTATAGCTGTATCTCTAATACCCTGTGTATTCTTGAAAAAATATTTTTTTTATTGTAATGTGAGTTTTACAAACAGTATCTTGCATGACTTTCTTAGTAATAATAGCAGCAGCCGTGGCTGAATGGTTCCTTTATGCCTTCAGATGATGTGGATGGAGGAGATGGACAGAAGAAACAGCTGATGAATCCCCACGTGGAACTCCGTGAGTAGTTGTAAATAATAACTTGAAGTCTTTGACAAATTCCTTTCTTTATACAAATGTAATGGAAAACTCAAAATTAATGATTATTTTTTCTTTGTATTGGACATGAAGGAAAAACAAATCGAGAATAGAGCAATGCAATTTTTGCTTACTGTAACCAATCTCTCTGTCACAAAAATACCCCATAAAACTTTTGGTTTCAATTTATCTTTTGTCTGGACACATTTCTGTGGTGCACACTGTGAGCTGACCCACTGTGAGTTTTCTATTTAAATCCTATTGGTTTTAACTTCTAAAGTACAATAGGCACGAGAGAGAGATGTTCAGCACAATAATATTCCTCTAGACGTCAGTACTCTTAAGTGTCATCTCAAATACTCGGTGAGTATTGCATGTTGTTATTGAGGAAGACCTTTTTTTGCAGAGTTTTCAGATGCGAATGCCAAGTTCTACTGCCGGATTTATTATGCTGGAGAGTTTCACAAGATGCGTGAAGTGATACTGGGGAGCAGTGAAGAGGATTTCATCCGATCTCTCTCTCACTCTATGCCCTGGCAGGCACGAGGTGGCAAATCTGGGGCTGCGTTCTATGTGACTGAGGGTAAATGCAGCTTCTTCCTCCTTCATATATAATTAGAGGGTTTTATCTGGAGACGGTGGTGCCAGAAGGTTGCTGACTGTGAAGTGGCTGCTCAGAATGGAAAGTGGATTGTTCTGGGATCTTAGGATCAGATTATTTGTCTCTTTGTATGTGCAGGAGAACAAAGCCTAGTTCTTTTTTCAGTAGTAGCAGGTAGGGAGGCCAGTTGAGCAGAAGGGTTGTACTCTCTTACGCAGCCTTCAGGAAACAAGATTTGAGTATAATTCAAGAAAAACTGGTTATTAAAGACAGTATTTTGTGTAGTCCCACATGCTACAGTTCATTTGTAGTTGCTCTTTTTTTTTGTTAAACTGTAGCTGATTATAGGCCTTTGCTTAAAGTAAGTCTTGAAAGGAAGGGTCTCTGTAAACTGTTTCCGTTGTCTGTATAAGAAGCCTGTTTAGCTGAGGTAGATCTAACTTGGACAGTGTTGTCTTCCTGATTTGCTAGACAGGTGAAATCCAGAAAGGCATGGAATTCTAAAATTCAGAATATATGAAGTAAAAAAGTTTCTGGAAGTCAGCTTCTGTAGTTAAGGATTTAAAAGAATTGTAGTCCTTTAATTTTTCAAACCACTTCATCTGCGTGATAGTCCTGAAGAACTTGCAAAGGATATACCCCTTACTGTATGTAACCATGTTGCCTCTGTCTGATGTTAAAACAGATGATAGATTCATCTTGAAGCAGATGCCTCGTCTGGAAGTCCAGTCATTTCTCGACTTTGCTCCGCACTACTTCACTTACATCATTAATGCAGTTCAGCAGAAGGTAATTTTTTTTAAAGGTGCCTTTTATTTTAGGCACTGTTCTATATTTTACAGACTAGTTACAGTTTCCATTAACCCCTTTCATTTAAGTAAAAGAAAATGTTGGAAGGTATGAGTTGTACTAATAATGTGTTTTTAAGATGAAAAATAGGCCTTTTGCTAGAGGTTCTAATCAGTAATACACAGTCAGACAGAACAGTGGTGCCTCTGGTATTTGCTTGCTGATTGCCTGTACACAGAGATCTTACCCCATGTCTTCTCTTCATCAGAAGCCCACAGCACTGGCCAAAATCCTTGGAGTATATCGAATTGGATACAAGAACTCTCAAAACAACACTGAAAAGAAGCTGGATCTCCTTGTCATGGAAAACCTGTTCTACGGCAGGAAAATGGCTCAGGTAAGAACCAAGCATTTTGTTCCCCTACAGTACAGTTCTGACTTGGCAGCAAGAGAGAGTTACCAGTAGCCGTCTAGGTAGTTTTTAACTTTGTGTGTGCTGCCTATATCTAGCACTGCTGAAAGATAACAGTTCATACCTGTTTCCTTGTTGGGTGATGCCTGGTAACTTGGTGACTATTTTGGCCAGTTCAGGTAGTCACAGTGCAGGCTTCAGGCTTTAGAAATCTTATTTGTCCCTGCATCTCTATTGTCTGAGAAAAAGCATTGCCAACCTAATTAGGAAAATATGAAACCTTTTTGCAAAGGTTTTAGAAAAGCTAACTGGGATTAACAACTTAATTCGTTAGGAGAGCCTCACTGTTGGAGGTGATGAGCTACTGTGCAGTGGGGGAAACTAATAATGGTTTGAAGCCAGTGTTTTGCTCTGAACCACTTTGAACTTAAAATCTTGTCTCACACAATCTTGCTCTTAGTAAAGGAAAAGCTACCTTTATAAGGTAGTAGAATGAAGACCTTAAAATGAGTGGGGGAAAATTCTCTTCAAATAGAGAGTTCATACTGAAAAGGAAGTTCAAGCAAATATTGCTTCTAAAACTAGGTACTATCAGTTCTTTCCAGCTTCCTTTCCAGCATTTGACTTCAGACAGGATATTTATGTGAGGAAGTGAACTGAGGGAATTCTAGGTAGATGTAAAGGATGTTGTTGTGGGTTTTCCTTTTTTGTCTGTTTTTTAAATGGTGAGGGTGGTCAGGCACTAAATCAGAGACCCATAGAGGCTTGTGGACTCTGTCCCTAATGTTTGTTAAATCTTGACTGGGCAGAGCTTGAACGATCTTCTCTGACAGGACCTGCTTTAAACTGAGCATTGGACTGGAGACCTCCAGAGATCCTTTCCAACGTAATGATGGCCTGTCTCTTACCTTGCAAACAGATGTAGAAGCTGGCTGGAAAACTGTTTACCCATACAATATAGAAGTAGGGACACTCTTTTTCCTTTAAATTAGGCTAAATATTAATTAAATAACTTGCCTAAAATTTGTTAATGGAGGTGACAAAGCTCTGATGTAGGCTTTTGTGCTACAGACCAACAAGAAAACTTAATTTTTCTAGGATGCAAATGTTTTTTGTTAACTGTCTTCCTCCTGCAGAGAAAGAAAGAGTTGCCCTGCTGTGTTACCTTCCCAAACACTGCAGTTAGGTATGTTGTCATCTTTAACCTCACAGAGCAATGGAACAAAGTAATACTGTTCTTCATTTGCAGGTTTTTGACCTGAAGGGCTCCCTCCGAAATAGAAATGTTAAAACGGACACGGGCAAGGAAAGCTGTGATGTAGTCCTGCTGGATGAAAACCTTCTGAAGATGGTCCGGGACAATCCTTTGTACATCCGTTCCCATTGCAAAGCTGTGCTGAAAGCATCTATACACAGTGATTCTCAGTTCCTCTCCAGCCACCTCATCATTGACTACTCACTGCTAGTGGGTCGTGATGATACCAACAATGAGCTGGTTGTTGGGATCATTGGTAGGTTGTCTTTTGTATTTTCTTGCTTTCAGCTGGTGCAACTCCTTTCTGGTCTTCTACCTGATAGAATACCAGCCTCACCTCTCACGAGTGTTCAAAGCGGAAGCAGGCAGTCTTCTCTCTGGCTCTTGTGTAGGCTTGTGTTAGCATTTGCTCTGCTAAGAATATGTGCAGGAGGCCTTGCAGGTAGTGGAAAAGTGGTAAAGTTGGTGTTTAACCTACACTTTGACTGCAGTTGGAGTAGGGAAGGCTGTTTATATGTGTTTGTGTTTAATCTTTAAAGTTAAGTTCAGTGATGTTTACGTAACCATTTAAATTTTAGTTTGTGTAGAGGGGATGTAAGGAGAAATACTATTGCTAGGGATGGAAAAGGAAAGTTAAATGTTGTGGGATCACTTGTGGTCATGTAGCCTGACCTGGATAACATGGGTGGGAATGTAGTAATTTCCTTGCACATCCTCTGACTTGTGACTGGAAAGTAGAGCTTCATCTTTAGACAGGCAAACTTGTGTTGTGCAAATGACTTGGAGGTGAAGCCATTTTGCAGGATGTGGAACTGACTCTTGAAATGAGATGCTCTTGAAACCTAGCTCAGAAATGCTTCCAGATGCAATCCCAAGCCAGGAGGTCTATTTTGCACTTTTTCTGATAAAGCTTGAAAGCCATTCCAATAACACTTCTAGCTGAGAATCAGAAGTCCCAGCTACAAAGAAATGCAAGTTGTCATTACGTTCTGATTTAGTAGACTCTTGAATATTTGGGTAAGTGGAATGAGACTTTATCTTCTGTACCTATGGCTTTTTGCAGTCTTATGGAAAGCCTTACCTGATTAAAGACTATATTTTATATGATGTTTAAAGCTAACAGTTCTTTCACTGTGATGAGAATAGCTGTTCATGATCTGAAGGAGTTTGTTTAACACAAATATCTTAAAACAGGCATGTTCTCTCTTCTCTATCAGGCCATCACAATGTTCTCTAAATGATTCCCTGAGAACTTACAAAGCACTTATGCGAAATTTGTGGGGCAGAACTAAAAACCATTACATTGGATTGAGTTTGAATCTGAGGTCAGAATGAATACTGATTTTTTTTTAGATCGCAGTGTGATACAGGAAACAAGTACATTAGGTTTGTGAGGAGCTGTGAAGACTTATTTTAGTTGTAGGCCCTGTTGTTTGGGGCTCTGGGTGTTGGGGCATGAAGTGACAGTATTTAGTACACTAACTGATGATATCAGTCCCAAAGCACTCTGAGGGAGTGTTTTCAAAGAGTATTTAGAGAAATGGATAAATCTTGAGACTGGCAGGTCTGGATGAGCTTTGTGTAAAGCAGAGCTGAGGTGAAACATGGGTATACTTATGATGGCCTTTTTGAAAATGCAGAAACGGTAAATTCAAAGTTGTATAATTATAGTTGCAGTCAGATATTAGGAGATAATGATATCCAGTAATGAAAAACTTAACTTACTGCGGCTTCATCTTGCAGACCAAAATGTTTCTGCGCTTCTAATGACTGAGCACGCTTTCTCTGGAAGTGGCTCAGAAATTCTAAAGTTGTCTTCCTGCAACCCGCTCTTCCAGTTGGAGTTGGTGATGGTGTTTCTGGTCCTCCATATCATGAAGTGAAAAAAGCTTGCTTTCTATTATCAAACCTGTAGGTGACTGCAATGATGAGGATAACTACTGACTTAAATGGAAAGGTGTCCAGGTCTTGGTGCTGCTATGCTGCCAGCTGTTGCAGTAAAGTAGTAGGAGCTGTTGCAGTGAAGTGAGGCTTTTTGAAAGGTTTTTGGGATGAGGATCAACTGAGTGACATTTATAAATGTGCTCTTGAAACTCTGAACATGGGTAAAGACAGATGTGCCTGGACAGCCTGGTAGAGGCAGGAAGAGTTCATTGTTGTCTTGCTGGGCTTTTGAGATATAATATTCACTCTAATATAATCAATGCTCTGGAAAATGACGCAGGTGGTAGGGGAACACTGAAGAAGTTCTGGCTATGGAAGCCTACTGATTTCTTCCCCTTTTTGAGGGGAAATATTTTAAAAGAGTGTTAGTTGAGTTATAGCAGATATGACATATTTGTGTGTGGACTTTTTTTTTTATTTCAACAGACTATATTCGCACTTTTACATGGGACAAAAAGCTTGAAATGGTGGTGAAGTCAACTGGCATCTTGGGAGGACAGGGTAAGTCCAGAATGAAAGCCAAACTTTTAATCATGGTTCCTTGTTACCTGGAAACTTCCAATAACTCTGCTGATAAAACCACAACTTCCCCACCATGCAGATTTGCAACAATAGGTTAAGTTGTCCACAACAGGGGAAGGAATAACAAGTTTAAGAAAAATGAATACATTGATCTGCCTCCAGGAGTTATCATTTAAGGACTGTAATTCCTGGGAATGGAGTAAAGGTCATCTGCTTAACAGACTGTTCTTTTCTGTTTCCTAATTACCAACTACTTGCATAAAAACTTAGTCATTCTTACAGTTACTTGCAAAAAACCTTGCTGCCTTTTTTCAGAAAATGTTTTCTAAGTCCAGAAAGTGAGATATACTCTGAGCTGTTAGTGTGGAGGAATCCTTATCAAATGATTGACTACTGCCCACGTTTTGAGGAGCTGAGTGGTTCCCTTTGTGGAAGTGAGTAGAGCACCTTTGTGTGGTGTTGCCTAGTTTTGGCTGCACATTAGTAGAAGGGCTGGAAAGAGAAGAGAAGAGGAGGGAAGGGGAACACTTGGAGTACCACTGCTCAGGTGTCTGGATAAAATAAGAGCATGTCCACAGAGTGAAATTCTTCATGGGAAAAGTTTGCATCTCTGCTGGAAAGTGTCAAAGACTTGTTAAAAGGAAAAGAAGAAAAGAAACAAACTGATCACAGCTGATGTAAAAAGTCCAGAGAGTTCCTCCAACTTCAGGTGTCTCAGTTCAGTGTTAAGGTTACAGACCTTGGTCTGTCTTCTCTCCTAAATGTTTAATTTAATTTTTTTTTAAAAAAAAAAGGTAGCTGTTTATTCTTGTTGGTTCCAAGACCCTTCCATGTACAGTGTGCCTTCATGATTGTGCTGTCTGGTGTTGTAATCTCATGTGACATCTGTCTGTACTGTGTACTCTTTAGCCCATTTCTAACTGCTGTTAACTCTTACACATTAGGTAAGATGCCAACTGTGGTCTCTCCAGAGCTGTACCGGACTAGGTTTTGTGAAGCTATGGACAAGTATTTCCTGATGGTGCCAGACCATTGGACAGGACTGGGTCTGAATTGCTAAGCTAAAGCCCAAATTGGGAAAGCACAAGAGGACGATGACATTATAGGTGACTCATTCTGCAGCCTGGTCAGCAGGAAGCAAGGGGATTGCAGTTCCATATCTACACTGTTGCGTTGTGAAGTGTGAAATCTGCTTTTTGCACTTTAATGCTCCCTTGTAGGCTGGTAAGTGAACCAGCTTCACTAAGGATCTAAGCTGTAAGGTAGCACTGAACAGCACTGAAAATAGGCACTTCCTCTGTCATTCAGGAAGGTGATGCTATCTCCATGCAAGAGCACTGGAACAGATCCTATCCAGTGCATGACAGTGTCAAGTACATGATCTCCAAGTGTTGTACTGCCTGAGTGCTGTTGAATGCAAGCAGCTCATGTTTCTGTAGTGGATGTGTGGTACTGCAAATGTGAAATACCCTACCCTGTCTGTGGGTGGGTGGGTGAGAAAAGAATGAAGTTAATTCCTGAATTCTGCCGTGCTCTATAGTTGACCTGTTTAAATCCATGAATAACTTGTCCTACTTACGCTCCGTAGCTTCATTTTTTATGGATTCTATAAACAGGTTGGGTTTTTTTGTGAAAGGCAGCTCCACATCTATAATGCCATATCACTACATCTTTTAAGTTATATTACTGCAGTACAATTCTGTCTTTATCTGTCTTTATCATAATTTCATTTTGGCTGAATCCCATAAGAATGGGTTGTCAGTCATGAGCATACTGCAAAGCCCAGAACTATTCCTTCAGTCCTAAACAGTACTTTGATCTGAATGTTGCACAAATCCCTGGAAACGGGTAACTAAAAAATATACCCTTTAACAGGACTTCATTAAGTGTAATTATAAAGCTGATTAACCCTTTCCTTAGCAGAAGGCACTAAGCTGGTAGACAAAATGAAGCATATGCTGCCTTAGAGTGACAGCTTTCTCCTTAGTAAAACCATCATTCCTGGCAGATCACTTCAAATCCATTTCAGTTCCCCAAGACTTTCAAACAATGCATTTACCTCATGATGAAACTTTGCCAGAAGAATGTTTTTCTTGTGTTTCTGACATGCTGGTGCGAATGAGCATCCGGGTCTCATCACACTGTGCAGTCCCAGTGGGAAAACTGTCTCTTCAGCAGTATTAGGTTGTTTTTGTTTTGCACCACTGAGATGAATGTAGTAGTCTTTTTCTGTAAAAAGAAAAACCTGAACTAACAGGTGTCTTGTATGATAGATGGGATGTGCAGAGATCTGTGAATCTCTGTTATGACCATAAGCACTTCTTTCCATTTTTATTATTTTTTACCCATTTTTCTAGGTGATGAGTTTACTTTTTAGCTTTATTATAATATAGGCCAGTAAATAATAGGGGTTTTATGCATTTGAGAGGCAAGAATACTGTCCTTTGACTTTCAGTCTCGGATGGAAGGACTTCAAATGAACATGGGAGTCTGGAACAGTACAGCTCTTTATGAACACTTGCTCGTTCTGACCAGTTGCCATCTTTGCTGTAACTGTGGATTGAAATATGCATTTTGTTCGCTCCTCCTGTGTTCAGTATTTTCTTCTGCAGCAGATGGTGGTGCTGCTGTTTGGGAGTGACATCTGGGCAGCACTGAGAGAGGAAAATGCCAGCAGTGAGAACTGGAACTGTTGGCGCCAAAAACAATCAGTGCAACTCAGGTCTGCAACTCTGCCTCCTGCCAGGAGGCAACCATCATTTGTGTTGGAAGAAGTCTTCCCCGCTCCATTGTAAAGCCCTGCTGGAGGATGAGCAAAGGTGCTGACCTTGAAGCAGCAGAAACAAAAGTATTCTCACTTCCTCTGTACAATGTAATCATGTTTCTGAGGGCGAAGTGTTGAAGGCCACAGTGATATGTGCTGTGGAAAGATGACACTTCTTGCTTCTCCTGGCTCCAAATCGCTTCGGCCCCATCAGCTACAACTTGACCACCTCTAGGACACATCTTGTCTCTTGTGGTGGAATGTGCTCCCAGGATGGCTGTCCATCAGCTCAATGCTACTTCTGTGGCTTCTCCTTCTGTCCTGGTCCACTGATGGGGAAGAGCATGCTACGCAGCCTAAATCTCTTTCAGTTAAAGTTTACATGTGTTCTTTCTCATCCCCCTCCTAAAGTTTACAGGGAAAAAACTTGACTTGCCTAATCAGGTGACTCAGTATCAGGTGATTGTTTTCTTCACCTTGTCAGTATGTGGATTGGTTGATGGGAGCATGAGTAAGGACAATGTTATGGCAGCTGCACTAGGCTAACATAGAGCTGTGATGTGCTAGCCCTGTCCTGTCACCAGTAGCCCTTACTCCAGTCGTGTGGCTGCTCTATACTACTTGTCTTCTGAAGTCCCAAGCAGCTGGCTCTAAACCAACGTGATCATCTCACTGTACCTAATGTTCCCCTGCACATGGCAGCAAGAAGCCCTCAGCACTGTAAAAATCAGAAAACCTTCCAGCTGTTTTGCAGCCTGTAAATGCAGAGCCCAGGCGTGTGAATTGAGGCCTTCTTGGGCTGAAGATACAGCAGCTGGAGAGATTTGCAAGAGGGATCTAGAGCTGTCATCAACAACTAACTTTGGGTCAGGTTGTGGCTGATATACTAGTCCTGACCAGTCTGGAGTCAATAGCGATCCACTAGTCATGGGTGATGCAGTAGCTGCAATATCAGCTGGAACTGGGACATCTTTGGGTGCCATGTGACATAAAGCTGTAAGCATTTCTCGTTCAAATCCCAGCAGTTGAACATATCTCAACCATTCCCTTTTCAGAATACGAATTGTCCTGGCATTTCACTTGTTACAAAGCTGACTTTCTCAAAAGAAGAGCAATACTTCATGCAGAAGAGACCTCTGAGAGCTGCTTGTGGGGCTGTGTTAGGTCTGTGTCCCTGCAGAATGCCTGAGGATGTCCTACAGAAGCAACCTACGTCTTATGAGACCTTTGATTAGAGTTTTTTCATTTCTTTATAACCCAGGTTTAGCACATGTGATTAGCAAATCCCAGTTGCTAACATGAAGACTGCATTTCTTCAGAGCTGCAGTGGCTCTTTTTCTTCTGTTGTTTTGATCTGAGGCCTTATGACCAATGTCTAAATCTTGTCCCAGTCAGAAGTCAGGACTTGCTTTGAGTCATGCTGTAGACAGCAGAATGCTTGTAGTGGCCCAGCAATGCATTCTATCCCCGAAAAGCACACGAGGGACACCTGCTGGTTAAGTAGCTCTGCTGGGCTCGAGGAAATTACCTGTGGAGTGGACTCTGCTCTGTGAGAATGACCACACCCAATGAATTGTTAGCTAGCAGGTGGCGAGACTAATGATTATTCAAAGCACTTAATGTACCATAATCTATGTATTTCTAATCTACCTTGGTTCAACTGTATTTTATAAAATTGATGTACTAAACTAATTGAGAATAATTGCCTTGACTACTTTGAGACTCAAAATGTCATGTATATAGATACAAATAAATTGACTAAAATATATTTGAGTCTGTTCCTTGTGGTGGAGCAGTTAGGTCTCATAGCATCCCATTTTCTTGATCAGATGCCAAGTCCTCTGCTTGCTCTTCAGCAATTGCTCTGTTGGAGGTTGCCAGCTCTGTGTGCAGTGTAAGCATGCCTGTCCTGTCTCTCTCTTGCAGCTTGTCCTTTCTAATGGAGCAGGACCTCTGGGCACCTCTCCAGGTCCATGGCAGTAGAATATGCAAATAAGCTTTTGTGCGCTTCTTCCACCTTCTCCCCAGCTGCTTTTCACCACATGGTGCTGTGTGAGGTAGAGAGCCAGTTTTATCCAGCAGATGATGGTGGTGCTGTGGCCCAGTTCTTCGAGAGGTAGAACACATTTCTTAGGAAGAATCTCTGGCTATTTCTGTAGTCATTTCTTAAGTGGAATAGATAAAGAAAAAAAATCCAAGGAGCTCTGAAAATTAATGGCATGTCTTGTTTGCTTCATATTAACCAGATATATAGTAACCTCCTCTCTTAAAGCTAAAAATGATGTATGATTAGTTCAGGCAAGGGAACTTGTTGGTTCCTTAGAATATAAAACTCAAAATCTAAAACGTAAGCCTTTTACCTGTATTATGTGCCGTCACCACTTCTGCCTGGTGGGTCTGAGTTTTTATCTGCTGCTGTATGAAAATGCATCAGAAGCTGCCCTGCTGTGGGGGTGTGAGCAAGGCAAATGTGGGGTACTGAATCCAGGGACAGTGCTGCCTTACGTGAGTGTAGAGCTGAGTGGTGGGACTTGAGGAGCTTCTGGCACGAAGCTGAGAAGCACAAATGCATGGATATTAGAACAGCATTCCTCTAATACAAGTGGGACTGCCAGCACCTAGTTAAGGACAAGAGTTTGTGCTCTAAGTGAAACTTTTAGTCAGTACTTATTCCCAAGCATTAGAAAATGAAACTGTAATGGCATGTAACTGGTGGTATGAGATGTTAGTCAACATTCCCACTACCACCTTGATTTAGACAATACTATTTAAAAAAAAAAAAAGAAAAGAAGAGATGGGATTTACCTTATCAGTCCATTGCTGTAATGTCTCAGTTTGAGTCCTATAGTGTCCTAATGTGAAGATACACAAGCCACAAGGCATACTTCAGTTTTAATGTGGAGGCTTGAAGTCAGTGCAGATACAGAGTAACTTTGCAGAGTAATTGGAGAAAAGCTAAGCCATCCCTCATTCCTCCCTGTTTTCAGGACACAGAACTGGAAATCTGGCAACTAGAGATCCAAGATCTAGCTGTGCTGGACACTAATACTAGCCTAGTACTGCCACTAAGGTACTAAAGTGATAACAAACCAGGAATCTAGGGTCTCCAAGCTCCTGCTGTGGAGCCTTGATTTGTTGTTGGATCTCTGTATGGAACAAAATAAATCCCCCAAATTAACCACTTCATTTTTTTGGTCTGTATCTTTAATTGTGGGCCTGGAAGCAGAGCCTCAAAAGATGAAGGATTACATAAAACAGGTAAGAAAACTGGGCTGAGGGCTTGTTTGGTAATTCAAGAAAGCAGCAGGGTCAGAACATGTGCATCCTGTTACAATGCCTTGTTCTCCAGCATGAAATTCCTACACCAAGCAATGTGTTTGAGGAGAGAAAGCAATGTTTTGTTGGAATGATGAAAACCAATGCTAAAATATCCCTGCCTGCGAGTTATTATCATCCTACATACTGAATCTAAGCTTTGCAGAGCTCCAAGCAAGCTAGTTTCTTACACACCACACAGCCAGTGCTCTTGAGTGTGCCCAAAAGCACAAAGTTGTCATCCTGCAGGACCATGCTCATTGACACAGCTTGTGCCAGTTACAGAGGCTGCTTCTCAATTTAACTCCTGCAGCAGTTTGCAATAATACACAGAAGAGTTGCTGGCATCCGGCCTCTGTGTTTTTCCTCAGGTGAGATCCTTTCCTCCTGGTCTGTGTCATTTGTAGAGCTGCTTTCATTGCATCTCCTTTTCTGTGATTGTGGGCAACCTCTTTGCTTGAGGCTTTGCTTATAGATCTCTCCCCAGTTAGCTGACAGAAGGTCTCTGGTCCTAATCTGAAGGCTCTTTCTAAACCCAGTCTGAAGACTGCCTAACTAGTCCTTAGTCCCTGCAGCCTTAGCAAGCTCTCTTCTGACTCCTTACAGTTGTTTACAGCTATATTAAGTAAAAAAGTTGTTAAAACCAGAAGAAACATGCTAGGTATGCAGCAGTTGTGGTGGGAGGAGTCTCGAAGAGAAAGAATGGAGCTTTGGTAGTGAAAGGTCCATCGCAGTTGATACTCTCAGGATGACAAAACTGGCTGTACGTGTAAATACACAAGGTGAGTTGTAAAATCTCATTTCCATTCTGAGAGAGAGATGTCACGGCTTAGTAATTACAGGCTTACCTTTGAAGTGCTGAATTTGACTTGTGTGGAGACAATAGCAAGCATGTCAGTAAAAGAAGAATGTGAGAGAAAAATATAAAAGCTGATTTATGTCAATTATCATATTGGAAGGTTATTCTTACAGAAGGGTATGTTTTGGCTGCCAGAAACAGCAGAAACCTGCCTTCAGCTCTTCATCCTCTTCAGGATTTTGTGGTGCTTTGTCTATGAAGCTGACAAAAAGAAGGTGGAAGAGGCACAAAGCAATACTGCTAAAGTTAAAAGGAAAAATAAGAAAAACGAGAACACCCCACCCCTCCGAAATAGGTAAGAGTGTGCCTATAGCTGAAGTAATGAATTACAGAGAAATACTCCCTGCCCTTCCCTAGAAGCTTTAGCATTTAGCATTTGTGATTACTTGCACGTGATCCTGAAATTTCAGTTGTGAGTGATGTTTCCTGAACTTTGTCTTCAAAATGAAACTTTACATGTTACATGTTATTATTCATGTTGGTATTGTGGTTGGCATAGGGACAATATAATTTAAAAGTTTACTGCTGTAGGAAGCTCTTTACGCTGAAAAGTTAGGTGTGAGCAAACCCCCACTGATGACTGTAGTGTTACAGCAGCAGATCACAGATTGTTTGGATTTTCCTGTAAATCAAGCTGTTTTGGGCCTGCAGAGCAGTTCCTGAATCATCGCTGCCGCCTGCTGGCATTGCGGCTCGAATTGTCAATTCATCCTCGAGTGCCAAGGCTGGTTGTACATTTGCATAATTGTGTCACAGTATATCAAAATTATAAGAGCAAATATGATCTTGGTGGCAGTTTGATTTTTGTTTTTTGGGTGACTATAAATGCGTTGTAAATCTGCCTCTGAAGTGGTGGAGGACTGATGTCCCATAAATCTGAATGTTTACTTGAGCACGGACAGCTAGCCTTTCTGTTCATATTTATGGCCAGTAAAAATGTGATGGTTGGATCCTGCTCCATGTCAAAGAAAGGCTGTTTGGACTAAGGATCCTGGACCTGTGGAATTTGCTTCCCGGTTTCCATCCAAAATAGAAAGAAAGAGCAGTGAGCTCAGTATGTTTGCACAAATCCAATGTACAGCCTTCTGTGATGTGACTGCAGTTCTCTTTTTTTGTCTTATACATTGAAAATAAACTAGTAATTTCCATGTTAATTATGTGATTTTGTCCTTAGAGAAGGTTGGAGATAAAACTAGGTATAAAAGGTTCTCTTTTTTTATTTGTATGGCAAGGGATAAAGGCAAGATATTACTACAACATTTTACTTGCATTTCCATAAGCTGCTTACTGAAAACTGTCAGGAAGGGGCAGCTGGCAAAAAAAACCCCATGAAAGCTTGGAAAAGCATCTTAGAAACCTACATTATCTACAGGTCTCTCTTTCTGTTCTGAAGATAACTTTTCCCCATACACATCCATTTGGCCTCTAGCTTAGAAGTCTTAAAAAGAAAATGAACACAAAGAAATTATCATAATACAGAATTAAATCTTAAAAATATACTTTATTTGTAGTTAAACTAAATCGTCTTCTCTACAGCCTAAATGAGTTTCAAAACCTGTGGCCCGGAAAAAATAAGTCAGTGTAGATGATGTTTTGGTGGGAGTCGTGTTGTCTTTTCATATTATCTATCTCTATGTTTCAAACGCCTTAACCAGAGAAGTGATAAAGTACCTTTTTTACCAAAAGCTGAAGTATGAATATAGCCATAATAAAGCCAGAAAGTTCTTACATCACCATTGTCTTACAGAGGTGAGAGGGCTGTGAAGCAATTTTTATTGTCCTATAACTCTATTCCTGTCAGCAGAAATAAGTGAGGAACTGCATATTACCAGGAATAAAAACAAAGTGCACAAATGCCTATAGTAGGCTAGATTAGAGTTTTTTGAGGTTTTTTTTTGATTAGATTTTATAGTAGGATCCTAGAGTATTTAATCATGACCTCATTCTCCAGGAAGAAGGTAGGAACTGAAGTTACAGCTCAACACGCATGCAAAAACCAACCAAAAAAGACTTTGTAGTAAAGCCTTAAAATACTAATATTTTATTTTTTTACTGTGATTGAGTTTGAAATTTGATTTGGATGTGGGATGGTCGTCTTTATTAAAAAATGGATGCACTACATTCTCTTCTTTCTCAGATTAGCATCTTGCAAAACTGCAAAGAGAGGCAGCCCTTAACATGGAGTTTCTGAATGTCTCTAAGTTACTGGAATCTCTTCCTTCTATTTCTTACTGCTTTCTTTATAAAATTAATGACTTGTAGACAACATATTTACAAATTTATAGTATTCACACTACAGCAATGAGTCAACCCAAATCTAAGTATGTGAAGAGCAGGGAGGAAGGTCCATCTGACATGTTCTCAGCAGCATTTTATTGAAAACATGAAATATTTCAATGTTGAACTCATAAATGCAGCAGACATTTTCTCTTCTTCTGTAATTTTTCATGTCTATTGAGAAGCTATGACAAATGTTACTCAAGAGTGGGAATTCTGTTAAGATGTATAAGGAGACATTGCAACGTACAGTGTTCGCTATTAAATTAAAAAAGGCACTTGCTATCCTGCTTGCCTAAAGTTTATATAAAAAAAAACAAACCCAAGACCCCCAAACAACTCTGCAGAGCAAGAAAAAGTGGTAATACCAAAAGAGGTTAAATATGCCCAGATAATACATTCATATTTAAAAAGACAATAATAAAGTTATGACCTAATAACTTAAGCAGATGTTTCTGTGGCATAACTTAAATTTCAAAAGACAATGAAACAGATTTAAGTCCTTGATTTTTTGTTTTGATTATTTAAAAAGAAAACTAAAAAAAAAAAAAACCCAAACCAAACAACCAAAGAAACTCTTCAAAGTTCTGTTCATCCAGGCACCACGACCAGTGCCACAATACAGTAATGCACTCAAGAGCAGGTGCAATGTAGTTCAACAAACCTATCCTGCTACCCGTTCTTGATTTTATTTCTTAGCAATTGCCTAGCCAGTAATGTAACCCCAAAGCAGAATTAGGTAAAACTGTTTGTCTTTCAAACAGACAATCCCTCATTGTGTTTCTGCATTGCAGAGTGGTTTGAGTCCATATTCAGCCACAGGCTGAGTGCCACATTTGAAAAGTGTTCGAAAAGAGACAGAAAAATATAAGGAACTAATAAATGGGTAGGTGAGAGTGATACAGTCCACATTTCTGGTCAACTCCACTGTTTGACTAGGAAGAAGATACTTGGTCTATCAGAAGAGGGATGTGCAGAATTCGTTTGCAGAAACGTTGAATGCCTCCACCAAAACCAAAATGCTTTCATCTCCCCACAGTTTAAACCAGTCACGTATGCCTGTGAACTCAAACTAGTTTTCATCTCTTCTGTTCTGTCATCAATGTACTCAGCCTTATATTTTCCTTGTGGTGTCTTCTATATTCACAGTTTCAGAATATTTTGAATTGTATCTACCTTCAGTACCGCTCAGAGTTCATCCTAGAGAAGAGAAAATAAACAATGAAGTTATTCTCAAAGTACAAATAAAAAATCAAGATTACTGGGCTTCTCCTGCAGTTTTAAATGTCTTTGGTACTCATTTTTCAACTGGACAAGTTTCTTAAATAGAATTCAGGGTACTTAACAGCTGTGTGTTAGTATCTTCCTTCAGAGTTAAAGTGTCAATCCCAATCTTGCACTAATCAGCCTCTGTAATTTGGTGCCTGCTTGCTAAATCTAGTCTAAGGATTACATTTAAGGATACAAGAGCATCTCAGCAGAATTTATAGATACCCAGGGGACAGTTGCGTTAAAGACAAATGGCTACGTCTTGCCACACCTGATGTTGCAATGCAGTATTGTCTGCCATGTCTGTGGACTCAGAACTGAGTTTGAATAAGTAACAGTAACCAAAACAAGACTGGCAGTAAAACGTACCTGGTGCCATTTGAAGATAAGGCATTTAATATTTCACAGATAAAGAACAAATACTAACATTGTTTTAAAGGGCTGCTTTTTACAATAATACAAGTCTTTTGCAAAAGGCCCCATAATAAGTAAATTCTTACCTTATTTCTAGATTTTTTTCTTTTTCCTTTATTTTGAATTGCTTCTAATTTTTCATTCAAAATGTCAGCAATTCCTTTTGCGTCTCTGCTGTCCACATATTCGCCGAGAACATTTTTCTTAAAAAAAAAAAGTAACATATTACCCATGGTCTACACTGAATATAAAACCTGCTTACTTTCAGGTTAAATTCAAGAAAAATGCAGAGTGGAAGATAATGGCTCTGGTACGTTGGTTCATAGATGCATTTCTGTCTCCATTTAAACAATGACAATTGTCATTATAGTAAGAACCACTCTTAGTGTCCAAAACTACAGAAATTTTGAACTACACAAATTTTATCTTGCCCCTTAAAGAAACCTGAAATAGGTATAATTTTCCTCACATTTATTCGGTTAAGTACTTACGGTGGACAGCCATTACAAAGTCTGCCATTTTGTAACATTTGTTCACGAAATCTGTCAGTGTGGGTTGCTACTTTAGAAACCTGAAAAGTCATTACTCTTTACCACAGAAGTGTCTCATTGAATTTGAGGGGATTGTACGAGGAAGGATTTCTAGAACTTCCACAGAGAGTCAGTTAATAAAAAGGAAAGCATAATTAAAACAACTGTCTTCACTATCAGACTGCATTGAATACTTTCTCTTCAGCATTAATACATTTAAAAAGATGACTGTAATATTCTTGAAATTTAGTGGTTTGCAAGAAAAAAGGCAATTTACTAGAACTGTCTTTCTACTTTTCAATTTTTTAGTTTATCACCAGTATCATGTTAGTAGGAAATGTTGATCTCAAGAGAGTTACACTGATAATTGAAATGGTTTGATAAACTTTGTTTGAGACAGAACACAACTAAATATTTTTACATTAAGTCAAAATTATAATGAAGTGCTATGATCACATTGAAAGACTATTTCTCCTTAGCCAAAATGAAGTTGTCCACATTTCATTTAGAGAAAGACTTTGCCTGGTTTGGGTAGGTAGTGGGGGAACTGGTAAAGGTTGAAAAACCTTGTCAAATGAGACCCCTGCAAAATTTAACCTGGTTATGGTTAAGCCCACATTTTAATGACTGTTCTATTAATTTACCATTTATTATTTTGCAGTAACCCATTGTTACTATATCATTGTCCTACTATTTTAAATATTACTGAAATTGATTATTGCTGTATCACCGGAATATCTAAAGAATGCACTCTAATATCTCTTAAGTATTAATGTGAAATGAAGTACATCTACTAATAATCACCAGAGTACACAAAGGAGACACTTTACCTTTGCTCCTTGGTAGGGGTAAAACTTAACAGTAGGGTAGGCTCTGATATCAGCAGTTTGACAGGTCTGAGCATACGCCTGACAGTCTACTTTTCCAGCTTTTACTTTTCCTTTAACAGTCTAAAAAGAAATGTTTATTAGAAACAAACTTCAAGTTTCCATGAATAACTGTAAGCAAATAACTTGAATAAGGCAGTAGTACAGCTAAAAGTAAATTCTTAGTCTTTTAAATAGCTCAGAGCAGTCGCTTGCTTGCTTCTCAGACCAGTAACCTTCTATCAGAAGGCACTACATGCTCAGCAGAGCACTTCTACTTGAATGCAGGGCAAAGCGTATCTCGGTTCCAAAGGTCACCCCATCATAAGCTGAAATCTGTCTCAAAAGAAACGGTGTCTGTGGGTCTCTGTGCAAGAGAACACCCACTGGCAAGTGGGACCTAACAGTGCTGACTTGAAATGAGAAGGATCTCTGGGGATATGTGATGTTTGGATGACTGCTAAGAAATAAAGTAATGATGAATTATATTTTAGCTGTTACAAGTATAAAAATCTACTACTAGAGTTAGAAACCTACCCTCGCAAGCATCTCAAATTCAGGAGCAAAATTTTGGCATGGTCCACACCAAGGAGCATAAAAATCAATAACCCAGTGGTCTTTTCCATTCAGAACTTTTTCTGTGAAACTCTGAGGAGTCAGGTCTACAGACACTTGTGGTAAATATCTATGAAAGGAAGAACAACAGTCATAATCCACTTGAAACTTTAAACATTTCCGAATTCCATTTAAATATGAGAAAAAAATCTGAAATTAAGCATATTAGTAGATTGGAAATTCCCACTTTACAATTTGTACTAGAAGAGAATCACTTTTTAAAAATGGCAGACAAAACAATAATATGGTTTTCAGAAAGCAAGTGGACAGTGAGGAGCATGCTGTTTCTCCACATTTTAAAAGCTTGTGTTAAAAGATGTGGAAACTTTAAACATCTTTAAGCAATACCTATTCCTGTTTCTAATTCTTGATTTGCATAGCATTAATTTGTATGCAGCTTGTGAACTTATAATGCAGTAACTTACCCCAACGCCCAGCCTCTCAGTGAATATGAATCTCTGTGCCATCCACTGTAGCTACTATAAAAACATGAAAAAAGAAAACAAAAATCCAGTTGCGCGGTAGTTTGAATTACGTTTGAAAAAAACCCCCCACTCTATATAGTGGAGGTGATGAAGTAATGCATATGTTTTAGGATATATTTCTACCTTGCTTTCAAATCTAAATAAGTCTTGTTAATACAATTCAAATATATGGAATTAAAGACTAGAAGATGAAGAGGAGAAAAAAAATTCTTTGTCAAGAGAGTAAATTTTGTGGCACATAAGCTTTGATAGTTCGAACTATTTTGAATGAATGATCTTTGGTAATGACTCCATATAAAATTGAAGTTTCTAAGAAATATAATAATTAAATTGAAATATCTTAATATAATTTCTATTCATTGCAATAAAACATAAAATAATTACATAAATTTCCCTCAGTTTGACAGGACAAAAGCCAGGCAAATGGGTTACAAGGATTTATTATTTTTGAAATTCTGTTATAGGTTAGTAAAAAGATATTTACAGGATTTATAGCCACTAATTTACAACTTCATTACACAGTATTTTTCAGTAGAGTTACCTGGTCAAAATCTGACTTGATAGTTTTTGTCTCTTAAAATAAAGATCACCAAATGCCCGTATTTTTTCAGTAAATAACTGACTCATGATTGGGAATTTGGCACTTACCAGTCATATTCATCAACTTAGTTTTTTCAGCAAGAAAAAAAAATTTCTCCTTTTAAAAGAAACTTTATCTAGAAGAATGGAATAAAAGCAAGCAGTGCAATGATGAAAGCAACTGAACTCTGCTATTACACACACTATGATGAAGAGGTGTTACAATTTATTATCTACCAGAACTTACCAATTTGTAAAATATAGCAACACATTTGCTATTTCAGACAGTTCACAATCTTTAAATACATATGTGCTTCCTGAAATCCCCAGATCTTCAAACAGTACTGTGAACTGGAGTGGCCAGGCTGCTTGGTTTTGGCCAGATTTCACTTCCCATAGAGTTTTTTAAATTTTGGTTTGTTAATGATTAATGTGTCCACACTAATGATACAAGGAATGGGATGACAACAGTGCAAACAGACTGTTGGCAGGGAGGATGATCAGATGGCTACATCACTGTTCTCTGAAGATAAATCTCCAATCAATTAGGCCTAGTAGTATTTTTATATTATACAATTTAGATAATGTACTTTAATAGGTGATTAAAGTTAGAAAACTAGCAATCAATAAAGAAAAAGAAATAAAAATTTTCTTGTGGCAATGCTGGGAATTACTGAAATGGCTTTTTTATTAGTGAAATGAAATGGCAAAAATTTGAAATAACAAAGTCGAACTACTTACTAATATTGGTGAGCTGTGTTTGATTTTTGAGGAAAGAGTCTTATTTCAGGATATCCCTGAACACTTTCTTGGTGACAGAAAGAATAATATTTTTGACAATCCACACTGCCCACACTGATTAATCCATTTAACATCTGAAAAGCAGAAAAAAACTACAATCAAATACGCTAATCCATAATAATACAACTCCAGTAATACTTCAGAATTTAAGTCTTCATCACTTAGTTGGGGAAAAAATCCCAACAAAACAAACCAGTGTTATGACAAGGCTTTCTTCTTCCCTGCCAGTGGGTCACTAGTGTCTATATATTAGCATAAGCTGCAAGCACATGGCTGGTGAGGCACCCACCTTGCCTCAAAGGCACATTCGACTGTGGTTATTTAGTATAAGGACTACCATATTACCGTGCTTCATATCATCAGCTCAGTCATTATGACAGATCCTGTGCCATCAGTTGCACAGTTCGTCTGTGTCTCAAACACACCATTTTTGTTGCAAAGGCCAAACCACTTGGCCTTGGCAGGGAAGTTGGTGATTACTGAACATGTAGTATATATAGAGCTAACAGTACTTCACAGACATTTGTGCAGAACATAAAATCCTTGCTACAACTTCTAGTCTGAGTGAGTTCTAAATGTTTGAAAGTCATGGGCTTGTTTTCAAAGCCCTGGGTTTTTTTCCCAAAGCTTCTAATTCAAATTCCTGGAAGCACATCTGGGAAAATCCAGATGGTTGTCAGTAAAGTAATATTACCCTTGCAAATGGGAGATCACTTTAATATCCCTGGCAAAACAAAAACACATCCTCCATCCCCAAAAATTCCATACTGAAGTATATGTAGTTCAGCTAACGTAACAATCAGCCTTGAAGTGTGTGGTATTTAATGTTTATTTGCTTTCAGTGAAGAAAACAAGAACTCAGTACATAGGAAATACTAAAGATGGGTAAGACTGAACTCCTTTCAAGTCAGAGGTTTCACCAAGGTCTAAGTGCTATCTTAAAGATGACTAATGATCATAAAGAATACTGAGAATAAAGTGGCAAATTATTTCAACCAATTCTTATATAATTTATGGATAACTTTTTCATATTTTTTTAAACAAATGCAGAGCTGTTGTCTATATAAAGCACTAAGCATCAAGGAAAGTTACTCTAAAATTTCTTAGATCTTGGAAAACACACTCGTATCAACAGGAAAAACTGGATTACAGTATCAGTACAGTGAACCTTTAAAAAACCTAAAAACTTTGAATGAAACAATACAAAACTATCAGGTAGGAATTCCGTGTTTTGCTTGCAATTTTAGTCACTAGACTTTTTCAGTTGAAAACTCTATGACAGCAGCTGTACCTTCTCAATAATTCCATGAAACAGAACACAAAAGCAGAAAAAACCCCCATCTGAATGTCATTTACCCTGGCCATTTTTTTCCATTCCGGCATTAAAGCCTGACAAGGTCCACACCACGGAGCGTAGAAGTCAACCATCCAGGTTTCTTCCCGTTTTCTTCTCTGAACTAATTCAACAAATGTCTCTGGTGTTAGGGAGACCACTGATGGGTTCCTAAGATCCTAAAGTAAAGACAGTTTTAACAATAAGTTATTCCATATGTAGCGCCACTGCACACAGACTGTACCAGATTCTCAGAATGTCCCTCTTTTAATGAGATTTGCTTGCTGCTGTGCTAGGGAAGCCTCCACACCACTGAAAGGTATGGAAGCATCAAGTCATCCCTTCACCCTAACAATTGTATGCCTGATTCACTGAGAAGAGCTCTTATTGAAAAAATACAGCCAGGCTGCAAAAGGGGGGGGTTCTGCCTCTTCTCTATAAAGGGAGGCAAAAGGCAAGGAATTCCGCTTACCTGGCAAGAAAAGGCATTATGAGGCTCCGCCATGCTCTTTAGGCTGGGAGGGAGAGGAATCCATAAAATGCACTAGAGGCTTCTGAATATCAACTGAACTAGACTGATCACCACCTGTTCCTGTATGTGTGCTCTTAAACCTGCTTTTTTTGGACTGCCAAGAGAGAATGAATGGTCTCTTTGAAGAGTGAAAAATAGCCTGCAGATCTAGCAGTGAGAGAACCTGAATGCTGCAGGAAAGATGGGCACGAGAACTCTGGCAGCAACAATGATGACTACCAATGATTTGCAGTTCTGTGAGTTAAGAAAGTTCAAGAAATAACAGGGAAGCTTGGAGGGCAGCAAGCTAACTGACAAAAATGTGAACCTCCTCTTGTGAACCCTCAACGTGCGTATGCGAGGCATTTTCCCCTAATTATTACAGCACTTCTTACTTTTAATTCCTTTATCCTCTCTATGAAATAGAAATCATTACATTACTTTGCAGATTGGAAGAGATCTTTAGTTATTTGCTCGTGTCTTCAAAGAAATTACCTGACAGAGTAAGGAAATGGATGCATTAGGTGTCAAGCCCCTGACTAACAACTGCTACATCACTTTTCTTTCCCAGGTTTTTTCCACTCTTTATCTTACTTGTCTAATTAATTAAAAAAAATCTTAGAATCTTCAAACTAAAGAACATTTTTGTGGATAAGCTGTGTACAGAGTACGACTGCAACAAGGATTATGATTTACCTACCTCTATAAACTCCAAGATCTGCTCAGCGGAGTGATGTCCTTCATATTCATGAACATCAGACTGATTGAACACAACCGTTGTTGGATAAGCTCGAATGTTATGCTAACAAAACAGACAATAAGAAGATGCAAGGAATTACAAGGTTTCTTGTACTTTCCTTTAACTGCTATTGGTATTAGTGCCTCATAGCTGCTAGTTTACCCAGTTTGTACACTACAACTGCTCAGACTTACATGCAGATGGGAGTTTGAAACCATTACAAATCAGTGCAGAAAAGATGGCAATTGTATTTAGAGACAGCATAGTTTGTTCTGAATTTAATAACCAGCTAGTAGTTCTTTTGCCATGCCCCACAAATGCAGGAATTAATCCACGAGTCTTCTGAGCCTTTACTTTAAAGCTATGCGTAGTCTTCAGATGAAAATCTTGTACTGTATATAAACAACTGTATTGTTTACCATTGAACACAGATGCTTCCATGACTTGAATTCTTCAGTGTGTAAACACATCTAAATAAAACTTGAAAAAGCTTATTCTGTTTTGCTCATTTTTTCATGTGTTTAAGACATTCACGTTTTAAAGATAAACACAAACATTTTAATGTACAGAGCTCTTGCAAACAAAAACGTGCAGTTGCAGGAAAGCTGTCAAAATGTAGGTTTTTTCTGGAATTTGGGGAAAGTAACGCAAATAATTTCTATCACGATAAATTCATGGAAGCAAAAGTTAAGCAAATTTAAATATGGAAAATTGGTCAAGATTTTTTAAAAAATCCATTCAATTAATTTTAAGCTAGTGTAAGCTGGTAAGTAATAAGCTTTCTTTTTCTTTGAAACTGATCCCACACTTCTTAAGCACTACAAAACAAAAAGCAAAACAAAAAGTCAGTCAGGATGAACTGAATTAGAAGTGATTTTGCAGATATCTTCAAAAAATGTTAGAAAAATATTATATACTGTTCTTTCTCCTCCTATGTGAAGAACAAGAAGAACACATGAAAGTATTTATATATACACTAGAAAAAACTTTATGCATCTGCTTTAATTCCTTTTTTTCTTTAAAAAAACCCCAGGAATTATTAAATTTTGACGCTTTCAGTGTCTTCCAATAACACCATGAAATCAGAGCAAAATGTGACCTGTATTTTCCATTAATGTGTTTTTGGTACCGGTTATATATTTTACTCCATTGAAAAAAATTATCTACAAGTGTCCTGTTTGGTTTACTATTCCTTAAGAAAGTTTGTATTAAAGACCAAGCATTGTCTGCCCCTCTACCCCTAATTAGAAGAAAATAATATTCTTTGAAAGGATTATATTTTTTTAGTATTTGGGTTTGTTTGGTTTTAGTTCCTGCAGCTTACCATGTTGCAGAGTCCTTCGTGGACAGTACAGTCTAGCGTTCCAAATTTAAGCTGACCATAAAGATGTTTTGATGCTTTTCTCAGCTCTGGTAACAAAGCTCGACAGGGAGGACACCACTGCAAAACAAAATGCAGGTAAGTGCAATTGCTTTCCCCTCAGTTTGCTCTCAGAATGTACCCTGTTTGAAAGGAATAATATGCTGCTTTGACACCAGACTCCACTAAATACAAATCCCACACAGCCTAGGAACTAGTGCTGCTAAGGAATGAGGAATTACAATGCCTTCTCATGATGCTGAAGGACACTTTGAAGATACTGCCTGAATTTTGTCACATAACAGATTTCAGCATAAGGGAAATATAGGTATTAAATATTTACCGGTGCAAAGAAATCCACAAGCCATGGTTCCTTTTCTTTTTCAGGAAAATTCTGAGGTCCCAGTGTGATGACATGCGAGTTAACACTTTCTTTGGCAAATGCAACAATGTCATATAAGATCTTCTTTCCTTCAGAGAACAATGTAGAAAGGAAACTTTATTTTTCCCTGTGAGAGATCTCATTAAAAAACCCTCAGTGACAGCAACAGGAGCCCTTTAGTTCCCTTGACTGATTTTTAAACATGGCCTGCTTAAATAAATTGAACAGATATTGGCTTGCTTTTTCTCAGGAAGACAATGTTAAACTGTCCAAACCTACATAGTTCAGACATACTCTTGGTGATAGAGATATTTGGCTAAACATTAAACTGGATATTTACCTAGTATTAACCAAATAAATATTTTGTCCAAGACAAAACATGCTTTTGACAAACAAAATGAATGCGTTTTTGTGACTGCACTACTGCCTGTTTTAGAATATTACTAGCATTTTGTTGGAATTAAAAAGGTATTGACACAGTCAAGACAAAGCAAAAAAGTGACACTGATAAACTGCAGCTTTTTAGATGCAGCTGAAGCTCCTGCTGACACAGCTCTAATGAGCAAAGATCAAGTCTCTTCTTACCCTTCATATACATATTTGTGAGCAGAACTGAAAGTAAGAATTTCAGGGTAATTAAATCTGAAGTCATGGTAGAATGACTTATAAATATTTATTACTGTTCTTAGATTTTAAACTTTTGAAGCTCTTCGACGCAGCATATAAAAAAGCCTGATTCATTCACGATTCCATTTATTTTGTAAGTATTATGGTAATCCAAACCATTCAGCAAAGAACATATGGATGCACTGTAGTCCTATGTAATTCTCTTACAGTATTTGCAAGCTATGCCATTTTAAAGAGATCTAAAAATGATGCTGTGATGCTTTCTGGGCTTCTGTGAAGGAATGGAATCCCAGAGAGCATATAAGGCTTTTCCCAGCAGCAAACATTAGATGTACAGGATCATATTTTCCCCTTAGATTTGACTAATCTTTTCGAAGTGGTCAAATAATTTTCTCCTTCTTTATTACAGTACTGGGGTTCTGACTTAATTCTAGCAAGCTGCTTTGAATATTTCAGAGGCTGAAAAATAAGAATCTCATCTTGCATAATTGTCTTGTGCCACATTCTGGATGAAGCTATACCTATGGCTCCAAGTTACATTTTTGCTTCAGGAGCTGTTCTTGAATCCTTTCACTGGTACACAGTAATGTTGTTGCAGCCTTTCCTGAAAGGAAACTGTTACTCTTACTCTGGGAATGAAAGTAGTAAAAGTCTCAATATAGATTTTCTTGGATAAAGTCAACAAAACACAAAATTAGTGTTAGAGCAGTGACACATGAAATCAAATCCAAGTTTATCAAGTTGTCAGCACTGTATAACTGGCATGTTAGGCCTCATCCTTTCAGCATTCTTTGGAAGCACAAGCAGTCTTGATCAGGTTCAGAGACTTCATTTGTGTATAATTATGTAAATGATGTTACAATAGAAAGAACAGTAAAGACAAATACATCTCCTGACATCTGAGGACTGCTTACCCGGAGTGGGGCAGGGGGAAATAAAAAAAAAAAAAAAACAAAACAAAGGAAATGATAAGTTTGTGCAAGGCTACAGTAAGGTCAGAGGAGAAACAGTTCTTCGGGAAAACCAATGCAGTTTGCCAAAAACAGTCATCTCAAAATGGTTATGTAATGATTGAAACTTGCCAAAGTTTCCCTTACCATGATGAATTTCATAATCGCCAGTTCCTCTTCCTTTGAAGACTGCTAAAGAAGGCTGATAGACATATAGTTTGTTGCAGATGGTTGGTGAGGAAAGGCAGTCAAACTTGCCAACCTGTTTAACAGACAGTGCCATTTTAATTAAGGCATCCTAATCTATATAAGAATATTTTGTACAACAGCAAGAGTTAGGATTAGATTAATTAAAAAAGGAAAAATACAAAAAGTAGCCTTTTTATAACAACAGAGATCTTAAGAAAATCTTCTAACTATGATGTTTGAGGAAAACTACTAGCACTGCTATATTAGATTGTTCGCTAATTTTTAAATTAAAGGCCAAAATGGGAAATAAAACCTTAAATAAACTTCTTTCTTTTTCCTCTCCAATCAAAACAGCAAGGAAGCAAAAAGACACATAAAATAAACGTGACATTAAAATTCTTCTAGTTAATGCAATAATTTTTTAAAAATACATACTTTCTAGAATAATGCAATCCAAATGTGTGAATTTTTTTCTTTTTTTACTTAGAAAATTTTAATGATAATTATAGGGTTTTCAAAGTAATTGAAATACATTTGCACATACATCAATTTGATGTTGAAGTGTTAGCTTTTAAATGTCAACTGAATGTGATCTGCAGCAACATTCTGCATGAGGAAGCAGAATTAAAAGATAATCTTTCCTAACTACTTTTAAATTATTTAAAACCGCATGGGAAACTTCATTGCTTGCTTTAAATGAAAAACTTCTACTACAAATGTACCATGTGATTGTGTATCTCTTTCAGGACCAGAGTTGGCAGGTAGCAGTAACAGTTAATAATAATAAAAAACATACTGGCTTGTTCTCCGAATGCAAATAGTATTTAACACTGATTGAGTGAGCAGACTTACCTGAATATGTTCACCTTTAAGTAAAAATTTAAGTTTCTTAAATTCCTGTACGTTTGATTTATCATTCTCCCCAAACTGGAAGAAAATCAGCCATCGGTGATGAGCCACACGGTCCTTTAAACACAGAGGAGGGCAGAAAACCAACAAAACCAATATTATTCCCAACTTTTACCGACTTCTAAACTCCTTTTAGGTTTTATAAAGACAAATGCCCAACTATTCATCTGAACTGAGTGACCTCCTCCGCTCAGGAAATTTTTTCATGTAGTCCTTCCACTAAACTTCATTTTACTGCTTTGTAAGTGCGAAAGAGGAATAAGTCGGAAAACGAGCTGGCTACATGCTATCTCCTATATTTTTGTTTCCACATGCATGTCCTATTGTAGATCAAACCACTAAGAGGTACTATAAGTGTGAAAAGAGGTTTTCCTCTCTTTTTTTCCCTCCAAGACATAAATAACTTTTATGACTTCCAATTTCAGTTCACATAACTTACCATGGATTAACAAGTATTTTTTTCTTTCTTACATTACTGCCAAAATACATTTAAAATAATCTTCAACGTAGCTGATTTAAAAAATAGCTAGAAAGTTACAGTTGCAGAGTGAGTTGCAATGGCAGTTTCTGTGTTTTTCTACATTCTCCCCTTTTGTTGTTTTGCTAAACAACAAAAGTGAATGTAGAAAACCAACGTTAAATAATTTTGGCTACAGAGGGAATTTTTTTCCCTTAAGGATGTTGTATCAACAAGATTTGAAAAAATGTAAAAAGTAATGATACAAAATATAAAATTCATTATTTAAAGGCATCTTAACATATTTTTAAAAATTTACCTCTAATGATGCTGCAGAAATAACTTCAAAGTCTGGCAGGTGCTGCATTACTTCCTGATAGATTTCTCTCGCATCCAAGGAGTTCAGAAACTAGGAAAGTTTATTGTGTTTATTATAAGGAATTAAAAACATAGACCTGATTATTGATGATTAATACTCAAAGTGTCAGAAAAATTATTCTGATTTGTTTTTTTCTGTCAACTGGAGAGTACAGTTAATAATATGTTATTTGATCAACTTTTTTCATCTATATAGTTTCACAAATATCAGACTCCTGCTTTTTCGCTTGCTTTCTCACAATGTTAAACTCAATGTATTGTTTTCAGTCAAAACAAGTGCTGTAAGTCTCAAATTTGAATTTCAAACCAAATTTTCTGATCACAAGTTTTCCAATCTAGTTTTATAGCCTTCCTTAATGGCACTGTACAGATGTTCAAGTTTCAGTAATATTTTAAAATTTATGAGGTAATATGGATCAGTAACTCGGAGTTGGTAAGCAAAAAGGTTGGAAGGAGGCAGCTTACAAACTTAATTTCTTCCTTTTAAAAATATAGATAAATGTAATGACAGTAAAGGAACAAACCATGCTTCAAACCGAGAAAAGTCTCCCATCAATTAAAGAAGTTAAATCTGCTACACAAATGTAGGAGGAGACTGCAATATCAGAACAGAGCCCAACAGCACAATCTGTACCAACAGGAGTACTTTTATCATGTGTCAGTGCTCTGTTCAGAGTGGCATTTCTCAAACTTATGATACCTGGGGTATATTCCTTCTGGAAAAAAAATTGGGGTCACATGGCAAATCCTCCAGGTTTGCTCAGCATAGCAGGGTAGCAGCTTCAGAACTAGCTTGGGCCTGTCACAGAGCATGTTTCACCTCTGGATTCCTGCTGCTGCCCAGGGAGCCTCCTGAGGAAGCAGAGGTACAGGCTGCTGCTCCTGTTCACTCTCCCAGCATATCAGCAAACTGGAAAACATCTCTAGGGGTCACTACCTTAGAAGCCAAGACAGATTTAAACTCGTAACAGGTCATACAAGCTTAGAAAAAGACAGAAAACCCCCATCTTTTCAGTTGTATATAATCAATCTGGAAATTACTTATACATTCCTTTGTTATTGTCATCACCTTATTTTATCTAAATACAGAATGACTGAAAAACAATTCGTACCAAAACACCTCCTTTCTCTTTGTTATTTATGGTGGCTCCAGGTGGAAAGTATGCTGTAGTACTAGAGGAGATGTCCAAATTATCACAAAGCTCACCCTGGGTTCCACAGTCCATCCAGCCTACATTAACAAGACCTTCCTGTAATAAAGAGAAAAAAACCCCCACAAAACACACCAAACAAAACCAAAGTATTTTTTAATTTCATAGAAAATGTAAGAAAACCACAATGTAATTTATTAGTTAATATTCATTCATATTTTATAAAATTCTTTAAAAATTTAATGTTATTCCAACAGCTACTAATTCAAAATATTTCACTCTTCTGAAAGTTAGTGGGTGAAATTTTGGTTCCACTAAACTCAGTGAGAGTTTTGGCTACAACTTGATACTTTCACTTCTGTTATTTTGTTTTAAATACAACAGGTAATGCTTTCAAAGTGCAGCATTGCTTACCAGCATGCCAGCCAGCTTCAGACGTGTTGGGTAACTCAGGCAATCTGCAATACAAAAATGGTTTATTGACAAACATAAAGCTTCAAATTCTTGATGCAATAAATGTACTCCTTTTTTTTTTAGAATTACCCCTTTCCTCCCCACAAAAGTAACCATTTCAAAAGGCATGCTTTGGGCTATTCATCCTGTATTTGAAGTGTAGTAACCAGCACTTGACGGTCACCTACTCTTAAGTTAAAAATAACATGAATAACATTCTCTAGCTTCATCAACACAAAACTCTCATGTTAAAAGTTTTAATATTTTACTTGATACACTAAGACAGACCTTTAAAAATCCTTTTTACTAAATGTTTAACACCGCCCCCGCCCCCCCCCAGAGGTATCTATATATTGTCTTGGAATGAGATTTCAGTGGAAATATCAATTTTCTGTGATTTGAATAATAACTCTCTATAATAAATACATCCTGTGGCCTAATTACCCATCCAGACTTTGAATGGATACCTGAAAAGTCATATGCAGACTTTTTTCTGAAATAAACAGATGCATCAACCTCACTTTAATTAGACCAAGGTTGAAACCTTAATAAAAAAAGGACTGCAACTTGAAATCAAGCTATTAACAAATGTAAATCCAAAACCACAGGTCTCGTTATTCCATTCACAGAGCAAAGGTCTCTTTGTAACCCCGAGAAATCTTTATTTGACAAAGGTGTAGCGCATTTACTTAGCTCTACCAACTAACCAAGGCAACTTTCTCATATACCATATCCAATACTGATCCCAAGAATGTCAGTGACGAACAGCTACAAAAAATAATGCAAACCTAAACTGTCATGACAGTGGTAACAGCCAATTACTCTGTCCAAGCCTAACTTAAGAGAAAATATTGACTTAATTTTTAATTTTTGAATATCGGTGGTTTAAAGGGGAGATACAACCTTTCTTCTACTCAGCTGTCATGAGCTGGCATGCACCTATGCAATATATGTCATTTGAGCTCGAGCTGGAAGCTGAAGTCAGAGGCCTTTTCTGCCAGTTCTCTTCCTGAGTGGTTACACCCGAGTGCTGCTTTAATGACTCACACGACATTATAGAAGCACAACAGCAAAAACTTTCTATTAACGTCCCTTTTGTCAGACTGTCTCTAAACTGGAGCTTAAATGACTGCAGTCCAAATATTGCAATCATCTAAGATGTTTTACAACCTTTTATTATAAGTAAAAGGGATTATGCCACTATCAACAAAAGTACTTTTTCTGCTTGCCTTATTTGAAAAGTATTTAACACACCTACCCCCACGTTCAGCACAGAAGGTGATCAGCCAGCCAATACCAGAAGCAAATGAAGTTTCAATGGCGTTAACAAAGTTTCCTTAGAGGGAAAAAATTTGCATCAGTTTGTGACTAGTTAAAGGTGACTATGAAACAAGAAGGTTTTGTACTTACATTACCAAATTACAGGAAACTATTTTTCATCTCAAAAATAACACTCTGCAATAGCGTTATTTTCAGTTGTATACATAATTTATGTCATATTTTGATATTGTAAAAGCAATTTCAAGAACAACATCCCAAGCAAAACAAGCGACTATTACCTGCCCATAACTCAGTGACTGTACTTGTAACATACTGCATGGCAAAGTTCTTTAAGCTCTCTTTTGACCTGTCTCCATAATACTTCACTGGTTGCTATAGAAGACAAAAGAATATAATTTATAAAGTTAAAAAAAAAGGAAAAAACACCCCAAAAACCTACTGGCTTTTTATAACAGTACTTATGCAACTTCAGGGATTTCCCTCGTCTTAGACCTTAGCTTCGACTGTTCTCTCCCTCCTATATTGGAATGTTAGGATTTTAACTTTTATTTAAATTGTTGTAATGTGATTTCTTTCCAAGTCTTAGAAACACCAACTCCTGATGACTGTATTTCTGTTTAGAGAAAAATTGCTTGCATCAGTCCACTTAGTGCATGCACTATCTTTGTACTCAACCTCTCAAATTTTATCATTGTCAAAATGTGCAATTTGTCCACCAGCCCTGGCACCACCGCTTAACACACAGCTATAATATGTGATGTACACTGAGGAAATCTTGTGAAAAGAATTTCTAAGTTTCTTTAGGTACATGTTTACAGTCTTTAGACTTAAAACCACAGACTATTCTTTGTATTTGCAAAGTCCATTACAATACTGTAAGAGAATCCATTCAAGGAGACTTGTTACTTTGCTACAGCACCACTGCCAACAGTACCTTCCTAAGTAAAACGCAATATGTTGCATGGTAAAATGATTCAAAAGAGCACTGTATAAACCAGATATCTATTTTTAAGTTAACTTTCTATATTGATTTAACCAAGGTGAAGGACGAGAAAAAGTAATTTTTTAGAAGTAAGTCATATAGTGAAAGGAAGATCTTTGATAAAGATCTACGATTGAACAAGTGCGAAAGAAATACTCTTTCAGATTTCAGTCTTTGTAAAACCGCTTAAAGTTTTATCACTCACCATTCCAATTTTGAAAACATACAAACTGGGATAACTGTTAATCCCTTTAATTCGGCAAAGCATTCTATTATCTCCACAGTTGACCGCTCCAATGCGTATTACTCCATCCATCTCCTTAGCAAACTCCCTCCACTAGAGAAAAAAAGGAGGATATTTTTCTATGAAGATATAATGAAAAAAATCAGCGCATGTTTTATTCCTGGCATCTTGAATTGGTGTCGTTGGTTTCAGTTTAAAAATCCACTTCATTTAAGTTTTATGTTGTTAAAACCCACGCATTTTCAGAGTCCATTTGCTTGTTACACATACCGTAGGTGCTAACTCATGGCAGTGGGAGCACCGAGGAGAATAAAAATTCACAAACCACAGTTCTCCTGAGTTAACAGCAGCATCTAGATGAAAAGAAGAAAACTGTAAGGAATGGACATCTACAATGTAGTTACATCTAGAAAGTACATTTTTTACTGTAGTGTTTTCCCCAAGAAATGAATCAAGTACTTATGTCAGACACAGTAACACATATGGAATAAATATTGCACCCCACTTGCACATACTCGCTGTTGTAGGCAAGTGTGCAAATATAACATTTGAGAGGGTATCAGCACCCTAACTTTTAACATGTGTTCTATTAATCATGAATAAATTTTCTCTATATAGATTAACCTAGCTGAAATGTGTGGCACTGTAAGACTGATTACCTCAAAACTAAAACATAGGTTCTAAAAGATTTTTACCCACTAGAACTTTCAATTTCCATTTATCACTTGATGTATTTTCTGGGTTCAACCAAGCAATCTTTCTACGTAGAATCCCTGTCTAATAGGTGAAAATGCAATTTAAAAATCCAAGTTAATATAATTGCCAGAAAAGTCAAGAGAAACGTAATTAAATATTCTTACTTATAGAAGAAACAACAGCAACAAAATACACCCACACAGAGGTTACCAGCCTGAATTACATGGCTTTCAGTCTCTCCATCTTTGGATGTAACTTTTATAGTGAATTTTCTAAGTTATATTTGCCTATATTAAAATATCTTCACAAACAAGCCAACTAAGGAATGTGTAGATTCTGCAAATCAATTAACCAAAGCAAGACGTGGACAGCATCGTGGAGAGTGAGGTTCTGCTATTAGAACAGTTTACAAAACTGGTTTAGTATGTAGTTCCAGATTGCACCAAAGGAGACTGTACTCAAAATCAAGGTGAAAAAAAAATCACATATTTTTTCTCTCTTATCTATTTTAGTTATAAACATGTTGGCTGTAATTTTAAAAGAAAAAAAAAAAGGATGATGACTTCACTGAAAGCATTCTTTCCAGACCTCATTTTACTTAGCTATTTCTTTCGTATATGGTATCACTTCATGGTTTTAAGCCTCCTGTGCAAGGCACAATTGACTGGATTTCACAGAAAAAAAAGAGAAATATAATAGAAAAGTTCTATCAAATGCATTTTTAGACAAGAGACCAAAAAAATATTCATGATAAATTAGGAGAAACAAAATTTTTAATTCAAATAATTTCCTCTTACAGATATCACAAAATACATTTCAAACTTAATCTAAACTGTTTACTGATATTGATCTATTTGTGTTTACCAGGAAGTGTTAAGGGTGTGGTTTTACTTTTTTTTTCCTCATTTGAAGATGATTTTCTGACAGCTTTTTGTATAGATATCTAGAAGAAGTCTATAGATATACAGTTCAGAATGTAAAAATTTTTACTTTGAGTTGCCATATTGTGAAAAAAATTTGCTGTTTATTTTAAACTTACCAAATTCTCCTCTATCCAATGTTATAATTTCAGGATCGTCATCATAAATACCTATTAAAAGAAATTCAGTTTTTATTTTGCCATCTTTAAAATGAACAAATGAATTGTCATCTTATTCACAAAACACAAAACAGAAGACAGTACATTTAAATTGAAATAGTATGCTGCCAATTACAGTTTTTACAACAAAGCTATATTTGTTTAGTAAAATGTAACTTTAGTTTAATCTCTTGCAAATTTCCACACCCTCGCGCTACAGAATAGAGAAGTTCTTTTGGTGTTTTAGCAGAGCGGCCACTGAGTGAGCAGAGCATGGGAACTACGAGTGCTATGGCAAGAGTATTGGAAAGAACATTGACCAGTTCTCAGATAAATTCAAGATGCTTCAGCTCCCAGTGAGAGCGCTGCATGTAATGTCTGGAAGCTTCCACTTCTCTCAGGCTCTGGTTACCCAAACTATCTAGATGGCAAAGGTGTTTCAGCCACAAGTTTTTCCACTCTTAAAATACGTGAACACAGTGGACTAGAATGGACAGGATAAAGGTAAGAAAGACAGCTTTTCTATAAAGCTAACCAGTCCTACCTAGAACATCACTACACTACAGTCGACCACTTCAAGTATGCAAGAAAGGCAGTGCAGAGATACAAAAAATACTATTAGACAGCATTGTATTACATCACTATGGCTACAGACCTTTTACAGTACCTAACATGGTGAGATGCCATTTCACCTGAGGTATACAAGGATTAAATGCAGATAAATAATGACAGAAATTAATTTCTAGAGGTGTCAAGGTACTTTTTATATTACAATCCATTTATATGTAATGTAATAATACATACAGTGACCCACATGCAAATATAAAAATATATATATACATATAATATATTAAAATACATGCATAGATACCCTCCAAACCACTATTTAATAGACATTTGAGGATATTGTTTCTCAATCAAGCAGTGCGACTTCAGGCAGATAACATTTCTGAAATCTTTTTATCTGAAAGAGTTTCAGGGCAATTTCTATATTTTCCTGTGATAGTTATGCTTCTGTCTTATTCAATTTCAATTTGTGCAGACAATTTTTCAGAGATTGGGACATATTAAATGAAACTACACCGAGTGGGGAGTTTCATTTCAGCTCATTCTTTCATATCAATCAGTCCATGTTCCTCAGCTCCCTATTTTAGATTACTCCTGTAACAGTGGCTCTGAGAACAGTTCATCCCAGCTTTTCCCTATAACTACCAAAAATTTTTAAATCAAACATTAAATAACTTGTCTCAAGATAGTTTTAGTTATGATTGTTATTTTTTTCATTTTCTACTACCTGTAACTGTATAATTGCATATAAACCAGCACTTGATAGTGCAAAAATCTCTTCTTAAAATCTGCTCGAGAATACTTTAGATAAACAAAAAAAGGTCTTCCTGCATTAAAGAGTTAAAAAGGATATTGATGAAACATTAACACTGAATTTTAGGCGAAAAGAAGCTTTTCACTTTAAAGAAAAAAAGAAGTTGGCTGACTAATTAAAAAGGTAAGCAGTAAGAACAAAAAGCTAGGTCAATAGATTATTACATTTCTTGGTATTTCTTTAGTAGCCAGTTAAGAGGGTAAAGAGAAGACTGGGTCAACAGATAGAAAGAGACAGCTACAGGAGAAAAACAGAGAAGGCCGAAATCTGGAGAGGATACATCAAAAAATGAATGAAAAGATTTGATATAGATCTGAATATTGCATTTACTTACAACTGTTCTAAGCAAATCACAAAGATACATTAAAACTCACCAAAATCATAACGATAAAAGTGCCAGCTTTCATAACGACCTCCTTGCTGCTGATCTTCGAGACCTTTCTCTCCATATTTATCATACTTCTTCCGTAGATCTTCATCTTTAAGTACTTCATAGGCTCTATTTATTTTCAAGAAATTTTCATGTGCGTTTGGATCATTCTATTTAAGGAAGATGATAATTGGTAAGCAATTAATAAACAATATTGTACATATAATATGTAGAAAATAAACTTTGGAAAAATTTTTATATCCCTACGAAAGTTGTCAGTTTTGATGGAAGCAAACATTACACAGTACTCTCCAAACAAACTACTGTAAAGTTTTCCTTTCCTGAAGTCAGATGCATCTTTTGCTCATTTCTTCATCCTCATGAAAGTACAAAGTAAAATACAAAACAAACTGGTAGGAGGCTGTAACATTCTCTCTCTTTGTTCAACTCTCTTTCTTCAATGGAAGAAAATATTAACCTTGAGAATGAAAACTTACCTTTTCCTCTTTAATCTTTTCAACCCCCTTAGAACCTCTACTTGTCCAGTTTGAAAATCTCTGTTAAAGAGACAGATTTATTCCTTCTGATCTTACAGTGTAAATGGAGGCCCTCTTTTTAATTTAAACAGCATCCTGCTTATAGGTAGGTAGCCTTGGAATTAGAATGGTGAAAAATCTGCAGACATATTTTGAACTCCATTAGTGCTGGTGCAGTGTAACAGAGGTGAGCAAATCCCAACCTTTTAACTTCTGCTTACTTGCTTCGTTCAAAAGATACTTTTTCTTAGTGATTCTTGACTTATTTACCTAGATACACATGAAATTAATTACCACTACGGAATCCGTGTAATTGCTTTCATCTTCTAGGTATTGTAATGTCGAAAATTATTTGTTGAGGAATCTTTAGTAGTGTTTTGGTTATATTCATGTACATGGAAACCACAGAATCTGACCCAAAATGTTATTATTTTGAATGTAACAATATAGGGAAAACAAAGCTTGCAGTTAATAGCTGCAAGTTGGCATTTCTAACTTTGTTGAGATCTGGATTTCTCTTTGTAAAACATGAGCGTGTCAGAGGCTTCAACGTACTCTGTGCAGGTGGGCCCTGAGCTCTTATCGAACATCACTGTCTTCTGAGGATCTGCGCAGGTGCAGTCCCACATAAAAAGATCTAAACTCTCGCAATTTCTGTGAATTACTGATTATTTCCAGAAATTTTGAGGAAAAACTGATGTCTTAAATTTAAAAGCGATTTCTTCGTACTTTGGAAAATATGGTAGCACAAACCAAGCCTGTTAGTGAAACAGTAATTTCCCCTAAACTAAACGGAAACAGACAAATCCATCAGTTTACCAACAAGGTAACACAGTACAAAGGTAAGCTTCCCCCTGTTCACCAAAATATAGTTGAGAAGTAAATGATCTTTATTCTTTGACTACAGCAATTTAATATGGCCCAAACTCAACACAACCTTGTATGACCAAGTCTATCCCTTTTGTACATTTCCTCTGCAGAAAATCTGAGCTGAACCACATTATCAGGTGGTTATGCTACTTCACAAGAATGCAGAAACAAAAATGGAGAAATTAAAATAACTTTTTCTTTAAACACTAAGGTCCATTAATTCAACAACTTGGACCTTTTAAAGACGTAACTTACCTGATTTTTATCAGGGTGCAACTTTAATGCCAGTTTTTTGAATGCTTGTCGTATTTCTCTACTGCTTGCTTCTTTGGATACTCCAAGCAAACTATAGTAGTCCTGATCGGTACAGACAAGAACTATTAGACATAGTAAAACTAGCAATGAAGATCTTTTGGAATACCTAGTATAATCTCCTTTGGACAGCAAGAACTCCATTATGAAGCTTTTGGAAACTTTACAGGTTCTAATTCAAGTAGGCTTTGGGAAGAGCGTTCAGTAAATCCTCTGGCATTCACAGCTACAGCTGTGTATATGATGGAGCTCTTCAAAATGCTCGTTGTCCTAATCCATGTCACAAGTTATAATCTGTAAGAAGAGGGAGGAAAAAGCAATTAAGTACATTTTCTTACATATTCAGTAAAAACACACAAGTAAATAACCCCTTTGCCAGCTTGTGCAGGCTGCACATGAAGTTTTGTGATGGCCAATTACCTGCTTTCTGAACAGTGCACAAATGACCCACCATTTCTTGATGACGTATACAGTGAACGAGGTAACCACGCAAAGCTATACTAACGGTACTAAACACCAGCACTTAAACCACGTTACTGTCCTTCAAAACTTGCTGTCAGTACCGCAGGGGACATCTCCTCCGAGAGGAGTGGGCAGCGCTCAGCCGGCAGCTCGCGGGCAACGCCGGGCAGGCGCTGAGGCGCTGGGCAAGGAGCCGGTGGGGATGCACAAGGGGACGCAGGTAGCACCCTGCAGGGTTGGTCTGCGGCAGGAGAGGGGTGTGCGGTGAGGGGCCCGGTTTCCGCGGGATGCCCTTCTTCTTCCCCTCCCCGCGGCGCCGGTGCTTACCGGGCTGCGAGGAGGGCAGCAGCAGCTGAGCCGGCAGATACCTTGCAAGCGAGGGCGATCGGCGCCTTCCCCGCGCCGGGCGGAAGGGCGGAGCACTCCAGGATCCGGCTCTGGACCGGAGGCGGGCGGGGCGGCTCCGGGGCGGCTCAGGGACTGACGTGGCTGACGTGGCCCCCGCACCCGGTCCGCGCTGCCGGCTTAGCTCCGCCCGGCCACCGCCCCGCACCCGCCCCTCCCCCGTCCCCTCCCCGGCAGAGCCCGCCCTCAGCCCCGCCTCCTCCCCGACAGGGTCCGCCCCCTACCCAAGGCTGTGCCCCGTCCCTCATGTGAGGGCCTGCCCCCTGCCCGCCCCCTTGCCCGCCCACCTCCGCCCCTTCTAGGGCAAGGCCCGCCCCCAGCCCAGAGCTTTCCGCTGCAGGACCCGCCCCCTGCCCAGCTCTTGCACGGCAGGACCCGCCCAGGCTCCGCCCGCTCCGCGGCAGCGGGGTGATGGGGCGGTGGGCTGTCTGGCGGGGTTCAAGGCAGTCGTCATGGCAGCCGTCAAGGCAGGGCGAGGGCGCCACGGGCTCTGCAGGGCCTTGGTTTTTGTCTGAAGGGGTCCCACGGGTTTCTACGGTTAAAAGACACTGAGGGGCTCTGCGTGGCTGGCAGGCAGGGGCCTCCCAGGGGTGGGCGAGCGAGCGGGCGAGCTTCCCCCAGCCTTTGCTTCTCCCGGCCACAGCGGTGCAGGTGGCTGCAGCCAGACAAGCCCGAGGCACTGCTGGAGGCTGCAGCCCACCCCCCCCAGCCCCGGGGCAGGGGAGCACAGAACACACCGAGTGTGTCTGGGGCGGCTGGGCCAGGCTACAGCGAGGCACAGCACAGCCTCTTGGCTGGGAAGGGATAGGGAGCTGGTAGGGTGTTTCGGGGAGGGGTAGACTTCTTTTGGAAACTCAGTGTTTCAAACCCGTTGTGCATGCTGCCGGTTGCTGTTGTTTGTGGAGACAAAAAAACATTTGATTTTACGGAGAGGGCCTGGAAAGCTGGTTCTCAATACATAAACACTGTAAGAGGTCTTTTCAATAATTATTTCTTTTATAGTTAATTCTGGATTATATTGTGATGCCCATAATTCAGAATTTCTGGCAGTTTGCCTTTCCACACAGTTGCTTTGTTTGAAATTGTACCTAGTAGTCTTATGGTTCGCTCTCTGAACTCGCTCTCATTTATGCAGACAAAACCAAAGGTGCATCAGATACTTCAGTTGCTGTTGAACTGACATAGAAGCACGTAAGGCTCCTTGTTGGAAGTGAATTGATTCATACTTTTTGTACTTGCTTCTCAGTGTTAAGTTATCTGAACAAACATTTCCATTGTGAAATATTTGGGGGAAAAAACCCTGTGGAATATTATGCTCCAGTACCTGAGAAATTACTTTGTAATTTTCTTATTCCTACAAGTTTACAGAAATCAAAACGTCTGTCAAACTAATGGTGCAAAACATATCTGCTGATATCTGTATTTCCTTGTTATGTGACAAAGTAGATTAGTGGGTGTTTCCTCTGTTTCTAATTTTAGATCTTCAACGTTTAAATGAGACTGATTAGAGAAGGACCCACTTTTTGTTGCAACATTTCTCTCTTATGTGTGATTAATTGACTTGGAATCTTCTGGATGGAGTGCAGATATTGACTTGCAGTTGTTGAAAGTTCGTGAGCACATGATACATAAAGTCACGCAGGGATATTAAGGAAAGAATGCATCTTAAAACTTATGAAATGGGTCAGTCCTGAGTTAGTTTAGTGTAACTAGCTTTCAAATGTTTCTTCCTTTTTTTCAGCCCAGGCTTCACAGAGAGGAATATAAGCAATTGCTAGGTAAGCTCTCTGAACTTGTACACAACTAGAAGGCAGTGCTCAATGTGTTATGGAAGAATGTAAAAGCTTTCTTGGTTACCTACAGGATGCAAGACCAGGCATTTCTCGATCTTCAGTCATGACCAAATAATAACTTTAACTTAATTTAAATTAATGTTAAGTTTTTGAAAATAATGCATGTCTAAAACTACTCACTAAAATATTTGCTTTAATTCCTAATGGTGAGTTCCACAGCTTATTCTGCTGTTTGTTTTGTCAGTGGTTTTGAATGCTTGACTTGAGTGTTAAAGGAGATGGGGAGCAGACACTCTTACACAGTTTTAAGGATTCTGATCACTTTTAACAGCTAACTGCCCTAGTTTTGTCACATTACTGGGTTTTTTTGTGTTGATGTTCTGATATACTCCGTAAAATGCTTCAATTTTGTTTTTTTTTTTTTGCAACTGCCGTTTGAAATCAAAATACATGTCTGCGTGTCTAGATGGAAAAATAAGGTTATTTATCTTTCTGCACTGTGTAATGACATAACTGTTTTTCATCAATTAAGGAATATACATTAATGTTTTGGCTTGCTTCACTGGCCATTGTTGTGGGCTTGTGTTGGGTCAAAAGGGGCAGGCGAAGCCCCCAAAGTTTTGTGGAATTCTGAGTTGCAGAGAGCTAAACAAGTGCCCAGAAACAACCAGCAAAAGCTACTGCAACTTAAAATGTGCAATATGGCGTAATGCTAGAGCTTTTGATTCACTTGGGTGTAAAGGGTGTAAAGACTTGACACCCTAATGACTTTACATGACTCTCAAGTCAAAAGCAACTTCATGCTTCGCTTTGTCATCTGTTTGTGGAATTGTAACTGAGCAAGGACATTTATGCACACAATGAATGATACTACATTTTCTTGGCAATTTGAACTATAAGCCACAAGAACAGAATGAAGTTCATTCTAATCTACAGTTGTCTTTAGTAGTCACACAGTTAAACAAGCCCCTGTCTCAGTGATTGTGTTGTTGTTTTGTCTATTGCTACATTTTACTATGTTTGTTTTGAATCAGCTTTAAAAAGTCATGCCAGTAACTATAAATAATAATTGTGATACCCTTCCCTTTGCTGGAATTACCACATCAAATTTGTACTTGGAAAGACTTTATGAAAACTTCAGCCACTATGCTCAATCTTTTCTTTGCATCTCTCTTTTTCTTCCAACCCTGTGATTGTGACTCTGTGGAACTGTGTAATCTGATTTTTTTTCCCCCTGAGGAACCTGGGGACAGCATACCTTTTCCCAGTTGCCTGGGAAACTCATCCCAGTTGCCTGGGAAATTCATCCACAACATGAATCCTGAGCAATTTCTTTAAACCTTCTTCATTATCATCTCTCTCTGGTCTTTCACAATCATCGGTAGTTGTATATTATTATCACAATAGCATCCATACCTCTATCTTGTTTGAAGTTGGTTTTCAGGTATTCATAAAAGAAACTCCATCTTATTTTTCCTGTTCTGCCATTTTTGTTTTTGTAAGGGGGATAGGAAGGAGAATCTTAGGTACTAGCTTTTAAATTAGAACTATTTAAAATAAAGGAACTGAGTAGAATTATGAAAGAAGTTAACATTATCATGAAGAAGAACTAGAAAGGAAGTGGACAATCAGATTTTTCAAACATTAGCAAAAAGAGACTAGGCTGGTAAGTTAGTATTAGATATGAATACTTTAATTAATTTCTGGTTAATATGATACATTCATAAAATTACTTTGTAATTTAAGTTTAGAAAGCCAATCGGAAAGAATGCCACCAGATATAATTTTATAGAATGTATGAAATGTTTAATTAAGTAGTAAAGCCATGTAAACCATCTGTTTCTGTTTAAATAGTCATGATGTTACAGAGCCATTTCTCATAATTTAAAACATCTACTCATTTTTAGTTGCTTTTAAATTAGCATTCAGCTTTCCTAAGGACTTGCTTTTTTTTTTCCTGCTGTGAAATATGCAGCAACTGTTAATGAAGAGGATTTTGAACAGAAATTCTGTTCGTTTTAGCACATTTTGAACTTTAACTTATAGATTTTTCTCATTTAAGTTTTTTGCTCTTATTAGCAGTTTAAAGAAGATCAAAAGCTAAAGCAGCCTCCAGCAGTTTGGAAGTTTCTGTATGATGCATAGTGGGTAATTTAGGGGGATCTGGGATTTTTTGCATTCATCAGCTGGGCCTTTTTCTGCAGACTGTTTCATTAACACATAGTAGCTGAAGGTGTCATAGGATACAGCTCTTTCAGGCCTTAGCGTTTGCAAAGTAGTTCCTGTGGCAGGCTGCTAAAGAATCAACATGAACTCATGTTATGTGGAGCTGGCGGGAGAAGGCGTGTGAGCAGAAAGGACATGTCTCTTCAGCCATTTGTGGTGGCAGAATTCATGGGGAACCCTTACACAAATGAAGGTCGCTTGCCAAATCCAACTAAACATTCAGGGGAGCCCATGAGGAATGCCACAGGCTTGTTACCAAATTTATGGAATCTTCTGTAAGTGGGTTGTGGTCTTATAAACGGGCAGGACTTTATTCGATTGTAACTTCCATGTGTATCTGGAGGTTCTCTGATGCAATTGAAAAGCTGGAAGGTGCTTGTCAGTTTCTGACAGTTTAGAAAAGATGAGGAGATAAAATGAAGTATGTCTGTGGGGGCAGAAGTTTCCTGTAAGGTATAGTTCATAGTTTAGGGTTTTCTTTACAGATCTTGAATGCAAGAATGTACTTTCTGTCTCACTTGCTCTGCCAGTGGTCGATCTTTTGAATTCCTGATTGTGGTGTTATGTTTTCCCTGTTTGTTCCAGGGTTTTCTGCCTCATTTTGTTTCCTAATGGCCTCCCTGAAATCTTTATACCTGTTTCAATGCACAGTTTAGTATATACAGACATTGTATATATATATATTCAGAGATGGCTTCACTATAGTCCACTAGAAGGTTAAAAATTGTGACAGATTTGATTCTAAAAGTCCTATCTTCCCTTTCTCTGTCATAGCTTAGTAGTTTTTCCTAATGCAGCAATAATTTAAGGACGGGGTGACTAATTTATATACAATGCATCCATAAACTTGACTGGGTCTTTAAGGGCTCCACATCTCCTGAAGTGATACTTCCAAGTACAGTGGGGGCATGCAAGCTGCCACAGTGTAGCAGATGGTGGAGCTGTCTGAGTATTTAAACATTTGATGTTTTAAATATTGATGATTCAGTTCCAAGTATCCTTGAAGGAGTTTTTAATAAAGAGAGCAGAAGAATAACAACAACAGTGTAGCTTTTCAGAAAGTCTAAAAGCAAAGCAGAAACCTTCAAAAATGATGATGGATGTGTCACTTTGGAGAGAATAGCAGTGGCAGTCATCTGTCAATGTACAAAAAAAAAAAGCAAGAGCAAACAAATGGAAGCCGTTCTTAATGTTCACAGCATTTAGTCAATATGCAAGATGGTCTTGCTGCTTCTCATTTATCATTTAAACTTCCCTTTGGGGGTTTCAGATTTATAGCATCCTACTCTAATTCTGCTGACTTACTGCCACTTTACATGCTGCACTTTACATGCTTCTCATTCCTCAGTGTTGGGTCTGCTAGTGTGTGCATTTGTATGTACAGCTGATAATTTGCTCCAGGCTGAAGCCCAGGTCTTCTGCCATCCATTCATGGGTTTATGCCTAGGTGTTGTGCTTTTTAGAGAGTGCAGTTATTCTCTGTAGACCCTTTAGTCCAAATTTAGCTACTTTGACTAGGAAAAGCTCTACTCACAGGAAGCAGTGTCAGAAGTTAAAATAGAGAAAGAAGAGTCAGTGATTAGGCTAACTGGGTTGGAGGAGGCAGAGTGGGACATTTTTAAGCTAGAGGTTATCAAATCATGCTTGTTGAAGGGAGTGAAAGTGACTGTGAGTTATTTAAGGATTACTATTTTTCATAGTAATAGCTTAGGTTATGACCTCTTACTCTCAGTGTTGAACATTTATTCACAAAAATACTTCCTTTGACTTCATGAGCCTTATTTTTGTAAATGCTTTTCAGAGGAGGGTGTTTGTAATGGGGCTTTATGGTGCTCTTTATGCAGGGTACCTCCCCTCTTCAGCATACAAGTCTGTCACAGTGGCATTCTGCTTGACTTTGTGCCGCAGTATTTTCCCATGGCTGTTGCATTTCTTCTACCCTGAACTGTAGCATATGCAATAGGAACAAACTGTGTAGAAAGTTTTTGCAGACTAGAAACACAACTGTTCTGCTGTCACTGTGATTTTAAATCATCCTCTCTTGGGGTACATAGCTCATTCCTTTGGTTTTATTTAGTATTTTACCCCTGAAGGATGGATCAGGTGTTTGACTGCTGTTGTTTGCAGTAATGCTGCTGCACCTTCTACTTTGCAAACATATAAAAGTTTATATGTTGTAGAATAGCTGGAACATCAAATTGCATACACTTATGTGCTGTACTAACATAACCTCTTCTACCTTTGTTGTAGCTATCTTATCACAGAATGTGTTTTTATATTAGGTATCATGCTTGGTTTGATTTGTGAAGGTGGCATTGTGAGCAAAAGCATTCATTTCCACTAGTATGACATTTATCGTTGTTTATACATCTGACTGTACAGTGTCCTGCAGTTTAGGCCTTTGAAGCAGTGCAGATAATTTCAAAGTCATTTATTTGCATTTTCCATTTATTTTCCTTGCATTTATAATTTCTGGTGAGAATGAAGTGTTTAAAAAGCCTGATGTATAAGCCCAATATATTATTTTAAATTTCCTGTGATTTACCTTCATGTATTGTTAATGAACCTAAGTAACCATAGCCAACTAAACAAGTCTTCTTAATTTAAGACTGATGTTAATGGCAATAATTTTATCTATATTCCTTTAAAGTTGTTCTCTGTGCTCCTGTTAAAATTCATGATCCATAAATAGATTCCTAATTCATCCTCTGAATCATCATATAGTTCCAAGTTCTAAGCTGAAATTGAAGTGAAGGTTTTAATAAACACTAGCTTTTTAAAGCATCTGTCAAGTCAGTCAGTTTACACTTGAGACTCTTTCAATAAGCGTATGTGCTAAAGCTGAAATACAGTGTGTTTTAAATGCCCAGTCTGGTTGCTGGGCTGGATCCTGAACAGAAAACTACTTTCCCTGTGATGTGAACTGGTGCAGTTTTATTGAACTCACTGGGAATTGTCACATTGTCCTCTTCACAACTCTGGAAACCTCAGCTTACTTCAACCTCTTTACTAAATGGTATTTGAATTAAGAAAAAGATGCTTATGTTTGATTTTTAATTCTGTCTTCAATTTATGTTTAAGATGAAAGGTTGTAATAATATATATTTCCTTATAAGCAAATTACAAGTATATTAGTAGGGCCATTATGAAAGAAATACTTGGCATTCTTGTGCATTTGTTTAAAAAAATCATGACTACTCTGAAGTGCTTTATACTTTAAAAAAAAGAGGATGTTTGTGTTTGTGAATGTTTGCAGAACTTATGTCTATACAAGTGAGGCAATAGATTTAACAATTGTAGAAACGCCATAATGTATTAACATGATCCAGGAATTTATCAGAATATGGTGGAAGCCACAGTTACTGTGATTCATTTTTGTTATGTAAACATAGATTGCAAATTAACATGCTTCAACCCTGACTGTCTTTCATATTTATTGTAAATACGTAAGCAATATTTAACTGCTTGGCATTTGTTCCAGAATGCAGTGTTTACTAAGAGCTTTGTAGTTGCTTTTGGAGTAAACAACTTTGATATCAGCATTCAACTGCTGCTGTAGGTGAAGCTGAGCCATATGGCTGTGCTGGGGGATGGCAGGTGGGGGCCTGTGCTTGTGTAGCTCATTCCTGCCCTAGAACAAAGGCAGAGCTGAGATGTGGGCAGGTCTGGTTTTTTTGGAGAAGGGTGTGTTGCCTGTGTACGTGACTTTGCGATGGGACCATCTAGGCCCAGGTCTCCCCTTGACCCGCTTCCCGGCTGCACTCTGGGCTGCCATTGGTGAAGTCAAGGAGGTTTTTCTGCAGGCACTTGCCTGAAATGGACTACAGCACAGAGGAGCTGTGTTCATGCAATTGTGCTGGTCTCAAGGATGGAATGGATCAGCACTAGTAGTGTTACAAAGAATGCTGTTGCCTCTTTGGAAGGGAGAAAATGTGGTCCTTGTCTCAGCTAGGATGCAGCAATTTAATTCATCTTACATATCAGAGTTCCAAGAAGTGTGCTGCCTTAGTTTTGAATCAGGAATATTAAATGCCCAGCCTTGGCTCACCCCCAGCCCAAACTAGCTGTGATAAGAGTTCGGAGCAGCAAAGTTACCCTGCTGAAGGTAGGGTAGTGGGTTGGCTGCTGTGGCTGCTGATTTCCTAAGGAAATCAATAAGCAAGTGGTTTAGAGTAACTGGATTATTTATTCATGTTTGAACATATTTTTTGTAGGATGTTGTTATAAAATTATTTTAATCACAGACTAAATGTTATTAAGCTTTCTGATGGTGTACAGTGGGATGCAATATATTCAGGTTTCGGGATGCATGTTGACTGAAACCCTTTTAAATAAAATATAGGGCTGCCAAAAAGCAGTGTCCCTTTAGAAATTCATGTAAACAGTGGTTCAGTTCTTTGATGGTTTTTCAAAAACTTGCCTTCCAAGCATGCTAACCCCTCTCTGCCCCCTGCAAAGATATCTTCTACCCAGCCTTTGGGGAGCTGTAGAATCTGTGAAAGAGGGAAGGAAGCTAATATGAATTTAAGGCAGAGTGAGCTTTGTAGAAGGTCCGGAATTAAATTGTGTTTGAAAACTTGTATGATGTTGTATGTCATGTTTGATAATCCTTTTCAAACCATGATAACATATGATACCCTATATTTATTAATAGGTAAGACTAGAAGTAAGTCTTAACTACATTAGTAATGAAAATTTCTGCGGTGTCATTACACATATATGTGTTTGCACTGAAGCATAACAAAAGGAAAATATGACATAGTACATTTATTTCTTTTTGTCTTTTTGCTTACTAATATAAGATGAATTTAAAAAATGAGAAACTTTCCCAGAATATTGTTGCTTTCAGCCTGTAGCCCTATTAACTGAGCTGAACTCTAGCATATGTGGATCAAAAGCCTAAGGGACTGGAATGATGCCATTCAATGCCATACTCTTCTTCTAAGCAGTGCCACTGTTGTTTTAAGAAATTATAAAGACAACTTTCTGTGCTCAGCCTAGAATTTAAGGAAGATTGACATTGTTAAGGCATTAGATTCTACTTATTATGCCTTTCCTTGCCAGACTTTGCAGAGAATGACTACAACAAGCCCTAGCAATGCATCTAGTACATTGCAAAGGAAAAATGTAAGTTAAATGATAATCTGCAATGGGTAAAAAAAAAATAATCTGAAAACTGTTCTTAACGGTTCTGAAGAAAGTGTAATAACCATCTTAATCTAGCGATGTACTAGTTCTCTTTTTTTAAAGTACAATATAAAATGTAGATTTGAAACTGTAGAGCATGAGTCCTAGCATTTGGAGGTGAAGAAAGCATTTCTGATTTGTTGTATCTCTGCTAATAACAGATTTTAATCCATATGTTTGTTTTAGTTGTAATTTATATACGTGCAGCTATGTGAGTTACTTAGTTGTAATTGTCAGATTTATGAGGAAGTAATAATCTCTTCATCCTAGAAGAGGCTGTCATGTCTACAACATAATATATTTTTCTGAAGGCGAAGTCCTTTATTTTCTTTCCTAATGAGTGGGAAACAAAATAACATAAAAACACAAGGCTAGAAAGTGCTAGGTTTACTTTAGGATTTTATACATTCAAAAGGGTTTTTTTCAGTTGTTTGTTTCTTTTATTTTACTAGTTTATAGAAAATGAAATTAAACAGCTTATTGTTATAAAACTGTATGCCTTGTCCCTAGGATTCATTACTACTGCTTATATTAGGTGGAGAAAGAGGTACTCTATATTTGCCTGGAGCTGCTCATGAAATTGTGTCAGGGACAATATCCTGAGATTCACGATCTGTTTTTCCTTTGCTTAAGGAAGAATAAATGAATGCCAGCCTCTTTCCTGGTTCAGCCTCTGTGCTCCCCCATCTATGGTGCTTCAGCTCTGGTGTATTTGGGGGGGAAAGAAGTGACACAGCCCAGTCTCTCTGTGTTGCTCACTGTCTCCTTTCCACACTCACTGTCTTCTGGGCGGAAGGCAAGAATATCTCTTCTGTGAGTCTGAGTTGTAATACAGTTTTCAGCAGTTGGTGGCAAAAGTTGGCCACCCACAGTTTTCATGCCCTTCTCTAGTTACTGTGGAGCTAATAATCTACTGGCATGTTCTCATGTTCCTATCAGTGGGAAAGCATTCAGTGACCTGGATCAAACAAGAATAAACCCCATGTTCTTGTGAGTTATACTTGAATTACTGAAGCAACTTTAAGAGGTCTTCAAAGGTAAAGGGATGTTTTTAAATATGCATAATACATTTATTTAAAAGATACAGGACTCTGCTTCTGAGCTTAGCTTCAGATTTTTGAAATATCTCAAATTTATTATATTTGGATCTTGATAGATATATAGAAGAACAAAATACTGCTCTCCATTAAGAACCGAATTGATCTGTACAAATACATAAATTTTTATAACTGGGAAAGTAAAGATTTTTTCGCTAGTGGTAACTCGGAGCTTTTGTTTTTGAACTAAGTAGGATGTTGGCATTTATAAATGACCTCTGCAATCTTTTATAATTCAAAATTTGTATCACAGATAAGACTCTAGAGGGAGCCCATCTCACAGTTTTCTGCATTGAGAGAAACGGTTTTACAAAGATAAAAAACTGTTTATATTAGTGAGTAATTTAAAGTAAAATCTCTTCTGGCTCTGAGATACAAAAGAAAATACCACAGTACTGTAGAACACTTATTTGCAAGCATCTTTAGAAATGCCTCTATTTATAAAGTCAGTTCTACCTTACCATTATCTGTATTTTTTGAATACTTCAGGAGGTGTAAAATAGAGGAATTTTCAATCTTGTGCTTACATAATAAAAAGCAGTTTATGAACTTTCTCTTTTAAAGAATTCTCAAGACCTGTGAGTACAGTAACGCAGAGGAAAAGTCCGAGTACGTGTGTTCTGAGGCATTCTACTTTGCAGGCAGTGTGGAAACAGGAGATTCTTGAGAAGGTCAGAATATAGGAGTTCACATTTATTTTTGAAAGCCTGTACACTGCATATAACTTCCTGCCACATTGCAGTGGGTGCAAAGAATAAGGGTCGACACGTTGTTTAAGGCTGCACCTGCGTGACACTTTGTGTCACTTCCATGCTGTTTAAGTGGCTTTCCTGTCCGTGATACTTCCAGGTGAAGGCAAAGGAAGAAGGAAGTGCAGGTGATAGTGCCAACCCAGTATCCTTCTGTTAGGTTGTCAAGGTGCACACTGAAATCCGTAAGGTTGAAAGCATTCCCAGTTTTATTCTGAAGGCAACCAGACCTACCCAAAGTGAGAGTGAAAGTGTGGATCAGAGTTAAAAAGAGACATTAGTTTCAACTGCTTAAGTTTATTCACTGTGCTGGATACTGTCATTGCAACAAACTGGGAAATGGAATGTTTCCAAAATGTGTGTTAATAGAGAATAAAGGGAAGAAAACCCTGTTGTTTTTATAAAACACTGGAATGCAGTATTTATGAATTCTGAGTGACAGCTTCCATATTTCATGTAGTAATTTGCAAGGGATTTGATACTGAAGACATTCAATATCCTAATTGCACTTTATATTTAGTCTCTTGGTTTATAAACGTTGGAGCTAAATCCATCAAAATCTGTTTACAAAGACAGTATTCAGTATTACCTGCTTTTTCCTTGCATTCAAATCACTGTCATGCAGCAAACATTTTTTTCAACACTTCACATTAACAGAAGATTATGTGTGTACTGCACTTATTCACAGGATAACTTGTATCAACATGGTATTTACAATTCAAATAAGAACAGAGATGTATGTAATTTGTCAGGACACACTTTTTCCATCCATCTGTTACCCTGTGCTCTTAGAATGCTCTGTACAATCAGAATATTCAGAAAATACTAACTGAAATGTCTTTCCTCAGTGTGTATACCTTTTGTCACCATGCAGTATACGTGTGGTTTAGTCCAGATTGTTTAGCCCAGATTATTGCGGTTTAGTCCAAAATGCTTTCTAATCACAAAGAACTTAACTGAAGTAGCATTGCTAAGAGTAATAAGAAATTACTTGTACTAGTAAGAAATCACAAGCTGCTTGTGCAAATTTTCAAATTTGGCATCTGTTGTTGTTTGTTGTAAGCGTTTTAATATATAAAAATATAGTCATTAAAAGATTATACACATTTAGTGCAAAATTATTCTTTATATTTCTTTCATGGTTTGAAGAGCAGTCAGTCCTTTGTTTTCTGCTGTTTATCCTTACCACAGAATGAACACAGAACTGTTAATTATACAGGCCTTTGTGCTACTTAGCATGGATGTAAAAACGGTTTGTAAATATCAACCAAGTGATTTTCACAACATTCCTCCGAAGCGAAGGGATATTTCTATTCCCATTTTTAAACCGGCAGTGTGCTACTTAGATTAGTACTGGAGTAAGAAGTAACAACTTTATGAGCACATTTTAGGAAAAGAAAAAGCAAAAACTATGTAGCCTTCTGAAACTGAACGTTAAGTTTAGGTAAATGTCTTGTTCTAGTTCCATCTATATCGACAGATGTTACTGTCTCTCCTGTTTTCCTGAAGGTCCTTGGCAAGCAATTACTTACCCATTAGAGAAAAATAAGATGGGTTAATTTAAACAGTAGGAATGTAGTTCTCCTGACACACCTTTTCTTTCTTACTGAAATGGGCTGGGGTATATTTTCATACAACCAAATATGCAGCAGATTTGGAAGGTGTGACACCCCATCTCAAGAAGAACAATAAGCGGCTGGAGACAGAATGACTTATTAAACTCTTCAGCTGACACAGTGATACTAAGAAGAAAATATGGTCTCAAGTTAGCAGGTCACTTGCATCCTAACAAACTGTCATACATTAGGAAATCCTTTATTTCCTAACCTACCCCTTGTTAGCCTTTTCGATTTACAAAAAAATGTGTTGGTTTGCCCCACAGAGGCATGTGAATCCTGTCCGGCCTTCTCAGTCTTTGCTTACCTATTGTCTTGGGGGTTTTGTCTCTAAAAGGCACCTAATAGTACTGTTCAAGTAGCTCTTTCTGTTAGATGCTGATGAGCTCAAATGGAAAAATATCTCTCTAAAGGACTGGCTATGAAGGCAGATTCTTGTGTTACATGGAGAAAGGGACTTCTTGAATTATAGCCAGCTGTAATTGAAACTGTAGGCTTCTGCGTGTTCTTCAGATGACAGTTGACCTGGTTCTGATTGATGTATTAAACAGTATTCAGGTGTTGGTGGAAGGCTGTACTTGCCAAATTTCAGTGTCTGAAGTTTAACTTAAAAAGTCTGGAGAAATATGTGGATCTCAGAAGAACTGATAAAGATTTCTGGACGTGACTGAGAGAAAGAACTTTTAACAGACTGACAACTCTCAAGTAGTGAAGATCTGAGGTTAAATAGCTATGAAAAATCTCCTGAAAGCATAATTTGGAGGAAAAAAGCTATTTACTTGTCTGAATGACTGACAATTTCATCACTAACTCTAACACAGCCTAAAAGCTCTTTCCATTAGACAAAGCAAAGTATGTGCTAGTTCTGCATCATATTGATGCATTTAGAAAATAATTCTAGCTTTCTGTAATTGTTTACGTGAATAGCAAGCTTGAAAGAAAATGACTGAAAATTAATTGATGAATCTCCTTCCAGTGATGTATACAATTGTATTTTAAGATAAAAACCTTGATGGGTCCAACAAACAAAATTGTCTTACATTTTCATAATAGAATTAATTGCTAACTTGGAGAAATAAACCATAGCAAGGTTTTCCTACTTGCCATGAAGGGGGAAAATATGTCCTAAGTACCTGCCTATTTGTTCCAGGTATTTTCCCATCTATTCTTCTGTAAAGAAGTGAACTCATAGCATTATGTTTCTTATATATTTATGATTGCTCTGAGCAATGTTTTGTTTGCATTCCCACTCATTGCTGTGTGAAATATGTGAAACAGTGCAGCTGCAGCTGCAATAAGAAATCTCTTTGTAGGAACGTGTATTATTATGATTAATTATCTTGACCCGAAGGTGTGAAAAGAGAAATAATACACTAATGGAAATCTGTATTTAAGTATAGCTAGAGAAACCTGTGCCCTCTACTGCCTGATGAATTAACTAGAAGGCTTATGTGGGCTTAAATTTATTTGTGTGGACCCTGATGGGGATTTTGGAATTTTTTTTTACTGCTGTGAGTACACACCAGCTTTTTGAGAGTGGGCTCTATTTAAAGAAGAGCAGTGTGCTGGTCAGCATGCATGAAATATCAGGTAAACAGATAATGAGCCTTGCTGCAGTGTCTGTCTTATTCTAGCTGCTTCACAAACTACACAGAAAATTTGCTGAAGGATTTTGTTTAATCCAAGTGATGGGGAAACATGTTTCTACAATAAAATATCCAGGGCTGCACTTCAAAAGCTGTAGGAATATAGATTTGGGTTTTCACTGTGTGTCTGTAATCAAAGATTAACTCCAGAATAATATACTTCCTTTAACTAATTATTTACTCCACACTGATTGTTTGGTATCCCTTTTAAGTCTTCTTTTGTGAGACTGTGCGGTTGTTACTGATGTAACATGATATAACATCAAGATATAAACCAAAGTGAATACTATACTTGAGAGTTATGCAAAGTAAATTTCAATGAAATATGGCTCAATTGAAGATTACTTTTTGTTTTGTGAGAAAGAAGGAAACAAATACTTGTGATTTAGATATGACTTACACATTTTCTTCCTCCTAAGGAATTTATGAGGTAATTGTACTTTCCTTTTCTCTTGAATCCTTAACCATATACAGGCTTCATTATCTTTAAGCAGATGCTTTTTCTGGACTGCTGTGTTTTACTGAAAAATAATTAGGTACTTTTTCTATGAAGACAAACTCTGTGGACTACGCTGAATGAAAGGGAATACCATCATCAGAACTTTAGTTACCCTAAGCTAAAGAGTATGAATCTGTAGAATAGAGATATGACCAGGTAGAGTTGACCATGAAGTTAGGAAGTTGCAAAAGTAAGTTTTGAAGGATATCTTCTGTGGTACTAACAAAGTAGGAGCCCAAGGGGGACTGACAAGAGTCTTATTTTGACCACTATTGATCTTGTCGTTTTGCACTGTGCTATTTGGTGATCCAGAGGGTTTCTTCTATCTTATCTCCCTTCTACAGCCACCAATATAAGTAATTGGCTTCTGTGGTTTTCACCTTCCTCTGAAACAGTGGAGGATATAATGCACTTGATCAGAAAATACAAAATTGTGGTTTTTCTTGTGATCTTAAATCCCTTAGTTTCAGGGTTGGAATGATGCAGTGTTTTGAATTTGGACAGGAATTTCTAGAAAATCTAGTGATTGATAGAGCACATTGGGATTGTGTTTAACATGTTGTTTCTGTGACTGTCTTGAAAATTACTTTGTGTTTTGTTTACTTAAAATATTCTCTTTCTCATTTAAGAAATAGAGGCCTAATACTGTTACGTGGTGAACAGCTTCCATTGTTCTAATGACTTTTCATGTGTCATGTTGCAAAGAATACTTGGGTGAATAATTTTTAAAGGTCGCTTTAGATTTCTGTAAGCATGAGGTACTGCCTACTGCATAACAGTACAGGTAAGCTTAGGTAATATTATTAGCAAGTAATCTAATTCTTTGTGAAGATCAGTATGACTAAGACATTAAAAGTGATTGTTGATTTTTTTTCTTTATTCCGTCATGTGGAATCTTGATTCCACTATAGCAAGTCTCCTGTTTACAGGATTTCACCAAACACTTTCAAAATATGCTAAGCATTAACATTCTGTAATATTTTGTCCTTCATCTTATGTCCCCAGTACAAATGCTGGCAGATAAATTCTTCATTGTCATTTGTAGGAAATATCCTGTTGCTACTTATGCAATCAGAATAGATCGGACTTTTTACCAAATCTTTATTTGCCATGTGCATTTTGTGTAGCCATTTATTTTCTAGCACATACTTGGGGAGCACTGCAAAAATTTTGATACACTGTCTCAAAGTCTCAAAAAGTACATCTCTTTGCCTGATTTGAACATTAATTGTTCACTTTAGAGAAAGTCATGTTACATGTAAGTCTGATTTTAGAATTTTTTTAGAACCTTGCATATCCAAATATCAGTAAGAACTATGCCTAGCATTACTTTTTGCAGGTAATGACCTAGTTTTTCTTTATATAATTGTAATTCCATATCCTAATTAGTTACTTTTGCACGTGAAACTGGAAGTGGCTACAGATGAATTGTATTCCAGTGCTGATTCACGGCTTGATCTCGTGTTACTTGTTTAAATACATTATGATTTGTTTAGAAAGGACAGATAGAATGTTTCACTTGAAGCATGGGTAAATTGCTATTGAGATCATTGTTCTATTTTTCAAAAAGCAGTCTTTAAAGATAAAAAACTGCTCTTTCAAATATGTTGCAAGTGAGGTTAATGCACATGCAGATATGGAGAAAATAGTTTCTTTAGAGGCTATGACAATGTCTAGTAAGTATATATTAATGTGATGTTCCTAAGTCCAGCCTCAAATTATAAATAACTTGTTCTGGACTTGATCTCTTTGTGTTGATTTTGTCATTCTAAAAATTGAGATAATCTATTAAAAATGCTAGATGCAAGGGATATTTATACTTTTATTCATATGTGTAGTATGTTAGAGAATCCCAGCTGAACTGGATATATAAAATTGGAATATTTACCAATATGCATATACACACATATATACATGTGTATATACAGGTATGTAAGTGTACACATGATGGACAATAGATTTTGCTGTGTCCTCTGCTTTTTGTGGAATTATTGATGCTTTTTTTTGAAGAAGATCCTGTTTCTTATATATGGGGTCACTTGTCATATCATTTTAAACAGATATTTTTTCCTGAATATTACTTGATAATAATAGGCATTGCAACACTCTTTACAGAATTGTGTGAATTTGTGATGTGCAGGTTTGTTTAACAAGAGTAAACACAGTAGTGAGGTGTGTGTTTCTGTAGATGCAGAAACTGAGTGGAATTTTATGTTAACAGCGTGGTGCTGTAGAGGACAGTAGTATGCATAAGTTAGGAAAGAGTGGTGCTGTATTAGGTATTTCAGGTGACAAGAATCATATATATGTGTGTAATTTGCTTCTTTCAGTTATGTGTTGCAATGAGAAAGGCTGCTTTATAATTTTAAAAATACCTTTTGCCTGTGAAATGCAGCTGTTTTTCTAGTATGGATTTATGGACTTTAATGTCTTCTCATTTCATGCTTAAGAGGCAGAGACACGTTGATCTTATCCTATCATAGAAGCTCAATTTTGCATACAGTACATGGTGTTGTAACACAAAAAGGCAATAGGTATCACAAAATATTCCACAAACAATTGCCCTTTTTGGTTAATGTACAGGTTATACATAGTTTTGCAAAGCATTTTTAAGGGTCCTTTTACCACTGTGGTCTGAATTGAGTGGCTATAATATTCTGTCATGTATGTTGTATAGTAAGACTACTAGAAACTTGAAGTTATTAAAAAGGGAACTTCCTGTTGTTGGAAACATTTTTACTGGACTGGTCATATTAAAGTTGTGGGAGAAACCAAGGCCAGTTGTGTATTATTAGCTCTTAAATCAGAATGAGTGGGGTGAAGGTGTGGAGAAAGCCTGTGTGTAGGCTTGTGGGAGAAGACATAAAACCACACCTTTTTTTTAGCACTAAAGAATAAAATGCCAATAGAGTTTTAGAATCTGGGAAGAATATATAGGTTGGTATAGTACCTTTAGCTGCCAGCTCTTTTGGACTACTGAGTGCTGGAGGGATACTGTGGTGTTAGAGATGCTACTTTCTAGAGGAAAAAATTCCAGGTACAGGTAAAGTGCCATTGGCAGTTAGAAAATGGGAGGAGATAGGGATATGAATATCCAATAGTTTCAAATGCACACATTTCCTGAAAAGTATTATCTTTCATTGTACAAGAAGTGGTATCACAGCAGTTCCTTTCATTGTATGAGAATTGGTATCACAGCAGTTCTTCATGAGTGAACGCAGTAGACTTCAATAATGTCTGGGTATGTGCTTTGCATCCTTTTCAAAGGCAGGATGTTATGTAGCCCTACACTTATACTAGTAATTCTTCCTGTTTTCTTTCATGTGTTATACTGAATATGCAACTGAATTTCCAATCTGAGAGATTCTGGCATCAAAATTTAGTGTGATGAATATCTATAATGTCAAGTATTGGAAGGATTTAATTAAATCCTTAGGCTCAATTGAATACCTCCTCAATGTCATTTCAGTTGCAATCAAGCATCTACAAATGGAGTTGGTGTAATCACAGGTTTTGTGACATTCAATAAAGGATTTTTATTAGCAAGCTAAATTAGATACAAGATTTGAGAATACTTCTTCATAATGGTTTTTGCAAGTCCACTAGTAGAAGATGGGTTTGATTTCATGGGAAGTCTAGTTGGTAGAATGTTGTAGAAAAGGATGCTGTTTAAGGAGTAAATAAATCTCCTAAAATTGTTGTTCAGCAATAGACAAAAAAAGTTAATGTTTAATAATTGAGGTTTTTTGTGTTTTTATGTAATTGCAAGAAATCGAATTCGCATTTTCACCTCCTTGGGGAACTGTGGGCTCTGAAGTGCTTGTATCTTTTAAACAAGCCACGCGTCTCCAAAAAAGGCAAAAATGTCATAAGAATGACATTTTTAAATAAACTATGTTTTTCCACATTAAAGTTTCTTGTTGAAAGGCATAAGTTCCCTTATTCCCACCCTCTTATGGTAGAAACAGATGCAGTTTTGCAGAACCGTTTCTGCATGATAAATTATCATGTCGATCTCAGCTACACAAAATCATAACTACAGAAGAAATAGAATTAAAGAAATTAGATTGTGCTTTTTGGTCAATGATAAAATTGAAAAGCTTCAATTCCAGATACATCTAAATTGTGTGAAACTAAAGCAGTTCAGATGTGATGGTAGTGCCTCAGAGAGATATGAAAGATTGGTTGTACCATGGAAACATACTGAAAAGACAATGAAATTAACAATTCAAACTGCAGATCCCTTAGTTTGTCTACTTCATGAGCTGGAGTTTTTACACTGATTAATTCACTCCCCACCTATGATTCATTCAATAACATACTCAGCTATTGCTTTCATCTTTGAAGCACTGACTGCAGAGCTACTATTTTTGGTCTCCAAAGCAGGCTTTTGGTTTTATGAAGGTCGCACCATTTATACCAGTTTTCACCTCTAGAATGAAACAAAACCAGTGTTATTTTCACTTCAGCAAACTTATGTGCTTCAAGAAAATTATAAACACTCTTCTATAATCAAAGATGTGTTGCTGGACCAGGTATCTCTGATATTAATTACTAAGGAAGTGTTGGCCTCTTTTTCATTACATCTTAATTGAGGATAGATGATGTAGAGTGCACAGCTAGAATTTCCAGTCAGGTTGTTTAACTAATACCACATCTCTGACAGTGGTGTTTTTAAACCAAGCTTCTCTTGAAAAGTAAGATCCTGCCTTCCCTTTCATCCTCTGCCATGTATTTTGACCTGTCCTTTGGGCTGTTGCCAAGGGAGCACAGGGTATGCTGGAGGAAGGAACCATGCTGACTGAAAAGGAATCAGTTTTTATGGTGTTTTTACTGGCTTAGTTCCAGCAAATCAGTTTTCTCATAAGGTCACCGTGTGGCTGCACAAATGCTTGTACTAGTACAAAGGATGCAGCAGTAATACTATTCTTATGGACACGGGGAAGGAACTTGCCCCTCTAGGTAGCATTGTGGGATTAGATCAGATTCACGTGGTCCATTGAAGCACTTAGATAAATGGCATTAAAAAAATGAAGCGGTTGCACTCATGTGACTGTTATCACTTATGTGTAGGGTCCTTCAATGGGTTGAAAGTGCTTCTCACCTTCTTTTGTTTCATTGCTCTGCTTTCCCCATAGGGTCCGTTATAACAGGACTGTAGGGCAATTGAAAGATCCTTACTTTCCTGGAAGTAAAGGTGCTGTTGTTGCTGTGTGAGGGAAAGAGGGACCTTGTGCGCACAGGCACATTGCCTCTGCAGCAACAGTTAGCCACTAATATAGCAATGCTGATGGAGCTCTAAGTGAGAGAAAGAAATCAAGCTGCTTTCCAGGAGAGGTAAATACTGCTATTAACTGTGTTAGTGTTCATAGTGGTGTTGTAAATCTTTTTTTTTCTGTTTATAGCAGTAGTTAAATCATTTATTGCTGTTACTGAGACAATTCCCTGTACTAGACTTTTTTCCTGTCTACTTAATTCTTGTCATCCCCGGTAAGCTTCTCTTCTAAGTCTCCAACACTTAAGGGAAATAATTTAATACTTGTGTATTTTAAACATTCAGATTATCTTCCATGGTCAAAGTTGCACATTCAAGTCAGGTCTCTCAGTCCATCTGCTAGTAGAGATTCTTGCTGCTGCTGCTTCTTTGTTCATAAGCAAGTTATTACAACTTCCTGATTTTCTTAGTGAGATTTTAATTTCGTGTTGACATAGCAGTAGCCTTTAGGGTGGCGAAGATTGGTCCAAGAGGTGGAGCCTCCTTATTTTTTAAAAAAGGCTTCTTCATTAGCCACTCCCAGCAGTCAAACTAGTGCCCTCCAGTTTCCTGGGCATCTCTTTATAGAAAAGTGCTGCATCTGATCTGACTTACTTGTGGCCAGATATGTGATGGAATGGAGCACATCTGGGAGTGAAGAACTGCTGCCTTCTCTAGCAATGAGTTATTAACATGTTCCTGCTGGTCTATGATAGCATCTACCCGCAGGTGCTTACCTATGGCAAGTGCAGTGCCAGGCACAGTTGCTTACTCCTTCCTTGGGCTGCTGATTTCCTAGGCAAAGCAAAAGAGTTGAAAGGTTTAGTTTAGTCATTAAAGTCAATGGCTGTTTCTGTTCTCAGTGTTTATTCAAGGAAAAAGTTGCTGAATTAATGTTTGTTTCCTAGAGCTCAATTGTGTTGGGTTTTTTTATGTGGCAGAAGTTAGAATGTTTTATGGAGACCTTCATCCCTATGTGACTGAATGTGGGGAGTTAAGAATCCAAGTTAAGAACAGGTGGAAAAGAAGCAAATCCTACCAAAAAAAAGGAAATATTTACTGTCTTTGTTCTTTCAAAACATGCATGAGACACAAATATGTGACTGGCTTTTTTTTTTTTAACCAGCAATTTATTATTGTTTGGAAATCCTCCGAGTCTCTGTGATTCTTTGCCAAATATGTAATTCATTTGATTTATATATTTATTCTTATAACATGAGCATGATAGGGATATAAATAATTCCTTAATTCATTTTTTCTGAGGGTGAGAAGGACACTCATGGTTATGTTTTGTTAACCAGAATAATATGGCCTCAATTTAACTAGGAACAGTATAAAGCAACCTTAGATATGCTTGTTTTCAAGCAATATTTCTAATACAGTACTCTGCATAACTTCTGATAATTCTTTTAAGAAAGAAGCCCTTAATCCCATATATGCAATTATGTTTCTGTTATTCTCATTTTTCAAACATATGAAAGGTTAGACACAATTAAATGAAAAGTTGTGTGATGAAATGCAAACATTCTGAACTTGCTAGGCAGCAAATCTTAGGTTATGGTTCCTGCCAGGGTGCTTTTCTCTGATTTTCTTCCTTTATACTCTCCCCAGCCTTTAGATAGTATCAGCTTTTTCAGTCGTGACATTAATGTGAGCTTTGGATATTTTTAAGGGGACAGGGAAGGAAGAAAGACATTTTAGAAGATTAAGTCCTGAATTTTCTTGTTAGAATTGCAGCATTTCTCTAATAGGAAGAGCAAACAATGAAATGACAACAAAACAGAATGTGAGGGAAACCTTGGAGATTAAACCCAGGCACTTGAGAGACAGTCACTGCCAAAACTGGTACGGGTTTAAGGGTCTTTTACATCTTAATTGCTTAGAAGAAAGGAAAGTTTATTTGCCTGGCATGCTCTCAGACTTTGCAAACCATTCTCTGAAACATGAATTTCAAAGTGCCTCAAAAAAATGTTTCCTTCCTACTTGTTGATACCTTTGAAGAGAAAAATTTAGGCTCATTTCCAAAGAATTTAGTGATTTTTTTTTTTTTTTAAATTTTAGTGTATGTGACGGCTGATATTAAAACCAATAAATAGAAGTAATCTTTTGATGGAGAGTATTTTGGGGTCAAATGAACTGATGGATTATTCTCCTTTCTTTGACCATTTGTTTGATCCTTATTTTTGTAATGAGTTTACTGAAATTGAATGTGGGAACTATTTATATAGTAGTTTAAGATGGTTGAAAAATTGTTGAATAGGCAAAGGATTAACAAAAGCACTTAGTGTTGAACGTAAGCAATTTTTCACATTGCAATTTCCATTGGCTGTATGCTCTGAGGAGTCAACTTTGCACTTTCGTGTTTCTTTGTGAGCACATGAGCACAGGCTTCTTAGTAGAAATTCATAATACCTAAAGTACTGATGCTGGCCTCTACGGAGTACTTCAGTTGAAGAACAAATAAAATAAATAAAGTTTAATTAAATTATCCACACATCACTTTTCCAGTTTTTAACATTAGAACTGTAAATTCTTCGGGTTCACCTGCTTGCAAGTACAAGCATCTAGAAAGATTGCAGTGATGTAAGAGTGGTATGGAGTGTTGGTTGGTTTTGGTGTTTTTTTTTTTGTTGTTGTTGAAACAGTTTTGACTTCTATTTTCCTGCCTTACCAATTTTGCAAACATTCAGATGCTACCTGATTTTTTTTCATACTGAGGCTATTGCAAGTTTTGGAAGTTTTGGAAGATTTTTAGTAAATGCTTCTTGAATAGTTACTGTTCCTAACCACTTGATTTTTTTTTTTTTCCAAATGTGAAACTGTTGTGATTAGTCTTTGGTAGGAGATGGGCATGTCTAGGATTCCCAGATATTATGCAATGATTTTGGTTTACATCACCAGAATAATCCAGTCAAGAGCAGAAGCACTTCTGGCGTGGGGTAGAACATCCCTGTCCCATTCCTGCTTTTTGCCTTGTGTTCCTCTTGTGCTGAATGTGTTTTGGCCAAATATGTGATTCAGAAAATGTTTATTTTAGTGACATTACTCTGATTAATACTGGTGTGGCAGAAAAGTATTGGGGTAAGAGTACCCGTGGATCAGACTGCACGTCTATTTGGAGCAAGAAACATTAAAGTTTGAGCTTTAGACTCTAAGACATATAAATTGCTTTATTGCTGCAGTGAATTCCTTATTATGACAGAGGATGATGGGCTGCATTAAAAGAAGTGCGATCAGCACATCAAGGGAGGTAATTCTCCCCCTCTACTCTTGTAAGCCCTCTCCTGGAGTAGTGAATTTAATTCCAGAGTCCTCAGCAGAGGAAGGACGTGGATCTGTTAGAGCGAGTCCAGAGGAGGGCCATGAAGAAGATGAGAGAGGTGGAGCACCTCCTGTATGAGGACAGGCTGACAGAGTTGGGGTTGTTCAGCCTAGAGAAGAGAAGGCTCTGGGGAGACCTTATAGCAACCTTCCAGTACTTAAATGGGGCTACAGGAAAGCTGGGGAGGGGCTCTTTATCAGGGAGTGCAGGGATAGCACAAGGGGTAACAGTTTTAAACTGAAAGAGGGGAGATTTAGGTTAGATATTAGGAAGAATTTTTTTGCTGTGAGGGTGGTGAGGCACTGAAACAGTTTGTCTGGAGAAGCTGTGCATCCCTTGGAGCATTCAAGGCCAGGCTGGATGAGGCTTTGAGCAAACTGATCCAGTGGAAGGTGTCTCTGCCAATGGTAGGAGGGTTGGAACTCAATGTTCTTTAAGGTCCCTTCTGACCCAAACCATTCTATGATTCTATGGTTCTCTAATGCACAGAACTGATATTTCAAATATGTCCCACAGCGTGGTGCACAGATTAGTTGGGATTGATTGTCTCAAGTTTATATGCTGTAACAATGATCCAAGGAGTTCTGTAGTGGTTCATCTTGAATCTTTGAAGCACCTTGAATTCTGAGTCATCTGTTGACCTCGGTGCTGGCAATTTTGACATATTTTTTCCCATTCAGCAGTAGATTGTATATCAGCCATGCCAGTTTCTCTGGTGACATAGATATACCTCAGGGGAGTCATCTGCAAATTTAATTTTGAAAAAATTAAACTAGATAAAGCGCTGAGCAATCTGACCTTATCACTGCCCCTGCTTTGAGCAGGAATTGGAACTAGAGACCTCCTGAAGCCCTTTTTGACCTAAATTATTCTGATTCTAAATGAAAAGCTTATGTATCCAGGAATTCAGGTTTAGGAAATCCTTCCTTTTGTAACCATTGCACAATCAAGAATCTTGCAGAAAGTGAAGTGGTTTTATAAGTGGACCTGAGAACTGATTTATGGCTTTGACAATGGAAATATTTGTTCTACTGAATAGTGCAATTGCCTTTTATTTTGGTCTTCCACTGTGGCTTTTGATATAGATAATCTTGGTTTAGAATCACAGTCAGAAAAGTGGACCCTGTGTTACCCACTGGCATCTTCTGCTTTGCCCTGTCATTTACAGTACAGATCTGTGTATCTTTTCAGATAAAAAGCAATGTGTATGTGTAATGCTTGTAAAGTGATCATCCCTTGGGACCTATAAGCAAGTAGTGGCACCTGTCTATCTTCATCCCTTCCAGGTATAATTATTTTGGCCAGAGGTTGCACATACGGATTGCAGATGATCCCTTTGTGTCTCCAAAGACCAGTGTGTCAGAACTGACCTTCACTATGAAGAATCAAAATTTCCCTTTGAAACTACATGGGAAAAGATCTGACTTCTCAAGCATATATAGTTTATCTCACTTGAAAAATACCTCTGTCTGTTATCACTTTGGCATTACTTGTATGACCAGTTCTTGATAGGGATAGGCAAGTCAGTAAGCCCCTCTGTCATGGAAGTGGTGGTCAAACACTGATCCAGGTTGTTCAGAGTGATTACAGAGTTGCTGTCCATAGAGATCTTCATATCCTGACTGGTCATGCTCTTGGACAACCTGCTGTTTGTGAGTCTGCTTGAGCAAGCGAGTTGGACTGGATGATCTCGACAGGTCCCTTCTAACCTCTGCCATTCTGTAATTCTGTAAAAGTTTCCTTGCAACAAGAGGAATGCAGTTCCTGTATTGGATTGCATTTATACTGTCAATAATGCTATCTTGAATTATCTCAACATTTTTTTTTCACTATGTACATAATTCCTAAGGCATTTAATCACAGCATGATACCATGCTATTGCTTTTCATTCAAAATTCCTGTTGATTCCAAGGGGAATTATGGCAGAATATGACTCTTGAAAGATCAATCAGTATCATATTCAAGTCTCCTAACACCTAATTTCCTACGTGACTGAAACTCAACATTTATAAAATTTACTGTCTGGTGGGATTTTTAAAGGGTGATTTTGATTTTAGAAATCTTCCCCCAGTAATCAGGGACTACTTTGAAATTAATTACATTGTGCAACTGGGAACTTCTTGTTCTATGTGTGGTGAAATATGAACAGTGTTTAGCATCTGGATACAATGAATCTGTTAAAAATTATAACTAAAAAAACCCAACAAAGCATCTGTTAAAATTTATTCAACTTACATGGGGAAAAGTCAGCACTTTTACCTAGAAATGTCTTTTCATCTTTTTAATAGACTGCTTAGTTGATTCTCAACTGAAATTTGACAGCAATAACTGTGGGGTTTATTTTAGGTTACTATAGCGTGGTAATTCTGTAGTTGATTTTTTCCCATTATATAAAATATTTAGAGCAAATAACCACCAGGTAGAAGCACCCGGTGAAAGAACAAGGTGTAAAAACATGTTAGAAAATGTATAAAAATAACTCCAAGTGGTCTGTATGGTAAGGAGGAAGAAACCATCAACGTAATACATATCACTCTCCCCTTCCTCCCTGCCCATCAGTGTCAGCTTACCACTATTATGCTCCCAGTAAAGATTTGGGACACAGCGTTCCTGTAGGCTCAAGTGACTGACCTTAGGACCCAAAGGCTGAGCGTAACACCAGAGAAATAGGTAGATAGTAGAAAACTGGTGTATATCAGTTTTGGCTCAGTAAAATTTGAACTATAAATGTTAGGATTACATTTTAGCTGGACAAATAATTATCTGATTAGTGTGTTAAGGATTTATTAAATTAATGTAAATTGTAGCTTTGTATTTAAGTAGTATTCCCCCTTTTCTCTGCAAGATGTTAAGTAGAACATGAATCAGCAGCAGGCACATGCACACACTCTGCTCCTTCCCCATCCAGTTCAACAGTGATGTAGGTAGGTTCACGTCATTCGTTTTGGGTCAGAGTAGGGGGAAGAGCTGAAATGTCCATGAGATACACGGCATGGAACTGAGTGAACTGAAATAATTCATGCTGTATTTTTCCACACGTCTTTTTTTTCTGGGGTGATCTCTGTATGAACGAAATCTTCAGACACAAAAGATTCTGTTTATGACTATGCATCTGCTATCTCAAAGGGCTCAAGGGGAAACATTTGGCTCCTTTGTGATTGTAGTATTTTCCTCTGATAATTTCTGTAACATACTCACTGGCCTCCTACATCAACTCCTGAAAGGCAACTGACAGCATTTTTCCCTCATGAAAATAAATTTTTAATAGGCTGTACCATAAATAGCTGGAACTTGCTGTCTTATGTGAAAAATACAGGATATGAGTCATTATCGACAGTAGGAGACCTTAGATCCTCTGTAGCTTTATGTATCTTCTGTGGCCATATCAAGGACTGCGTTTCATCTGAACTGCACATGTTCATTCCAGATAGCTAAAGGAGGTGACTTGGCTCCCACTGGCTGGTTTTGTAGTACTTGTTCTCTAGTAAAACCTACTCCACTCTTTAAAGAAACCCCAGTTCATTTTGCAGTCACTCAGTTCCCGGTATCTTAAAGTAAAAGTGAGGAAAATTCAGTAATTACTGCCTTGTCTTTGCAATAGAAGAGAGGAACAGGCTGACTGAGAAAGCCAGACTTCAGTTCTTTCAGGAGTTTCTAAAATCCCCTGTTCTGCCAGAGAGGTCACTTTTGTGATGTAAATCTTGTCTTTCGACTAATCTAAAGATTTTAACTAGGCTAACATTCTAACAGTCAAAGAGAAATAAGTTATTATTATGACAGGTTCTGTAAATCTCTAATTATTTCTAACATTTTAAACATACAATTCTAAAGCAATCTTATCTATTTCTTCTCATATTCTATTCCCAGGATTTTGAAATTCTTGAATACAGTTTTGAATTACTTTACAGTTCAGTCTTACCCAGAGAAAGAAGACAAAGAACAAACATTGTTGTTTATTTTAATGTAGAGCTCAATGGGAGAGTACAAAAGCAATACCTTCCAGATAGTTTGACCCCCAGGACTGTGCTTTAATCAGACACCATACTTCTGGATAATTTAGCAGGAGTGTGCTAAGCAAGCTCAAATTCAGGAGACCTTATTGCTTGAAACCAGGGTTGAACATACAACTTTAGTGGTTCACAGTTGGCAAGTTAATACCCAAATCTTTTCAGGTAAAATATTTGTTTATCACAAGGTGAGGCAATAGTGCTGACACAATGGTAAAGGCTGGAAAGTCACATTTTAGGTAGTCAGCACCGTTTCCAGTGTCCTCTGGAGGCTAAGCAAAGTCTGCATTAAATTTCTTCCACTTCTTAATATTTTACCATGCTGTGTTCTGTTGTGTTGTTTTATTAGAAAACACCAGTAGCAAATGTTGGAACACGAGTGATAATGCAGATGTCCGTCTCCTAGGACGCTATCCAGCAACTTGGCAATAAAGTGAGGCTCTTCTTGCATAAAAGAATGAAACCAAAAAGTACATGAAAATTGCAACATCTTTAAGGAAAAGCACTGAATGAGTGCTTGAGGCCACCTGTCTCTGTTAGCCTTATGGTTAAAGAAACTTCTGGCAAGTGTGACCCATGAGTATAACATTTCTTGGTCACTCTGTGGGTCCCAGGACAGAAGGACTTGGAATTAAAGACAGAAATGAACCTAATAGCTGTAAACTGAGAAATTAGCTGAGATTCTTTTCATCAAGGTTGATGTGTTTGGTCACCATAACTATAGATGTTTCTTCTCATCAGACCTTGCATATTGCATTACTGAAATTAATCTCCACGAGGAAATGAGGTACTACTTAATTGAAATTTAAACCTCAGATTTGCAATTGTATCTACAGAGAAATCCTATCTTCTGAAGAAGTGGGAGAGAACCCTAGTTGGTACAAAGGGCTCTTCTTTCAAGATGAAAGTGAATAATTTGGCCAGAATTATGTTTTTCTTGGAAGAATTGATGTTCTGGTTGAAAATATCTATATGTTTTTGGTTTTTTTTTCCATACATGATGAATATATACATAAAAAAAAAAAAATGGAGAGTTGACCTGAATCAAACTTTACTCAAGTATTTAAAAAATGTAGCAGGGAAATCGCTAGTTCGGATTTTTTCTCATGGAGAAAAGGCGAGAGAAAGCTCAGGAATGTGACTGGATCTCTAATAATACTAATATATCTTTTAGGCCTCCATCACTATTTATTGAATGTACAAGCAATATTTGTACTTCAAATGTTGATGAAGAATCTTTTCTTTGCAGAAGAATTTTAAGGTTGACAATATTTAATCTCTTATTTTAAATTCTCGTATACAAATTGCCTGTTAGATGCTGATGATGACAGCCTGATACCATAAGGAGGCTGTTCTCACATAAGACAACCTACTGCCGTGTAGCCATGATAATATACTATCAAAGGAGCTAATACATATAAATACCAGCTTTCTGCATATGTTTCAAAGCAAGAACAAAAAAAAATGTGTAAAAATGCTGATGTTCCTTGTGAAGTAGTTTGAATTTGTCAGAATATCCGCAGTGCTGTTTAGCGGTATGGGCCAGCAAACCTCTAATCTGAATTTTTCTCAGGTACTGTGAAAACATTTTCTGTAGCTGAACTTATTTAAATGCTGATGTTTACATAGATCATGATGACTTTATCAGGAACTGCATAAGATATTCCTGCAAATAGCTTGTGAACTTTATGGTACATTCGGTTGTACTGGAAAACCTGTTAAGTTGATTTCTATGACTGTGACAAGTAATAATATGGAGATTTTGTCTGTGGAACTTTAAAAATCTGTGTCATACTTACAGTAGCGTAACTGTATCATAACTAGAAGGACAATGCCCGTCCATAGAATGACCACAGTCAGATGAGGTTTAAATTCTGGTCTACAGTGGCACTGGGCAGACCTTGGTTTCCAAATACTTTTCATTCCCATAGAAGCTACATCTTCAACTCCCAATTTAAGTACATGTCAAGTGAATGTTTTTCCGCTAAAGCTGCAGAATAAAGCACCACTGGGGAGGCTCTGCAGTCACTCAGGTGGAATTCTCGAATGTTTGGACTATAAGACTAAACATAAAAAAACCTTACAGCTGTGTCTGACTAAGCTGCTTATAACAGTTGTATGTAAACAAGTAGGACAAGGCTGATGGGGCCCTTGACTATACTTGAATTGTTAAATGTCAGGCCAGAAAGAGGATAGGTGGCTATGTGCTTTGTATTTTTAGATGTCAGGTTGAAGCTGATTTATAGTACATTTCCAACCTCAAAGCAAACTGCATAGGGCTTCATGGACTGGACTGGATATTACAGGCTTACCAGCATGTACATAGGCAGCTCAGAGAGGCTTTCAGTACAGAAAATGGGAGGTCAAATTAAGGGATTGATGTAAACCCACACTCTGAAGTTAGTCTTTCTGCTATCTGAGATTTCTGATTCTAAAATAGGAAGTGCATAATCCTGAAATTTGGCAAGTGCCACTGAAGATGAGTAGCTGTAGCCTTCTCTCTGCTTTGATTTTCTGCTTTTATTGGAACATTTATAATGTGCAACGTTACAGATTTCTGGCACCGTTCAACAACCTTTAATGAGCATTTTGCTTTGGTAGCAAAATACCTATGTATAATTAATAGCTAAGAAGTTACCTGCAACAAAGCAAACATGACAAAATCTTTCAATCTCCTGAATTTTTATTGACTACCTGTTACAGCTATCTTAAAGTTAAGACATGAGCTTGATTTGGATAAGGCCAGTTAAAATCTGTGCTTACTTGGTAGCTAAAAAGAGGTGGAAGTCATATTCTAAAAAGCTTTTCTTCGTGATACGCTTCAATTAGGGGGCTAATGAGAAGGTAAAGGTGTGTATTGCTTCTGCATCCATCACTCTATACGCTCCCCATTTTGTGGCAGGCAGTGAAGCTGACTCACAGTTCAAGCGGTAGTGGCTCATGATGTTCACCAAGTGGCAGTCCCAAATTTCATATATGCTTTTTCCTATCTGATAAGTGGATGAGTCATTTATGACTCAATTTTCTCCACTCAATATAAGAATAATTCCTAATGAGTCAGATATAGAATGTTTTCAGGGTCTTCTGCTGTTGAAGAGCACTTCATCTCTACTGCTCTCATCTTCTCATCTGTCCCATACTGTGGGCTGCAGACTAACTTCCAGAGCAGAATCCTTTTACCTGAAGCTCAGGAGTGCTGAAATTGCTGCTGTACTGAACCATTTCTGGTTTGTGCATGACTTTTAGCTTGGTCTATACTACTGTCATGTAGTGAGGTGGGGATTACCCTCACAGATTCTGGTGAATTAGACATGCGTGTAAACCTAGGTACTGGATCTCCTGGAGGTGACTGTAGCGCACACAATGTTTCTCCAGCACATTGCTGATACAGAAACAGGGCATGCTCTTCCTTGTGGCTGTGTCCAGCAGTGCCAACAGATGATCATGCTCTCAGCTGTCTAACCTACTACTCAGCAGCACAGGTAGAGGCCTTCACCTGGAGGGCATTCAGTGGGGACACTTAAGGTCACAAGTTTGTTATTCCTTCTCTTGTGCACAGTGCATTGAAAGAGTTGGCTGGGCTTTTGTGCTAGATCTGTCTTAATTTGAGGCAGATCTTTGTATGTTTGCCCTGTGTTTGGTGTAAGTTCAGCGTAAGTACTTGTCATGAATGACTATACCCTGACCCAAGAGATGGTGGGAAAGGGCAGCTGCCAGGCTGCTGGCATGCTCCTGACAGTCACCTGCAGGCTATTGGTCAGTGATAGGCCTCTGGAAAATGGTTAGGACTGCCACATTTGTAATAATGAGAATTGGTTAAACTGATCTGCTACTATGCAGCAATGCTCTGAATTTGTGTAGAGAGCTTCAATAATATTCTTACGGTTGCTAGTAAATCTATAGGTGATAAAGACATAAAGACATGGCAGAGAGAACCTGGTGGGCTTATCTTCTTATGTATATATTTTTTCTTGACATAACACAGCTAAAAATGTATGTAAATGTCCACTTCCTATAGAGAAAAATGCAGATAGTGGATCCGTGACTCGTGTCTCTTACTGTTTTCCCAACCATATGGCTAGTCCTATAGATAGGCCTCTCTTGTGAGAGAGACTGACTCTGTTCCACACTTTGCTGCTGCATGACAGATCGTTGGAAAAGTTGGAGAACCACTAATTGAAAGAAATTTCAAGTTTCTTCCATATTTGAATCTCAAAGCTTCTTAATTTCCAAATCATTCCATTAATAATCAAAGCTTGTACACTTATAACTGAATCTTGGGACGATATCTCCTTTTAGTTATCTTTCCATTTAATTAGGTCTAGATAGCTGTTTCTCTTCAGCTCAATTTTTTGCCCCTAAAGCAATTTCTTTTATGATGTCCTCGCTAATTACTAAGATCACAACTAAATAGCATCCGTTCCTGAAGTCTCTATGATTGTTTAAGAATTCACCATCAGAAATATAATTTCCTTACAATCTATATCTGGAACTAAATGCCTCATAATAACATCATTTTCTGCTTGACTTTGTTCTCTCTTAGCAGATATTTTCAAATTGAAGATTAAAGTGGATATTGCCCTCAGTCTTAAATGAACACTTCAGTTTTTAGTAAGGTTGGTAATACAGAATGTAGAGGCAAGAAAAGGATGGTTAACAGAAATATCTGCATGAAAATGAGGATTCCTACATCTGAAAGGAAAACCAAAACATTTTAATATGATCACCTGAAAGGGATCTGATAGCCGTGTAATGTGAAAGGTTTTGTTAATTAAGTTGACACCAGACTATTAGGAAAGGACATTTAAAATATCTGAATTTGAAGAAAGGGAGTGAAGCAGACAAACTGCCGATCGTTTTAAAATCAAACCAATAATAATAATAATGATGATGATGATTCCTCTTAAACATATTTTTGAAGAACAAAATAATTAATCATATTTGGGGACAAACAGTTATGGAAAAGAGAGAAAAAAATGGGCCAAGACAAAAGAAAGAACAGTTAAGGTGGAGTAAGCTTACTAGGTAATACTCCCAAACATTAACCTACAGTCTGGTCTTGGACTTTGGTCTTACTAATAGCTATAGCACAAAAAGTAGAAATATACTTATTTCAGTTTATTCCTGCCACAAAGACAGGAGGTACAAAATAGGGTGATCATAAACATACTGCATAAAAGCAATTGCATGAAAACAATTGCAATAGGTATTGGGGAAGGTAAGAGTCTATAGATTAAAATTTCTATTAGAAACTGGAGATCCATCAGTTGGAATTGCTGGAGAAGATAAAGATTGTTAGTTGATTGTGAGGTACGAGAAGATATGTAAACTTGAAAAAAGGAAACGTTCCTAGAAGCCTATTGACTGAGGTCACTCTAGCAAAGATGGGTACTCAAAGATGGTCTCAATGCTCTTGAACAAGGGGTTAGTTAATCTTTGCGTGCTTCATCACACGGAAGCCTTGCTTTTCAGAGTAAAAAAAAAAAAAGTTTGCAAACTGTAACTTTTAAAGTATAACTTCACGCTAAACAATGTGTATGGATTACATGCTTCCATGACTGTAACTCAATAACATTAGTGACTGTACAGATGGTTTTTGCATCAATGGTTGCAGATTTTATAGTGCAGAAAAGACACTGCGCTTTAAAATGTAGTTTTCCAACTAAGCACTTTGATTTATCTGCCACTAAACAGAACTGCATTTCATTACTGACTTTAATGGAGTTGGGAAGGGACCCAAGGATTTACTTATTGGTGTCTAGTGTTTTTCAGATGCCTTTGGAAAATCTGGTATGCAGAACAGGAATAGCTGTCTTCTTTTATGAAGTGATCTGCAAATAGAAGCAACTGAGAAAAAGATCTCTGAACTATGTTGTTGCCATTTTAGTTAAATTAGAAGAAAAAGCAGGAGAACACAGTTAATTTCATCACAGACACTGCATATTATTCTTTATTCATCACTTATATTTTCAATAGCGCAAGCTGCCAAGTAAAGGTACATATGTAAAATAAATATTTGGAGAGTGTCCAGCAATAGACTGTGCCAGTGAATCCTCCAGGATTCTTTTTGAACTTTAAATGAAATATAATAGATATTTAGACTCAGTATATGGTTTAGTTTGAAAACATTTATTACACTTGTTTTGCTGGAAAAAATGATGCAATAAAGAAATGGAGCCAAAACTCATTGTTTTTGCTTTTCAGTAGGTTGATAACCAAATTATTTTGTTGTCAATGAAACACACATAGGTTTATGTGCCTTCACATCATAATTATTAGGACTAGTGAAATAAGAACTAAAAAGTAGTTACTGGAATATTAACATCCTGGCTACCTCTGCAGTCTGGCAGTCCCATTTGAATTAAACCCCATGGTCTTTCTCCTGGTTTATTATCTATTTTACAATTCTTATACTGATCTTCAGCTTCTCCAGGGTATTAAGAAACTTCCCACATGGTTCCTTATGGTTTGTTAAAATCAGACTTTACAAGTTAATTGCTATTTATATTCTGAATCATTTTCTAGCTCAAAAGAATTTTCTGAGACTTTTTTGAAAGTTCATTTTTCTCCCATTGCTGCCCAAGTTTGTAAGTCCATGATTTTGCTGAACCCACTAGGATTCTGGGAGAGAAGTAATTGAATTGTCATTATTAGTGACTAGGCAGGTCAGTATTAACTAACAAGGAAGACTGAAGTGATATAAACTTAAATAACAGCACATAATTCTCCAACAGGTAGTGAATGTAAAATGAAGAGGTGAGGTGGGGATGAGCTAGAGTTCAATGAATGCTCTCCAGGATCTACAACCTGAAATAATTTTTACCTCTGAGAACACTTATTTTGGATTCATGTTTGCTTTTCCCATGTCCTGCTGCAGAAAATCTCTAATATAGTATCACTTTTCTCAAAGAAATCTGGAGGTTTATCAGGCAGGATATTAGTGTTAGAGAGCTCCAGCTGTTCAGGCAGGGACATTTGAGCTTTGCATGGATATTTTGGGTGACCACGAGTGATGTTGCAGGAGCAATATGAGTAACTAGCACACTGGAGAGCTGCAGTCCTCAAGATGTTGAAGGCAGAGGTTTCCAATGTGCAAGAGTTACATCTAGGAGAAAATTCTTAAAACTGTAATTTTTACTTTGAAGAGTTAAGCAGGTGCATCTGTCATTGTCTCCACTTGGTGCTTCTGCAGAAGGGCAGTGTCAAAATCCTTCAGGGTATAAAACATTCAGTATTTTTTTAGCAGTATTGGGCCCGAATAAATCCCTACACATTTAATTAGAAGTGTCAAAAGAAGTTTCTGTGTGATACTTTGACATAGGGTGTCTGACAGCATTTTAAAATTGTTTACATGTCTAGAACTGTATATTTAAAAACACCCAACAAAACCCCAGACTGTCTTGATTCAGTTTAATTCAGTCCTTTGCACTTGCACATTTCAACTAATTTTTTCCAGTCATCTTTACGATGTTACCTGTTCTCCATTTCCTTTGACAATTAGCAATAAACTCAGTGTTGTCAGTAGGGATTTCCTTTTGCACCTAGAAAAATGCTTCTCCAAGGTATTATTGCCGTTTCTGTCTTCCTTCCAAACCTATAAGCATGTGCTCATCTGACTATACAGAAGACAGATGGAACAGTTAGTCATTGGATAGTTCACCAATTAGTCCTTGCTTTAAAAATTGTGTTTGAATTTATTGCTCCATTGTGCCAAAAAGAAAGGATGAAGGGTTTTTTTTTTCCTCATGTAGCAAGCACATGGCAGGCAGCAGCATTAACTTATCCCTGTTGCTCTGACAATGTACTTCGCTCCTCTGCAGGAGTCATCCCCTGTGTGAGAGGAAGCTCTTATCTCTGTAACCATCAATTCTTAACGTTTTAGATAGTCAAAGTGAAGGGCAGCTCGACTGATGATTTGCAGTCCTCAAGCTGTGTTAAGAATTTTCTTCCTCAGGAAAGCTATTGAGATTTGGTTTATATAAACCAATGCAGATCAAATTAAAATTATTGCAGGGATATGAACTGAAACTGTTCTAAAGTGAAGATAACTTTTGAAAAAAAATTTTTTTTCAGGATTAAAAAAAATTCTGTGATATGATTTTCCTCCTAATTATCTAAATTTTTTTAAGAATTATATACTTACATTTTTGAAACCTTCTAAACTAATTTGCTGTTTTATATTGAGTTTTACAAAAGAAAAAAATGAGCCACCTTTCTGTTTTATTCTTTTCTTCGTTCTTTGTCATTCTTTATTTTTTACCACAAAGACAGCTTGTTTCCACATTGCTTTCCCAACTGAGTGCTCTTTTTTTTGGTGTACTTAATTAGATGGCTCCAAACCGCATGAACTGCACTAAGCTTAAGCAACATCAGCATCTGATGGCATTGTGTTGCCTAACAACTTCAGAACAATTTCTCCAATTGTGCTGAGTTGCCATAGTAATATCTGCCCATTGGTGGTGGACTTGCTTGAGAAATTTAAATAAAAACAGCTGTCAGACTAACATCATGACAGACACACCAGCCACAGCAACATCAAGAAACTGAAAATTATTTCTGTCACAAATGTAAATGAAGCTGAATTTTGTCATCCCTAGTTATATGTCCAGTTTGGGGGGCCCAACATTCTACTCCTTTATTTGATAAAGGTAGCTGAATATAAATATATGAGATGGGCAAAGATGAGTCCATATTATTGCTGTTTATCCATGATACTATTGTCTCCTCTTACTTATAGTCAACTGGATTTGCATCTTAAATTTGCACTTTATACTGTGGAATATTTCAATATTGGACACTTAGCATGAGTATCAAATGCTTGTCTTGTGAACACTACTCGGAGAGGACCAGTTTTAATATCGTCTTTCTGCAACACACTTCTCCCTCTTTTTGGTACGGAACCATGTTCTATTCTATTTCTTCAACTGGCTGCAAATATTCTTGAGATAATCTCTTTCTCCTTTTTGAGCAGTTCAGTTATTTAGAGAAAATGGAGAGAGAGAATGTTTGTGGATATGATTTAAAATTATAGTTTTTTATTTTAAAGTACCTCTGAGTTCAGAATACTTCTGTCTTCCCACTTCTTCGTAGTCTTTCAGATACATCAATGTCTATGCCAGAATTGATGGTTGAGGGTGTAGCGACTTTAGCCCAGTAATAATTATTAGCCCATCTGTTTTGCTTCACTGTCCTATTCAGACAGGCAGAAATAAACCCAGTTCACTGTCTCTGCGAAAGGTGCTGGTGCATTTACTTTTTTTTCCAGAGTTGTTCCATTTAACCATCTATCCATTCTCCATAGATTGAGAAGACCCTTTCCAGTCTGCTATTCAGTCTGTAGGTTTAGGTTTCCTGGATTAAAATTCAAATTAGTCAAGTACTTGGATGAAGTGATGCTTTCATTTGGTTTCCCTGACATGGACTTTTTTTTCTCCCCTAGGCACCAACTGATTGCTTTTCTCAGCTCCACAGCAGTGGTATTAAGTGATAACTGACATAGGTTTGTCTTGAACCACAGTGTGAAAATCTCCATTTAGAAAGTATCACGTTGTCCCATCCCACTCTGCCTTAACTGTTCAAAATTAAATGTGATCAGAGTGGGACCCTGTTTAAACAGACACAGCATGGAATATTAACTGCTTGCTGATGATATATTTGCTTAGCAATTTGCAGGCTATCATTCTGATTAATAAAAAAAATCACCGTATCCATGGAAACAAAGTGTGGAAAATGGATTTAAGTCTAAGAAATGTTCAAGGAAAATGGTTAGGTGGTCTTAAAAATCGTAGATGTCTTCAGAGTAAAACTGAAGGCATTGCCGGTGTAAAAAGGAAAGTAGCAATGTGTAGCATGTAGAGCTCTGACATTTTAACTGCTTTCCAATCAAAAATTGTTTTTACAGATTAGAATTTTTTTTCTGCTGCTTTGTGAGTTGCCATATCCTAATTAAGATGATGTCCCAATAGAGAATTTAAATCATATTTATCATTAATGATTTACCCCTAGATTAAAACTAAAATAAATTAATATTGCCACATGAGGGTAATAAACAATATTTGCACCAAATTTGTGACCGCTTTGCTCTCTTGAACATTCTCTGTGTGCAACTGTGTCTTCTGCCCAGCTTCTTGTTGTAGAGTTGCAGAGCATATATGCGTTTCCCGTTTTATTTTTGTGGCTAAAAAGTGTTAGCCAGCAAGTGGCAGTTTTAGGAAGGCTCGTGGCATTAAAAAAATTCTAGTCTTAGATGTGTTTTTCTTTTAGCTTGTTGACGCCTATAGGTTGTTCTTTGACATGCTCAAAGCATCTGTTGTCACAGGAAACACAGGAAATGTTTGCATTCCTTTCGTAACAAATAAAAATAGGTGACTGAGTTTACTTACTTCCGATGCTGTTAATGGACATGGAGGGTGATAATCGTCCTCAGTTTTCACACTTCCATTCCTATTACAAATGTGTCTTGGAAAACATGAACTAGATTCATTTGGATGAAGGTAAATAAGATTTGCTCCAGGAACACACACAGTGCTTTCCAGCCACTAAGTGATGGTTGATCCGAGACTCTTGGCAGAGGTTCTCTAGAGTAAATCCCCCTGACACACATGTAAAGGAGACATCATGACCTCAGCTCTATAGACTTACTTCTATTACAATCTATTGTGGAGATAATTAACTGAGCAGTGAGCATACTGGAGTAAAACCCCAGCTCTCTCAGGAAGATATGTTTGAACAGGGCATTTTTTCCTAGAAAAAAGAAAGGAGCTGAGGGAACAAGTGGGTTTCTCTTTCACTATCTTCACTGTTTTATTAAGCATATTTGTTAATAAATTATTGTGAATGAAGAAAATGTAAGGATACCCATTTTTGTTAGTAATATATTAGTATAACATTTTATAATTCAGAACCTTTATTATAAGCCGTTTCTAGTGTGGAGTTAGGCCAAAGGGCTTGCCTATTGATTTTCTTAAAGGAAAGGCTTCAGTTAGAAGAATAAAAAACCCCTCATCTGGTGTGTCTTAACTTGGTCAGCATTGAGCAGGACTCAGATCTGAAATCCTGTGTCAATAGTAATTTCCAAAGCTTTTGAATAAAGACAAGAGACTGGAGCTTTACAGAATGTGCATTGTGTGGCCTTGGGTGACGTGATATAATTAAAAGGGAAAAAATTTGTTTAGGCTGTGGTGGGAGGGAACCCAAAGCACAGTGGGCAATACTTTGTGGCAGGAGCGGAAGGGACCAGAGTTTTTTCAATTTTTTTTTCCAGTGAAATACTGTTCCTCAGGGGCCAGTAAAGGTGTTTGAGTGTGATGCAAGTTGAAATGAGGTGCAAGAGCTCTATGGCAGCAGAGGCCCTGTGCTCCTTGTGAAGCCAGTGTTTGCTGACAGCAGGAGACAGTCTCAGTTAGATTAATTACAAAGTTTGGTTGTCATTTAAAACTTATACTTGCCTATAGTCTGTGTTGTAGAGGAAAAGAAACTTCTAGAAGTAAAATACAACTGGTAAGAGTTAAGCTTGGGAGCTTTTATTTGGGTTGAGCTTGTTACCACAATCTCAATGTTGATTTAGAAATTTGGGGTCTTTAATTTGAGCTGGCCTAGACCTGCTTGTAACAGTGGTGGATCAGTTAGTTGGGAACAAAAAGTAGATGGAAAGAAGGGAGAAAAAGAAAAGATGATGTAACACAGAAAACAATTAGACAACAATAAATGCTTAAGATATGTCTCAAGATATATTTAAGATGCATGATATTTTTAAGACACAGTGCAATATAATTGAAACATTAATTGCCAAGGTATACCTGTATGAGCCTTTGAATGATTTAATACTTTTAAAAAGCTGATGTAAGGCATAAAACTTGAGATATTTTAAAATTGCTATTATTGCATTAATGGACTATGAATGTTTATTTGTTTTAAAAGAATCTGGGCTCAGTGTGGAATCCAACAAGCATATTGCACAAGTTCTAGTTGAATTTACACCTTTTTGCTGCGTGTCAAAAGCATTGATTACATGGATTAAAATATTTTAGCAGTTAAGTGTTCTAGGATTTATGGACAGCTGAATTTGGAAAACAGTCATGTAGAAGCATCTTAAGAAGATGAAGAATCCATCTATGAAGGAAATTATTTCAAAAAGCTTCTCAGTGGGTGTATGTATATATATCTGAATTAGAATAGTTTATACAGGTACATATAGTGTGACACTGGCAAAAATTACTGAATCTTGATCTGCAAAAGCCATACTTCAAGAAAGGCACACTTTTTTTAAAAAAAACAAAAAACAGTTTGCTGTTGTTAGGTCTTATTCATAGTGTTGCTCTAAGCAGGAAGGTAACTCCCCTTCATTTGAACCTTGAATGTATTTACTTTTGTATTTACATAATCCAGAGTAAACTATGTTATGTGACATGTTTTATTTAAATGTCATTAATGTATCTGTTAAGTTAATATTTCTGAGCTGTCATTGGGAAATGAGAATGATGCAATTCCTTCAAAGAGTATCTTTTTATCAATGGAAGAAAGATACAGCGATACAAAAATAAAAGATTAAAAAATTGTTGAACTTGGAAATTTATTTGTGTTGGAGGCACAAAGTGCACTTACAAAATCGCAGTTTGCTTAAAAAATTGTTTGACTTTAATAATACAAAAACTTATTAAAAAAAATAAGAAGAATACTCTTTTATGTTCTCTCAAGCATAAGTGGATATGAAAAACGTCCAATGTTTTTCTTTTAAATTTTCCTTACAGGCTTAACATCCTCATGCCCATGTTTCTGTATACCAGAGTGAATTCTTTGTTGAGTCTGAGTGACTTGAATGGGTGTGTGATAAAATAAACCCACTGAAATTAATAATATTGTCATTCTATACTCTTTTTCATAAAAAGAATGGATTTAAGCAGAACATGCCTTTGTCTGCAATATAACAAAAACATGAAAATGACATTTTTGCTTTGTAGGCTTTGTTGGGATGATGTGATCGAGTACAAACAATTTGTAACAGTGACTTTGGATTTGTTTTTACAGATGGCTGTATCTTGCACTAATTCGAATAAACAGGTGGTCATATAGAAAACAATGTATAATTAAACCTCAAAACACTAGTGCCCTGTTACATGAACTAGCCATTTTAGTCTTTATTTTTAGTACAGGAAATTTTATGCAGGTAGCTGAGAAAAAGGATGCAGAATACACAAATGACTTTTTAATCCAGGACATATTTTATTGTTTGTGCTACCTTGCCCAGTTAAGTTTTGCTGTGTGCAGCTGTTTATGATTTTAGAATTTATTTTCCTGTGTCATATTGCTTTACTTGCATAGTACTAAAATGTTGCCAAAGTACTTTTGCTAGTAGAAAAAACTATCTAATGGTTTGTTTGGAAAGGAGGTTCATTTTAGCTTTGCCTTGCAGTTCTGCTGTTAAAGCAGGGACAGGGTGCCAATTCAAGTCACATTTCTGTCTACTGTTTGCAAAGAAAATAGCACATGGTAGATTTTCCTCCCGTCTGTCATTTCTTACAGTATTGTTGCATCATGTGTTAGATGCATCAGATTATTCACTTTTCAGTTGTCAAATGGGTATTAAATTTCTACTCTCATTAAACTTCAACAGTGTGTTGTAATGTAATTCTGACTAGTTAACACAACTTTAGGGTGCTCGTATGGATGACTGTGTACAAGTTCTGTTGCAACTGTCAGAGTGTCTTTTAGGATTTTGATCTGTGTTATTCATTGAACTTCTATGCTGCATTTAAAGGAAAAAGAAACTTCTTTTAGTTTTAAACAGTGGAACTTATTTCTTTTGAAGGCTGCTTATTATAAGGCAAAATTAACAGTGCCCCAACACTTTTCTTATTAAATAGTCTGCTCTGTAATGAAGTGTGTGCAACTGTTATCTCCATCTGTGGTCTTTGCTGAAGACTAAATAAAGGAGAACTTGTATCTAAGAACATTTTGAATATGATGCATTTGCTGTTGAAAAGGCCAAGTTTTGCCACTTCTCTATGGCAATCTTAATACTTGAAAAATATGGAAGCTGTATTAATTACACAGTATCACAGTATCACAGTATCACAAGGTTGGAAAGGACCTCTGAGATCATCAACTCCAACCTATAACCCAACACAACATCAGCCCATCATCTAAACCGTGGCACTCAGTGCCTCATCCAGTCCCCCCTTAAACACCTCCAGGGTCGGCGACTCCACCACCTACCTGGGCAGCGCATTCCAATGACAAATCACCCTTTCAGTGAAGAACTTTTTCCTAAGATCAAGCCTAAACCTCCCCTGACGAAGCTTGAGTCCATGCCCTCTAGTTCTGTCACTGGTCACCTGAGAGAAGAGACCAACCCCTGCCTGACTACAACCTCCTTTTAGGTAGTTGTAGAGAGCAACTAGGTCTCCCCTGAGCCTCCTCTTCTTCAGACTAAACAGCCCCAACTCCCTCAGTTGCTCCTTGTAGGGCTTGTGCTCCAGCCCCTTCACCATCTTCGTTGCCCTCCTCTGGACACACTCCAGTTTCCTGACATCTTTCCCAAACTGGGGGGCCCAGAACTGCACACAGTATTCAAGGTGAGGCCTGACCAGTGCTGAGTACAGGGGGACGATAACTTCTCTGGTCCTGCTCGCTACACTATTTCTGATGTAAATTCATGTAAATGAGAGTGCAGGTAAGGAAAAACGGAAAGTCTGACATTCTGCCGTTAAAATAAACTTGGATATCAAAGTCCCGTTGCTATGATAGAGTGTATATCATTTAATATCTTTAACTCCTAAAGATGTTTTTTGGGATAAAGATACATTGAATATATTCCATGCTTTACTATAATTTTATTGTGAGGATTTGTCTTGTGTCTCCTTCCCAGTTTTAAACTTTGTATGACGACAACAGTGATCTATATTTTTATATATAGAAAAGCATAAAAGCAGATATATAGGGCCCAGTTTTAATAGGTTTGTGAAGTATAAAGCATCTTCATTGGTAACTAAAATCAGTAGGATTTAATCAGTAATACCAATGATCAAAGGTTTAGCCAAGAATATAGGAAATCGAAAAAGCAGGATATAGATGTTACATATTCTGTGTAACAAAATTTAGTTTGTTATTGTTGTTGTTCTATGGTAACTGAAGAGACAGGATCCTAAGTCAGCTTCAGGTTACTCCTATGTACAATATCTGTCACAGGGAACCCAATCTAAAGCGAGTACACTATAGAATTTTGGACCCATACTAGTATTTCTGTGAAATCCTTGCAACTGTCCTTGAGTGCTTAATGATGAAGCAGAAATAGGTTTATAAAGAGGCACATGAAGGAGCTGACTTCTCCCATTGAAAACATAGCTCCTTCAGATTTAAAGGATAAGTGCAAAACCAAATCAGTTAACTCTAAAGAATGTTTGCTTTCTAATTTTATCATATATTAATTAGGTGGTTAGTAATAATACCAGTGTTATTGTTACAATGATATTACAATGAACAATCACTACAATGCTAGAGGAATGGTTAGTTCTTTTCCTTATTTCCTTTTTTTATTTCTGTACTGGCCACCAGCTGCACCTCCTGACAAGTGGCTCTGGTTGCATTGAAGGTTGAGGCAGAGCATAAAGATGCTTCATAACTTCAGAAGAACTAGCAGAGGTAGGGGAAGCCTTCAGCAAGTAGCATGAGGGTGATGCGTGCAAGGCCACTTACCTGTCCATGCAGTGGCAGGGAATGGCTATCAATACCCTCACCAGCCTGCTCATAGCTTGCTGAATTACCCTTAAATGTCCACTGTAGGCAAAGGTGCCTTGCTGGCTTAGCAAGTCTGCGTTTGAAACGATAAGCAGACACTTGTGTGCATAAGCATCTTCAAATGGATTTTAACGTATTTCAAATTATGCTCTGTCTTAAATATTTTGAAGTAGAACCACAGTTACAGTTTTTATTATTGGCTTTTCTAAAACTCAGTGTGTAATTTATGCAAATTTCCAAGATGTTGTATTTATGAGTTAATTAAAAACCCAAAATATTTTTTTTTGCATTTATTCTTCTGTTTACAATTTTGTTCAGCAAATAGATTCTTGGCTTGGGACCAAATAACTGTGCTTTCCGTATAATTAAGTCCTAAATGTACATATGTGAGAAGGACAAAAATGAAAGGCATAGGAGGATAAAATGCAAAGATTTAATTCTTTAAAATGACAGTTCTGTAAGTTCGTTGTTATTCTTGATGCTGTTCTTAGCTTTTAAATAAATTCCAAGTCTGATTAGAAACTCTTTATTTAGAAAGCATAAATTCTTCATTGGGAAATTCTTTTTAGTCTTAAACTCCATGTTATTTCTGGGATTTTGAAGACAGTTATGAACTGGCTGACTGCGAACAGATCAAGGGTAAAAAATTATCTCTGTGTTAGTGTGATCAGAGTGATGAGTGTTTTGGTTTTGTCTCCTGTTGTTTGTTTTCTTTGCCTTTGTCAGTTTATTTTTCCTTTGTTTCTTTTCAATTTGCTTTGCAGCATGCCTGTAAATATTTTGCGGCACCCTTTGGGATGTCATGGGTTGACACTGACTTTGGATTAGGTCTATTTTTACTTACACTGAATTTGCAGCAAGAACATAAACCTTACAGAGTTTTTCCTGTGTTGCTTTTGGTGCATTACAAAAAATCTTCATAAGCTGCTGTCTGCATCCAAATGGCTGAAACCTTGTACACAAAATGAAAAAAAGAGCTGTGCTGGAAAACACAGAGAGATTGTGAGAAACTTGATATACACTTTATTTTTTTAAGTTTCTAGCAATAATATTCTGTTTAATCCACCAGATGCTTGATAGTAAAAGTATGTCGAGATTAGGAGGAATCAGAAATTCTGGACTAAAATGATTCCACAGAACAAAATATTTATTAGTTAAAAAGGTCACATTTGTTTGGAACTTACAGCAGTGCTCATTGTAATTTTGTTTGTGCATCCCAAAATTGACCTGGTGTTATTTTACTGTATAGGTCAACACGGTGAAAACTGGCCATCATTTCTTCTCTTCTTCATTATTTTGTGCCTGAGATACAGCGCTTTTATCACATGCTACAGTCTCTTACATTTACCTGAACTTTATGTAAACTGTGGGATACCAAGTATTTCACATTCAAAAAGGTTCAGATTAGAATAATAAGCTTTCACCTATGTTGAATGCTATGAAAATATGTTAGAAAAAGGGCTTGCAAGTGGGTACTTATACTAACTTTGTGTCCTGAACTGTGTGTTACAGATGCATAAACAAGCAATAAATTACAGATGGGTGGAAGTTATCCTTAATGGGCTTAGTTAACTTCTCCATTTATGGCCTACTGTTTGTCCCTTTGGCACTGCCCCTGCCTTTCCTTATGTAAGAAAATGCTGTTCCACACGCCTCTTGCTCCCAAGAAATCTATATTTGGCAAACTTTTAAAAGGTGGGTGCTGTTTTCTTTTAAAATCCTTACAACTTAAATCCACAGCTTTTAAAGGAAATCTATTGTTTCATGTCTGACATGGTTGGACTTTGTTGTCTGAAAAAAAATCTGTAAGAAGACTAAACCATACTAAACCCCAGAAGAATTTCTGGGGTTCATTTGCCTTCAGTAAAGACTATAACTCAGTTTCAATAGTTCTGACCAAGAAGATCAGGCTCACTTTTGAAACTCAGTATCAGCTATCATCAGGAGTTGTCATGCTTTCCTGAGGAAATATAAAAACATGTATGTTTTATGTTTTTTTCTTCTCCTCCTTCTTTAACTCTCCCCTCCACCCCATCCTAATCGTTACTGATGTTGGCAGAGGTCACAGCTGAAGAAAATGTCTCCTCTTTTTTTTATGAGGAACTGACAGATGGAGACTGAAGAAAGGTAGTGGGGAATGAAAAAATTATCATTTTTTTTTTCTAAAATACCATTTTGTAGTGTATGGTCAACTGTCATAGTCTTACTAACAAGAATTTAATTTGAAGATCTTTATTAAGTAGGAGTGTAAAACTAAGAAAACATACATACATAAGTAGATTTTTCACTGATGAGCACTTTTTTTTTTTTTCAGTGATCAGCCTGAAGGCCATGGACATGTTGAATAACCTCATGCTCTGGGTGATTTAGTAAAGGTTTTTGCAAGTTCTCTAGCCTAGTTTAGTCTTCTTTTCCTACCCCTTCTAGTCTAAGGGGAAGGAAAGCACTTCTGAAAATGCTCCTGGATATGGATTTTATCTTTATCTAAGTTTTATTTTGGGATATACTTATTTAATTAACACTTGCTCCTATGAGGTAAGGAGTTGAGGAACAGCGAAGAGAATGGAGAACTGTTTTAGTCTTATGTGCTTGGCACCTTTATGGGCTTGTATTTAAATGCTGTAATTTAAAAAAAGAAAAGGAGAACAGGGTTTGTGTATGTTTCATTGCAACTGAAAATTATTTACTCTTTCAGATACTTACAAACAGAAGTGCTAGGAACTATAGACATGTAGACTAATGAGGATTAATGAGCTGTTTCATTAGTTAGTGTTTAATTGATTTGGCCAAATCAGTCTGTATGAACAAATGCATTTTTTTAATACAAGTAATGTTTTTTGCATATGCAAATATATGTGTTTGGAGCTCTTTCAATCCCCAGCAAATTCCAATGTGCTCTTTTGTGAGACTATAGAAGGCTCTGCCAAATGTACTTTTTTCTGAGCAAAGTTGGAATCTAAAAATTTCCCAAGAAAGCTTCAACTCATGCAATTTCCTGCCAATTTTGCAAAGTCAATAACAGGGATGAGCTAAGTCCACTCTGGTATCTACTGTAAAAAGTAAGATAAATAAAATTACTTTTAATCTTCCTTTCACCATTGTCACATATTTAAAATCTTGCTAAATGTTGTGGAGGTAGGCCCATGGCAGAGTTTTCCCCTAGCCTTCTCTCTTCTGTCCCGTGCTCACCATGCCGTGTATTTTTCTTCAGTGGTAAGTAGGTTTTCTCTATATCAATGTATCAAAAGTCATCAAATTGTGGCACAAAGCATGTGTATCTAAAAGCAAAAATGCATTCAAAAGAACTCTGAAGTCTGTGCATAAACCGCGCTGATAGTTAGCAACATCCAATAGAGTGTTGTATCAAGACAATTTAACATATATTTAACGTATTCTTAATTGTAAGAACTGCTTACAGAAACCATTTTTGGTTAAGTTACTTTTTATTGTCATCAGTAGATAATGTCAGTCAGATGGGTCTGAATCTGCAGAAGATATTACTTTTACTAAAGCTTCACTGAAATTTAATTTGGAATTTGAATCGATGCCCAGGAATGATGTCAGCTACAGCAGATTAAATTTGCTAAGGTCTCTTCACTTTAAATGTGTTTTTAAAATAAAGCAGATAATTCTTTCAGACTTTGGCCTTTTAATGTTTTTAGCCTTTGTTTGGGCTGAATGAACAATTATACTTTGGGCTATTGAATATTAAATTTTAAATCTATTTTGTAGTGCCTTTGCATACAAAACTATGGATTTAATAGATGCATATGTTTCAACAACAATCTGTAAGTAGTAAAAAATTCAATATTTTATCTGTCTTTTGTGTAGTGTCATAATTTATATTTTGGAGGAATGAGTAAAGGAAAAGGCAGATAAATACTGATGTGCAATATTATCTGTTACTTATCCTCAAAAATCAAATACACAAAATAGCTCTTCAAATACTTAATAGTGAAAAGAGCATATAATGTAGAAATATAGTTAAACAATTCGGCTTTCTGTCTCTGGTAGTATTTTGTATTAGAAATACCTGGCCAGAATTTTGTATTATCGTAACAAGATAATTTTGGGTTTTTTCCATATGGTGATATGCTTATGGTATGACTAAAGTCTGAAAATTGCTAGCATTTTTACTTGTATCCTGTGTTACTTTAATAGCAGTCATCGTTATTATTTATACTGAATCTGGTAAAAATCTTAATAACATAATTAAATCAATTGCATCCTGCAGCAATGAATTCTGCAAGTAAATTGTATCGTCTATATCCTGCTACTGGAGATAATGTGAAGTGTGCAGATTTCAAGTACTTCTTTAGAAGAATTTTGAAGTAATTGGAAATGAAATATCCCGACTTGCTGCAGGGCAAAGCACAGCTTTGCTAAGACAGCTTTTCCATGGTGTCAGTACATTGCTGTATGTTAGAATCATAGAGCCCTAGGTTTAGTTAGAAGGTGCCTCTGGAGGCCATTGTGCCAAACATGATCACTTGGTACCTGGGGACTTGTTGAGCTGAGCCTTGAACACCCCCTAGGACTGCAATTCCACAGCCCCTCTGGGCAACCTCTTCCACATGGTGAAAATTCTTTTTAAAGAACAGTCTAGCTTCATCTCCTCTGTATCCTTTGACTAGGTAGCTATAAAGAGCAATAAGTTCTCCCTTGAACTTACTCTTCTTTGGGGTCCTGGATTCCCTTGATCTTGCATAGATAATAGAGAGCAGCCTCACAAGGACCTTGTCCAGCTCCTTCAACACCTTTGGATGTCTCTCTACCTCATCCATGGACTTGCTTATGTTCAGGTGGGTTAAGTGATCTATCTTGCTTTCTCCCTCTACAGTGAGTACTGCTTCACTCCCACAGTATTTTGCTAGGAGGCTTAAGGACCTGGGAAGCCTCAGAACAAGTCTTTCCTGGGAAAAATAAAATGCTTATTTCTGTTCTGTTTAATGCCTTCCAAACAAGGTAATTGGGAATCTCCTTACTGTGTTTTCCTTCCTCCTTTTCCAGACTGTATCTTCACCTATGTGAGCATCACTTTCACCAGTGCTAGTAACTAACTCAATACCATGAGAATTTCTTGGCTGAGACCAATCAGAGAAGGCAGGAAAAGTAGGTTTGCCATTCCTGCAGAAAAGAAGGTTGGCTGGGTTTTTCCTATGTAACTTTTGTCTTTATTATTTCTGTGGGATATCAGCATGAGGATTCACTGATGCGTAATTCTGAGTGTTGCGTTCTCTTTCCAAACTTTGGCTTATTCAAAGGTCTTTATGTGATCTGACCTATTATTTTTTTTTTAAAATTAGACATAATGTTATTTTCTGGTGTGAAAATCATCAAGTAATAGGTTACTAATGCTAGAAGATATTTGTTAGGTTTCCTAAAGTCATTAATCTCTGATCTCAGAAGTGGTATATGAATGATATTTTGCTGTCTTAGGAGAGCAGAAACAATGTTGATCTGACTTCAGAAGACACGTGTAACATGAAATCTTTCTACCATATTCTGCTGTTATACTTGTGCTCCTGCTTTGTGCCTTGTATCATCGTCATAGTACTTGGATAACTTATATTTCTGCTTTTTTTTTTCAGTTTTCCTCATTGTTTAATATAATTTCCCACACCAACACAGCCATTTAATTCAGTTAAGTTTTAACTGTTTTGCAAAGATGCCAGAGCATGATTAAGTTCACAGTGAGGAAAATTTACTCTTGCCATAGCATTTGCACAACACTTGAGCAAGACTTTAGCACTACTTATTTACTCTAAGGGAATTCTCTGCTATTGCATATTTGCACAGGGGATGCTTCCTATCCTGTTTTATTTTATTCTCTGCGGCAGCTCAGATTTTGACAGCATGAGTAGTCTGTTTTTCTTGAGAGTGAGGTGACAGTGTATACCTTCTTAACTCTGATGTAAGCTCTTCTGTAATGAGTGGGAAGCTGGGTTTGTGAACTGTGTTTCTTATCTGTTGAATGGGAGAAAGAATCGTACTTTACTCAGCTGGGATGCGCTGAGCAGTATTGCTGCTTCAGGTATTGTGTCACAGAACTGTTACCTTGAATACCTGTCTTTTAAAACATCATGAGAACTGGTAAGCTGCTTGCAGTTGACCCAGTGACAGTCTCACTCTTGAACTGTGTAACTTTAAATGCTAATGCTGTTGACAGAAAAGGAAGAGTTTGTAATTTGAGAAGTTTTTGCTTCCCACTGTAAAAATCTCTCAAGTCAGCAGTTTTTCATAGAACTGCATTGTTTAACTTCAGTTACATTCACTATCATACTACTATTTTCAGAGAACACAATTCAAACTTTTTTGAATATATCTATTTTTTTAGAAGGTAAAATTTATGTTTCTCTATGAGGTACACTCTTTTATTAAAAACAGTTGTATAACTATAGAAAATCAAAATTGCTAAACTTCTATGCATAATGCATCAATGATTTGTACAGAGTTTAAACTCTGTAATAAATGATCAGAATTCAGGCGTAGAGGGACTGATGGAGGTTTTCCTAATTCAAGGACCAGCTACAGTATGTAATTCATGTTCTATGAAGGTTTGTTGGAGTGCAAAATGTAACAAAATCTACATGATGGGAAGTTGAAAGGCTGAATTAGAAGACCACACTAAAAGTAATTGATAGGTTATTTTTCTTGCTAAAAATGAGCAAAGAGACCAATGTTATGGTTTGTTACAAATACTCGATGATTTGAATGATAGGCAATTTGTGGATAAATGAAAAATCATTGACATAGGGAGGAAAAAAGTCCCAATCTTGAACTATACGTACACTGTTATGGCCTCTGTAATATTTTTATCATGCAAGAAAGTAGTTTCAATATAATTTTGATATTTATCTCAAAATGCCAGGTTCAGCAACTATATAAACGAACAGGAGAGGTTTTAATATCTTAGGAAGAGAACTCAACTGAAACAGAAAATATTATGCCACTCTATAAATCCATATCATTTACATATAAACAGTATGAAACTGTGAATGGTATAGAGAATGTGAACAGGAAATAATTATCTAATGTTCCTCTAACGCAAGAATTGAGGGAGGTTACAACCAATTAACAAGTGTTGCACCTTAAACATAAAAATAAGAATAATTTTCCATAATGCGTTATTGAAATGTAGAGTAAGTTGCCCCAGGATGTTGTGGAGAGATTTTAAGAGAGCTTTAGGCAAATTCATATGCAATAAATCTAGCAGGGGCCATGGGACATACTATCAGTTGTAATCTCTGGCTCGAAAAGTCCCTAGTTTGGGAAGATGCTGGCGAAGGCTCATTTTATGCTTACCTAATTTCCTAATTGTTCTCTAGATATGTAATGTTGGCTGGTTTTGCAGGCAGGATGTTGGTGTGCAGTAATCAAATCAAAGGCCTTTATACCTCTCATATTCCAGAAACTGGGCTGTTTTAATCAACAAAAGGAAGGATATTATTCTGACTATATTCAGTGTTCTAGTGGTTTTAGTAGTATTCTGGCAGGTGCTTCGGTTTAAACTTGAGCTATGACTGTTTAGTGTAAATGTTTGCAAAAATTTTAGAGTTATAGCTCAATTCATACTTTTTAAAAATGTTTAAGATTAATGGCTAGAGCACATTCTTTCCTTTTCATCTGTTAAAATGTAATAACTTTTCTTAAGAAAGGATCACAGGAGATATTTCCTGTTTTGTAAAATTCCTGCAGGGTGACATAGAGGCCAGATCCTTCATAGCGCAGCAGCCCTAAGGGACTTACTATCCTGAGTCCCATTTGTAAAGGACCATCCAATGCAAAGGATTCATAGAATCATAGAATCACCCAAGCTGGAAGGGACCCGAAAGGATCATCGAGTCCAACTCTTATCCCTACCCAGGACACTCCCAACATTCACACCGTATGACTGAGGGCATTGTCCAAATGCTTCTTGAATGCTGGCAGACTTGGTGCCATGACTACTTTCCTGGAGAGCTGTTCCAGTGCTTCACCACGCTCGGTTAAGAACCTTTTCCTTATATCCAGTCTAAACCTCCCCTGGCATATCTTCCTGTGATTACTTCTAGTGCTGTCATGGATACAAGTGAGAAGAGATCAGCACCTGTTTCACCTCCCTCCTTTGTGAGAAGGCAGTAAACAGCTATGAGATCCCCTCCTAGTCTCCTCCAGGCTGAACAGACCAAGTGACCTCAGCTGTTCCTCATACGACATCCCCTCTAGACCCTTCACCAGCCTTGTGGCCTCCTCTGGACACTCTCCTGTAGTTTGATGTCCTTTTTATACTGTGATGCCCCAAACTGCATGCAGTACTTGAGGTGAGGCTGCACCAGTGCAGAGTAGAGTGGGACAATCACCTCCCTCAACCAGCTTGCAGTGCTGTGCTTGATGCTCCCCAGGACACAGTCTGCCCTCTTGGCTGCCAGGGCTCACTGTTGGCTCATGTTCAACTTGCTGTTAACCAGTCCCTCTCCGCAGGGCTGCTCTCCAACCTCTCAGAGCCCGGTCTGTACGTGTATCCAGGGTTGCCGTGTCCCAGGTGCAGAACCTGGCACTTGCCCCTGATAAATTTCATGCTGTTGGTGATTGCCCAGCTCTCTAATCTGTCAGGATATCTCTGCAGGGCCTCTTTGCCCCCAAGAATGTTGATGGCTCCCCCCCGTTTTGTGTCATCAACAAACTTCATCAATAAACCTTCAAGTCCTTCATCCAGATCGTTTATGAAGATACTGAAGAGCACTGGCCCCAGGATGGATCCCTGTGGGACCCCACTAGTGACTGGGTGCCAGCCTGATGTAACTCCATTCACTATGAGTTTTTGAGCCCAACCCATCAGCCAATTCTGCGGCCATTGTATGGCCTCTGTTTTGCTTCATTTTCTGTGCCAATGTTGATGCATGCATCAGCCTCACAGTTTCCCTAGGCTAGAAGACCTCAGTGAGAGCTAAATCAGACTTTGTGGAAACAATGGAAACATCTCAGTTATATTATCACTTCCTCAAGCAAAATTCCAAATCAGAACATGTTGGTTTACAGATTCGTTAAAATCTTTATGAATTCACCAAAGTTTGCAGTGTAGGAAAGGTAAATGAACTGCTTCTTGCATGTGTAGATACAAGCTAGTTTCATTAAGTTCACTGAGATAATATAAGGGTTATGAATTATTTGGACTGCTTTTATAAACAATCAATGTATAGTAAATTACATTTGTGTACCAAAAAAGTTTTAAACTAAATTTTGTTTGTTTGTTTGCCTGTTTGGTCTTTTTTGTTGTTGTCAAATAGTGGCTTTCCTTCAAATTTATGAGGAAAGTATATAGTCATGAGTAAATCCTATTAATCCTCAAATGGACTGCATTTACTGAAAATTTTTGTATTCTGAAATAAAAGCAGTGATTTTTTTTTCATGTCAATTGGAACCTATAATGAATGTTCATGTTTTAAAATACGACTTACTGATCATCATATTTTCCTCCAGTCGTTTTTCCATTAGAGTAAATATGTTTTTTATTCTAATGTACGGTCATCTTTAAAACAAACCATCAAAAACAGCAAAGAAAGCCACATCAGTAGGTGATGTGTGATAAAACTAGCTGTTATGTTAGAATGCATTTGGAACCTTTTTTGCTATCTAAGTTGGTAATTACGTGTTTGACTTGATATATTTGCTGAACTTAGCATTCTGGAATTTTCAGCAAATATTTCAGTAATTCTTTTACAAGAAAAGCAATGTCAGGTTTGAATCCCATTTCTAGCTTCTTTTCTTGCAGTGATAGTCAGATTATCTGTCCTAATAGTCTTCATTTAGGCATCAAATGCTGGCCTGGAAAATGATTAACCATGTAACGGTTCTGAACTAAAAATAAATCACTAGTCCTCTGTCCTGTTTCTTGCACTTTCACCCAGGCCATTTTGTAGCCTGAAATAAGAAAGGCTTTATCATCTGTCTTTTATGCATCTTTTAATAAAGTCATGTAAATAATCTGATTGATGAACCCACCATTGTGGTTCATTGTGGGAGGCTATCTGATACTTTTGCTAACCACTAGTTATTAAAAATATATATATTGCATGAACTTATTCTTTCTGAAGATAAACTAAGTTACTTCACAGGAAACAGCTGTGGCAGCACAGAAAATATAACTGTGAGCTCATCTGGGACACTCAGACTGATTTCACAATGAAGTTAGTTGAACAAACACTGAAAATATTTTTGATCTTGTAAAAAAGTAACACATGTACCTTTTTGTAGGAGATTTAAGAACTCGATTTTAGTTTATCAACAAGACAAGTAGTAATTGGAATATGACATATAGATATGGATAAGAGGAGGTAATATACTGCAGAGGGGGTTACAAGGCAAGAAATGAAAATGGAAAAAATCCTTTTATTGGAAGCTGGAGCTAAAACTGTTGAAGACGAGGGGCAAGTTTTTAGTAGAAAGAATAATTAAATACTGGAATGATTTAGAGACAAGTTTGATTCTTTCTTACTATTATCTATTACTCTAATCTGTAAAATAAAAAAAGAAAAACTAGTTCTTGTAAAGATATACTTCGCTTATACCTTCGCTCTTGAAAGTGACCAAACTAGTGTGCTGATCTGTGTTCAGCAATGCACCTGACTGGATGAAACAATGTACTTTTTAGATCATAGAACACACTCATGTACTCATTGCTTTCCATAGATACTTCCTGAAGAGTCAGAAATATTTTCTGAAGTACGAACGCTATTTGCTGCTGAATTGTTTCTAGAATGTTGAATGGATTGAGTAGACATTTTTAAGAACGCTCTCTTTCTTTATAAGAAAGTATTGTACTTTCTTAATGGAAATGAAAATTAGGTTTTACTAGTCATGAGAATTCTCCTGTGAGTAGCTGAGAGTTCTTGTGCTTATAATGTGCTATCCCATTGCTTCTCTGTGGGACCCAATGCTATCTTTTGCATGGGGTGTATTTGAATATCTCAACCCAAGCTAATTACAATGTCTATTTTCAAAATCAAGATTGAAAAAAATGAAAATAGGAAAGATGCAGGGGACTGTCTGTATTTCTGCTAGATTTTTGTCTGTCCTGTTCTTAAGCTCCAGTGAAAAAGATTCCATTATCACCCTGGGTATCCAGCTCTAGTGTTTGACTGTTATAATTAGAGAATATTTCTTAATTTCTAGCCTAAACTTTGTTTGTTACAAATTAAACTGATTACTTCTTCTGCTATCCTAACTAAATATTGCCAACCATTTACTTTTTCTTTTCATATAGGCATCTAGTATATGCGTTAAAAAAGCATCATATCTAACCAAATGATTTTATAGACTAGTAAATACAGTTAATGTATCCTTTCTTTATGCTTACTTTATCCTTTACTTATAGTTTTCTATATTTATGCTACTTTTTATTGTTGTTCTCCTTGGGACTCACTTCTATTTGCCCAGACTATTAAAGCTTGCTTTCTAAAACTGGACAGATGAGTTTACCTGAGTTGTCCTCGTATTTTGTGTTTATTTATTTATATTCTAAAATTTGCTCTTTTTTTGCAGTACGGGTACATTTTTGACTTAGTAATGAGCAGGAAGAGGCCTGATCTGGTAAGGCAGCTGTGTCAGATCAAGTAGAAATTCTTCAGCTCTTTTCACTTCTGTCAGCTGATAAAGCTGTGCTTGGGTTTTGTTCAGTCTGTGATCTATTTCAAGGGAAATGACCCCACTGTTTGATTACAGATTTTTGCATTCTTTTAACACTGTAGAGTGAGATTGCTTCTTAGTCTCCCAGAGCTTGACATAGATTCTGTCTGAATTAATCTCCAGATGTTTTTTTGTTGTTGATAGGAGGTTTATGACTATTTATTCATGCTAAAAATGGTAATGGTCAGAAATTACGTTGATGAAGATTAATACAGACAGGGAGCACATTCAGGGAAATGAAAACTTAGATTATAATGATAAATAAAAAAACAAACAGAAGAAAAGTACCCAAATAGTATTCTAATGTGCTTCATAGGGCTTATTCTTCCTTTACACTCATTTTAGTAAGTCTTTATACCTAGTGCAACTTCACCAGCTGTATCAAAGTTTAGTCATCAGTGTCAGCAACTGTACAGAGTGGGTAAGAGATGGAGTAATGTCATTTCATTTCCCACCCTACTCAGCAGTCCTATCAGTGGTCTTAGAATAATGTCAGGTGCAAAAAAAAAAAAAATTAAGGAAAACAATGTAGTGGAGGAGTTACAGCTATTCCTAAAGTAGGAAAAGCCCTTTTGCTTGTATATCTGACAAAAGAAAGATGTGAACTTACTACCCCTGTTCTGCCCTATCAGTAATGGATTTGGCATTAAGAATAGTTTAGTTTTTCCCCCGGCTTCAGCTATAAACCTGAGCAGTTTTTCTGGCCTCCACTAAGAGTCGTTCGACATATGTTTAACATTGAGTTGCTCAAGGGTCAGTAAAGTAAAAGTTAATAAAGTAGATTATTTAATTAGGCTTTTAGAACCTGTTGTTCTAAGCAGTCTAAAATTTAAGAAAGAAAAGAATGTATTTCAAAACTCATTGTTTTAGTTGATCTTTGCCTTGAATTCGCATACTTTACTCTTCTAATTTTTGTTTGCAAAATATATGAGTAGATATATATATTAAAACTGATACGAAAAACTTTTGCCAGCATGAGTTTAAAACTTAACTAAACTTTACCTTTACACTTTGGTTGAACTTGCATGTTCCAATGATTTTAAACAAATTTAAGTGATGCTAAACATCTGACTGTCAGCAGAATTTTGCTTCTGTCGTTAATCTTATTGCGTGCTAGACTGTTGAACTAATTTTTAAATGTACTGCCAGTTTTTTAACATCAGTTTAATATTCCACTCATCTTTTGAGATGTTTAAAAGCCAAAAGCTAGAATCCATCTTGCTGGAAAGGTTAAAATGCAGAATATGTTAAGAAAAGACCCTTCTGATTTCTACTGCACTTAGATTTCAAGTTATGTAGCAAATTCCTGAAGTATAAAGGTTCTGAATATGCTAATTCTGAATCAGATGATATTGTGCATACTCCATCACAGTCATATCATGTACTTAATAAGAGTCAGTACAAATCTTTTCTCTTTTATACTGTCTTTCAGAAAATATTAATATTGTGCAGATTGATTTTTTGAAATTAGGTGCTGTGGAAATTACGATTGCATTTGCTGATTTTTCTCAGGTTTCTTACATGTCTTCTGTGGGTTTTGCACTATATAGCAAATTGTCCAGGCCAGTTTGAAGGATATGGGGAACATATTTTTGGGTCTTTCTTAGGGACTTTCTATATACTAACCTTTCTAGCATGCCAATGCAGTGCCAATGACTCCATCATCTTGTTTACTGAACCAGAAGACATTTTGTAAAGGTTTTATTGGAAGGCATTTGGAAAGGTTTTGCTCCTGCTTTATAAACTAAGGAGAAAAACTAATGCTTGTAAAGATACAGGTTTTTATTTTAAAATGAATCAAAAATATTTTACTATGTCATGAGAAGTGATTTTATATTGAATAAAGTTGTAAGACCTACTGTATTTCTATGACTTAATGTTGTGTTTAGAGTAATGGACAGGAGAAAATATCCAGGAAAGATATATGGAGTGACCCTTCTCTAATACACTTTTTACCTTGTAACATCACACAGTTTGCTTACATCCTGAGCTGGAGGTTTCATCTGAACCATTTTGTTTAATAGCTATTGTTGGACTTGTAGTTAATGTGTTATCTTGTCCTTTTTGAAATCATTTATATTTTTGGTCCTTGCCGTGCTCCTTGATGTCAAATTCCACATTTAGTAATGCAATAGGTGCAGAATTATTTCCGTGAATTTTGTTAACTTCTGTTACTTATCAGAATTGAAGTAGTTATCAGGGATGTATTGAAGTGAAAGTAAAAATTTTCTTTATAACTATTGATTTGTTTTGTTGGTTCTTATCCTTGGCCTTCCCTATTGTTTTACCAGCCAATCAAACCTTACTGAATGCTCTTTTTCAAATGTTTTCTCTAACGGTGAAAGAGATTTGGTGTGGGATTGAGGCTTTCTTCTCTTACTGGTCGGAAGGGTTCTGAGTCAAAACTGGCAACCCAGGTAAGAATGATTTTACTTGCAAATGCTTGCCTTTTCTTAGAATGTGGAAAGTAGGAAAAAAGGTGCTGTAGTATTTTTTTGAGGGGAAGGCCATTTTCTGATAACCCAATCCTATAGCTACAATTTAGGGAATCATCTTTTAGCTTTCTGTACACACTCTCTGAATTTTTCTGGTTTTTCAAGTGCAGATTTTATATGCCTGCATGGGACTGATGCAGGCACCCATAGTATGAGAAGATAGGCTTGAAAAAGCCCTCATCTTTTTTTCATACTTTCTTCTGATTGTTGGAACATAATGTGTAAATCTAAACAGCAATACAATAGTTGTGACTGTCTCACATTCAATAAAATATAAAGAATGAGATTTCTTTTACTTCATCCCCCGCTTAAGTAGGAGCCAAAGTGGGTCTAGATTCTGCAAGAAAGTAACTGTGCATGTAAGGCATTTACAAATGAAAATAATCAAGTTAAGTGTTTAGTTATTTTTATTGCTTTTCTCTTGATCAAGTGGCTGTTTCATAGATGCAATATGCTGCCATGACTAAGAAGTTTTTTCTTTCACTATTTTTATAACCTAGATTGAGGAGGTCATGATAATCTTATTTTTATTTAAAGCAAAAGCATACATGAATGAAGACCTTTATACTTGTGAAAGCACTGTTTCATACAATCTGCTTTCAAGGTATCACATGTAACACTGTGTATCATCCAGAACTGAGCTGAACTTACAGGAGATGCTTGGGGATATAATGCAGAAGGTCTTGTGTCTCAAAGGGGATGCTTTGCCCTTCTGTTCTGAAAGCTCAGATTGGTAGTTCAGGTTTGGAATGGACTATTATGTGAGGTGTAATGAATTGATTCTGCCTCTTTAAGGTCAACTAGTAGTGGAAAGCTGGTTTACAGTAAAAACAGCTATGGTAAAGGTAGATTCCCTAATTTACATCTTTAGTTTGAGATGAAGAGACTTTTTTTTTTCTCTGCTGGCATCTGTTCTGTTATAGTCTTATAAATATCAAGAAACATTTTCTTGTTGCTATGGTCTTTGTGTAAGTAATATGTAACAAAAGGAAATAAGTTTTTTCTTTTCTTTGTATAGCTCAAAATGAGTGCTTGAAATAACCTTGAAAAGGTTATTTAATAATTAGCTGAAACAACTTTGCTCCATGTTATCTTTGTCTAAACATATCATGTCAGCATGGGCTAGTTATTTGCTTGACATCTGATATAGTTCAGTGGGATAAACTGGAAAATGCTTTGCCAAATGCGGATATTCCTAATTCCTTTTGCCTTGCATTCTATATTCTCTCTCTCTTTCTCTAGCCATGTGCTCATACCAATAACTTGGCAGTTAAAATTTTTCACAGTCAACCACATCTTTTGTGTTCAAATGACTTTTACGTTACCATTACCTCTTCCATAAGTGACTATCAAAATCAAAATGGCATCATAAAAACTCCTAAAGAAGAGATTGAAAACTTGTGAAATGGTATAAAGCAGACAACAACCTGTGTTAAAAGAAGCACGACTAATCTGGAACATATGTATTTATTCTACAGCTCTTCGTTCTGCATCATGGCGACAGTGTTGTCATTTTTGCCATTGAAAGGTAACACTTTCCTGTTGTTATGAAGTACACCATTATCCTGGTCATTTCAGTTTGTCTTATTTCAACACTGTGGCCAATTCTAGAATAGTTTCTTCTCGTTGAAAAAAAAAGCACACCTTTTGTAGCCGAACTGCTTTCTAAGGAGTTCCTAAAAGTTAGTTTGTTTCATGAGTGTTTTTTCTTGACTTCAGCTGATACTTTTCAAAACCAGTTTACCAAATCATCCTAAATAAAGAAGTTAGAAGCCACGAAACCTTAAAAATCTGTAACCTCTATTTTCTTAGGTTGTACTGATTGCCCTGTGACACTCTGTATGCAATTGCTAAAGTTCCTGTTTTCAGAAGCTTTAGTTTGCTTATCAGTGGTTCTCCATAGTCATGTTTTGAACAAGGTAACCATAGTCTCTCTCTTTTTTTTTTCTAAAGTATTACGATTAAGTACTGAAGAGTTGCAATGGAGTCATTTTTAATGGGAAGTAAGACTAAAGAATACCTCAGAACTATTCTGTACTGCAATTTTTTTCTTCACTCAGATGTCCAGTTTGTTTCGTAGAAATGAAAAAAATACCTTTCAGCTTACACTACCAGTGAATTTCTGCTGAACAGTTTCCGCATACCTGGAGAAAGATGTAGAATGCAACTGCCAACTGAGCATCTGTCTTAGAAAGCAAGTCAAGATGATTCTTTTATCACTCTGTCTTGAAAATCTCTCCTGCTTCATTCACTGATATGCAACGCACTTTCCACTGAATGTTTGGTTTCTTCTTGATTGTCAACTGTCTTTGTTTCTAACAGTTTTCAAACTCTGCTTCTAAGGCCTCTTTCCAAGTTCAGCTGCTTAAAAAATAATTGTCTTTTTATCTTTTTCTGTCTTGCTGCTTCTGCTGCAATAACAAGTTTTCCTCTGCAGTTCTTTTTGTTTGGATTATCCATAGCATGCCTCACATGCATTCCGCTTTTCTGCAATTATTCATTTTTTGCCATCTCTTCATCTACCAGAGTGTTTCAGATTGTTTGGTTTGCTGAAATAAATAAATGAGTCCTTGAAGTAAACTGAGTCGAAGTAAACTGAGTCAATGTAAACTTTAAAATAGGTATAAGTACCTAAGGCACCTGGCCATCTAAATTCTATTGACTGCAGTGAGGTCCTGGACAACATTAGTGTAGATTTAAGACGTCTGCTTTAATTAACCCAACTTCACTTGGCACTGAACTGACCTGTGATTGCTCACATAGTCATGCCAGAATTTTGGAGTTGGTGACCTCTAGTAGGGGGCAGTGTTGAACAATCAAATGTGAAAAGGTCTTAATATGTCATAAGCAGGTTTGAAAATATATATCTGGTTGTGCCAGCTAATTTCCTTGCAAGTTTTTAGGGTTATCTGTTTTTTTTTATTAGTTACCTAAAAGCTTTGTAAGTCTGACTTCAAGATCATTACCAATATGATACGCCATGCAAATAGCAAGCAACTGCAACATATTTTTCCTCCCTGATATTCTTAAAGCTTGATACTTGCAGGACATGGAATGAATATCATACTTTAGTGATTATATGAGGAAGATGTAGCAGAAAATATAATAAATAATAACAATAATAATAATACAAAAGGAAGAATGTTCCTTGTTGGGCCTCCTTATTTAGGTCATCTATTCACATTTGATATATTAATCCCAACTCTTTTACCTTCTTAGTTGAGTCAATGCCAATACACTGTGTAGACCATCTCTATAAATCTTTTGAGCTGGTATTTCTGAGTTATGTAACTCTACTAATTCTATCAATATATTCTATGGAGAATCTGAAAATCCAAAATTCCTCTAGTATTAATATTTTGCCATTGCTGGAGACCTATGTATTTAAATAAAGTTGGTGAACATTAACAAGATAAATATTCCTTTCTCCTCTGCTGTGTTTCTTATTTATTAATAATTCTCACATTTGGGCATTGCAAGCAAGCTGGAATCTCTGCTGTGAATAAGGTGATTGCACATCACCTCACAATGCAAATGTAATAGCCAATGAAGAGGACAGAAGGAGACATGGAGGACACTGCTCTAACCCATTACTTCTCTGCAAGGGCAGAATTTGAGTGATGGGATGGAATCTCTGTCCTACCTTAAGTTCTGTTCACAAAGTACCAGGTAACTCAAGTGCAATGGCAGGCATTCTTCAGTAATTTAACTCCATTATTTACAATGGTGTTGAACTCTGCCATACCCGGCAAATAAATGCAATGCTTTACCTGCTTAAAATTAAATGTGTATTAGTGCTTGCTAGCAGGACAGTCAGCCTACAGATCTAATACCTGCCAGCCTGCAGATCTAATACCTGCTGTCACTACTTAAAATAAATTTACCTTATGTTTTTGAGTTTGGTTTCCCTGCTTATGTTTTCAAATTTCTTAATTGGCTCATGGCTCTCCTGCAGTTCCACCATACGGAATTTTGTGTTATCAGTTTTGGAGGGATGAGTATTAGTCTGAAAAGTCACCCTGCAGGCCTCTTGATACTTCCTTATTCTCCATTTGTCATGAGTTAGATACTTTGAAGATAATTTCAAACAAAGCAATGTATTTTATTTCCCTTCGGGAGCAGAGGATTTATTTAAAATAAAGCTCCAATTCTCCTCGTCAAAAACTGCACAACCCTTTTGTGTTTCCTTAGTTAGTCTGTAACTGCGGGATTTTCCCAGTTTTAGGGTAAGGTTTTTTTTTTCTCTGTAACTGTGTGGTTTTGGCATAACTCTAAAGATCTCTCAGTAGTAAAATTGAAAAGCCACCTTCATTTCTTTACTATTGGGTGTAACTTAAAATTATTTCCTTTACAATTATTATTCAAAGCATTTTTAGATGAAAGAAAAGGAACTCCGGATATGTCATTAAGTGTAGCTTCCTATATGAGGATGTAAGTTGCACTGGACCAATTTTATTTTGCCATAATAAAGGGTGTAAAAGTTAATTATTACTATTTTAATGTCACTCCATATTGACCAATGGAAGCTTTCGTTTAACGTTCGCTTCGCTACAGAAATTTTAACCCGAAATTGCATGAAAAAAAGAAAAAGCTGTGGGCAATGGACAAGACAGGTCATATATTTATGATGAGGAAGATGGACTGTACAACAACCTGCTGTGACTGTAGCACGAGTACCGTGTTAGTGAGGGCAAGAACAGAGATCCAGTACATGTACAAGAAGTGAAAAAAGAAAAACTATTTCAGATAACTTATAATTTCGGATGCTATTTCTCTGGTTGATTTGGCTTCCTAAAATAACTGCTCATTGTTTAGCATTCTGGATCTTCTTTGGATCAGTTTGTACTGCAGAGCTGCAGATGTGTGTTTCTGAGCAAGTCAGGTTGTCGGTAAGTCCCCCCCTTATCCCCTCATTGTTACGTACAGGCCGTGATATATGATTATTCAGTATTCCAGGGGCACAGTCCTTTCCTTTCTGTCCCATGTCACCTCTTGCAGCCAGAGAAGTGCTGGCACTGGTTTGGCTCTGTCATTCTCTGCCTCTGAGCCTCCCTGCCCTTGAGCAGGAAGAGGTTGCAGGTTTGGGTGTTCCAGTCTGTAAGCATTATTTACAGAAGATGAAGGGCGGAAGGTCCTTCCTTCGTTTCCCCAGGTCTCCATGATGGTTTCTTTGCTCATGTTTCCAAGATAACAGCATACCTGAAAGGTTGTGGGTTTTTATTGGTTTATTTAAATTGTTAGTTTCTCTCCTTAGAGGCATACAGGACACGTGCTCTGGCTACTTCCTTGATTCTCTAATACCTTACCTATCCATTTTTATGTGTTTCCTGACGTTTCTTTCATTTTCAGAGATACAACTTCATCCTTTATTGTAATCTCTGGTGGTTTTCTACATTGATCCTCAGAATAAACCTTGTTTGTCCCTTGATTAAGCCATGATGGGTGCTTTTGTTGTAAGACATTCTATTGTTTAAGTGATGTGGTCTTGTGAGGAGCAATTTTCACAGTTTTCCTTTGTGGAGTTGGCAGGTGTATCTCCATTTGCAGTGTTATTACCTAGGCAGTTTGTTCCTTCCTCCCTTCTTGATGCATGTTACCTGCTGGTAATACTTTTCTTCATTAAATCAAAGCAATATATTTTAAACTATAAAGTTTCTTGTGAGGGAGAGAGAACAGATTACAAACAATTTTTCATTGTAGAATTGGACAATAAGAGCTGGCAATGCTTCATGAGAAAAAATAGACCCTTAAAATTCCCCTCTGTCCCTTGAGGTTTATGTGGTTTCTATAAATACTCAATTTCTTTGCATTGCTTCAGATGTCTGGCAGTTAAAAGGCAGGGAAGAACCCAGATTAGTCTGAGATGTTCTCAATAGTTATTCCATGGAAGGATATTTCTACTCTTTCTTACAAACTTATTTAGATTCTGTGCTTAACAGAAGCGGAAAGTTCGGAAGTTTTTAAGTGGTTCCTCAGTGGAGTTTCAAAGATATTACTGCAACCTTTAACCAAATAAATGCTTTTCAGTTTTTGAAAAACAGCTGTTTGTATCTCTTCACTTTTGTCTTATGATGCTGTTTGAAAATTGTAAGAGATATCGCTCATCCAGTGTCTGTTTTTCAGATATTGCTAGTGAATTTTATGGGGCTGGCTCTTATATGTCTCAGTCAGGAATAATTCTGTGAAAGTCTGTGAGTTAATGCCAGTTTAAAGTTGCGTAGGTGTTAAAGCTATAGAAGTAAATTAAATGCACCGTTTATTTATACATGTGAAATCTGTGTGTAAAAGATACTTCTCACGCTGATTTATAACTCTGATAGGGGATATTTTAAATCTATAATGTGCATAAAAAATAAGAGAAAGAAAATTAGTTAGAAAGTTCTGAAGTGTTAGGATTATTTCAAAGCATTGATCCTCTTTTTAAATTTTTCTGTAAGAGCCTGGGTACTTAACAATATTACCCATTTTTGTCAGTTGCATCAGATGGGAACCCCTCATCATCTCACATCTTGGTATAATATAACACATATAAAACTGTCTAATTAAAGCCATACTGAGATATGTATGTCCTTCCCTTAAGTTCCTTCCAGTCAGCAGCTGAGAACGTTCCGTCATGGACCTAAAGTCCCTTTTCCCGTCTGGCAGCAACACCAGTAGCTGGCAAAGCTCAGACATCTTTAACTCCTACTTGGCACACCCCACTTGCCTGGCTTCTTGCACAGCTCTTACTCTGATTGAAACAAACATGATCACTGAGATAAGTCTGTGGTATATTTGATTATTTGGCTGCTACTTAAGAAATAAAGATCGTTACTGACTCACCAAACAAGACAGGTGCTATTTGCAGAGTACAGGAGCCGTTCTGCAAACCGAAGTCTGGCTGAGCAATCTACTGCACGGTGGGCATTTAGTCCTCAACTCTTTTGCACTTTGCAGGCACTTAATTGTTCTTTTGCTGGCAGACACACAGAATTCAGCATCAGGTTTTGATGCACGCATGCTGCTGTCCCGAAGGATTTGCTGAGCGGACTGTCTTGCAGCTTCTGCATTTTCCACCAGTTAAATTGACAGTTACCTACTGTGTGGAGTTGCTAGGAGAAGGTGAATAGTCATCATTACAGCATATTTCTTCAATAACAACCTGTAGAGCTCTCTGATTTCTCTTCTGCAGGGATTTATACGTGGCTTCACTACAGACTTAGCATTTGTACAGTCACGTTTTTATTGAGAGACTGGTAGAAATTTATTCATTAAGAATCAATTCAGGATCAACTAAAGAGAGGAAAGCTCTGACATTTGAACATGCACACTTTTTGTAGGGTGATGTGACTGATACTGGCTTCTACCATCTGCTTTTCTATTTCAGCTTGTTTCTCCAACCTGCAGAGCCGAAACCAGCTTTTCTTTCCTTCTGGATTGTTAAAGCCATTCACATTTATCCTGCATGGCAATGGATTATAGTCCATTTTAAGGAACCTTTTGTGCTTCTGTGCATATTCTTACAACAGAAAAAGTGCATGAGAAAGGATCTTGAGCAGTCAGTAGTATAGTAGCTGGCTCACCCGTATGGATTAGACTCGTGAGGTCAGAGGAGCTGTGTGTACTTGCTCTGTTCTTGTATAGAGGGGGTGGAGGGGGAGCCTGGATTTGTCTATCAAAGTGAATAGCAATTCAGGCAGGATCGTCCCTCAGCTGTTGTAATTCTGATGTGTTTTGGTATGAGAACAGCTCTGTTTAACATGCATGGATCTTCTGACATTAGTAGTGGACTAAAGAATGCTTTTACCTGCTGGTGAGCCTGACTGTAACTGTATTGCTGTAGGACAACAATGATGGGGGCTCGAGCGACGGAAACAGTTCGGGAACTGGAAAGCACCTCTGTAAAGTATCAAATAGGAGGACATGCAGAGAAAATGTGGCAACGACTCAAAGGAATGTGAGTAGCTTCTCTCCTTGGCTTTTTTTTTCTGTTCTCTGGGAAAGATAATTTTAATCTCTTTGTTAAAATGACTAATTAACAAGCGGGAGAGTTATCTCTAAGCTGTGAATAGTATTTGCTCTCATAATACAGTACTTTGATTTCGTATATAATGGTACTTAGATTAATGTTGGACGCTGTATAAGGTTCAGTCACCTCATTCAAAAGACATCTGACTAGTGAGAATTGTTATCCAAATTAAAATGCAAGTAAGTCCTTTCAGGTTGAACAGTCCTGTAGCTCTGATACAGTTTCATAAATGTTATTTTCAAAATCAGCATTGCTGGACCTGTTTCATCATTGCTGTCAGTATATGTAGGTAAGTATATTATTGCAATTCCATAGAAGATAGCAATACTTTGCCTTTTGAGAGTGTAGGTAAAGAGGTCTGTGTTAAAAGGTGCTTAGTTATTCAAAAGGTGCTATGTCTCTTTTTTTTTGTCAATTATTTTGGAGCTCAGTAATGCTAAAAACTGATTGAAGGACTGTTTGAAGGGGCCATTATGCACCTGCTGTGTCTAATTCACTCCTCTCAAATGTAATTTTCAGTGTAGACTTTTGGTGCAACAGATGAGTAAATAAACATCTGCAGCCTATCGGAGAGAACCTCCATCAGACTATAGTGTTCTAAAATCTTTAAAATTCAGTGCCTCCTTTTAAATATTTGCCTGTTTTTTGCTCTGAAAGCTGATGTCAGGATGTTACAAATAAACACGTTACATGTGTTGCTTTGGAAGCCAGGAAATGGCACTATTCTTTTCCCTGGAAATATTTGAAATACTGGCTCTCTAAAGGTATTCCACAGATGCTATATAGTGCCTCAGCTGTTGAAGGAAAAAGTTTGATTGAAACCTATGGGACATTTACAGTGTTAAGAAGATAAGATGCGTTGGCTATGGCACTGCCTGTTTTCTCTGTGCTTTGGGTAGACACTGAAGCTGGCTGTGGGAAAGGGAGTCTCTCCCATCTGCTTTCTTCAAGAGAAAGTTGGTTTCATTCCCTGGAAACTCACTTTTCAGCTGTGGCCAGAGATTTATCAGGACTTATCTGTGATATGATTTTCAATATTTGCTCTGAATCCTATCATCTCTCTGCTTAAGATTATGCTATTTGGGAATCATTTTATCTCTAGAAACCTCAAAATGTGCGTAGCAGAGCAAATATTTTGACCGTTTCCTGATCTTCCCTCTGAGTTTCTGCTACTAGAGTTGTACATCAATTTGTGCAGACTTTCATTTGTGTAGGGTCTAAACTGTTGCTTTTCATTCTGCAAGTTCTCTATTACCACTAGACTCTTGGGCTGAAACATTTCCTCTCAGCTGCCTCTGGAATGGTTCCATTAAATAAGTTAGTGTAAATAACTAAATAGTAGTGATATTCAGTACGACATCTCTGGGAAATAAGTTTCATGCTTCTTTAGTTGTAATTAAAACAATAGTGGAGTTTGTGGTGTATCAAAATCAAAGGGAGCTTAAGTGTTTGAAAACCATACATCTTTCACAGCTTGGTGCCAACCTCATGACTGTAACTGTGTGAAAAGATAGTGCTTAAATACTTATATTTAAAAGAAACAGGTTATATTTTAGATAAGTGTTCATCTGACTATTTCTGGGACTTCTTGATGGTTTTATTTTAAACATTCAGTAGTTGACAGGAAATCACTGACTAGTCAGTATTTTGAATATTTTATGGGAAAAGTTCAAAGATTTGAGTTTTTCAGAGCAGTAGTATAAGCATCAGACATTAAAGAAAAGGATTAATTTTGCTGATGCACAGATATCAGAGCAGAAATATGTTTGTATGTGGTAGGGGAGAGGAACAGATAAGTGGGGCTGCCATGGATAATCTGATTTTGAAAGAATTATTTTATAAACTGTCAATCAGAAGAATTGTTTCATCTTAAGGAGGGGAACTGTTAATGCAACCGAGTATGTTTGAAGGCAAGTTACTGTATTTTTAAAGTAGTATGCAATAGTACATCTACACTGAAGTCAAGATGTGGTGTGAATGATATAGCTGAATCTGTTCTTGCTGCTGGAGTTCACAGCCTATGGAGTTTTAACCAATGTATGCACGTAATTTTAAGAGAGTTTTACTGTATTTTGCCAGTTGAGAATTCTTATTATCTTCTTGCAAGCAGGTCGTTATTTATGAAATAATATTGGATTTCATTTAAGTAACTATCTGAATAGTGTTTAAAAGCTGCAAAGTAGTTCCTTACTTAAAATTAACTTTTATTTTCTTTTAGCGTTTCAGCTTTTTGCATAACAGACTTAGTTATGGATTTGGCTGCAGAATTCCCTATATATTTAAACTTTTGTGGTTTTGTTGTTAGTTTGGTTTTTTTAATTTTATTTTTGTAAATGCAGACTGTTCTGTAAGATGATTGAGTTGAATATGCTTAAGGATAAGTGAAAGTCCTTATTTGAATGTCCAGTAAGAAAACCTGGATATTGTGGAAACTTGAATGAAATAGCCTTTCTATGAGTTTTATATTCTGTAGGCTTGCATAAACCCTGCTAACCTAATCCTCTTCCTAAGTGCTGTGGTAAAGGCTTGGATGTTTTGAATAAAATGAAAACCATACCCCCCCTTCCGTCAGGTCTGTGTGGTCTTACAGCCAAGCTCTGCCTTCTGCATGGCAAGCAAAAATCCAGCCCTATTCTCTTTACATTGCAATTGCAGCCATGCTGCAAACAAGGAGATTATCTGGTAGAGAACAGATTAATTTGAAATTAATAACTTGATCCTTAGTTTTGGTGCTGCATTTGTTGTTGCCTGAGTGTATAAAACACAAGCTCACTGAAACAGGACTTAGCTGTGAAAATGTGTTGTGTACATTTTTGTCTTGGCTGGAGCTTCTGGTCTTTGAATTAAGATATTTTCAGTATGCAGACTGTGAGCTTCTGTTGTTTTGTACTTCAGGGAGAAAGCAAAAACAAATAACAAGTGACAGCTAAATAACTCATATAATAATATGGCTTTATAATTCATTGTTATGCAGAAGAGTAAAAGCAAAAGCCATTCAAGCCAGTGCTGGAATTCCATCTGCCTGACTGAAGAGGAGGGTTGAACACCTTCTCCTTCAAAAAACATCTTGTCTCAGGCTGGTCAGGGCACTCCTTCTCGGACTGTTTAGTGCCACTGATGGCATTTTTTTCTCCTCTTTGCATTTCATTCTCTGTCTCATGGAATCTTACTTTAGACAATAACGAAGTCTCCAGCTTAAATGGAAATTAAAGGTAGATTTGACTTCACTGTATTCTTCTGTATTCTGTGAAATGGTGTGCCGTCTGTTTATGGTATACCACTTCACTCAATGCCACCTATAGAACAGTCAGCCCCACTCCTGTGTTATCTTAATTCAAGAGTTGGAATCTTCTTTTCAAGTAACTTCTTGTATCGTCAGCAGGTTTGAACCTGAGTAAGTTCCTTTTCTGAGCTTTGAACTAATTAGTGAGAAAATAACTTGCTTTTCATAGATACACATGTTCACTAAAATTGTTTCTAGGAGACCAGAAAATCTCTGAATGGAAAGAGTTAAAATCCAAGGTCCTGAGAGTTTGGAGGATTGAAGTTCACATGCCATTAGGATAGGCTACTTTATGTAACTGTTACTGACTAAAAAAGAGAATATGTGTTATTGCTACCACTGTTTTAAAAACTAATTTGGATGGCAAATGAGGATTTGAGGAAAAGTATAAGCTTCTTTCCATACCTTCTCCCCTTTCTTTTTCTCCATATCCAACATAAGAGATTCCAATTTCTTCACCATTCAAGCAGAAAAGAGAGTCTAAACTGTTTTAGACACTAAAAGGGGCTGAGTTGTAGACCCAGTTTGTTGATCCTGCAATGCTGCAGTGACAAATGCCTGTCTGCATCTGTACACATTTTGTAGAGGCAAAAAAGGGCCCTAGTCACTGTTTTGAGGGAACTTGTCTTGATGTCAGGGAAAGCAGAGAAATGGCTTCCTTCACACCTGCTTAATTATCAGAAGAATGGATGCTTTTAAAGGCATCAAGCAGAATCCAGCTTAGCAGCGTGATAATTCTGAAAGGACCAGAATGGGTAATGTTAACCACAGAACCTCACTCAGTCATTTTTTCACCGGATCTGTGGATACTGGTGGAAGAGCTATAGAACAGTTTCCAGAACTGTATGTGACAAAGAGGTCATTTCTTTGTTTTCCAAAGTAAATTGTTCACATTTTATTTTATACCGTAGTTGATGTTTTTGTTTGCTTATCGCCCTATTTTGCATGCTTAATTTGCATAAACTATGATAGTAAAGGTTAGCTGAAGAGAATGTAATTACCAAAACAACATTTTTTGATAGAAAGGTTTATAAATTTATGAGTACTGAACAATCAAAGAAAGAAGAGCTAGAATTACAGGTCAATAACTATGAATAAAAATAGAGAGACAGGAAATGTCACTTACAGCTGGCTGTATTAGGAGCCAATGGATATACCATTCAAATAGTTTTTCTTGTAATATTGCCTATTGTTACTTTTTCTTAAGGTGAAAACTTTTCTTTAAAGGAAAATCTCAAGCTCTTAGAAGTAATCCAAATGACAGCTATTTCTACAGGAAATTTAAGTAAAATTAAAACTGTTATTTGTCAAAGACGATTTCAGAAATGCTCTGAACAGAAAATGGAGAAATTATTATATAATTTACCTGTTAACTGACATGTATCCCATTAGTGCTGTAATTGCAGTAAGAATTGTTCCATTATAAGTTGTGAACAGCTTTGTTTTAAATTTTGAAGCCAAAGTCTGTTTCCACATCTAAGTAAAGGTAAACAGCTTAATCTTCTGACTCTACTTATGCTACATAAAACACTTCTAATATTTCCTAAAAATTCTTTCTGTGACTATTTAACTTATAAATGTTCAATTCAGATCTCTGCTTACTAAGAGGTTGCATATAATCCACTACACAAATAATTACTTTCCTTCTATTTTGAAATCCTGCCAGCTGCTTGTGCAAGGTCCCCTGTTTGACTTGCAGGCTGACCAATTTTTATATTATTATTGTATTATTTATCAGAGTTATTGGTCAAATGCTCAGAGTTCATACTGCTGTCCCACATGTAACTCCACCTGCTCCACCTCCAAAGAAGATGAAATCAAAATATCTGGAGAGACAGAAAATAAAAAAAAGCCTTTTTGTCTTGCTAATTGTATGGAGTTCGAAAAATGCAAATGCCTAAATACTGAAATTACATAGTTACCAGTGGAAGTTATGATAAAAATAGGCATTGACTTCATACATCTGAATGAGAAATATAACCTCGAGTTTACTAAAATTCCATCTGACAGGTCTTTTCCTGTAAGATGTCCAAATAATTGTTTAGGACTGAACCAAGCATTTAGTACTGCTCCATTTTGTTTGTATTTGGCATCTGATCTGGTTTAGTCCTGATATGATCTAAGGAGGAGGGCTAGAACAAAACAGTTGCAAGTATTTCTGCTGCCATTTGCTGGAGACTATTAGAAAACTAAGACTCCTTAAGGTCTAAGGTATGGTAGCAAGTCCTCCTGTGCTACTGTATTGTCCTATGTAACCTGCAGGTTTTTGTTTTGTTGAAAAAACAAACAAAACATCCAAAGGCCCCAGAAGGAAGCAAAATCAACAAACCAACCAACCAATGGCTAAATGGGTTAAGCTTGGCCCCCAAACTGCAGAGTGATGGTGTTCTTTACTCATTCTCTGGTGGCAGCAGATGTTTGGGAACTTTGTAGTTTTTCCTTTACTGCCTTCCCATACAATTTCATGAAGTACTCGAGGTCACCAACGCCAATTTATCTAACTTTTAAAACACGACCTTGTATAGAGTAACTATAGAGGCAGTCAGAACTTAGTATAAAGTCAGTCTTTTAATTTTACTAAGGAGATAGAGGAAACAGAGCAGTTGTGACTAAAAAAAGAGAAAATTGCACTCTGCTGTGGTTAAGGGAAGCTGAACAGAAATTGAATACATCGGTTATAAAGTAACAGCTGACAATGAGGTGACTCAGTTTTCATGGTCCATGAAACTTCACGATTAGTCAGGCTGTATTGCAGACTGACAAAGTCAGCCTTCTCCCCAGACTCTTTTTTCTTTTAGAAACTACTTAGACTTACTTGTAAAGCACCAAAACCACATTCAATATCTGTTAAAGGCTGCAGCTGGGTGCAGAGCAGTCTGTGGTTCAGACAACAGACACATGTTCTCTGAATAGGTATATTCAAGGAAGAGTCATCTTAAAAGGAATGCGACTTACTCCTAAAAGGTTCAGTAATTCTGACTGTTTGCCAGCCTATGTAATTTCACAAGTGTAAGTAAAATACTGTTAATATGACTTGTTGCGTTTATGCCTATGGATTCTGCTAAAAAAGTTATCTCCAAACTGGCCTTCTGTGAGCTGGGGGAGTCTGTCAGCTTCATGGTCCCAAAAGATGACCTTTTTCAGGAACCATCATGGATGAAGTTGTCTCCCATGATTTGTTCTTGCTCCCAGCTCTCACTGCTGGTTCCATGCTATCTTTCTTAGCTATTCTAGTTCTGATGCCATGCAGGGAGTTCTTCTATGTTAAAAATAACCTGTAGTAACTTTTTTTTTTCTCCTACTATAAATTTAAACTTCATTCAGTTCCTAGGTAGTATTCCTTCTGTGTTTCCGTACCTAGTTGCATCCTTACAATGGAGGAAGTTGTCTGAGAGAAAGAGTATCTGAAGTTAAAGTGAAAGGAGGCAGTCCTGCTTGAGCAGATCTCCGACAAAACTATCATAGACTTAGATCACTTTGATTCTGTGGTAATTGTAAAGCCTACTCTAGGGCACCAAGTATTAGATGAAAACATGACAAAGTGTTTCATCCAATATGTACTTGTCCCGAGGGATCAATTTTATTCCAGTATTTTTGAAAGGTTAACTTTGAACTAGCAGATCAAGTACTGCCCATGTCACTCCAGCTTCGTGGTGCATCAGATACCATCTGTGCTGCTGTAGCCAACAGAAAGCTGGCTTGAAAGAAGGCCAGTATAAACATCTGTGTTGTGTACTTTGGCTAATTCAAGACAATTGTAATCATGTATTTGCACCTCAACAGAGTCAGTTAAGTACAGCTAGGTGATCTGTAACTAGCAGTTACAAGACTGTAATCCTAACCTCTCTAAGGCTATGGTTGGTCTTGCTGTATAAAGCTCTTTGCTACCACTGGCAGGTGTCTGCAAATCAAAAAAGATGAAAACTGCTATATTGAAATTTTGATTCTTGACCTGAATGCCCTGAGAATGACTAATCATTCAATAGCTGTAGTTGTAGTGTTTATAATCTGTACAATGAAGCTGGATAGTCATGAACTTTAATATGGATTCTTTAGAATGAGTAAGAGAAGTAATGATTTTCTGAGTCAGTGGCTTAAAATGATGAAAACCAAAAATATTCCTGGGTTTTAATTTAGGCATATACATCTGATTTTAGACCTTCCAGAGGAGCTGCTATATCTTGAAGTATCATCTGCTGGAGAACTTTTTTTCCAGAGGGAGTAGGTCTAGAAATATCCCTCCGTAGTTTTTTTTTTTTTTTAAAAAAAAAGAAACTGCCTGATGGCATAACTAAATGTTTGTAATCATAGTCATTCAGCATTTTTGCCTGGTTGTTGCTATTTATTTAATGAGCTTTTCAGCTTTAGACACTGTTGAATTCCAGTAGTGCAACCTTCCAAGCATAATGCAGATATTATTTGATGCAGTGTTATTTAACAAGGAGAGATCTAAAGGAAGATGTTTGTCTATGCAAGAGCTTACACTCCATTATCTGTTGTTTGACATTGGCTTCAGTTTGTTTGACCCAACCCTTCTCCAGACTTTTGGCGCCCCCAGGAAAACAAGTAGCTTCCATAAATATTATGTTGACACTTAATTGTTGTGAATTTCTCTGATAAATAGTGTTTGGAGGCAGTTACGTTTGAATGCTTCACTGTTAGTGTGATTTATGCCAGAAAGATACTAAGGAACAGGCTACTTGGTAGTATTTACTTCTTTTGTTCATCTACAATGCAGAACTGTTTTTCTGCCTGGGAAATTTGTAATGAAATACTATTTTTTTTTCTCTTCTGTTGTATGAAGAATTTATTGAAGAATCAACATCTAACATCATGCTTACTTGCAGTTATATGTTTTGTATTTTTATTTACTGTTTCTTTTGGATAGTTTCTTTCAATTCTTTTTTTTTCTGACACCACTTAGTCATATTCAGTAGCTTTCTTTCCCCTTTTTATTAAAGGCTTGATGAAGGTTTGCAAATTTTTTCCTCTAAATTGAAGATTTTCATTAATATCATCGTATTTCCTAACCCCAGATAATTTCAGTAAAGATAACTGAGACACCTGTTTGGCAGAGATGCCAAACATGCCAGGCTCATCTGGAGCTTCAAATGGTTGTTCCTTTTGACAGTCTCTTTTTATCATCAGTGTACTATTTTCTGATGCACAGCCAGGTGCACTGCAAAAAGCATTACATCATTGGCATTGCTTTCCATTAGGGTGGGCTGCAATGCGGAATTCCTGCTCCAAAGAAAATTAAGTACATTAAAAAAACCTTGAAAAAGGCCACCAAAATTAAATGCTCAGAAAAATGAGTATTCTGAAATATCTTTAAAAAAATTTGAATCAACATCTCTTTCTGACTTTTTCTACTTCCAAGACATAAACTGAAGTGGCAGTAAACTGGTTATGTGAAAACTAGTAGTTCTAGTTCATGTGCTGTCAAAGCACAGGACCTGGGAGCACAACTCTGAACAACCAAGTGGAATAGTTACTTATAGTCAGGAAATCTCTGAGATAAGTATAATTTTATGAGCAAAGTAAGCTCTGCAAAAAAATCCGAAATTTTCCATTGGAGAAAAAAGTTCCATTAGAAAACAACTGACCAACTCTGATTTAATTGAAAGACCTTGTATTTTATGGGTAATTGGAAATTAGATGTTTCTCTTTCACAGAAAACTGCTAAAGTATCACAGAAGGTTTTCTCTGATCATTTATTCTTTGGTGATTTGGAGTATATGTTTCAGTGATTATTAAGACACCTTCACATGCCATGACATCAGTTAAAGTTTACAAACCAGGTTTATGGGATAATCCTATAACAGTCAATGGCAGTAAGGTGGAGGTACAGTAGCCTTTTCACTGCCATTTACTACTGTTCACAAGGAAACCCTGTTATTGGTTTCAATTCTGAATAAGTGGAACAAAAACGAGACTTCAGATTAATTTATCTGTGGCTATTTTGTGTGTGTGTACTCACAGTTCTTTAAGTGTGTTTTACAGAAAACCATGCTGGGACTGGTTTTGGGTTTCTTTCTTTTTTTTTTTTTTTTTTTTCTGTGAAGGTTAGCTTGGTTACAAGCCCAAGTTAATAATGAGAAGAAATTTATGTCTCAGTTTCTCCACGTAGTGCCTGTATTTGATGCTTTTAACAGCGATGCATTATTATATTGTGCTGAAAATTGTTGAACCCTTCCTTCCTATTCCTACCAAGAATGCTCTTCAAAACTGTTTAACTGTTTTGATTTATTCAGTGAAATACTACACTTACTCTGGAAGGAACGCTGCAATCATTAGATGATAGGAAGTATTACTTAGAGTGTTGAGAGTTTATGTAAAAGGAATGGAAAAAAATTATACCCTTCAGAATAGTTTTATCTCTACTGGGTACTTTCTGGTTTATGTAGATTTTGTCAGAAGTATTTATGTTCTCAAAATGCTGTAGATAAGGCTCAAACCAAGCTAAAGTTTTTTTGACTTTGAAGTTCTTTTCTAAGCAGATTGAATTAATATTGCTTGTTTCTCTTCAAATATTAAGAAATATTTGTCATAGACATGTCAAATTGAAGAAAATTATTAAAATACACATGTAAATAGTTTAGTCAGAAGCTTTGCCTCCGAGAGAGAAATATTTAATTCTATTTTGAGTTGTTCCCTTGAGTAGTTTGGTTAGCCATTGTCAGCCTTGCGTGAGGTACTTCTTAAAAAAGGATTTGCACTCCTTTTGATTGCTAGAATGTCCATACTGTTTCAGAAATATTTAAATATATAAAGTGTAGAGGTAACTAGGCATGAAACTGTTGAAACCTCTTTGGTGCAACACACTTCTGAACATACATAATTATTCGGGTTCCTGGCTTTGTAATTAAAAAAAGTATGATGCATACTTACCAGCTTTCTGCTGTTAAGTGGGTTATGTCAGGTGATCTTTTTGGCAAGGAATGGAAGATTGGTAATATATTCCTGTCTCGTGAAACAGAAATTGAATTTCCAATAATGCCAAACAGACAGATCATGAACATTTATGGCCTAGGCCTTACGATTCCTAATTCCGGATTAATACGTCAGAACTTTCCCCTTCCCTTCACCAGTAATGTATTGAATTATACTTCAGTATTCCAAGAACATGCACATATACCCCTGTTGTGGATCAAATGTGGTTCATATGCTGTGTGGAACTGAACATTAGCTAAGAGAAAAATGGTTTGCCTACGTAGCAGATAGGGACAGAAGGGTTTTGAAGGGAATGTTACAACAGCTGCAAGTCCATTTTAGAGCTGGATATGAGGTAAACACAGGATACGAGCATCCCAGAAGATTATGAGAGTTTATAGCTCAATACAAACTTTCTGAGCTGCTCCTCTCACTGTTACAGCCTAAAACAAATTTTGTTAAACACTTAGAGCCTTCTAGAAGACTAAATTGTGATAAATTTAATAGAACTGTAACAATGCATGTCCTGGTGTTTAAAATGTAGAATTCCTACAGAAATTATAGCTTTAGTTTGGTCCTCTAATTTTGTTTCTGCTTTTTCATTAGAGTCTTGTGTATCTATTAACATCACATGCCAGCTTTGCTACGGTCTAATTAAAATCAACATTAACATAATACGTCAATATTATCACTTTGTGGAAAAATTAGGTGGCTCAGGTGGGCATAAGCCATATGGAGCTATCTCTGTCACCTGTTTCTCCTTTGATTTACTTACATTAAGCTTTGACTACATTCATTCTGGATACGTGAAAGAGTCAACCTTGTCTTAGCAAGAGGTCATATTGTATTGGATCTGGCTGAGATGGAGTTAATTTTCCCCATAGCATCCCTTGTAGTGTGTTGAGCTTTATATTGGTAGTTAGAAGGTTGTTGATCATGCAGCAGTGTTTTGGCTACTGCTGAGCAGTGCTTATGCAGCATCAAGACTGTCTCTCCAACATACCCCCCTTCAGCACTAAGCTGGAGATGGGCAAGATCTTGGGATGCGGCATAGCTAGGAGAGCTTATCCAAACTGACTGAAGGGGTATTCCGTACCATATGCTTATGCTCAGCAATAAGAGCTAAGAGAAAGGAAGAGGAGGGGAGCATTTGTTATTATGATGTTTGTCTTCCGGAGCAACTGATATATGAACTGAAACCCTACTTCCTAAGATACAGCTGGGCATCACCTGCTGATGGTAAGTAGATAATAAATCTTTTGTTTTCCTTCACTTCCTGGTGCGATCTTTGCTTTTGCTTTATTAGACTGCCTTTATCTCCACCCACGAGTTTAGTGTAAGGGTTTTTTATTCCCATTTATCACAGTATCACAGTATCATAAGGTTGGAAAGGACCTCTGAGATCATCAACTCCAACCTATAACCCAACACTAACACCAACACCAACACTAACACCAACCATCATCTAAACCATGGCACTCAGTGCCTCATCCAGTCTCCCCTTAAACACCTCCAGGGTCGGCGACTCCACCACCTCCCTGGGCAGCGCATTCCAATGGCCAATCACCCTTTCAGTGAAGAACTTTTTCCTAATATCAAGCCTAAACTTTCCCTGACGAAGCTTGAGTCCATGCCCTCTAGTTCTGTCGCTGGTCACCCGAGACAAGAGACCAACCCCTGCCCAACTACAACCTCCTTTTAGGTAGTTGTGGAGAGCAATGAGGTCTCCCCTGAGCCTCCTCTTCTTCAGACTAAACAGCCCCAACTCCCTCAGTCGTTCCTCGTAGGGCTTGTGCTCCAGCCCCTTCACCATCTTCGTTGCCCTCCTCTGAACACATTCCGGTATCCTAACATCTTTCCCAAACTGGGGGGCCCAGAACTGTACACAATATTCAAGATGAGGCCTGACCAGTCCTGAGTACAGGGGGACGATAACTTCTCTGGTCCTGCTCGCTACACTATTCCTGATGCAGGCCAGAATGCCATTGGCCTTCTTGGCCACCTGGGCACACTGCTGGCTCACGTTGAGCTTCCTGTCAAACAGCACTCCCAGGTTCTTTTCCGCCTGACTACTCTCCAGCCACTCTGTCCCCAGTCTGTAGCTCTGCATGGGATTGTTTTGTCCAAAATGAAGTACCCGACATTTGGACTTATTAAACATCATCCCATTAGAACTGGCCCATCTCTCCAATCTGTCCAGGTTCCTCTGTATCCACCCTCTCCCCCATCCTGTTGAGGAGGAGAGTGTTAGAGCGGCTTTGGTGGGCACCTGGCATTCAACGAGGGTCAACCACCACACATATTTAGCCTTCTAGCACTACACTGATCTTATTTTCTTTATCACAAAGGGCTGTATCCAGAATGCCAGTGTGTAGTTTAAAAATATCCTTGTGTTCATATACAAGATGAAATAAAAATGTGAAGAATGGATAATGAGTTGATGAAAGTATATAATTTCCTACAAGTTTTACTTAAGACCTTCTATTTAAAAGTTCAGAACATTCTTATCATCAGTTCAGTGCTAAAATAATCTCATTGTTTTGGGAGAGGAGGACTCAGAAGTTGCAGAGTCCTTGAGTCATGTTACTATTTAGGGAAATGTAGCTATTAATAGAACATAATTTTTAACTTTTTTGACTTTATATGTTAAATTTAATCTCAAATAAATGCTTAGTTTCAATGAGCAAGGGAATAGGATGAAAATTTGTACTTCAAGACATCAGCCCATGAGATGCATCCATGGCTTGTGAGGGAACTGGTGAATGAATTTGCTAAGACACTATCTATCGTATTTCAGAAGTTGTAACAGTCCGGTGAAATTCCTACTGACTGGAAAAGGGGAAACATAACTCCCATTATTAAAAAGGGAAAAAAAAGAAGACCAGGGGAGCTACAGGCCAGTCAGTCTCATGTCTGTACTTACCAAGATCGTGGAGAAGATCCTCCTGGAAACTATGCTAAGGGACATGGAAAATAAGGAGGTGATTGGTGACAACCAACATGGCTTCACTAAAGGCAAATCATGCCTGACAGCTGTGGTGGCCTTTTACAACAGGGTTACAGATTTGGTAGAATAAAGTAAGAGTAACTGATATCATCTGCCTAGACTTATTCAAAACATTTGATGCTGCCCCACACGACATGCTTGTCTCTAAATTGGAGAGACAGGGATTTTATGGAGCGACCACTTGGAGGATAGAGAATTGGCTGGACAGTGGCACTCAAAGAGTTGCAGCCAAAAGTTCAATGACCAGATGGAGACCTGTGATGAGTGGTGTTCCTCCGGGGTTGGAACTGAGATGAATGTTGTTTAATATATCTGTTGGCAACATGAAGGGTATGATTTATTGCACCCTCAGCAAGTTTACCGATGACACCAAGCTGTGTGTCACCATCAACATGCTGGAGGGAAGCAGTGACATCCAGACAGACCTTGACAGGCTTGAGTGGTAGACCTGCGTGAACCTCATGAAGTTCAACAAGGCTGAGGACAAGGTCCTGCACCTGAGTCAAGGCATTCCCAAGTACAACTATAGGCTGGGTGTAAGATAGATTGAAAGCAGCCCTGGAGAGAAGAACATGGAGGTATTGGTTGATGAGAAGCTCAACATGAGCTGGCAATGTGCCCTTGCAGCCCAGAAAGCCAACTGGGCTGTGTCAACAGCAATGTGACCAGGAGGGTGAGGGAGGTGATTCTGCCCCTGTACCCCACTCTTGTGAGACCCTACCTGGAGTACTATGTTCAGCTCTGGGGTCCCCGGTGTAAGAAGGGTGTGGACCTGTTGGACTGGGTTCTTAGGAGGGCCATGAAGATGATCAGAGGACTTGAGCACCTACCACATAAGGACAGGCTGAGAGAGTTGGGATTGTTCGACCTAGAGAAGAGAAGGCTGCAGGGAGACCTTATAGCAGCCTTCCAATACATAAAGGGGGCCTACAAGAAAGCTGGAAAGGGACTTGTTACAAGGCACATAGTGTTCACACAAGGAGTAATGGCTTTAAACTGAAAGAGGGTACATTTAGATTAGGGATGATGAAGAAATTCTTCACTGCAACTGGAACCAGTTGCCCAGAAAAGTTGCAAATGGCAGGTGGGTTGCAAATGGGAGGTGTTCAAGGCAAAGATGGATGGGGCTTTGAGCAGCCTGATCTAGTGGAAGGTGTCTGTTACCATTTTAGGGGGATTGGAACTGGATGGGTTTTTTTCCAACCCATCTCATTCTACAATTCTATGATTTCGAAGTGAAGGATAGCAAGGAAGAAGTAGAATTCATACAGGTTTTAAAGATTAACTGTATTCTTTTCATTCCCAGTGCTGAAAAACAGTTTTGCAGCTTTACGTACAGTGACTCTGCATTGAAATAGACTCAGCAAGATACTGTGTAAAGCTTGATAACGACAATGTAATGTGACAACAGATGTGGTTTCTCACACTAAAATGCATTCGTATCATTTGACGATGATTAACATTATGATGATCCTCTTGGCGTGGAACTGAAATTTTTCTACATTGTACAAGCTATATTAAATCCGTCTTTAGCTGGCATTCATACCTTACTGAAGCTGGCAGACTATCACATGCATGGGACCAATTCCAGAATTATACATGGGCAGGAGTGCAAAAATCTCCATATGACGCTTCACTTTTGAAAATTAGTTGATGATTTTCACAAAAGGGCTGCTGCAATTTTCTGTCTCAGCAAAAGTGCTTCATGGCCCAGCTATAGGTTCTGCTTGCTCAGTCATCTACTTTTATCCAATCCATTAGGATATAATAATATTTAATGGCACTCCAGTTCCTGGCTGTATTGGGTTTTTGTGATTGAACCTGAAAGATCTGAAAATCTTACAGTTTGCAAGACTGAAGTTCAGAGATATAAGAAAATGTAAGAAGATCCAACATTCAGTTCATTGCTTCAGATAAAACCTGGTGTTGGTCTACAGATTTTTCTGAAAAGGACAGTGTGAAAGAGGTTTGGATTTTAGAATGAGGAAAAATATTACATCATTTTTGTGATGTAATTAACATAATGCAGCTGATGTCAGGCTCATAGAGCGTGGACCATAAAACTTCAGCCTGTGATTTCTCTATCAAGTCCATAATTTAATAAAATTAGCCTGGTTCTGGTCTCACCCCAGTATAACTGGAGGCTATTGAATTATAACACTTAAATGAGAGCTCAAAAGATTTACTTTATTGTGACAAAAAGAGCTTAATTTCGTGGATCCAGTGGAATTTGTCTAAGGTCACTCCATTTCATGAACAGTGGTCTATGCCAAGTACGTTACAGTTTTTCAGATTTAGTTGTTATTGGATATGAGTCCTCTTTTCTTAATTGCTAAGAGAGTAAGCTACCTAAGATAGGACAAGAACGATTCCCTGAAGCTTCTCTTTTTTTTCCCCCTCCTCCCAAAGGGAAGAAACATGTTTACCTCCCTTTGTCTATCGCTTGGCTGCAGCTATAGTAGTAACACAGAAACAGATTGCAAGAAATTTGCTATTTATTGCTATGATTTTGGATTTTTGCCACTCTTGCTAATGAGCTATGTTTTTGCAGATAGACTAAGGATGGGCTCCTCAGCTCACGTGCACGCGATTGTGTCCTGGTTTGTCATTAAATTTATTTTTAACAATAAAATCAGCAGATTGTAATTTGTATTATGATCGTCACAAATAGATCTCACCATGTTTGATGCAACTGTGAAGCTTTGACTGTGCATATGAGGGGAATTAAACATTGAAAGAAAAAAACAGTTGTGCAACATCATCTATAAATTTTACTTTAGCAGATTTTCTGTAGTGATTTGGGGAATGGGAACAGGGAGGAAGAGAGAGATAGATGAGAAGGGATGGTTTCACCTAATGTCATCAGCACTTAAACCAAATAATTACCCTGCATTGCTTTCTAGTGGAGTATGCAGCTTCGATGAAATGCACAATATTGTACAGTATTTGGTATAATAGTGGAAGTAAATACCACATTAAGTGAGAAGTCTTAAATGTTGTACTCTTGTTTTTATAGGTAGCTGAAGGCTTCTTCTCTCTATACACTCAGCCCTGCTAAAAGTGTATGACAAAGAGAAGTTGGAAGTTTTGTTTTTCCCTGCTGAGTTGTCTCAGAGGAAAGTGTCAGAAGCACAAAAGCCTTTGCTGTTTCACTTCAAGATTAAATCCAGCCTTCCCCATTGAAAGAACTCTTCTTTTGCATTATTACCCTGTTAAAAAATGTTTTTTCCCATTACAAATATTTCCATTTCCCTATGCTTCTCTTCCTAATTAACACCGAAAGCCAGTCGCAATGTTGTGAGTCTGCCATTCCTTCATGTGTAAAGAATTAAGCTCAGCAGTTACACACGTAAAAGAGATGTTTTACTTAGTAAACTATCTCTGTACCAAAAGTATGCTGCTAATGAGCAAATGTAGGCTACCATTTTTAATTTTTAATTTCATTAGCCACAAAGCAGCAATGCCAACACATGTGATTGCAGCTACCCAGATTGCCTTATCTGTGTAAATGAATTATGAAAGTGAAAATGAACAAAGGCATTATCTGAGCAGCAATATATTACCAATTATAGTGACATGATTGTACAATTATAGCACTTCTTGTACTTGTACTTCAATGGAAGGTAGTTTTTTTTTCTGTTCACGTTAAAACTTTCCTAACAAATTTAGTAAGCATAAGTAGGTCGCATATGTACTGTGGGAAAAATGATTAACACCAGAAATTATTCTGCTTACCTGTGTCAGCTTCAGTACCTAGCTTTGGATACAATTACATGTTCTTGCTTCAGTAGTCAAGCTAGTTTCTTCTCACTTACTTACCCACCATTTTTTAAAAAGGAGAGGTAACTTTAATCCAGATTCTTTGTAGGAATCCAGATAATTTCAAGGACCTGGTTTGTTGGCTTACTTAAAGAGATAATGGATATCGTATGGAGTGGGAATGAAATGTCAGAGCTGGGGTGCAAATATTAATTCACAGCTGAAACTGGAGTATTCAGAAAAAAAATCCCTAAATTGTATCAAATAGATTTCCTTCATGAAGCTGACAAGCACAGGGAAATGTTACCCCAGTGCTGCTCACAGAAATACCAGCGCCAAAGCATTGCTAACAAAACCGTGAGATTGCCTCCCTCCCCCAGTGCAATCAGAACAATAGAAAACACTGAATGCATTTGCTTGGCACCATGCTAACTTAATCAGGAATAAGCTTGCTCAAGGATTTTTTCCATAGAAATAGAACAACAAGACATTCTGGTACCACTCCCAGAGTATGACTCACAAAGAGAAAGCAGTAGAGAAAAAGTATTTTTTTTTTCCCTTCACAAAATCATTCACTTCCTTTCAAGGTTATGCACTTGTTTTTATTTCTAAATGTGTTATTTGATTCTCTTCCTATTCCAACTATTTTTTCAAACACTGAACATAGATGACAACAATATTTATGGAGCAGTTTGCCATCCCCCTCCATTTTGCTGAAAGATGCATGCTACATTCCTTCTGTGTTGTCACTTCAATATAACATGAAATCCTGACATGATTGTAATTTCTCTTCACTCCTTACTAAATGGATTTGCTCTTGCAAGACAGACTAAATGATACCTATAAATTCTTTCTCAGAATTTGTTCATTAGTGCTAAGAAGTGTTGTGATAAACATAGACTTATCCTGGTGGTTAAGGTACTTCTCTCTCAAACTACACCTAAAGACTAGCTTTTCAGTAACCCCTTCCCACTTGTGATAGTCATATTTTATCAGTCAACCTCTAAACAATGTACTCAGATAATATGTTCAGATTGCTGCCCACATAAAAACACTGATCAATATTTTTGTCCTGTTCATTACAGAATGATTAGGTTGCAAAGTCCTAAACTCACATTTAGTTGTATTTATTTGGTATAAATTAGGTCATTGTTCCACATTCTTGTTTCCCGTCTGCTGCAGTTCATTATGACCATATTGCTTATGCTGTCTGTATACATGGCAATCAAACAACTTCGCAAACATTTCAAATAGTTCTTTGAGCTCCAGTAGCAGGAAAACTGCTATTAAGCAAATACCTGTTGTTCTGATAGCAATACAGTGAACTAGTACCTGACCTAGAACAAAAGCTTAATTCTTAGTTTCACTTGATTCCATTTTGGTCATGTCACTCTGTTTTGCTAGCAAGAGTTTCTTTAATCACTTCACCTCTCAGAGAAAGAGGTTGAAGTAATATGAATAACTGGTGGTGTTGAGGGACTTCTTCAACAATAAAATCTGGTAAGTAAACCTAATTACATTTCAGATAAACAGATGTTAGTGGGGCTTTGGGAAATGTGCACTTTTTGGGTGGATGGCTCAGTGCTATTTGCAAACCCAAAAGTATTAAAAAGGGCATTTAAAAGCAATAGTTAAGACAAAAAAATGGAAAAAGAAAAATGTATTTTGAAAACGTGAAATATATATCCTAACACAAATTATCAGGATTTAGTAATATGCCTAATATTTTGTTTTAGGTAAGAAAGAAAGAATAACAGGAAAGTGTTACACACGTTCGTTTCACCACCATGAGGCATATCTCGGTGGCTGCTGTTGATTCTGGGATGTACCTAGTCACATGTACAGAACTATGAGTTGGAGCTGATGTGTAGTGAGGGCTATGACTGAGGGCTACACGCTCTAGATAATTCCAGTATCTGCAATATCAGGGTTGATTTCAGTGTTCGGTTTTCATTTCAAGAGGACTTTTTTATTTGGAATAGAAATTTATATTGAATTCTCTTCATCTCTTCCCCTGCTTGCCTCTGTAGGTTTTGTTTTTTCATTCTTTCCCTTGACATGTGCCTGCAGGAGACTTCATTGCTCTGAAATCCAGAGTCACTGGTAAAATTGATTAAAAGCTGTAATTCCCATCCCATAAGAAATGTTAAGCTCTGTAGGCTACTTACCAGTTTGTAAATGGTTTCAAGGTTGTGAAGTTCACGCAGCTTTTACTTTTCTGATATTTTATGCAATCAGCTCATCTGGGAGCTCTGTAAGAACCTGTTGATTTGTTCAGGTAATTTTTCATCATTGAACTTGCCCAAGTCCACCTTGCAAAGATGTGGGTGAATTATCTAGTTAAAGATGCTGATAGACAGGGAGAAAAAATTTTGAAACCGCTCCTCACACTCTTCCCCCCAGCCTACAAATGCAAGGCTGTGTGGACTGTGACCAGACTTGAAAATTAGCTCTACACAGGGTTCACAAAAATGGTATTTTAGTTTGATTTATCCTGGTTTGCTAATAGAGACAGTATTTGCAATAGGGAGTTTTTATAGTGGATATGTGTGGGTGTACCACAACCTTCCACCCTCTGCATACTCACATAGACTTACATCTCATTACTGTCTAACTATTAATTGTATGTGTCTGTGAACAATGATGGCTTCAAGTGCTAAGCTGTCAATATGACTTTTTCAGATGAACATCTGAGTAGGCGTAAATGTCATGATAAGCATGCTGCCTTCATGTATCATAGAAAGTTATTATCTCCTTTTTGCTGATTCTTATATAACTATACTTTTGGCTGATAAAATAGAATAAATACTTAATTATTTTTGTAGTCAGCCGTGTGAAACATACATATGTATATATGAGTGAAAATTTCTCTTACTGATAGTGATATCTTTCCTTCAAAATATTTTTCAAATCTGATACTTTTCCATGTTGTTAGTTAGGTGAACTTGAATGTTTGAGAGCATTTAGGTATGTAAAGGTAAATGCACCATTATCAATTCAAATCATCAGTACCAATTGGCCTTCAGAAACTGTGTAGAAAGATGAATTAGCTACTTTCTTTTATTATAACAAAACTTAAGAGTAATCTTTAGAGGCAGCAGCACTGCATACCTTTGTCAAAAATGTATCTGAGGGAATGGAGATGGGCAGACATCCATAGTTTTTGAAAGTTATAATAAATTTTAAAAGTACTATTTATATTATTTTTGCATTTTTCTGTTAGTTTTCCAAATTAAAATAGTATCAGATGCATAATAAATACCAGGAAAACACATGGGAATAGTAAAAAACATGGTGTCAAACTCATACTTCAGACAAAAATTGAAAAGTGAAGAGACATCAAAAGTAGGGCAATGCAATCTCTACTTTTAAGATAGATCATGTTAATGGAGAAGCTCACAGAAAAAACATTTTGTTGCAGAAAAGAAAAGCGAGATCATTAAACTCCTGTTGTACAAATTTTATCTTTATAAACACTTATTATTTACGCTACAGCAGCTAAAATTTTTTTAGACGTTTCTGGGCATTATTCTTCCAGACTGCTGGTGTAACTGTTAGGCTGCATTGTTAGTGATGCTTCTTCCAGGGAGTCAAAGTCTGACAAATGTGATGAGATGCAGGATACTGACAATCAGAAAAAAACCCAGAATTTAAATGCAACAAAGCTGTGGGGTGATTCCTATGTGAACTTCTAGGTTGGCAGTCCTCGTTTTATTTAACGTTTACTGCTACTCAAAGTAGACTTTTTTTAAAAAAATTATTTTTATTGTAATTTTGTGTCTTTTTGTGTCAGGGTCAGGAGCAGATGCTTGAACTTTCTGATCTCTTCTTGTCAGATCAATGCATGAAAAAATCCAACAATGCTGCTTGCTACTTTTAAGCCTTTCAGAAACCGTCTTTTTCAGTAGCTGTTGGAGAATATGAGTGTGAAAATGTTCAAACCAAATGTTTGCCAGGTGTCTTGCAGCGTTCACATAATCCTCATGCACTTAAAGGCTTTGAGAAAAAACACGAAGAGGAAACTATTTCTTTTTTCTTATTCCTCTATAAAAGATACTACTGATTCTACTTGCCCATTAATGCCATAACTGAATAAACCAGAAAATGCTCCTTGGCTTCAGTTTAACTATTCTAAATAAGAGTTTCTAGATATTGTTTTCTTAGTTTACCTCTGTAAAGAGCATAGCTGTATGCAGGACGTAACAAACTATACTCAGGAGTGACTGACTTTTGTCTTAGTTTTTAATTCAGTCTCAAATAAACTGGAGAATTGAAGACTCTATTTTCAGAGGTAATTGGAGTGTCTGATTGCCTAGCCTTTAACTTTTGATGGAAACTAAGCAGAGAACTTCAAGACACTTTTGATAGTCTTGCCTGAATCTGTGATGCTGATAGATTCCACCATTACAAAATTCTGCTCAGATTAGGGACATAGCACTAATTATTTCACTAAAGTATCAATGTATTACATGAAACAAACTCAACTCGTTGTCTTCTTAACCAATCTCTTCTCCTTAGATCTATTTACATGTAACTGGATTTCTGCAGCTCTTTCATTATATCACATAGATTAAAACACCTCTTAGTTCTCGTTCAGCACTTTTTCTAGATCTTTACTCCATGTTTCCTCCCTGTTCCAGTGTGGAAACCTTAATACCCTGGCAGTTTAATTAGAGCCTCAGACCACATCTCTAGAAATTCCTGGACTTCTGTTGTCATTGGCTTTTCTTCCTTTCTTTTTCTCTTCTTCGAGCAGTTGTTTTCTTGTTACATTTTTCTGTGTGTTTGTTTTAACCCTTGGTCTGGAAAAATACGCTGCAGCTTTTTGGACATGTCCTAAAATGAAAAAAAGGATAAGTGACAAGTTCTTAGTTTTAAAATAAGACCAGCAAGAGAGTATGAAATGATTCATCGCTTCCTGGCAAGTGTAATTATCACTGCAACCACCATTCATTATCTATTTGCATGCTTTAAAGATACACTAAATATTGCTGTAAGTTCAGAAAGTTGTCATTTCAACTGAATCAACTGAAAAAAATTAGAGCAGTACAGCTCTCTGCTTTAAAAATGAAACGACAATGATCTCCAGGACTCTCAGAATTGCCTTCCTTAGAATGACCTGCAAGAAATGTGTCACATTTGTGTAAAAATGGTATATGCTGAGGTTAGGATACTAGCTATATGAAAGAAACTATTTCAGCTGTTGTGTTTATCATTGTTGGAAACTGGCTACTGAAATGTGTAACCAGTTCCACCTCTTAGCTGGGCATTTATTCACTGCTTAAACTGGGACAATGGAGAGCCAATAGTTATGTTTAATATTTGCTTTGTGTATTTATTTATCCTGTTTTAAGCAAATCACTTGTACCTTCACTCCTGTAGATGCTCCTTGGCAATTATCTATAAGCAAACAAAGAACCTTATTTTAACGAGGTATAGTTGTAGTTTCTTTGTGCTTTGAAACTTACAAGAGTAACTCAAAGCATAATTGATTCTGCCTATAAGTAAACTACTGTGAGATGCAGATTCATTCTCACTAGTCATTGGTGAAAGTTTAAAACAAAGTTCAGTCTTGGTAACATTAAATGTGTTAATTTCTTGGATAACTTACATTGTGAGCTCTTTGGGGCATCAGTCAGCTTTCTGTTCTGTTTGTGTAGCAACTGGTACAACGATGTCTTTATCTACCACTTGGCATTTTGGGTACTATCACAGCGAACACGTTTAAAATACATTGTTTAAAAATCTTACCGTGCATGAAAATTTTTCCAAGTTGTTATGAATGACTGCTATGTTAGTGAAAAATCTACCTAACAAGTAGATGCTGTTATTTAGTATTTCAGCATTTCCTTTTGCATGTCACGTGAACTCTGTTCATGTAACCAGTGAGTTTCATGCAAAGAGTTGCCTTTATTTCCCTGATCCTTTGGCATTCAACTGTAGCAGAAGGTCTCTTGTGAGACCTTATATTGTTGCATGTTAGAATCAAAGCCTTCCCAAAACATGTCTCATGCTGGAATACTACCAAAAATTGAGGAATCTAATAGTTTGTAAGAAAAGAATTTTATGAGTGGAAGAAGGGGAGGAGAGAGTGACTTCCATGGAATTATTAAGGGAGGGAGAAGACCTTAAACTCCCTATAAGTGATGTATGTGGAGATGGCCGTAACACGAATTATGTTCTAAATTACTTCAGTCACTGTGCCCAGCTGCTGTTTAATTACAGTAGGACAAAACAGCATTTCAAAGTAGGTTTTGGCTTGAGTGAATATACTAAGAGGACTGTGCAAAGTGTAGATATTTCAGTACTCTTACATCAGGAAAATAAATGGGTATTTTGTGCATTGTGATATTCAATTTAGAATATTATATGGATTAGCATTTAAAATTTCATATTAGGAAAAGGTGCTGGAAACTAAAGTAGATTTAATTTCATTTTCCATTAGAGTAATTAGATGGCTGGAAAGGGCACTGAACGCCTTCTATGTTTCTGCATTTTTTTTGAAGTCCAGAATAGTTATGTCTTTGACCTCTTCTCCAGGCAACTTGTATGAGACTGACTTGTGAAATTTCAGTACTATTCCTACTTACTCTTAACCCAAGTCAAAGATGTTAGTGAAGAGTCCTTTAAGAGACTGAAACAGGATAATCCTCCTTGGTTTTGTACCTTCAATTTAAGAGGAGTTATTATCAGACAGTTTTTGCATTCTAATGTTGCTTATCTTGAAAGATTGCATTGTGCTAATGGGATAGGGTAGATAGGATTATTGATCTCTAAACTTGGCTAAAGATATATTTAGTTAAAAGTGATATTGTGATTATGCAACAAATTACGTGTAACCCTGTGGTTTAGTGAATCACCCTGGTCAAGTGTAGTGGCCTTCTTCTACAAGGTTCTTCAGTATTTGTCACTGTGATTTGAATTTTATTTGCATTACTGACTGAGCAAAAGTCTGATATCATACATAGGGTTTGTCAGCAAGCTGTCAGAACATAAGTTGTCCTTTGCTGGCACAGATCACATTAAGAAATTTATCACGGAATATTATGCAGACTCAAAATCTGTCAAAAATATGAATGACGATGTGACAGAAACCACCTGCATAGCTCTTGATGTTCTTGGATCAAAGTACGAGCAGGAGATTGCTGAAGTATTCCAAATACTAAGTGTGGTTTTGGAACAAAGCAGAAACTGTGAGAACAAGTTGATATTTGGCTTTTGTCACTTTAAAACAGTTCTTTAAAACTTATACCAAAGGACATACTGGATTTGTGGCAAGTGCTAGTAAAAAATGATGAGTTAAGTATCTACAAATTGACAAGATATATGCGGCTAGGACACCTGATCCATAAGAGGGATGAAAAAGATAATTGGATATTACTGCATAGGAAAGGGGTTTAAAAAAAAGCTATTGCTACAAGGTCACTGAAAAGAAAATTTGCTTGATACAGGAGAAGAGACGAAGGAGGAAAGAATACATGGGCTGCAAAGATTTATCAGAGGTTTGTATCCACTGTCTCAGAAATGCTCTGACACAGGTACATTTTTGTTCTATAGTTTGGAATATTATTAACTTACAGCAAGAGCTGCAAATACAGTCAGAGCAAAGTTAGAATTCAAAATTATATTTGTGGGTCAAAAATACAGTGCAGTTAATGGACTTTTGCCACATTTAAGCAACAGTAATCAACAATAAAGACACAGGATGGGGAAAAACTATCTACATTGCAATACCATAGAGAACAATCCAGGAGTTAATCACGAACTTGAACAAAAGTCAACAGTCTCCTGTTGTTATGAAACAGGTAAAATATCATGCTGGGAGATACAACCTCTGCTAGCATTTGTGAACACAGTGATCTAACTTGTGCAGTTCATGCATCTCTTTCCAAACACTGGTCATTTTCTTGGCTTATATTGTTTCTATTGGTTTCAAAAGGCTCCTTATGTATCTCATTTTTGAACTATTTGTAACCATCATGTTTTTAATGTTCACAATGTCACTCTGAAGTGCAAAATATTCTTTCTTTGCAAATCTAACTGGTCAAGAGTAAATACAGTCTTTCCATAGTATCTTTCTGATATATTTGTCCCAGATCACCATCATAATTTGTTTGGTTTTGGTTTGTTTTCAGAGATGCAAATTGAATGTGTGTGTTAATGAATTATTAGGTCTCCTATGTTTCACTCTTTTCAAGGATATGTTTGCAGTTTTAAAATCTTCAGTTTTAGGTGGAATGCAGTTTTATTCAGCATCTATTTTGTAGTTAGTCTTCTTGCCTGATCTGACAGGAAGATACTGAGATGTGAAGTGCATCAGAAACAGTTATTCTAAGAACCAAACCTACTTTCTGGCTTTTTATCTCACTGTTGGCAGCCATTGCTGGGAGACCAATGAATGACTCTTTAAATCTGCAATTATTCCTTGTGTTTCCAAAAAGCCTCAGCTCTATGGGAGTTTTTAATGACTTCCTTCTCACAGTCACGTTTCTTGTTTTTGATGCCTTGAACCACTTGGAAGTCTAATTCATCATTATCCCCAACCGTTATTTTGTCATAGCTTTGTAACATGAGCTTCCACACAGCACAGTCCCTGTTTAAACTCCACCTGAACTCCTCCTTGAAGACGATTCCCCAAACAAGATAAATCCAAATCACAAAATCAATGATTTACACAGGAATATGAAAGACAAATGCTATCAGAAATAGAAAACAACTTGTATTTATGCAGAGGTGTTCCTGTCATTTCCATGGTCTTCCCCGTGTTTGTTTTCTAAAAATGATCACACCAAAACAGCTTTAGTAGAGCTGACCTGAGTAGCCCATAATGTTTTCCTGAGGCTTTATGTTTTTGTAAAATGTTTTTCTTAATTGTGGTTTTTGAGCTGATCACTAAAAACGTCATTTCCTAAGGCTCAATGAATATAGTGGAGGAATTCATATAACTATTCTGAATAAAAGGATAGTTAAATAGAATTGCATTGATCCAAGTGAGAAAAATCCTTTATTGTAACTGACATTTTACTGACAGAAGTCATGGTCACAGGTGCTTGCTTATATAGAGTCAGGGAGAAAACCACATTCATAAATGTCTCTAATGCTCTGTAAGAAAGGTATTAAATGAATAATTATATTTTAGCAACTGTCATATAGTCATTAATTACAACATGCTCATTTCATTTTACCTGCTATTTAAATGCTCACCATTGTTAAATACTTTCTTGGTTATATGTATCTGTAGAGCGAAGTCGTTCACTATACTAAACCAAAATCATTTTACGTTACTGAATTTAAAGTCTTTAACTTACTATGGGGGTCTTGCAATAAATATTGTGGGTTTCTTCAAATAAAACTGAAGAATAGTTGTCTCAGTTTGAACATGAGACTTATCTGAACACAAGCAACGAGCCTCAGGAAACAGAATAGCAGTATCACAGAAAAGGCTGCAAGTTCAGTCTGCATGGTTTGCAGTGAGGCGCAACATTGGCAGGTGAGCATTGGCTACTAAAAGGTTGATTTGACCTGTGCCTGCTTATCTTAGTCTAAAGCGGGAGTGTCACACTCACGGCTTCCGCGTTGTCCTGCTCCCGCAGCGTAAGGCGCCTCACACTGCACACGTGACCAGCGCTGGCAGGAGCGCAGGAGCAAGGAGCTTGATGTTGCCGCTGGGTAGAAACAAGGTGTCGGGCTGGATAAAAAGGTGGAGGGCTGGATTCGACTTGTGGGCTGTGAGGTTGGCACCCTGGTCTAAGGCCTGAAGAAGATACTGCACCGAGCACCCTACTCGTGGCTGAGCGGTGGTCCTAGTAGCTGTTCTTGTTAACGTTACTCTTTCTAAGCTGTACTAGTGCTGCTAACAGGCTATGTCAAGAGAGCATTAGCATCTTCATGGCTCGTATTTTCTTATGTAAAAGTGGCAGTGAGCTTCACTAATATTTCTGGAAGCACAACTGACAGGTTTTACCCAAGTTCAAGGTTGTTGTAGGGGAAAGAAATTAAAATTCAGTAGAGAGTCTGTTTTCCCATAAATTTACTTCAAGATCCACTAAAACCTGTTTCTTTAAAGGAATAGAAATCATTCCTTCCTAAGACTATCTCAAATTTCCTCTTTTAATTTTTTTTTTATTTTCCACTGCAGATGTCCTGATTAGTTAGGACTATGCTAACTGAATAAGTCTTTTTGTTGGGACTATGATTTACCTCACACAGTGTGTTTAATGGATATTGCTCCATCTACTCTTTAAGGACCACACTGACAGTGAGTTTAATCATGCAATAAATGCTACTGACATCAGTGGGACTGATGGTATATCAATTTCTTTCTGATGTGAATGAGAAGCTCTCTGTTTTTCAAAATGTCCAAGATGAGACTACTGCAACTTATGGTGGGCAATACTGAATTGATAGAATCTTATTTAACTGTGTGAATTAATTGTAATGAATTGGTATTGTTAAGTGTGCTCTGTGCTGCTGTGTTGGCTGGTTGGGATGAGTTACATTACCGTGTACATCTTATGTTTCTTTTTTCTACATGTGTGAATTTAGTTCTTCTACCAGGTGGTCTGGTCTGAATATTCAAAAGTGTAGAGTAGTAGATAAAATAGGAGTCTGATAATAGCAGAGCCATTAAATGCTTGGCATTCTCCATGGCACAGCTAGTGGGCTTCAGCAAAAACATTGGTTTGTGGTACACGTAGTGGTATCTGTTATGCATTGTTTGACTAGATTGGATAGTTGTCTTGGACATGTTAATTCCGGTTCTAGCTTGTCTTGTAAGAATAATAGCAGAGTAGCATTATTGAATATACAGATCTCCCTGCTTAATTATAAATTCTGCAAGAAGATAATTAAAAATATGCTACTTGGCTATTTATATATGATTAATTTCAAATTAGTCTTATTACGCTTTATTGCTTGACAATAATCTGTATAACAAAAGAGGCTTACTGTGCTCATTGCAGTGGTATTTAAAAGTTGTTGAGAATGTATATTTTATGTTAAAGGAAAATATATATATTAAACATTATCAGAGAGCTGATTTTATTACTAATAAAAATTAGAAATTAATCTCTAGTGTAAAATATTTAATAGGTGGGAAAAGGAAAAGAAATACCGGTGTGAAATGTACTTGTCAAAGAAGAAATTGCTGTCAAAAGGACTGCTATATTGCACAATACTATGGCACCTTTGGCTTTTGTAGTGAGAAATTGTAAAAAATTGATGATGGAAGCGCACAATATTTCAGTGTACTGACTAAGGGGAACTATGAAGCTCCTGGTACTAAATAGATTAACCTTGCATCTTAGCTTTAATGATTCTTATCTGAATTGTATTTCAGTGGATTAGTTCAAATTGCCAGTTCTGATTATAGTCAGACAGGACACATGTCACGTAGTCCAGAATCATAACAAATAACATAACTCAGCATGTTTTTTGGCAGTTTCCTGAGAAAAAGGTGAGAATGAATGTGAAGCAAAACTGTTCATCCTTCTGTTAGTGGATGAGTGGAATTGAGTGGTAAATTCTAAGAGCTTTAGAATTGACACCTTCTAGGAGGAAGGCAAATGCACTTAGTCTTCAGTTCAAATAACAAAATATTACACAGCGGTCAGTTTTAATCTACATCTTGTCAAAATTAATTTTCAGCTGCTGTAAAGTTATTTTCAGATACTGGAAAAACTTTTTCTCACTGGATATTGTGGTTTAATTTATCGTTCAGAAGTGACTCATGAGAATTTTAATAGTTCCATGAAACATCAGTACACAGATTTCACTACAAATTCTGTTCTTTGTTGGTTTTAGCTCAATTTTAAGACTTCAGTATGAAAAATGCCAACTCATTTTTAGGTCCAAGTACACCTGCTGCCTGTAGGAATTTACAATGCCCAGTGTTTGCTTTGTCTTTTTAGTGGATAAGCAAAGCAATGTGTTCATTGGAGCTGGGACCATAGTATGTTACATGTATGCTAAAGTCATATGTAAAATAATTACATGAGTAATAAAGCCAATTATATTGTACCCATATTCCAACATCTCAGGGAATTTAACTAGCAAAATTAGTCTACCTCAGCCTTGAATTCAGGCAGATTATGGTATAAAATTAATACATATTTAATTTTTTTTCAGTTTGTGCTTACAGTACAGTTTTGAAATGATTTTTTCTGAAATGAGATTTCAAATGTATGGATGAAAAAAGATGTATTTCCATGAAGAACGGGAAGAGAAAAAAAATCTAGGCAGAGACCTTGCAGGAAACAGTTTTTAAACAGATTTATAAACTGTAATGTTTAGTTTCACATTCTCTAGTCAGGTCCTTTTTATTTTATATTCCTGGCAGACTTTTGACCATTGGTAAAAAGTATAAGCACTGAACTACTTTTGAGTACTGTTTTTATTTAAAAAAAGAATGTTAACTAAATAATTGATATTCTGACAAGCTCTTTGTAGGTTGACTGACTGTCAAAATGTATCCAAAGGGGTAACAGGTCCTGAACACACACTAGTGAATCCATTACCAGTGATTTGAGTGGAAAATATACTGTATTTCCCACACTTATATAATTGTACTCTCTAGCAAGAGACTGAAGGATTCCTTGTTGATTTTGCACACACAGTTTTTAAATCAAATGAGCTGATATGATTGAAATATGTTTCACAGTTCTCTCATATGTAGGCTACAAATAGGACAGCATTGTTTTCCGTAGTTTAGTTATACTAAGAATTAACTTTTCTGCTTGTTGCTTTTCCCCTCTGGAAATGCTATTATCAAAAAACAGGGTGAGTTTTCTTCAGGGCCTCCTTAAAATTCTACTAGAAGAGATAAATGTGCTACTTGTCCTTTCTCACGAGTACACGTGAACTTAACCCACATGGAAGAATGTCATCGCGGTAAATAGAGACTTGGGAAGAAGTGTGTGTGTGGTGTTGGAGAAATGGTGAGCTGGTATAAGGAGGGAAATAATGTAGGCAGTTTGTAGCATGGAAGATATAGTCTACTTATCTTTGAAAAACAGTGTCTTCCAAAGACCATAATAGAATCTAGATAGAAAGAAAGAAAGAAAAAAATCCAGATCATTACTGTATGCATTACATTTTGTGAATATCTTTGTAACAGAAAGATAAGAATGATCAAAATGTTATTGTGTTAGAATAATAGACTTCTGAGTCATGCACAAGACGTTTTTGTCTATGGCCATGTTATATATCTGAGGATAGAGCTGAACTCAGAATTTAAATTATCACTATTTGTAAGACTTTAAAATGATGAATGTCAGATTTCAAGACATCTGCGAGGAAACTGTTATTTAAAAGCAATTTTCTCAATCAGAAAGCAAAGCTCTGGTATTACTAGTGTTGCTATTTCAAAGAAACAGTTTTGTGAGATGATATATAATCACCTGTAGAGTTTTTGCTTTTGCAGCTTCTTTTATGTCTAACCATTGGATAATGACAATTTGACCAAAGAACATGGTTGATAGAAAAGACACTGCAACAAATCCCAGATACTGCTGATCCCCATGGAAAATGCATGTGTATGTACCTCCAGATAGTTTCCATGTCTCTCAAATTGGATGCCAGGAATCTAATGATGAAAACCAGAAAATGTCAATAACTGTGCATAGACCAGAGTATTTTAAACAATGAAAATAATGTTCCAGAAAACTAAGAAATAACTGATCTTGTATCTGAAGCAGAATTACCTGAAAAAAACCTTATAAAAGTAATACTTATTTTTCATCTACCGTTAATCAGAACAGGCCTACACTTTTTCCCGTTGTCTTGTAATGGTTTCTATATTATGTATGACTGATGGCTGTTTAAATTTTGTTTCAATTCATACTCTTCCACCTACACAGAAATTTAAAACTGGATTTGAACGTGAGTTAAGAAAAATGTACGATGTAGAGGAGTGCTACTTATGATACATTCTTGCCTCTTTATTCCACTCTTTCAGATGAGAACTGCTATTGTATATAGAGAAAATAGATACAGGTAAATTTCATAACTTTCATGAGTTGTCAGAACTTTCTTCATCAAATGTAGTTCAAGGAGTGAATAACCACTCCCCACCATGTCCCTCCTGATTCCTTTTGGCATAGTCTCTGTCCTATTAAATGCCCATATATTTTCCATGGGGAACTGCAGTTTAGCAGAGAAATTATGATCTTGCTGTTGTTCAATACTTGTTCTTAACATATGCCACAGTTACTCATGTTTTGCTTTCTGGATAATTTTGGAGTTCTAAATTACTTATTGCTAGTTTAAATTATTTTACTGAATATTTATACTGACATACATTTTAATCACTATCTTTAAGAGCTTAGCCATTATTTGTTGCTTGATATTCTGTAACACGTCTGTCCTAAGTCCTGGGCATTTTATTACCCTTTTCCCCATTAAGGAACAACAGCATGCTTAGTCAGTATTGTCCAGTATATAGTTGCCATTATATATATACATTTAGAAAACACCTCGTGCATCAATGAGTGTGTTTTCTTATAGAGACTGAAATTCCATCCACAGTGGCCAATAGTAATACTGCACTGGCTCAAAACCAAAGAATGCCATGTTTTTTACTTGTGTATCTCAGTGCCAATTTAGCATCATGTACCCCAAAGGAATTTCTTTCTCCTTCTCATTTCCCCTCCCTTCCTCTCCTTCTCATCTTTTTCTTCCTCTTTTGTGAAGATGCTTGATATAAAATTCTAGTAATATCAGGTAGAATCCAACAATTTGTATTTTTTGGTGTTTCTATTTATTTGCTTTGAGCTTTGCTAGGACTCTTAAGATGTGGTAAAACATAAAAGCAAAAGTAGAGGACTGTGAAGCTTCTTAAGCCAAGTTTCTGTGCTCCAGTTTGAGCAGGAAGGTCTTAGCAAGAAAATTAATCTCCTGCATGACGGCATTGACGTAAGTGTCTGCTCAGTTTGTGTATACTTGTAAACAGGGAAAAAAAGAGAGAACAAAACAATTTTACAAGTGTTTTTACTTGTGAGAGGTAAAAATGGAACTTAAAGACCTGCACAACTTTTTGTAGAGCTTTACCACATGTCCTACTGCAGATCCAGTAACATTTGCCAACTTTTCTTATCTCCGTTCTGAATGAGTCATAATTATCTTCAGTACTGTCTTGTTTTTCAAGCTTGGAGAAGTCATTAGATTAAGTGGGTTTTACTGATGTCAACACAGAAATAAATTGAGACTGTCCTACACATTTATGTATGCAGAGTACAATAAGCTTAATGCAAACCTGGTAGAGTAGTTGAGTTAAAAAGCATTCAGCCTGCTCTGTGACAGGATGAATTGTGTTGAGGAAACAGATACCTGTATGGAGAATGTGGGCAACTATACTTTAGTTCTTAAACCATTACACAAATGGAATTTTAGTAGGTAGTATTCTATAGAAAGCATGAAATACTTGTGATAAGATTACCTTGTGTATGGTGGGCCATTATAGCATCTCCTATAGATGCCTGGACAATTTTATTGGCTTGACACAGACAGACAAGTTTGGAAAGACTTCATGTGGACTAGAAGCTGGTAAAAGGGGTGCTGAGAGACATATCCTTCTCTATATTATTAAAAGACTGTGACATCTCTTCTGTCTTACAGAGTGCCTTGGAAGATCCTCTTCCTTGCTAAGGATACAATGATAGCATAGATGAATTTCACATTATCCCCTCTGGTTTCTTATGCATCGAGTTTAAATGCTTAGCCTGTATGCAGCCTTTATGGAGTTAATTTAATCTACTAGTCATATAAATACCTAAAAAAACTCTTGCTAGGAGTTGCACCAGATACACTGTTTTTCTACTATAAAAAGTTTCCTCTTCATGCCTTTGTTAGTGATTTAATTACATTACAAATTTCCTAAACCGTGAACTGGTGCATGGTACTGTACTGCAAAAGTAAAATAACATTCTTGTCGTAAGTCCTGCTTTAGATTTTAATATTTCAAATCACTACATTTCAAACAACAAAAAAAAAGAGAAGCATGTAGAAGTGTGTTGTCTTCCCTTCCCACCTTCAGTTATTCCCGAAAATAAATGGATGCATGAAACTTAGCTCTCCACTTGTTCTCTTGTTGCTCATGAACGACAGCAAAAAGTCTCTGATTCTTGCTTTCTTATGGAAGCAGAACAGAGATTGTGGCATTTAATGGAATAAAGCTTTAAGTATCACACTTGGTTGCCAGAATTAAGGACCAAAGTTCAAAATTTGGATGAATTGGCAAATAGGTGAAAAAGTTGAAAGCTGAAATAGTACAGTTGGTTGGTAAATACTTTTGTGCACATAAAAGTCCCGAAAGGTTTAGTTAGAAGCTGATAATAGCAGTTGGTTACTAAAGAATTTTAGAACAATGAGGTTGGATGGTGTATTCAGAGATTATTTACTCTATTTTCTCCTTGAAGGCAAGGCTGATAATATCTGGAAGGTGTTTCTACAGTCTTTTAAAAATCTGTCCTTAAAAACCTGCTCATTGTGATTCCATGAACAGATTCCTTCAACAGTTAATGTTCTTATTATTTTCCGTTATAAGTATTCCATTCACTGTTGGATTGTTACTACTGCAACTTAAGACCCTGTGAACAATTTTGCAGCCCACTATTTATTGACCACAAGGATAAGGAAAATAGTCTGGTTCCATAAACTTAGATGGCCACATTTATAATCTGGAAGTTTTTTAGTTATGTTTGCTTTTCCTTTTCTTTTCTTTAGACTACATTGTGTGTTCTAGATTTCTGTTTTCCCAGCATTTAGTCTACTATGTCTCTGCTGAATCCTCTTGCCCCAAAGCAAGAAACAATGATTCAGATGAGCTTTAGGAATACAGAGAGAATGGAAAGTTGCTCTTCTGGATGATACTCCCTTTTAGATATCCCAGAGCGACACTTGTTTTTCCATAAGACTGCGATAGTATATTTGGTTTATGATTCAGTGCTACTTCCCATGTGTTTTCGGGAGAAGTGCTGCCTAGCCAGTGGCTCCCTGTCCAGAGATTATTCCCATGTGTATGCAGAGCTTGGTATTTTTAATATCCTCTGTTTTCTGTATATTTTGAATGTTCTTGCGGTTTGTCAAGGATGTTCAGAAGAGCTTACTAGCTTAATATTGTCATTGCTGGACTAAGTATATCATCTACCTCAATCCAAACCATGGAAGAAAACTTTGAATAGTGCTGGCCCAGGGACAGCAAGCTTCTTAGATAAATTATCCTTCTCCTTTGCCAGAACTACTTTTCTTTCAGCACAGTTTACAATTTATTTTTCTCACTTACGTTCCAGCAGGTTCATAAAGATATTTTGTTTTTTTCCTATGTGTGGTTGATATTGCAGCTGTGATTCATTCGTTTTCCCTTTCGGTTGGTCCTCCCACCTATCTGTCATTCTACACAGGTAGGTGAGCCCTTAATCCTGACCAGCAATGGCTACACATATCTTCATTAGCCAGCAGACGTTTTATCTAGAAAGTAAACAGAAAGTAGAAAGAATCAATTGCCTGACACATACTGAACCAGATTACTGGTTCTTAAATTTACCATCTTAATTGCCCACGGCTTTGAAATTAAAGTAGGAAAAATAATTACATTTCTTGACTTCTGTCAAAGAGCAACAAATCAATAAGAAATATGTGGCATTAAAACAAACAGAATTAAATATTTTGGATTCTAGCTTATTTGTAGGGTTTTTTGCGTTAAGACATAGTACTAGATATAAAATTATTTGACTGTTCCTATAGACCTTGAGGTTAGGGAAAATTGAGTTTTGTGAGTGGTAAAGTATTACATGTTTTTGATCCAAAGAGTGTGGTTTCACATGAACATATATGTGCGAGATGAAATGAAAATAGCTTGAATCATAGAAAAAGCAGTGGTCATTGATTGCAATGGGCAAACAATAGCAAAAATAATCAGAAAATAAGTTGAAAAACAAAGAATTAAGGAGTTTTCTTCTTGAGTTTCATCCAGTGTTGGCAAATAAAACTATAAAGATAACTCTAGGGGATCATTTAAATAGATTTTGACCATTCTAATGCTGCTGAGAGGATTAGACTGAAGTAAGAAATTTGATGATCTATAGAGGATTTACAAAAATTGCAATAATGCTTTTAAGCAAAAGACTTCCTCATTTTTTTAAAAAATGCACCTCTTCAATGCATTCTGTGTGTCAGGTGTGGCTATATTCTACATTTAACTCATATTACTCCAATAGGCTCTAATACTGTAATGTGCAAAAAGTTGCATGCTGATGGATCTTATACATGTGGTTTTTCCACTGAAAAGTACCAGAATAATCTTAGTGAGGCTCAGGCTTCAAGCAGTCTAGTTAATCTAGTGTATCTTTCTGAAAGGCCCTTTCTTAAAGAATTTGTGTGAATACTTATTCAACACATAGATGTGATTATTGACTATTATAAGGAAAAAGTCAGTGGGTTGTTGCTGTGTTGAAGGAGAAAATAGTAAAAAAAGGCTCTTTTGTAGATGAAAAACAATGCAATTAAAGTGAAATTCTGTTACCATTTTGTGTTAATATTTTCTTCCTCTTTTTTTTTTTTTTTTTTTAAGCAGCTCAGATACCTCGTAGCCAAAGTAATTACACTGCAGGAATTTCAGCTCCCTGAAACAGTACTTTTTACAGTGTCATGCTTGAATGGAAGTCCCGTGAACAATAATGTGCATTGGACTAGGCCCAGAAAAATTTACTTTTAAGATGCATACTAATTTCAGGACCGATAAAACTGGTAGATGAAAGATTGCAGAGTTCAATGGAAAAACATATTTGGTATATCTCTCACTGAGAGTTTGGAGACTCTTTTTTTCTTTCTTGAAACTCAGAAGATATCAGGTTTTTTTACCCTGAGCTATAGGTAATCCTGTTGAATAACAGAAGTACAGCAGTTCTATGCATATAATGTGCAACAGAAAGAAAAGGGAGGTTTCTTTGTGATTTTCAGCTTTCTGTATAGACAGTGAGTAAACACAGTTCAAAAAGCAGCAAATTATTTTGAAATGCTAAAACCCAGAGCAGGAAAACTACGTGAAGAAAAATGTGAATCTTGGCAGAAAAGAATAAGTAAGATCATGACTACATGAAAGTCTTAAAAAATATGACAGCACTTGAACGCTGCATATTGTTAAAGGAATATCTTCAGGTCCTTCAAGATCTTGGCAAAAACTAATCTGCGGTCTGGTGAAGACATAATTCTCTCTGCTTCTCAAAGGAATAGAACAGTGGAGCATGGTGAAACTGAATTGACACAAAATAACTGCTGATGACTATCTCATAATTTTTCCTTTAGATAATTACTCCATGACTGTGTCAAGAAAATGGTTTTATATAATGTGGGGATTCGTTTCTGGATCCTTTCAGGCTAGCCAAACTTGACACTGTTACTCTGATGTATGTGCAATATATATTAGCTCTAGGAAGAGATTTTGCCTGTTTCACTAAAATCAACTAAATTGCTAAATTGTCCTTTGTGAAAATACATATTTCTGGGATCTTTGTTATCTCTCTGTAGCATTATTTCATGGAAATTTATGAATTTCATAATAATTTGTGCATAATGTACTGTGAACTTTCTTTGTCATATACAACCTAGGGTGTATCTCAATGTTACTTACTTTGCCTCTTCTGTCAATTTACAGTGTCCCTCAAACTTACTTTAGTAATGCCGGTGTTAAGCACTTAAACTATGCAGAACTACACCTCTTCTGCTCTCCCTCCAACCCATAATGCAATTGCAAAAGGTGCCCAACTTCACGTAGCACACAACGAGTGCACTTCAAGAATTAAGCCACAAGGGAACTCCAGTGCTGGGTCACAGGGAAGAAACAATTGCGGTGGCAGCAGCTTTCCCTCCTCAGTAGGAAGGGGGCACGCGGTTCCAGGGTACTGTGCAGGCGGGATGTGTGGCTCCACACAGGGCGGGACGGCCTGCTGCTGGTTTACTGCTCCGCTGGCAGGATTCCATGTTTCCCGTCAAGCCCTGTGCCAGCCCAGCTTTTTTATGGGCCCTTTGACGTGCCCGGGAAATGGCATCTCACCTGAACCACTCATGACTTCAGTTCCCTGAGAGCCACAGTCAGCCGCATCTGCTTTATAGCTTTCTTTACAATCTCTGTTCTCTGCGGTTGAATTCTTCCTGATTGATGTCAGTGTGATGTCAGAGCAAGCTTTTCAGTTTGGATCTCTGTTGAAATCTTGTCTTGCAAACAGTAACAGTTCGCTACTGTCACTATTGGTCATTTTTGTTTTCCTCACTCATGTAGTGTTGGTATGTTTTATGGTGCTACCAGCTGCAAACTCCATATTCTGCTTCAGCCAGCTCTAGGTTATTAGGTTATGAATGCTAAGAATTATGAGCAGTGCTTTAATTTGCATAGTTATATCCACACATCATCCAGAGTGAATAAAAGCCAGATTGTAAAATAATTACAAACTCCTGAAGTAGAGCCAGCCTCACAGACCAGATCCATCCATCTTCATTAATTTGTATACAGTTCTTTTACCAGAACAAACTTTCTGAAGGTACTCGCATGGGAGTGCTGAAACAGCTGCACAACTTTTATTTTGAAGAAAAAAAAGTTGAGCCTCGGAACAGTGTGTTTTAAAAAGAGAGAGAGAGAGTGACTCCGCATTTAAGACTTTGACCAGCATGTGTAAGAAGTGCTCTCATGGCTGAAATAATCTAACAAATTTTTACCTGAGTAGGACTTGGCAAAGCTCCCCCTTTTTCTTGCACAGTTGAAAGGAATCCAGTACAATTCTGTGCTGTGATCAACTTGAGTCCAGTTTTGCACAGCCTGCCCTGTTTGGTAGTGCACGGCAGTGCCTGGCTTATGTGGCCTCTATGGCCCTTTTCTGCTCCAGTGTCAGAAAGAGGGAGGGAGGCTTCCCCCAGCACCAAAATATCGTTCTCTGTGCTCTCTGCAGCACAGTAGCTAAGAACAAGTTTCCCAATTACTGCCTGTTCTTTTTGGAGTTATTTGCTGGAAGAAGTTTTTATCCCCACTTTAAATGGATGATTGTGTTACAATCAAGAAAAAGCATCTCCAAAGACCGATCTTTAGGTAAGTGATGCTGTTATTACTTTGAACTGAAAATGTTGTGAACTTTACTCTCTACAGTCCTGTTTGTTAATTTAAAGTTCATATGTAAACACACAAAAAATTGTTCAAGGGAAATAGTTTAATGTTGTTAGCCTATATGATTTTGATCCTCAGAATATGTTTCTTTTTCACTTGTTCTGACATTTTACACAAGTTCTTTTTCCTCTCCTCTGTCAGTAGCGTTCTCTGAAGTTTTGTGTGGGATTGTTTGATTATTATGAAAGAGAAGCAGCATAGCTCTTGAAAACTTTTTTTGTGTGTTTTGTTTTCCTAGAGCTCTGCGGTCCCTCCGTGTATTCTGGAATTATAAAACTGCTTAGAAGTGGAACATGGGTCTTGGTTGGTTTAACTGATTATGTCTGGATGGCAGAATTCTGCTTGAAATGATACACCTTTCAGAGGAAAGTAGCTTGCTTGCTGGGATGTGCAGACAAGTACTTAAAGTATAACTAATCCATAAAATCTGATAGGAAGGGTTCAAGTTTAAAGAGTTGGTGTTTCTGTGAGGTGGTTCTTCACTGCTTCCTACTTATGTTAGTTTGATCTATGAAACATTTTTCTCATTATTTTATATTTTAGAGTCAATTACAAAATTATTTTTACAGATCAGGATTAGGTCTAGTTTATTTGTAGTTTTTACCACAGGAGACCCCTTTCTTTCCTTTGGCCAGTCCTAGCTTCAGACCAAGTGACCTTGAGTAGGAAATAATGTTTCTCATACTACTGTGTATAAGGGTGCAGTGGCTATAAGATTAAATAACCCTGCAGTAGTTCACCCTTCTGTTTATGACAGGAAATGTCTTTAACAAAACTCCGCCTGGAGTGACATGAGTAAGATATTGTAACCCCAGTGTTGATATGACAAATGAATATAAGATTACAGATGATCCTAGAGCAAATACAGGATTGTTGTTTACTGGATGGCCGCTACTGATGATATATATATTATGAGAGTATAGCAATGGTTGAGATTGCAGCTCCAGAGTAAGTTCAGACAGGTAGTTATACCAGGATTATTTCCTACTAACATTATATGTGGAGAAAGCTTTCAGTGTTGTTAGAGTTATCCTGCAGAAAGAAGATCAGGACATTGAAAGGTTACTATGGGAGTGAAATGGCTTTGCTCTTAACCTTAAGTTTGAATGTCCTGTGTAGATTTGCTGTGCAATTTGTATCATAAATTAAATTTATAAATTACAGTTTGCACTTTGCTTTAATAAAGTAGACTTATTTCACAGAAAGCTCATGACTGACAGTTAAAGCACGTTTGATATTTTCTTCAAATGTTATCTTTTAATTTAAGCTAATAATTTAATTGGATGTATTTCTGTTTAAACATAAGTAATTATTTTTAAGGATCTATGATAATTACCGCATGAACTGTAACTTTTAAAAAAAAAATTCAGTGCACATTCTTCACAGTCTTTTGGGGTCATTAGAATCACAGGTAATAAGTGCATAAGTGCCTATTTCCTGAAGTGTTTGGGAATCTGCTATAGAAATCTGCTGTATCTAGTGTACTGGATAGTGTAGTAAGATAGCAAGAGCTTTCTTAATGGATGTTTCCCTAAATTGTATTATTGGAGTGAACTTAATGAAATACAAGAAGTTTCAACATTTCTTAGCAAAATGCATTCCTGCAAATCAGTTCTAAATACAGAACAACAACTAACTACCGTTGGCATGCTTAATCCAGAGCAAGAAAACCCCTAATATGGAAAACCCCCTAAGAGTCATGGCTCTGCAGTGACTCTTCTGGCAAAAGATCTCTGTAATACTAGAGTAAATGCTTAAGAAACGTTTCCAAGGTCAAGACCAGCATAATATTTTAGGCAGCTCGAACAGAAAGACAAACTCCGTATGCCACAAAGATTGTATCATGTACAGTAAATACAGATACTATCATAGTACATAAAAGAGGTGTTTTTTAAAAATGTGTGTTCATTTTCCTTATGACTTTGGAAAATATTTCTCCAGTGAAAAATTGTTAGAGTCAGTTTGGAAGGTTTACCCTCAGTCCTTTTAATACTGTAGTTTTCTCTCCAAGTAAGTGAAATGGTTTTACTGGCACCAGCCTTACATTGGGGTAACTGAATCTGCAGTCTAGTCAACTTTTCCCTCGAAAAGAAAAGAATGAAGTATGAAATTACCCAAATTTTAATATATGTTGATATTTATCCTTATTTCACTTACAACCAACATGAATTGTCATTACTCTTAAAAATCAGGTCTTTCTCGAGAGCTGTTTCAGAACTTAACAAGAACATATGAATATCTTCCTATTCGGCAAACTTACGTTTACAGTGGATCTGTACTTTTACTTGAGTTCCCTTCTCAGTAATGTAAAAAATAGGTTGAATATCTATTGTAAATAATCCCTTTAATATCACCAATCCTCTACCAAAGAGTGAGATGGGTATTATGTTTTAAGATGGGAAACTTAATAATGAAAAGATATTTCTGACTAATTTTCAATTTTTCTGTAAGTCCTGAATTCATGAGGAATTAAACATATAAAAATACTGGGAATGAAGTGTAACTTTTAGTATTTGCTACCCACTAGAGCTTGGAAAAAGCTAAAAAATTAATTCACAAATAAACTGTAAAAACGCCAAGTTTATGAATCACATTAAACCGATTACTAAAGCACATAAATTTGGATAAAATTTTTAATCGCATCAGAAACCAACTGCCAAATACGTAGAGATTCCTGTATTCCTTAATATCAAAAGAACAATCTCCTATAAGCAAAGATATATTTCAACAGAACTTGTAGCTTGAATATTCACTGGTATTTTAATGCTTACACAAATTACTGATGACATTCCATACTTTTATTAAGAGCAGCATCTTGAACATGTTTGCTGTAACTGGAGATAGTGAAATTAATTCAAACAATATACAAATCAGTTTTTCTCAAAGAAAGCTGTGGGAGCTTCATAGCTCTGACATTTAAAATTGGACTGAATAAAGCCATATAAAATATGCTTTAGGGAACGAATCATTCCCTGCCAACTGCATAGATTAGATGACATAATAGGCATTTTCCTTCTCAAATTTCTATGATGTCTATTAACATAAGAATCTACACAGTTGTTAATCATAGCTCATACTGAAGCGAACATCTTTCTGCACTCTGCTTCAGTCTTCATAGGGGATGGGTTGTATGACTTGGTCTTCCTGGTCTGGAATGTGAATGTAAGGAAAAAGATCAGAGCATCACAAGAAAAGTTCTTTTGGAGTCTGCCTTGGCAGGATCCAAAAAAGCCTGGAATTATTTTGAGAAATTCACGGTCTTCTGAGATTTCCAAATCAACAGCAGTTGGATAATAACAAAGAACTAGTCCTCGCTCTGCGTGTCTTTGGTTTAAGACTCTTAATGCGTTTAAAAAATATTAATGCTTTAGCTTCAAAATACCTCTTTTTTCTGTGCACATTTTTTGTGGGTTCGTGCAATTTTGGATCAAGAGTGGTAGCAACAGGAAAATAGGTGTCATGACTCTGAAAGCAAGAGAAAGAACTAAGGTGAAAAACACTTGTTTTCCAGCTCTTCAAGGAGCTCTATTATTATCTTTTCTATGGTGTTTGCATATGAGAGGAGCTCCTTGTACAGTTGGTCTAGTATCTTTGTTCATTATATATACAAATTTGTATACAATAATACAAATTAACTGCAGTTAACTTGACTGAATCTTTCTGTAATTTTGAATTCTCCTTTATGAAGAAAATGACCCAGATATGACTGAGTCAGTACAGTCCTTTGGTCTCTTGCTTCTAGTCCCTTAAAATCTATATGGCTTATTCATTATTTTACTCTATCCTAAAATCAGCTCCAAAAGCTGGATGCTGATGCTTACTGTAATCCACTTGCAGAAACTATTTCAAAGTGATTTTTACACCACTACAGAGCACCCAGGTTATTATATAGTGTGTATACTGTACACTATATTGTAGATACTTACAAAGACCTGGTTTCCAGAAGATGTTTGTACTGCTGTAATTTGTGGAAAAAATAGACTAATATTTAGTCTCTACTAAAAAAATAACTGTTAATGTAATGCCCTTACATTGCTTCTCTTTTCTTTCTTTTTTCCTTTTTTTTCTCTCCTGAATGCTCACATTATCCATGAGTTTTGCCAAGTACAAGAAAATACATCCTCATATTACGCTGATACGTTATTTTTTACTTTTTTTTCCTGTGAGTTCTCTATTACTCTTTTATCCTGTGGCTTAAATGTAATAGGTACAGAACAGGTATATTTGTTTTTTGCGTGCGTAAAACTGGTGTTTGCACCTTTTAATTGGTGTCTGTAGAAATGGTACTAAATCAGAATAATATCTGAAGAGGAAGCAACTTAGTAAACAATAAAAAAATGATGTGCCTGTGGACAGCCTAGAAAGTAGGTTTAGCTGCTTAGAAGCTCATTAAAAAAGGATGTTTTATCCTTTTATTTGTAGTGGCCTTCCAATGGGTCCAAATTATCATTATCCTTTACCATGTGTAGCAGATGTATGGGAAACTCCCAGATTTATATTAAGCTGTGCACTGGTGTTATGATGAATATACATTATATTTCGTTATTGCTAGTGATAGCTTAATTGTAAATTAATGTAGCGTATTAATTTAATGAGTGACAGTTTATTCCTGTGGTGTAGGAGGAAGGTGGGCAAGGAAGAGAAGATGCAGTTATCCTTTGCTTCTCGCTCTAAGAAAAGGCTGCAATATAAAAACACAGCACCACAAGGAGACCCTAAAATCACAGTCTTGTTTCTTGATTGCTCCTTGCCCAAATGGCAAAGCTTACTGCAAATTCTGCAAAGGTGCATACGGTTCATGGCCATCCTGTCCATGATGTTGCCAGAGATATTTTCTGCCTACATGTTTGCTTCTACCTCTTGCTGTGTGGCTTTGATGTCTACATTGATGAGTAAATACCCAAAGATATTACATAGTTATCTGTTGATAGTTTTATTTAAATGGCAGTACCTTAGAAGAGCTCCCTTATAAACTGGAATGAGGAAGAAGCAGGTGTAAAGAGATAATAATAAAAATATTGGGCTTTGGGAAAAGGATCAAGACACAGGAGTCTCTGCTTCTAGCCTGATAAGAAGCTATGGAAAAAGAATTTGACTGGAGCAGTAAGCGAGATGTTTTTGAAGGAGTATCCAGTATATGTTGAAGGGTGTAAAGAGTTTTTATAAATTCAGGCTAATAAACTACACTGGTTTTGTGGCACTTCCAGAAGATGGTGGAAAGAAAGATAAAATGTAGAGCAGTGCATCGAAACATGTGGACAGTAGGTGGCATTTTAAAAATTAAGAAAGCAGGAGAGACGGAACAGTAGATTAAGTAGAGGGAAGGCATGGAGAATCCAGTTTTCAGACAGATCATACACTTTTATTGAATAAGTAGATTGAAAGGAGGCAGAACCAAGTACATTAAAAATGCAAAAGAAAAGGAGCAAATGTCTTATAGTTGCCTTGCAGCTTAAAGCTGTACAGATACATTTGAACAGCTGTCCAAATGTTAGTATTCAACCCCTTAATCATACTAGAAGAAGGTGAATAAATGCATTTTAGAAATTTCAGCAAGAAAAAACCTGACAGAAATTAAATGAATTGGTAATATGTTATAGCATAGCATGCTGTATAATACAGGTGCCTTGGCCGTAATGAGATTGAGATAGGAAGTTAGAAGAACATTTATAGCCATCCCAGTAGCGGTAGTCTGGATTGCTGTTGAAGTGATGGAGGATATCTTGACTGGTTTTGGGAAAACAGTTGTGAAAAGGACCATTTGTTCTGATACTTTCAAAAACTGAAAACGAAACCTTTTCATGGAAATGAACTATTGCATTTTTTATATTTTGTTTTACTAAACTTCCTAATTTAAGACAGTTTGTTAATGAGGGCATGCTTATTTATTTAAGTGAAAAGCATTTTGTTTTATATTATTTGTATCCAGTTTTGTTCTGCCCTGGGTTTTGCTCTCTAGGGAACATACCACATTAAACCCAGTATTATCTACTTATCTCAAGCTTTTTTTTTTTTTACAACTTTCCCTTTACTTTGTTCATACTTAATCAAGAGGTGATTTAACTCTAACTTTGATTGTGGACTTCCAGAAAGCATATGTTAAGTCTCTAAAGATTACTTTTAGTTGGAATTAAAATGTCATTTGTGTTGTTTGGAAGCATGTTCTCAGGAAATTCAGGTTATGCCTCAACCAGAATCAAAAGGAGGCCATTTTTTTTTTGATAGTAGCAGAAGAATAGCTGCAGATCTGTCATTGTTTGTTGCTTTTCAGAGGAGTTAAGAACGGAAGAGTGGAACTTCTCCTGTTATCCCTGAAGAAATGGGAATGATGAACCGTGACTGTACAGCTGTCACCTGGCTTTGTGGCAGTACTCTTTCAAAAGGAGAAAGCAGTGAAGAGGGTACAAGTGAAAGTTCAAAAGAAGAAGGTGAATTTTTGCATGGGCTAGAAAATAGAGATGACAATAGGCAGCAAAGAAATTGAATTCTGTTGAGATCTGAGCCTAAATTAATTTTTTCCTTGGTGGAGATTTTTTTCTCCTATTTTTCTCTGAAAAATCAGGAATGCAAAAATAATTCATTCTTGGGTGGAATTAAGTTATTCTGGAGGCGGATTGAAGAAGTAAATTATATGTGCAAGTATTTGTGGTCCTGGCATTGTGAAACATTGTACTGGAGATACGTTTTGTCAGACCTAACAGCCATAAATAAACCTGTTATGCAGCATTCTTGACTTTTCTGAGACAAGGCCAATGAGTGAAGATGAAACACTGTAAATGGATATAGTGAAAAGAAAAGCCCTGGCCCGCTGCATAGATTAGCAGTGATTTACATTTTCAAAAACGTCATAAGTTTAAATCAGCTCGTATAATTTAGAATACTTGTTTCTGATTTCCTGAGGCATTAGTTCCTGCAGTTCCCACAGAGTATGACATACCTGTCTTGTCTCAGGTTAGAATGCTTCCTATCTGTGTAAAAAAGCCCCGATGGTAACCGTAGCCTACCCAGCAGCTCCACCAAGAAAATGTATTATTTTAGCAAAGGCAATGTGCCCTGTCTTTCACGTTTAATAGACAGGGTTTGTATGTTGCATTTTGTGTGTTGCAGAGCTCTTAATTTGTCTCTGCAGTTTTAAGAAAGTTGCATTGGGGTATTGCTTAGCACTCGTCAGGTCTCTTGCCAACTTATCTGGGGATGGAAACTAGTGGAGGAGGGAGAGGAGGCTGACTCCTGCTAGCAGCAGCAGTGAAGAGGGGAAGTGAACTTCCTTTATACTGGAATGTCTTCCAGTATAGTCCTGGCTAGATCACAGGGATCTTGTGACCTTTGGTTTAAAAAACAGACTTTCTGGGTTTCCAGTCTACCTGTGTACACATAAATGCACTCAAAGCAAAAGAAATCCTGATTCCCCCATGTAATGGGATCTTGTGTGTTGGAGCTGGTCACAGTGTTGAGATGCTCATTAGCATTTGTTCATTAACCTGCTTGGAAATTGTCTCCACAAAATAGGAGAATGACAACAGGGTGTATCAGGAAGATATGACATTTAAAATATTTATTTCATTTTTCAGACTTAATATTTCAGTGTATTCTGTGTTTAGAATGTTATGGCTTGCCCTTAGAACCTGTCGAATAATGTAATCAAAAATTGGTTTCCAAACCAGGAGAGAACAGTAAGGAACAATCTAAGCCAATATTCTATTTATTATGGGATATTACGGGAATCTTAACTTCTTAAATGGTTAGTTTTCCATTAAACAAGCTTACACTTGCTTGCAAGCATTCATTTTAGTTCTTCAAAATTTCTCCCTTTGTCTATATAAAAAGGCAGAGAACAGAAAAAAAAATGACAGAAACTGTCTACCCACCTAAGAATGATAACTATATTGATTTAGTTTTTAAATGAATCCAAAGGTGAAAACAGGATTTGGCAAGGCATTAAAAAGAGTTTAACTTTTAAATATTTCTAACTTTTTGACGTGACTGTTATGCTTAGGAGGCAATAATGACAAAAGCAAAAAGAAATTCAGCAAAGCCAAAAGAGGTACTGAGGAACAGTTTACATAAAGCTTTGAAACTGTTATCCCAAAGTGGTTTCTGAATTCTGCTCTCAAGAATGATTTTAAAGTTGTTTATATATCAGAAATTCGATGACCTTTATAGACAACTGCATAGGCTGTGTTGGCGTAAAGGTATAGTGTACTCAGCACAACTGCTAGTGTGCAGAAATGGACTTACTGGTATGTTCTCTGATAAGAACTTAGTTGGCCAGTGCAACACAACATTTAAAATGATAACGTGAACTTTAATGTCACTTTCTGACAATATGGTTTTATTCAGAGTTTGGAAACCTGAAATTCAGCAGGAAAGAGGGACGAATACAAAGGACTTTGGAAGTTCCATGTATAATAGAAATTTCTTGTAGAAATACAACATGACTAATACAAGCAGTTCAGTTACATTAGCCTTAATTAATATGTGAACTTGTACACATAAACTTTTACGTAGCCTTAAGTACTCTGTGTCTTCATACTGTGATCTGATTGTGAAATTAGCCTGCCCAATGTAAAACTAACCAGAAGAATGTAGATTTTCATCTGGTATCAAGTGTAAGTAATTTTCTGCTTCCCTATGTGTCTCCACAAGGCATTATGTTGTGTTGTGTTGTGGAGACATAACAAAATTTTTATTTTTAACTGGAAGTGTGTATGGAAATGTAGAAAAAGAAACATTTTCCATTACTTCATCCTTAAATTTTGAAATTATTGCTATAATACTAGGAGATGTGATTACAAAAAGAGCAAGCAAAGAAATTACAAATCACTGAAAATATGATTTATTGATCAAATATTTGTAAAAATTATATCCATAGTGAATTGCTGTAATAGGTGCTTTCTGAGCATGACTATTTATAGATCGTCGTACTATTATGAAATGCCTGCCATCAATTTATTAATCTTGAAGATTATGCTTTACCATAATAAGAATAAAAACGGCATTACAACTTTTATTATTACAAATTTTTGCACTGTGTTGCCATTTAGTAGGCTCAATCCAGATTGAGACTCTTTTATGCAAAGTGGTGTACTGGTAGCCTGTCAGTGTGCTTTCGCTTCAATAGATCCATAAGAAGTTTAAAGTATTAGAATTCTTATCAAAAGGAGAGCATAACTCAGAGGAATGGCTGTGGACGCATGTTCAGGGAGTTAAGGAGAGGGAAAGGCAGGCATGTAGTTGATGCTGGAGATGGAGATTCATAGTTAAGAGTGGAGGGGGAGTCAAACTTTGCTGTTTTTAAATGGAGATCACTGCATACAGGTAGTGGGAGGTTTTGGGAAAGGCTGGAGAAAGAGCTGGTGACTGTGAGTGGAAAAGGACATAAGGAAGGAGACAAGTGGGAGGATGGAGCATGTCGTAAGCATGTTGAGCTATGTTTACATTGTACATTGTCTGAAAAATCTCGTTCCCTAATATCCATGCACCTTGCAACGGAGACTTTTGGCAGTAAAAACACATTGTGAGTGTTCCTTTTTCCACTCCAAGGTCTCTCCTTGCTGCTCCAAATTTCTGTTCTTCCTTTATTTTTTTTTTCAAGCCGACTCCTTTGTTTCAGAAGTCTCTTCATGATTCCCCTGTAGATGTTTGGTGTGACTGATGGACTCTTCCCTTTTAACATAAACAGTTTTGGGAAAGCACCTTTTCAGAGAGTTTTGTGTATCCCTTTCACATACGCTATCTACACTCACAGTCCTGTTTTAACAGCTGATGCTATCTGGCCCTTTTGCTATAGGTGGATGTTGCAGACACCCACACAGATGCAGATGAGGAGTCAGGATTTTAAATACAGGATGTCAGCACCAGAATTGAACTTGGTGATTTGGGTGAATAAGTAAATATATAAAAAAAATGCAAAAGGCAGTGACTTTAGTGACAGAGGAAAACTAAGAAGCTGGATAAGGGTTTGTGGAATTGAGAAAGAGAAGATGATGAGAAACTTTATAGAGATGATGTGAATAAAAAAAAAAAGAAAAAATAGAGCAAAATGGATAGTAAAGAAGTTAAAGCAAGATTAAAAGAAGAAAAGAATGAGTAACAGAATGTAATGAGTAATGTGGAATTAAAGATAAGCAGGTGGTGAGCTGACAAAGAAATTAATGAGAATATGGTCATTTGCAGTTTTACATGCTTACTCATTCCTTAATACACTAAAACATAAACTGTGTTAATTACTCCATGTTATCTGTAGGTAGACTACAGATAGTGACACTGATGAAATATATTAAATATTTAATGTCTGCCTGACAATCTGCTTGGGACACTGCTGGAGTGCTGTTTCAGATTGTTCTCAGGCAAACTTTTCCAAGGTTAATGATGAATTTGACAGATATTAGAACATCAATTGTTGAGTAATTTTCCAACTGACCTGAGTGAGCTTTGTAATGTTTCTTGTTGTTAAAAATATCTGACTCCTTAAGGTACTTCAAGGGATCTGAAAATTACACTTAGGAAGCTGATCCTGATGGTGTTTTTTTTAATATATATTTTACAAAAATTAAGTAAAGCAATTTCCTGCTGCCAGAAATGTTGACATCCAGTTTACTCCAAGCCTGCAACTAGTATTTGAAACATTGCCCAACACAGAGAAATTATTTGCTTTATTCTTCTGTACTGCCATTCTGCTGGTTGAAGCTCAAAGGTTATCAGTCCATGTTAAGACCTTAAAGAATGCTGCTCTTGCCATGCTGTGGTAGTTGTTATAGACTGTGAGGATAATTATTTGTACTTTTTGAGGAAATTAATTTTGTTTCCTGGTGTCATCAACTGAGAAGCATTTTATGCTGAGCTGATCTTATAAAATTATTAATCCCCTAACTTTAGAAACCCCAAATTTCAGTGCCAGAATAACAGGCCCTGTTAACCTCTCATTTAAAAACTAATAATATATTTTCTTGCAGGTTTGAATAGACACAGACTGGAACTTTAGTTTTACATAAACCCAGTAAAATGCATTGGTGTAAAACTAATGTATTGCAGCAATCTTCTCTATTGATAATGGACAATTGCAATTAATTGTTGAAACATTATTGTGAACCAAATTAATACCTTCCTTTTAATGCTAGGGAAACGATTTCAGTGCTATAATGTGCTTCATAAAAATAAAAATTAAATTAGTATTATACCTGAATAAGTGGGATGTTGTTTCTAAATAGTTAACATTTCTTTCTTGGTTTGAGTGTTTGATTATTTTCTTGTTTTTTCTTGTTTGATTACTGAGTCCCTGTAAAAATACATACAGATTTTAAACAATTTTCAGCAAGACTGATCTAGCCAGAATAATTGCTCCTTCAGGGCCCAAATTAAAATGTATTGTTGTTTTACTAGGTCTCCGCTTTTACATTCCATCCTCTTGGAATGTAAAAAAACAGTTTTAATGACTCTATTAGCTGATGTAAAATCAGACTACATAAAGGTCCTGGTAAGAATCCTGAAATCTATGTCTTAGAACAGGCTGAGCTCCATTAAGCTCCTGACTGATTCTACAACCTGACTTTTAGCTTCTTTTCATATTCTCTCAGTATCTGCTCTACAATGAGATGCTCTGTGAAAACATGCCCGGTTTGAAAAACTTATTTGTTCAGTGTATATGGAGGAACAGTTTGTCATTAACTTCTTAATAACAACTTTTTCCGTATATACCTCTTTGGATTTCAGTCATTTCCTTGCTTGACAAAACCGATCTAGCTCCAATATTTCCCTACAGGTACTGTTTCCTAAATTTCAGGGGTTTAATATGGTTTTCCTTTCAGTCTGTGGTATGTTTACAGCTTTCTTCAAACTGTGATTTATCCAGATGGATAGATTATTCCAGCAACAACTTATTCAGTTATGCAGTTGATGGAAAAATTGTGTGTCTTATTGTACGCACAACTCCTTCTTATATCACCTTACCAAGACTTGCTTTTTTGTGTGTTATCATCCATTCTTACTCATGTTATCATTCTCTGTGTAGTTCTCACATAATTTTCTGCATTGCTGCTGCTTCATCAACTCCCTCCAATTCCTTTCTACAACATTTTTCAATTGTCTATATTAAATGTTATTTTATGTAATGAGAAGCATTTCTCCAAAGTAAACTTTTACCTAACCTCCTAGTTACTTGCAACTTTATCTGTTCTGTTTCACAAGTTTTATCACTGAGCTGTATTTCTTCATCCAAGAGAGTATGCAATAGATCTGAGCAAGTATGTTCTGATACACAGCTTGAAATGTGCTTTTCTTTGGCAGTCAATCACTGCTAATTATTTATTCAACCAGGTGTATCTTCATCTTAGATAACTTCATCAAAATTGTATTTCTTTACTTTTTTTTTATGGGAATGTCTCAGTAGGACAACAGGAAAGACTTTATTGAAATCAATAGGTTACATAAACACTTGCTCCTTACACAATAGACCAGTTAGTTTATCTAAGAAGAAAATTAAAGGGTTTTGACATGATTTGCTTTGACCAAATTAATTTTAGCCGTATGTTATTACTTTTTTAACATACAGGTTTTTATAAATGGATTTAACTAAGAGATGTTTTTCTTCTGTGAATCTCAGTTAAATGGATGTATATATTTCCAAGGTTCTTTACCTCACCAAAGACAAGTACTATGTGCCTTTCTTCAGCCCTGTAATCCCCCATCCCTATTATTTTCTGAAGCTATGACTAATGACTGAGAGCAACATTCAGTTCGTTCCCAAAGTATGTAACAGATAATTTGATCAGGCTTTGCATGTGAATCCATGTTAGTTTAATTCATTTTATGCTTCAGTCTTTCTGATTTCAATCCCATTCTATTTATTCTGTTCATTCCTTTTTCTTTCCTTTTCCTTTAACTGTGATCTCTGAGGATTTCATCATTTTAAGCAAAATTTGTTTGCACTTTCCTATCATAGCATGTTTCTACTATTGTGCTTAAAACCAAAAAAATGGCCCATTATCCCTCTCCTGTAAATATCTCTGCTTCTTGAAACAATTATTTACCCCTGACTGCTTCTTTTGTACTTTGTGCTCTCTGCTATATTATTTTACAAAAAAACTCTCAGAGCTCTTGTCTCATTATCTTTGCATGCTTTCGGCGATTTCTTTTCTTCCTTTCTTGGTAATTTTTCTGTAAATTTGATTCATTATTTGATGCCTGTAATAGTTATTTAATAAAGCTATTTCTTCCAAAAGGTCCTATAACTGTCCAGCCTTTTTACTTAACTGTGGGTGACCAGTAACAAGCTGATTACGTGTCTCAGACAGAAGAACAGGTTTTGACCACTATCTTGCACTAACTCCTCCTAGAAAGAGAAAGAGGTGTAAATTCTCTCACCAGCAGGAATCACTTCTCTTAATAGAAGATGTGTGATGTTGGTGGATAGAGGACTTGCAATGAAGACAAAACACTGTGACATGTGAGTAGGCAGTGGCCAGTTTTATGCAGCTGATGATGTAACTGTAGTCTTCACTGGTTAGCTAATTTCCTCATATGCACTGTGTTCATCTTGTTGATGAAATCCATTGTTCCAGGAAGTTTCACACTGCAACCATGCTCTCCTACTGTTCTCCTGAACTACAGAGGGACTTTATTGGCAGACATCTCCTACACTGAATGGTGCTTCTGTCCAGTTCTTTGGCAGGAATGCAGAGTCTGGTCATTCGCATCAGGGTGCGTGTTCCCAATGTCAAAATCATTTTGTCGACCAAGAGGTACTGGATGCAGACTGAAGAGGAGATAGTTGTGTTGATGTAATTTTGCTTTCCACTCACTTTGAGTCATCTCCTCCATACTGCCCGAAATAGCAATGGAAAGACCTGTCCCTGTGTCTGTTATCAATAGGTAAATTTAGCAGGCTGGTTCAGTTTGTCTTCCAGCTTCATTAGAGTGCTTCTACACAGGTAGGTTAGTATCACATCGAGACCATAGCAATGCTTAACCCTACTTTACAGCACGCATTACAAACTAGTATGTGTTAAAGCTCACCTGCCGGGTGGAGGAACTGGATCAGGGCTGCAAGACTGAGCATAACCAAAACGGTAGAACCAGGGCTCTAGTCAAAAGACTGGGAAGACTAAGTGGTCATTGCTGTGTTTTAGCTGTTAGCAAAGGAAGCCCTTTAGCAGTAACTTCTCCTTTATTCTAGTGTAGTCAAATGAATTAGTTTAATTACCAAAGGAAGCTGAAATTAATCTGTTTGATTTGGCACTGAAAGAACTGCTAACATGGGCAATAAACCCATGAGTTACCACCTCTCATTTAAAGATGGAGTGTGACTCCAACTCACGTTAGCATGAGCTAACCCATCAAATGCAAATTTATGTGTATTGTGCTGATAAACAAACTGTGGACACATGCAGGAATGAAAGCAAAATGAATTAACCATGCTGAAGGCTGTGTGACTGGTTTAGTTTCTCTTATGAACTTAAGTGAAATCCAAACCAGTAGACAAACAGCATGGATTATACACATTACCAATTCTTCATATTTAAATGTTCAAAGACAGACCTGCTGTTCTGCAAATCTTTCTTTAAAATAAGAGGGTTTTTTTCCATACAATAAATCTTTGTCTAGTGAATATTCACAGAATAAAGAGTAACTAGATAAATTTGATTGCTGTCATCACTGTCCCAAAATGTTGTATAGATCTTGATAATGTGGTATTTTCAGGCTGCAGCACAGATGTTTGAGACTTCCATGTAAAGCAGCCTTCTGAGATTGCCAAGTATGCATTTATAGAAAATTATATACTGGTTTGGTAAAAGGAATTGATTTAATTATATCCATATTTCTTCCTGATTATCCTTTGATGAAATTTCTTTACTAAGTAAGCATGTGATCTGGCAAATAATGGTGTCCATGGGTAGTTATGAAATTGATGAAACTGCACGTAAGAAAACACTGTACTTGACAGTTAGGTTTTCACAGTATCAGTCTGTAGAAGGTAAACAATTAATTTACCCAACACTAATTCGAATTGAACAGAGAGATATTTTTAGTTCCATTCTCCTGCTAATGACGTGTAAAACATTAAGACTTCCGTACTACTTAGTGATGATCAAATTGCATTTACCTAAAAAAGATCATATTTACAAGAAATTAGAATGTAAAGAAAATGTCAGCAACCTGGACATAATTGTAGGTTTTTCTTTTTAAGGGAAGATAGTCAAAAGTTTGAGTAAGTGTGGTATATAAAACTGCTTTTGATTCGGTTCTCAATAGAGTATTTATTTAATGTTAATGTTTTAATTTAAAATATCTATCGTAACGTTACAGAAGCTTTAGTCCAACTACTGAGACAGACGCTATGTATCTCTCTAGATTGATGGTGCTCTGTGTGAAGGACCTATTGAGAAATAGTTTGTGCACTATTATTAATGTTATCTTCATAATTTGCATGGTGCAGTACTTAAATATCAGGTGGTATATTGCAAAAGGAAACTGAATATTACAGTTTCACAGTATGCAGGAAATTTTTAAAATGGAAAATATCTTCAGAGATTGTTCACTGCTCCAAGTGCAAGAATCAGTAATTTCAGATCCTCTTTTGTATAGTAATTTACAACTGAACAAAGCAGGGAAGTGGCAATTGAAAATGATGTAATGATTGTATATTAATTTGTTTCTAAATAAATACTGTTTATTTTAATTTCTGCATTGATAGGTTTTATAAACAAGTAGGGATTATTGTATTTATCTGTGTTGACCTCGTGCTTCATAGATCACATATAGTGACTCAGAATAAATCTCTGCTTTGAATCCTGTAACATTTATTAGATAAATCATATCTTTTATGCAAAAAATGGTAAAATGATCAGTGATACAGATTCTACCGTACTTTATGTAAAATATTTTAATGCTTAATTAATTTCATTCTTAAGACAACTATAGTGTTATTTTCTCTAATTGAAGCTTCATTCAATCCACTTTTATAACATTGCTAAATGGAAATGCTTCTCTTTTTAAGTCTTTATCACTTAGACATCATAGATTGTGGGCTAGGAACTCTTTAAACTTCCTCTATTTCTATCTAGCAAGAAGTCCAGAAGTTTTATTGTAAGGCATTTAATCCCCTGTATTCATGGCTTTTCTCTCCAGTTTTATGGACAGTTTTCAAAATCTTCCTTGAATTATGAACACCTGGTTAGACTGCAGTGTTCCACTGCTGATCTCATCAGTGCCAAACACACAGGTATATCACATCTGCATCTAGTAATGGTTCCCTTATTATACAAAACTGTAATTTACTCCTTTGGATAAAATACTCAGATAACTCATATTTGGCTCTTTATCCCTCATCATACCTATGAAAGGTTACATGCATATATGTATCTTTATCTGTTTATTTAAGAGCTCAACAAAGCCAGTTAGTTTTATGACATTTAGTCCCTCAAAAATTAAACAAATATGACTTAGTTCAAATGATCTGACTTGACATAAAAATAGCTGATCCCTGGATCAGAAGTTATTCTGGGCTTGGCCTCATAGTGTCTTCTTTTTATATTTTACCGCTTGATAGCAAATATCTACTAGGATAGGAACTAATTCCAGTTTTATGACTCCCATGCTAATGTCTCAATTGCTGAGTTAAATAACTATTTTCAAACTCAGTTTAGTGACTATTTTAGTACTCAGCAAAGGAATAACTGAAGATCTTACTTTGTGATTGTCTTATGGCATGGCAATTAGGACAATTCTGTAAGGTATTAGAGACGCTTTCTATAAATCAGACAGAGGGTAGATTTGAACAATTGCAAACCGTAATGATCAGGTGTGGATTAAACTGCATTGATTGTCCATAGTACTTTATTAAATCTTATAGAATTTCAATTATGTGAATATTTTAATTATATTTCATTAATACAATAATAAAAATTAATTTATTAATTAAAACCAAACACATTCTTATCAATTCAAATTATTATCTAGCCTTGTAACACTAGGTGACAGTCAACAGAGATTTTATTACACACAGTATTGGATTACCCTATGTAGATTCTTGGTGCCTGCCTTAGTACCCTTCAAAGACCTAGGTTTTATTGCAATACTGCAATTAAAGAATTGTTTTTCTTTGTCTTCAGATTTGCAAGGCAATAGAGATAGTTTCCTTTCTAAACCACATGGATCATGTCTATCTGAAGTTCCCTGCACCAGATAGTCTTAATTTCCTGCTTACAGGGATCCTTCTGTCTGGGTCTTAGCTTTTCAAGTGTTACTTTTTCATCACCATGGGATATCTCAAAACTCCATAAGATTTCACCACAAGGAACATGGAAGATATATTTATTCCTCTTATTGCTCAGTCTGTTACTGATCTAGTTCCCTTGGCAAAGAACTTTCAGGAGGAGGGACAGCAGATGCCGGTGTATTTGTCAGCACCAGCTGAGCCAGCCATCCTTTAATCATACTCTTTTATCCCAGATGATTACAAATCCTTTCAAGATCTTATGAGAAAAGTTGCTTGACATCTCTGTGGAAGCAGTCCAGGAAAATCCTTACAGTGTTGGATGTATTGCACACAGCTGTGCCTGCATGGATCGCTTCAACCATCAGTGAAAAATTGTTGGACATGACCGAATTCCTTTGGCAAGCAATAGATTCTTTGCAATGAATCTCCAAGAGAGCACATTGTCATTAGTTTGGATCTTCATGTGAGGAGTTCTTTGCTTGTCCTCTGCTGGACTTTCTGGTGATAGAAACAGTGAGCAAAAAAGTCTGAGCAGAAGTAGTTTTGATCTCTTCCATGTGTAAAAGTCCAACTGTAATTTTTCTGTAAACCCCAACACAGGATTCCCAGACCCACTTTGCAGACTAATTTCATTAGGGTTTGAAGGAGTTTTAAGTCCTTTATTGATGACGCTAAAATTATAAGCAGAACATCACAGAAGGCACTTTGTGCTGGTTTGGTAGATTCTCACATCCACTGCAACGTGTTGATCATTCTTAAGCAGTTGAGATGGTTCTTTGAGGACTGCAATTGATACTGAAAAAAATTATGAAGGTTTGCAGTTTACCTTGAGGATTCCAGTGTAATGGTAATGATATCAGAAGTCAGATCTTCACTATTGAGAGACGTTTTGGAATGTATTATCAGAGAGAAACTCTGCTTCTGTCCTTGTGTGAGACAACCTTCAGTCCCTTAATCATCTTTGTGGCACTTCACTGGACTCATGGAACAGCCAATCCACTGGTGAGAAAGTATCAAGTATCTACTCGGCTTAGTAACCTAAGTACCAGTTCCTATGGACTATGTTCCATTATCACAGTATCACAGTATCACAGTATCACAGTATCACAAGGTTGGAAAGGACCTCTGAGATGATCAAGTCCAACCTATAACCCAACACTAACACCAACCATCATCTAAACCATGGCACTCAGTGCCACATCCAATCTCCCCTTAAACACCTCCAGGGTCGGCGACTCCACCACCTCCCTGGGCAACGCATTCCAATGGCCGATCACCCTTTCAGTAAAGAACTTCTTCCTCACATCAAGCCTAAACTTTCCCTGACGAAACTTGAGTCCATGCCCTCTAGTTCTGTCACTGGTCACCTGAGAGAAGAGACCAACCCCTGCCTGACTACAACCTCCTTTTAGGTAGTTGTAGAGAGCAATGAGGTCTCCCCTGAGCCTCCTCTTCTTTAGACTAAACAGCCCCAACTCACTCAGTCGCTCCTCATAGGGCTTATGCTCCAGCCCCTTTACCATCTTCGTTGCCCTCCTCTGAACACATTCCAGTATCCTAACATCTTTCCCAAACTGGGGGGCCCAGAACTGTACACAGTATTCCAGATGAGGCCTGACTAGTGCCGAGTACAGGGGGACAATAACTTCTCTGGTTCTGCTGACTACACTATTCCTGATGCAGGCCAGAATGCCATTGGCCTTCTTGGCCACCTGGGCACACTGCTGGCTCATGTTGAGCTTCCTGTCAACCAGCACTCCCAGGTCCTTTTCCGCCTGACTACTTTCCAGCCACTCTGTCCCCAGTCTGTAGCTCTGCATGGGACTGTTGTGTCCAAAATGAAGTACCCGACATTTGGACTTATTAAACATCATCCCATTAGAATCAGCCCATCTCTCCAATTTGTCCAGGTCCCTCTGCAGGGCCATCCTACCCTCTAACAGATCAACCCTTCTTCCCATCTTAGTATCATCTGCAAACTTGCTGATGATGGACTCAATCCCCTCATCCAGATCATCAATAAAGATATTAAACAGGACCGGACCCAACACTGATCCCTGGGGGACACCACTGGTGACCGTCCGCCAACTGGATGAGACACCATTCACCACCACTCTCTGGGCTCGGCCATCCAGCCAATTCCTAACCCAGCACAGAGTGCTCCCATCTAAGCCACGGGCTGCCAGCTTCTCTAGGAGTCTACTGTGGGGGACAGTGTCAAAGGCCTTGCTAAAGTCCAGGTATACCACATCCACAGCCTTCCTCTCATCCACCAGGCGAGTCACATGGTCATAAAAGGAGATCAGGTTGGACAGGCAGGACCTACCCCTCCTAAACCCACGCTGCCTGGGCCTGATCTCTTGACCGTTCTGCAGGTGCCACATGATTTCACCCAGTATTATCTGCTCCATGATTTTACCTGGGACCGAGGTCAGGCTGACAGGTCTGTAATTACCTGGATCATCCTTACGGCCCTTCTTATGGATGGGCATCACATTGGCCAACTTCCAGTCTTTCGGGACCTCTCCAGTGAGCCAGGACTGCTGAAAGATGATGGAGAGCGGCTTAGCAAGCTCATCCGCCAGCTCTCTCATCACCCTAGGATGGATCCCATCCAGCCCCATAGACTTATGAGGGTCCAAGTGGCTCAGCAGGTCTCTAACTTCCTCCTCATGAATTGCAGGAGGGCCATATTTCACCCTGCCCCCATCAACCACTTCAGAGGGCCAACTGTCAAGCGAGCTGACATCCTTACTGTTGAAAACTGAGGCAAAGAAGGCATTAAGTACCTCATCCTTCTCTGCATCTTTGGTTACTATATTTCCCTCCACATCCAACAAGGAGTGGAGGTCGCTGCTGCTCTTCTTTCTACCATTGATATATTTATGAAAACTCTTCTTATTATCCTTAACAAAAGTGGCCAATTTGAGCTCCAACTGGGCTTTTGCTTCCCTGATTTTCCTCCTACACGACTTAACAACATCTTTGAACATGACGTGGTTTACGTCCCCTTCTTTCCAACGGCGATACATCCTCTTTTTCTTACTTAGTTCCTTCATTATGTCAGTTACCATTTATTAACTGTATCAATTATATGGTTCCATATGAAATGCTTCTGGCAAAGTGATAAACACCTCTTACAAGGGCTATTAATTACATAATTTTATGAAAATGTTCCTGTAACACCAAACCTAGATTTCTATCAGACAGATACAAATTGCATCAAGGGTTGCCATGTATGCAATATCAGATCCAAACAAAGACATACTGTGCTTGACATAAGTTTTTGCAAATATGCAAACAATGTTTTGTACTAAGTAAAACTTCTCTCTTTAGTCCCAGACCTCTGTCTGACAGCATGAAACAAGTTATTACAGCTTCACAAACCTAGATTTAATTTTTTATAGCTCTAGATAGGTAAAGGAGTCCATGCACATGCTGTCAAATGTGGAATGAGTGATTTGTGTGGAGGAATGTTTGTTTTTAATTTGGTCGATGTTCGGGATGTAAATTAAGGTCAATCAAAATTATGACAGTCTTTCTTTTCTCTAATGCAATCATTAAATGATTACTGTTTGCAGTTTCATCAAGAAGAATTTTGCCTTCTTGGAATCTTATAAGAGGTTACCAAAAGGGAAAGTCCGTTTTATGTAAATAAATTTTAATTTTTTCCATGAAGTTTTGATATTTAAGGATTCCAGTTGAAAGTGTTCCTAATTTGTGCAGAAAGGGACAAAAATACAGATGTAGAAATATAAAGTTGCCTTTTAGGATAAAAGAGATATAAATCTGCAAGACTAAAAGTTAAAAACTGGACAGGAAAACCTTCACTCGTTTAAGGGGTGCACAAGCTGCTTTCTCTAGTCTGCTTGAGACATGAGTGTTCTGTCTCCTAATCAAAATATTTCGCAATAAAAGATTTAACAGACTGGAGAGCATTTCCAGAAACAAACTGTTAGTGCGAATATGAGCTGAAATAGCACAGGAAAACAAGTTGTGAGGATATGATGTTTAAAGGGAAGTGAAAAATATTTTAACTTTAAACAAATTCGTATCCTGTGAATGCCATTTCTTGCATGGGACGTCATAGTCTGCTCAGACAATGATGCCCCATCTGCAGCCCTAACAGGATCTAAATGAAATGGTTGTGGTCTGTTCACTGCTAATGCAATATTTTTAGCATTTTTGTGCTGTAGTAGGTTGCTGAAGGAGATGGGGCGGAATGGACACTTCGGAAGGAGGATTAACTTCTATATGCAGACAGGTCTCTGGACTGTAATGCAATTCAAGTGCGAAAGAAAGACAAAAACGATACAAATGTAGTAGAAGTAATGAAAATTGCCTAACACTGTGACTGTAAAGACCTCTTTCCTTCATTTTCAAACTTGTGAAACCTACACTGAAATTTCCCATGCTAGGTGACTTTCCTAGGCTGATCTTTTGTTTTGTTTTGGTTTGGTTTTTTGTTGTTTCTTTTTACTCATTTGAAGGTTTTAACCAAAACAGTAGAGCCATTTCTGAAGCTGGGCAAAAAATATTGCTTTCCACTTGAAGAAAATCCCAGTGGTTTTACTTTAGAGCAGTTTTTGGGTTCCCCAGCACTTGAAATGTGACAGAGAGGTCATTTTTTCATCTGCATTGTACCTTTTACTGGCTTCATGAATTTTTATCTCTAATTGATACTAGTAACCTTCAACTAAATTTGAGTTTTAATAGACTGGGTTTTAGCTTGCTAGGATGTTAAGCACAGTTTTCTGGGGACTCTGTCCAACTCAGAGAGCGACTCTGTCTTCACAACTCCTCTGTGCTGACTGAGTTGGGTTTGAATTTACAAAGCAGCTATGCTAAGTGGACTTTCCAACATAGTCACATTGTTATCCAGGGTGCTTTTTTTAGCAATTTGCTGTGAGATTCCTGGTTCTTGAAGATCTGAAGCTCAGGGTAAAAATTCAAGGTTGTCAAAATGACCCACGCTATATTAACTGCTATGTAAAGCTGAGTAAGAATCTGCTCAGTAAAGGAAATCAAAAGCCCTCACAAGTCCTGGGTTGTATTTACATTCCTGTGAAAAAAAATAAAGAGAAAAATGTATTTATTTTGATGCCAGCACAATTTCAGCATGTATTCAGGTTGCTTTCTTCCTGACAGTTCCATGTACAGTAAGTCTAGAAGACAGAAAGTTGAAATGCTGGCCCGTTTGTGTCAGATTTTTCTCTTTTGGAACCCTGCAATGGAAGTCCTGTCATGTACAGCTTTCATACAACAGTAGTTACCTAGTTACTTTTGCTGCAGAGGGAAACTTCTCTCCTTTTTTTTTTTAATTTTGTTTTTAAAAACTTCTGTTGAAATAGAACGAGGTAAAAGATAAACTAGTGCTATTAAATATTTCCACGATCTCTTCTGGTCATACCAAAAAGGGTATTACAAAATTTGCTGTTAAAGAGAAACTAAAGAAGGACATTAATTTTATCGAGGGACTTCTAAACAATGAAAATATGCATTCTCAAGGAGTATATGAATCAAAAAGATGTGGTGAAATACTTGATTCTGCTTATACTATTTGTTTTAGTTGTGCTTCTCTCTGCACTATTTCATAAAGCTCTTTCTTATCTCTCAATAGTTACTGGAAAGAGAACTTCTAAAATCTGGTTTACTATCAGAAAGCAGTACCATCATCAAGGGAATAAGAGTGCATAAATAGTGTCCTTGCTTGGTGAAGTCACTTACTATCCTACCCCTGCTTTGCTTGGTAATTTTTGGTATGATGTGACCATCTGAGTTTTCTCAGATGAGAAGGTTTATAGCATGTAGGGAGCAAAAAGCTCATGGGAAAATTCCTTCTGTAACCTTTTCTCTGTTATTTTTCTTGACTGTTTAGTTCTCTATTCTCATCTGCGTGAAATGTATAGTACATCATCAGCTGTATTACAACTGTTAATTATTTAGTTACTGTCTTGATATGAAAGTGGAGTAGAAATGTTTATAAATTTACTTCAGTAAATTTTATGTCTGATGGAAAAAGGGAACTTGGATTTCTTTAAAAAAAGATCTAATAATAAGAAAGGGATATGAACTTAAGACATTTTAGCCCTGGAATCTTGGAATTCATTTCTATCTGACACAGAACTGGTGATCAGCCTACAGTTTGTTTAGGTAGTGTTACTTTCTTTTTTTTTTTAAATTAATTTCAATAAAGTAATCTTAAACCAAATTCTATAAAAAGGTTTTGAAGCCCAGGCTATTCCTTACCATCTTTGTACTGCATTTATTATTCAGATTTGAGTGTGCCCAGGGTATTTTAATATTCTGATATATCTTGAAAAAGGAGGGCAAAATGTTAGTTTTGTGGATTCGAAACAGCACTTTAGTACAATTATAATTTAATTTAAAGCTACTGATTGCTCAAGTTCCCTTCAGGAATATTCAAAAAAGAGTGAATGTACAGTAGTGAAGTGAGAACTGTCTGCTATTTCTAAGTCATTCCTGTCTGGGTTAAGGATGTGGCCTAAAACCTGCGTATCCTGAAAAAGTATCTGAAACTCTGTTCTTTCCTTCTTATTCCGTGTTAAAAGTAGATGGTCATGTTCAATGGTCAGTTTGCTATTGAGGTCTTCCCTGGAAGCATTGATTGTGTCCCAGGTATGATTTTAGGAATAATATGAAGGCTATTATTCATTACTTTGTGAAAAAAATTATAATAAATAATGTAAAAAGTAGTTGATTTTTGCTTAAAATATTTCTGAAAAGTGGAATTCTTCTACCTTTGTTGGATTTATATTTAAACTGATATTTGCTTGTGGAAGGGTGAAAGACTGCACATAGTTCATATAACATTACCAAGGTGCCTGTAGTGATATGAAACCCTCTTGAAAAAAATGTGGGAAGAACTCTTTTTCATTATTAGGGTGGACACAGGCAAGAAAACAGTTGCACGAGAAACTGCACTAAGTAGTGATTTTCCATGCTGAGCCTGTCAGCAGTTTGGAAATTTTCCCAGGATAGAGGAGAAAAGTACAAAATAGATAAAAAAGTAGATTTACTTTACTGCAAAACACCCTCTCCTCATGCCACTTGGTTAGAATACTGCATATACTAAAATAGACTTCCTTATGGGAAAATCAGTACTACAAGCTGCTTCTGCTGTTTCTTACGTAATTCGTATTAACTTCCTTGCTGAGCATCCCTTTAACGTCATTGATTTTAATCAGCTTCTGTTTAAGTCCTTGTTCCTCTGTTTAATTATTGTATACTCTGTGAATATTGGTTTTCTTCCTTATAGTTTAGCTACTTACTAACTTCTCTTCTGCTGCAACTTTGTCTGTCTACTATATTTCTCAGTGCTGCCTTTTTTTTTAGACAGAAGTGGCTTGATTGCTAGTCTAAGCTATAGCACACACGGAGACACTCCTGCATGTGAGCACATCTTAAGGCTCTAATGTTTAGTTAAAGAAAGAACCTTTCTACAAATATGAGTACGGAAAAGAAATATGTCAAGATTAGCATGGAAAACATTCTCTGCAAGGTTTTCCTCTACTGAGATCACAAAGATTACTCAGCTAATGCAGTGTTCTCTCATTCTGACGTTAGGTATGACCTTGTGCAAAGGCCTTTTCAAAGAGCTTATTTCCTTTAAAGATATGCTTTCTGACTGCATCTAAACTTGTTTCCATCTTTACTCTGAGTCCTTGGGTAAAGAAGCGCTAGACAAAAACCCACAGTAGTTTGGACCTGTTGCTGGAAATAAACAGGCTTATGAGGGTATATACAAGGTTGATGTTCTGGGCAAAGTTGAAGATGGTTTAGATATCAAACTGGGTGGCCTGTAAGCCAGAAACACACCCCAGCTTCTTCGTGTGTTGGTTTATATTGTCATATGAATGTTGAAAGAACACAGTTCCCCAAAACAAAACAATTATTTGGTCCCAAGAGCCATGGGATCTTCATTATACACACACACAATAGCTCCTAGGATGCTGAATGAGCTTCTTAACTGTGGTGTAACTAGAGGTCACACTGATCCCAGAAAAATAGAGCCTCCGTATGCTGGGGTAGCTTTGGTAAGAAAGTATGGTGTTGTAAATTCCTCTGAAATTGCAATAACACCCTGCAGTGTTATTAAGAGTAATGTTTCACACTACACCTACGCCGCAATGAAGTCCCTTCCCTGTCACAGCAGGACGCAGCGATAGCCAAGAAGTGAGTCAGTTTACGCAGGTGAGCTGAGGGAAACCCCATTTCCTTCCTGCATTGTGGAGAGTGCTTTCATTTTTTTCAGCTCAGGTTGCTAAACTAACTCACCTTTGTGACCACTCTACCAGGTCACTTCTGGAGAAGCTGGAAGAAGCATGTGGCCAGCAGGGGAGAGCATGTGGTCACTCGACTGGATGCTGGTCACTGTTACCCCATTTGTTGGAGTGTAGAGTTAGTCTGGCAGAATGGATAGACAGCTGTTCTGTGTAAAGCATTGGTGTGAGGGTGGACCCCAATATACCAGGTTCACCATTGTAGTCTGAAATTCATGTAGATACACCATATTTTTTAATAGTAAAGGCTATGAAGTATTGTCCTCAAGGATGGATCTCTGTAGATATATTTTATCACTTCTGCATCACTGATTTAACTCCTCTTGTGTACTTAATTATACTGACATCTCTGAATATAATGCCAATAAGCACTGAAATTAGGGCGTGTAGTAGACCTGTTACCATTTAAATTCTACTTTCACCCCTAAAAGACAGTCTAATTTTATGTTGTCTTCTGCAGAGATCTGCATGAACCTCGTTCAGCAAAAGAAATCCAGAAGATGGACTACACATTTCTTAGCTGTATAGGGCACATGACCCTGTAATGGCAGTATCACAGAAAACTTGTTCACAGTATAGCATATTTCCCCCTGGTTCCATTACTGCATGTTTTTTTAGCTGAACAAAGTTTGCATAGTGTATTGAAAATATAAACACAACTCTAAAAGCCACAAGGCATCCTTAACTACAGTGCCATCAAACTTTCTGTTTCACATATAAGTATCATGTTTTCCTTGGATTTATTAGCATTTTCTCACTGTTACTTTTTTGATCAGAAATCGGGATGTCAGAATTCATTACAACAATTTTAAAAGGTACAGAATTACTGTATTGCAACAATGCTCTGCTTCCTAATTGTCCTCAGAATGAAAAGCTCTTTCTTATTAAATAGCTTTTTTTGATTATTCCTGCTATGTGATTTGTTTTCTCTGTAATCCTGTTTCATGACAGTTGCTGAACACTGCTTCAAATATTTCGCCAGTTCTTTGTTTCTCAAACCAACAGGAGGCTTTTATAACTAACCCGGAATCAACCACCTAATTTTGGAAAGCAAAAAGTTTCCATGTTACAAAGATTAGCCAATAAATGAATATTAACTTTTGTTTCTATGTGACACAAATAACAGGCTGAACAACTTTGCTCTGGGGAATTTTTTTTTTTCTCATTTAAAGCACACGAGGTAATTTCTTTCTTAACAGTTAACTCAAAGGCTTAAATCAGCAAAATAAGTAGCTGCAAATGTATAGCAATAAACTTTGCAACTTGTTAAAGCATTCTGAATTGGAATAATCATGATGTTTAATGGCTTATTAGTACATAGTGTACTGTTTAATTCACTACAGCTAACTTCGAGTTGCTGCTCTGTTGACAGTTACACCTGTGCATTCTTGCTGACGTCAGTTGGGTTTATATGGAAGTCAAGCAAAACCAGTAATTGGCACTAGGCATAAAATGTTCTGTTTGTAAAGAAAACAATGAGTGCAGAAAAGAATGAGTATCAAGAGAGTTTAAAAAGTTTTGGCATATTATTAAGAGGAAATATTTAACAGGATGGTTAAACTTTAAACTAAAAATATTTTCCCATTGGCTTTATTAAAAATATCTCTTTAGATTTTAAATGAGAAAAAGACACCTATAGACCAACTGTAGTCACTATGACAACAACTTAAACTCATAAAACACATAACTGTATTACTTGACAGCACAGTTAGCTTAGAAGTTAGTACATCGAATCAGCAGAACATAGGTTATCCCACTTCACTTAAAAAGAGGGTTTTATTCTGTCTTAATATGTGAGCAAACCATAGCACACACAAACATGAACTCTACCACATATATAGAATAATTTTTGTGAATTTTGTTCGGATAACTAAAATATTTTTTTTTAAGGACAGGGATTTCTTTGGATGGGTGGGGGGACTGTGATTGTCTGCAATTTTTGCTAATGATTGTATGAAAACAGAAACAAATAACTTTCTTGACCGTGAAGCTGGGGGTTTTATGAACTTCTTTGCAGAATTCTGGAAACCAGAGGTAGCAATGACCTACCAGTACCAAGTCATGCAGCTATATCTGTAGCCAATGCAAAAATAATCCCCAAACTACACTGAGTGTTATTGTCTAGTCTAGTTTTAAAAGTCTAAAGCTATGTAGATTCCATTGTTTCCCTTGGGAGCCTAGTTTGTTTCACTGCCAGGAAGCTTTCCTGATATTCAGCCTCAATTTTTCCATGTTTAATTTCAGGCTATTAATATGAGAGCCTTACACTGAATAACTATTCTACTTTTCCTTTATGATCTCAAAATATTTGTTGATGCTGTCAGGCTAGTTACATGTGAACCAATCTATACTTAATTATTTTTAACTTTCTTTGTTAATTGAGCATTTCAGACTCTCATTTAATGCCCTAAATGAGAAAAAAAATATTGCCCAGAGCATTTTCTACTTTCCATGGATTGCTTGGTTATGTGAAAACTTCATTCCATTTTTCTTATACTAAAGTCTTGAGAGAAATAATGCCTTCTTTCTTTTCCAAGACATAGTTAAACATCACCAAATTAGAGGATTATTTTTAGTGACATGCCATCATGAATATTCATTCTCCTGAAGTCTATCTCTGTAGTACCCATTTTCAGCTCTCTCTCCTTGAAATGCTTATTGAAGTATGTCCTAAGATGGCAGCTTAGCCTCCAGTGCTGTGGAATTATTTTTTGTAATTTTGTTTTCTGTGCATGTGCAAAACCATTTAAATCCTCCTTGTTCTTACCTGCCTTGAAATTTGAAAATTTCATTAACGTTTTAACATTATTAAATTATGAGTGAAAAAAAGTTTTAGTCCTGGATATTAGCAAAGATATAACATCTCCTCTTGGTGTTACTCTGTTTATGATATTCATGCCAATTTTTTTTTAGTGATATGATTTCTGCTCTAGTTAATTCATCTGCTTGTTTTATGACTCCATCAAGAAGGTACTTGAGATTACTTGTTTTGATTCTTATTAAAACCAAAAAGCTAAATTGTTCATGAATCCGTATGCTATTCTCTGAATGTATGCTCTGAATTCCTAGGAAGCTACGTTTCAAATGACTTATTGATAGCCACCAGCATCACAATTTACTTCTCTTGATTCTAACATTTACATTTCACAGGTCTCCAGTTGTTATTAGATATCTATGTCATCAGAATACTGGCAAACTTTTTGGGGGTTTGTTTTTTTCGCTAATTCCTTCTAGATAGGCTTGTTTGCAGTACTCATTGATACATACAAAATGCTTCCTTGATCTAAATCTGATCATCATGATTATTGTGTTTAACAAGGAAGAAAAGTAGAAGACCTTATAGGAAGTGTTTATAGGAGAGTTGACTTCAATCATCAGCACAGTTTAAAAATAGCGATGGACTTCAGGGACTGTTTAGATTTATCTATTTGTATCCTGGCTGATGCATAGAAATCAACTAATTTAAGATCATGCCTTTACAACTACATTTAAATCATCTCAGTGCCTGGGAGAAACTTTGTAAATCTTACCTTCAGAGCACACACAGTAGTTAATGATCACTGTACTGACTAATTCGTAATTCAAGAAGCTGTGCTGTGAGATTCATTGTTTCTGTAGTTGTTGAACTTACTGAGTTTATATAAATGAACTTCTATAGCTGAGGTATTTGATCAGTTCTTATTAGACATGGGTACCTTTTTCTCATTCCTCAGTCACTACCTCTTTGGAGGCAGAACTGCCCTCTGACTAGATTCTTAATTCTTAACCTGATCAAAATGTGTAGCACTGAGGAATTACCTCAGGAGGGCACTGGTTGTAGCAGTCTCCAGAGCATTTGTAAGGGCAACTAAGTAGTTTCTTTAAGAAGATGGCAGCTGAAAGTGAATATCAGGGAACTATTTTGGGACTAGAGGAGCTGGTAAATGAAATGCAGTCTTAAAAGAGCAACTAGGTCTTCATGGAAGAGGAGTTCCTGACATGTGCAAGACAGACAAAGATAAGAACTTAGTTCTTTAAGGGTGTCCTAACTCACTTCTTATAGTGGAAAGGAATATACAACTTTCTGATAGGAATCCAGTTTGCAGGGTAGTATAGTGATCTTTACACCCTTCCCTGAAGGCTAAGTGTTTTTTTTACAAAAAATCTTAAATATATTGCACACAATTCTTTAGTCTGTAGATAAAACCTTTTGATGACTTGCATAGGTGTGTTAAAAACTGTGTTAAAAATGACAAGTGTTTTGTTGCTGCATATTGTGCCAACAGGGTTTCAAATTGTGAATTATAAATATGTTAAGAATGACTTGGAGCTAGAAACAAAATGAGCAAGACAAAGAAAGTGATTATCATGCCATTTTATAAATAAATGATAAATGGTTCTTTACACAAAGTAACATTACACTGAGGGAATCCTTGCCAGAGGACATTGTGGATGCCAGATTACTTGGGTGCAGAAGGAGGCTGAACAACTTCATAGAAGAGTAATGTATTTCTAGATAAACAGAAACTATCTCTGTGTCAGGGAGTCCTTGATCACCGCATTGCTGAAGGCTGAGAGAGTATCCGATATCCCTGTGTACTACATATGCTCTTTTTCTCTTCCCTGGACATCTGCTTTTGGCCATTTTCAAAACTGCGTACTGAGCTAAATGGACTTCAATGTGACCCAGTGTAGATGTGCTTATGTTACCAAGAACAAAAATAAAAGCATATGATGTCAGTTTTTGCTGAAAAGCTCATAAACTAGTAAAATTTCACTAGAGAGGCTGATGATAGAAAAATAGAAAAGGAAGAGACCAGTGTTGCTTGAGTTAGGGAGATATGTTTGATTTAACACTTAGAGCTAATAAAGACCCAATGTGTTTAACCAGCAGGATAATCAGGTGGGCAAAATTCATAGTTTTTTCTTTAAAGTCTGCAGAAGCCAGTTGAAACCACAGGGAGATTAAAGGAGGTCCACTGTGTTTAATAATACAAAATTATCTCATACCCTTAGTTATCAGTAGCAATGTGTACTTTAACTTCATTTAAGTAAATAGATAAGAGCTGTTTCATATCTTCTTTGTTAAGATCCCAAGCTTTTTCTGCTTATTATAGCTGATTGTAATGATTTTCTCCGTAAAGGTAAGTTTACAGTGTGAGAAAGAAAAATTCAGCAACTGCTCTGATAGTCATGGCAAATATGTTTTTCAATGGCCTTACTGGGTTAGAGATCATAGAATTGTAGAATAATTCAAGTTGGAAGGGCCCTCTGAAGGTCTTCTCTACCCCCGCAGCAGGGCCTACTTTGATCAGATTTTTGCAGGGTATTGTTCGACTGAGTTTGGAAGAAGGGGGTCCATCCTTGGAGTCAAAAGTCTAAGGGTGGAGATAATGTAATTTAGTGTTATACTTTTTACAAAATCTGTCATTAGCTAAAGAGTTCTGGCTTTATCACCTATTTCATGACGAATAATACACATACTTTTACTGATCTGTTGCCATGAAACATGCTTATCAAAGGAAATACATCATACTTATTGAAATCTGGGGCATGAATATCTGGGAAAAGTACAGTAGTTCTCTTTCTGGAACATAATGTAACAGTGTGTTGAGAAAGCTTGGCTATTTCTCGTGTAGTAATAAAAAAAAACACTAGGCAAATTCTGTTGTGCCATAAAGCATAAATTGATGAAGCTTAAACACTGAAGTATTGAAGTTTTCGGAGGAAATTTGTGATCACTGTTTAGCTGTAGCAAGAGCAGCTGCAAAATTTTATGCAAGTCATCACAATAGATGAGCTCAGTTGTCTATTCTAACGCTCAAGTCTATGAAGTTTTAATGTGGAAGTAGGCTGTTGGCTTATAGGGCTGGTTGACCTTAGAGTTACACACATACTTAAATAGGCTGCTGATGAAAGGATTAATTCTGTCTTTTGTTTACTGATAACTTATCCAATTTACACATCAGAAAAAGTTATAAATTTCAGTTGTACATTTGATAATCAAACATTTGAACACCTCTCTCAAGCAGTAGGCACCTCTGACACAGGAGGAAAAATTTGTTTAGCATCTGGGCAGAATAAATTAGAGAAAATAAGGCAAGAGGCATCTGCTTTTAAGTACTTTGTCTATTCCTTCTTAGGCATGTGGGAGACTTATGACAGTTTCAGGAAACTACTTCTTCCATTAGTGGCTTCATATGCCTTTACCATTGCTCGTGGGTGGAGTTTCTTCCATCTGCACAGCAGATGAGTATTTTGGCCAAGCAGTCATCACAAGAGTTCATAACTGAGCTGAAAAATATATTTTAGGTAAAAAAGCTTTTAAAGATTATAGTGAAATAAGACACATATTTCAGTTTGATTCTGTGGAGTTTATTTATAGATAAGGGCGAGATTTGAGAGCAATAAATTGTGGAGATTTTTTGAAAGAAAAGTGTAGCTAAATGATCAGAGATTTTTCTCAGTACCTTCCAGTGGGATTCCTATCATTGGCATGGAAGTGCTAAAAGAAATGTACATGATTTTAAAAGTATGTCCTGAGAATGCTCCTGAGCTTAGTAGAAAATATTTGTAAATACTGTAAATATAGCACATGGGAAACACCATCCATTTGTTCTCTGCTGGAGAGCTGTTTGTCCTCTTTGACAGCAAACAGGCTCTTTGTTTCTCAGAAGTTTTGTAATGTTACATGTGCCCTCTCTCCCAGTGGCTTTCAAAGCAATTTTATTTCTGCATAACAAATTACTTTTTACATTATGAAAGTAAATCTTGGCATCAATACATCTCTGAACATCTAACCTAAAATATGGCAACCTGTTTAAGTACTTAATAAATAAAAATTTATTTACTAGTGTTGCTGTTTGCCAAGAAGCAGAAGAACTGGTGAGGGAAATTCAGTCATTGTGTAACAGAGACAAATTTAGAAAGAGAGGTTAAACAAAATTGGGATATGTGTCATTTAATGATACTGAAATATTTATCTCATCTTGTGCAAGAACTTTGAAAACATCAGGCAATTATTCTCATGTGGTTTGAGAGAAACGAAATATTAATCATTATTGTGTTTTTGAGCATACCACTTATAAAATGATTAGTAGATGAAAAAAAAGTCCTGCTATACTTGGTTATTTTACTAGCAAAAAAAGCCTCTTTAGTAACAAATAGCAGCACTGAGTTACATAGCTAAATGTCACTTGGAAGAAAGGATGGTCTCCAGCCACTATTCAAATGACCCCAGCTTTCATGAATGTAATTTGAGTTTCACAATATTACAGTATCACAGTATCATAAGGTTGGAAAGTACCTCCGAGATCGAGTCCAACCTATAACCCAACACTAACACCAACCATCATCTAAACCATGGCACTCAGTGCCTCATCCAGTCTCCCCTTAAACACCTCCAGGGTTGGCGACTCCACCACCTCCCTGGGCAACGCATTCCAATGGCCAATCACCCTTTCAGTGAAGAACTTTTTCCTAACATCAAGCCTAAATCTCCCCTGACGAAGCTTGAGTCCATGCCCTCTGTCACTGTTCACCTGAGAGAAGAGACCAACCCCTGCCTGACTACAACCTCCTTTTAGGTAGTTGTAGAGAGCAATGAGGTCTCCCCTGAGCCTCCTCTTCTTCAGACTAAACAGCCCCAACTCCCTCAGTCGTTCCTCGTAGGGCTTGTGCTCCAGCCCCTTCACCGTCTTCATTGCCCTCCTCTGGACACACTCCAGGATCCTGACATCTTTCCCAAACTGGGGGGCCCAGAACTGTACACAGTATTCAAGATGGGGCCTGACCAGTGCCTTGTACAGGGGGACAATAACTTCTCTGGTCCTGCTCGCCACACTATTCCTGATGCAGGCCAGAATGCCATTGGCCTTCTTGGCCACCTGGGCACGTTGCTGGCTCATGTTGAGCTTCCTGTCAACCAGCACTCCCAGGTCCCTTTCTGCCTGACTACTTTCCAGCCACTCTGCCCCCAGTCCGTAGCTCTGCATGGGATTGTTGTGTCCAAAATGAAGTACCCGACATTTGGACTTATTAAACATCATCCCATTAGAACTGGCCCATGTCTCCAGTCTGTCCAGGTCCCTCTGTAGGGCCATCCTACCCTGTAACAGATCAACCCTTCCTCCCAGCTTGGTATCATCTGCAAACTTGCTGATGATGGACTCAATCCCCTCATCCAGATCATCAATAAAGATATTAAACAGGACTGGACCCAACATCGATCCCTGGGAAACACCACTGGTGACCGTCCGCCAACTGGATGAGACACCATTCACCACCACTCTCTGGGCTCGGCCATCCAGCCAATTCCTAACCCAGCACAGAGTGCTCCCATCTAAGCCACGGGCTGCCAGCTTCTCTAGGAGTCTACTGTGGGGGACAGTGTCAAAGGCCTTGCTAAAGTCCAGGTATACCACATCCACAGCCTTTCTCTCATCCACCAGGCGAGTCACATGGTCATAAAAGGAGATCAGGTTGGTCAGGCAGGACCTACCCCTCCTAAACCCATGCTGGCTGGGCCTGATCTCTTGACCATTCTGCAGGTGCCGCATGATTGCACCCAGTATTATCTGCTCCATGATTTTACCTGGGACCGAGGTCAGGCTGACAGGTTTGTAATTACCTGGAACATCCTTACGGCCCTTCTTATGGATGGGCATCACATTGGCCAACTTCCAGTCTTCCGGGACCTCTCCGGTGAGCCAGGACTGTTGAAAAATGATGGAGAGCGGCTTAGCAAGCTCATCCGCCAGCTCTCTCATCACCCTAGGATGGATCCCATCCGGTCCCATAGACTTATGGGGATCCAAGTGGCTCAGCAGGTCTCTAACTTCCTCCTCATGAATTGCAGGAGGGCCATATTTCACCCTGTCCCCATCAAACACTTCAGAGGACCAACTGTCAAGTGAACAGACATCCTTACTGTTGAAAACTGAGGCAAAGAAGGCATTAAGTACCTCATCCTTCTCTGCATCTTTGGTTACTATATTTCCCTCCACATCCAACAAGGAGTGGAGGTCGCTGCCGCTCTTCTTTCTACCATTGATATATTTATAAAAACTCTTATTATTCTTAACAGAAGTGGCCAATTTGAGCTCCAACTGGGCTTTTGCTTCCCTGATTTTTTTCCTACATGACTTAACAACATCTTTGAACATGACGTGGCTTACGTCCCCTTCTTTTCAACGGCGATACATCCTCTTTTTCTTACTTAGTTCCTTCAGAAACTCCTTACTCATCTAGGCCAGCCGTCTGCCCCTACAACTCTTCTTACAACACATGGGGACAGCCTGCTCCTGCGTCTTCAAGATTTCATTCTTGAAGTGCATCCAGCCTTCCTGGACCCCCTTGCCACTATGAGCTATTTCCCAGGGTATTTTCCTGACCAGTTCCTTAAATAATCCAAAATCTGCCCGCCGAAAGTCCAGCATCGATGTCCTGTTCCTGGCTTTTCTTGTTACATCGTTTACAGAAAACTCAATTATCTCATGATCACTACACCTCAGACAGTCTCCGACAACAACATCACCCACCAGCCCTTCGTTGTTTGTAAACAGCAGTTCAAGGAGCGCCTCACCCCTGGTGGGCTCACTCACCAGCTGTGACAGAAAGCAGTCCTCAATACACTCTAAGAACCTCCTGGACTGCCTCCTCTCGGCAGTGTTAAGTTCCCAGCAGATATCCGGAAGATTAAAGTCTCCTAAAAGAACAAGGGCTGCCGATCTAGAGGCAACCTCCAGCTGTTTAACAATAGAAGATCCATCTCCTCCTCCTGGTCAGGCAGTTTGTAACATACTCCAACTAGGAGGTCAGACTTGACTGCCCCTCTGACCCTTAACCATAGGTACTCAATCTGGTCATCACTGATATTGGAGAGTTATCAATAGTTTCATGAATTTGTTGAGAGCTGAAGTACCGCATCATGATTGTTTTGAATGATGCAGCTGAAAATTAATGCTTTTTTGGTCAGATTGATTATGTTTTTTTGGCACTGTAGAATCAGCTGTTAATTTAAGAGTTAGGAAAGATAATAAGGGCTATTAGAATCATAGAATCAAAGAATCACTCGGTTGGAAAAGACCTTTGAAAACATTGAGTCCAATCATACCTGTCCACTATAAACCATATGCCTGAGCACCTCATCTACCCATCTTTTGAATACCTCCAGGGATGGAGACAACATCCCTGGGCAGCTGTGCCAGTGCCTGATAACCCTTAGGTGAAGAAATTTTTCCTGATGTCTAATCTGAACCTGTCCTGGCACAGCTTGAGGCCATTTCCTCTTGTCTTGTTGCCTATCACTTGGGAGAAAAGATCAACACCCACCTTGCTAGAATCTCCTTTCAGGCAGTTGTAAACAGTGATAAGGTCTCCCCTCAGTTTCCTTTTCTCTAGGCCAAACAACCCCAGTTCCCTCAGCTGCTCCTCATAAGACTTGTGCTGCAACCTCTTCATTAGCTTTGTTGCCCTTGTCTGGACACCCTCCAGCACCTCCACGCATTTCTTGTACTGAGGGCCCAAAACTGAAGACAGGATTCAAGGTGCGACCTCAGCAGTGCTGAGTACAGAGGCACAATCACTTCCCTGCTCCTGCTGGCCTCACTGTTTCTGATAAAAGCCAAGATGCCATTGGCCCTCTTGGCCACCCTGGCACACTGCTGGCTCATATTCAGCTGCTGTTAACCAACACCCCCAGGTCCTTCTCTGACAGGCAGCTTTCCAGCCATTCTTCCCCAAGCCTGTAACACTGCATGGGGTTGTGTCCCAAGTGCACAACCTAGCAGTTGGCCATATTGAACCTCATGCTATTGGTCTCAGCCCATCAATCCAACCTGTCCAGCTCCCTCTGCAGAGCCTCCCTACCCTCAAGCAGATCAACACTGCCACCCAACTTGGTGTTCTTCCAGATCGTTGAAAAAGATATTGAACAGGACTGGACACAACACAGATCCCTGGGGATCACTACTCATGACTGGCCTCCACCTGGATTTAACTCCATTTACCACCACTCTTTGGACCTGGCCATCCAGCCAGTTTTTTACCCAGCAGAGGGTGTGCCTGTCCAGGCGAATGGCAGCTGGTTTCTCAAGCAGAATACTGTGAGAAATGGTGTCAAAGGCTTTACTAAAATTCAGGTACGCAATATGCACAGTCTTTCCCTCATCCATTAAGCAGGTAACCTTGTCATAGAAGGAGATCAAGTTGGTTTGGCAGGACCTGCCTTTCATGAACCCATGTTGACTGGGCCTGATCACCTGGTTGTTCTGTGTGCTGTGTGATAGCACTCAAGATGATCTGCTCCATGACCTATCCTGTAAGCGAGGTCAGACTGACAGGCCTGTAGTTCCCTGGATTCTTCCTCTGAACCTTCTTGTAAATGGGCGTAACATTTGCCAACCTCCAGTCAAGTGGAACTTCCCCAGTCAGCCAGGGCTGCTGGTAGGTGATGGAATGAGATTTGATGAGCACCTCTGCCTGCTCCCTTAATGCCCTTGGGTGGATCGCATCTGGCCCCATAGATTTGTGAGTGTCTAATTGGCCGAGCAGGTCTCTAACCATTTCCTCTTGGATTATTGGAGCTTTGTTCTACTTTCCCTCCCTGGCTGAGGAGGCTGAGTACACAGAGAACATCTGACCTTACTATTAAAGACTGAGGCAAAGAAGGCATTAAGTACTTCAGCCTTAACCTCAACCTTTGTCACTATTGCTCCCCTAGCATCTAGTAATTTTCTCATAGTGGAAAACATTGATTTCACAGATTTGTGACAAATTGATATATGTGGCTTACCCATTTTATTTTTCAATATTATAAATAATAAAGGATGAAAATATAACATAATTTCCAATAGGATCTTTGCCGTGTACACTTTATATACTTAGAATTCTTTTGCATTGAGTAATAAATTTGTCTTTCTTGGATTACTTGAGCTACTACATTTTAAAGAAAAGGCAGAACAGTAGTAAGCAAAGTCAAAGAAAAAAATGACAATTTTTAAAAAAATTTCAAATTGATGCACTTTTTATATTCATTCATCCTTGATTTAATTACAAGAAATCTGCATTAAATAACTCCCTTTGGAGTGAAATGTTTATTATAATCAAGTACTTTACTCAAAATTTCAACCTTTTTTGTCAATTTTTCATAACTAATATTAGGATTGTATTTTCTTCAGTGGATATGTTAGTTATCTGCAAACATTAATGTTATACTGTATTGTAGCAGTTACCATTGGATTTTTTTTCATTTCTCTGTGGTATTCAGTAAGGAAAGAAAATATGTGAATTATGTAACTGAATTTTGTTTGAATTTTACAATGAAAGTGGCATTTTAAGTTAGCTTTTCATTCATATTTAACTATCTGATACGTTTGGCACAACCGACTTCTCTGAAACCATTATCATATTTTTTTTAAGCTAGAGAATAGCGGGACCATGTTAAGCAAAATAGAGATAGTTTATCAGGCAATGTGGCAGAAAGGTGATATAAATACTGGAATACAAATATCAGAACTGAAGTGAATAGGAAATATTTTGAACTTCATTTAAAAGTTAGATTTGTCCAGGCAGGTAGCTTTCAGTAGTCAGTCACTGTGGTGGCTTTAGGCTTTAGTTTTGAGCAATGTAACTACCCCCCCGCCGTTTTTTTAGCACAGGACCCAGAGTGGCAAGAATAAGCCTGTGAGCCAAGAGAGTTGTGTCACATTTCCCATGACCCCGGTACCTGTCTTCTCATATTCCTCAGTAACCATATTTGTAGAACAAAGATAAAATGTGGTGTGTAAGTCTCAACTTGTTTATAAAATGTCACAGTGTAGTTGGATAGGAAGTGGTATGAAAATATAATCTATTCTACCAAATACAACCCCACACTACCAGTCTCTTCCACCTGTATCTTAATGTTTTAGCACAGCTAATTTCTATGTGAAAAAAACAAAATAAAGAAGAGCAAACAAAGAAGTTGACTCACAAGAAATAAATCAGGTATGTTGTCAAAATGATAGAAATTCATACAGCTCTTTGGCAAACAAGATTATAAATAATTTACTCCTAGGTTAGTTTCCAAACAAGATGCCTTGGGATCAAACAGTTTTAATATATATATAAAAAAAATTTCCAAAAGTAAAAAGGAAAATAGATTAGAAAATTTTGATAAGCTACTGGTTATTGCTATACAGCACAGAAACTCTTAATCATGTATTCATTATAAAATGTGAAGAATGACTCATTACTACATTTATATGAATTGCTGCTTTTTGCAGCTGAATGTAGAAGCTGAATAAATATGCAACACTTAACTTTTGAGAAGTTAACAAAACCTCTTTATTTAGCCAGGAATAAGAAATCGGTATATTTCTGTAGAATTTTTAGTAAACTTTTAATTGTGATGTGAGTAACTTGAAACAGCTTTTACTTTTTATCAATAGTAGAGCAACCCTTTGATGGCATCGCAGAGTATGCAGCTTGTAAAAGATCAGATAGCTCATTGCTGATTCTGTAGGGCCTTTTGCTTGTCATTCTAAATGACTAAATGTGCCAAATTGACTGTAGATTTCTTCTGAAAGTATTTCTTTCCATTCACGCCATTGAATGACTGTTAGATTGTTGGATTTCTATTTTTATGAAACATTTCCACAAAATGGTTACTTTCTCATAACATGTTTTTTATGTGAACATGCATTTTTTTCTTTTTTTTTCAAAAAAAATCTTTGAAGTCAGAACTTATTTTTGATTTTGGAGAATTTAAAAATCAGACTTGAAATCTTAAAATCTAAAATCACCATATTTTTATGAAAACAAAAGTTTTTGTTTATTCACTTTCACATTCGCATGAATACTTTCAAAAGTTAAAGTCAAGCACAAGGCAGGCTTATATCTTTTTATTTGAAAGTCACTGGGTCAGATTCATAGTATTAGTGGCTTGACCCATCCTTGTTGAAAAGGATGAAAATTGCAGAATTTGACTTTATTTACTTTAAAGTTCATATTAAGATACAATTTAAACTATTAGCATGTGGACACAATGTATCTCCCAGTTTAAAAGAAGAGTAAGCCAGTTATATAAATATTATATGATGTGAAGATGAGAAAGTGAAAAATGTCCCTTGCACTAAATGTCTTTGATTAGTTACTACAAGATATGGACAGTATTTTTTTTCCTCATGTTCCCAGCTTATTTTTTATTTTACCTTCCTCTGAAGAAATTCTTCTGGCTGGGAAATGTGCAGGGCATCAGTGTCCCTGACCTTGAAGGGAATTCCTCTGTCAGGACTCATGAGACTCCAGCACTTTCAGGCCTTTGCAGCTGCCCTGTCCCAGCATATGCTGATTTAAATGGTCTTCTAGGCAATCCAGCAGGCTCAATCGCAGTAATTGAATAAATACATCTCTCAGCAGAAAGTGTGTAAAAAATGGCAAAGCATTTAATTATTATTTAAACAGTGGCTGTTACTCCTGTCTCAGGAAACTGCAGGATGAGACTTATCTTTCCAGGTTTACCATAGAAATTAATCAAGAAAGGTTAGGCATTTGGGAACTTCCATGCAGTTCCTGCTATTGTACTTCTCTGATGATATGCCTATTCTTTTTCTGTCTTTTGTCTCTATTTTCTTTTATTATCTATTAAATTCAGTAATGCCTGTAGCATCAAATATGTAAGCAAAACTTTAATAAAACGAATATGTCAGAGTGATGAATGGATCCTAATTTAAAAATGATAGGATCCTTTGATCTTATTTGGGGTTTTTTTTGGCCAAAGAGATTGCTGAAATATTTTATACAGGTATGGTCTTACAACTCTCAAATTACTTTCTAACTTCTAGAAACACATTCAGAGATGTATTGCTATGGAGTATCTATTTCAGAGGTCACAGAGCAGCTAAGAAGCTTTTGTATAATTATTGAGAGTTTGGTGACAAGGCAGAATAATGAGTGAAAAAAAGAATAATAGAAAAGAAAAGAAAAGAAAAGAAATAACCTTTATCTCTACTTTTCAGCTGACATTCAGTGAGATATAGCTCATGTGGTGCACAGAGAAAACACACTGTTCCGTGTTGTTTCTTATGTTTACCCCAAACATACAATCTTTTATCAAAATAATTTTGACTATAGGAATTAATAGCCAAATTTAGATAAAACAATTTTCTTGGAATAACTATGGAATCTCTTAAAATTAGTATTATAGGGCACTTGGGTTTCTGGGAAGGTTTTATTTTAGTCTCCAGTGACGTGACATGGTGTGCTGTGCAATTCTGCAGCAAAATAACTAGCACTGTTTGAAAAGTATGGTTTAGTAGTATTTTCCATTGTTGACAAATGAGGTTTTCTGATTTAGCAAATAGTACTTCTTTCCTTTGGAAAACTGTAAATTTTACACTTACAGATTTGCAGTGGAGCCAATTCAAGTGTTCTCAGAAGTGCAAGCTAAACTTCATTCTGCCTCAGTCTTGGTGTTCAGGTTTCCACTCTACAGCTGTCCCAGATGCTGTGCTGTGTGGGGTTGGTGGCATTTCTGACATCTTTAAGAGGGACAGAAGTGTGAGAGGTTCACTGGAGGTCTTAAAAGTCTGAAACAGCTGTCTGTATTGTTTTCAGGCCAATATTTTGCTCTGTCTTATCACCCTTTATAAATAAAGCAAGCAGTCTGATTTTAGTGGAATAGATGTGCATAAAGATAGAAGTATGTGTTTATTTACATTACTTCGAGAACATCTTTTTTAAGAAAAAGCTTCTTCTATATAGCAGTAGTGGTGCCATATGCTAGAAGCAAAGTCAAATAACTTCTAGTAGAGGGAAACTCTACAGCGTAAGATGATTGCCTCTCTCTTTTTACTGTGTTGAGTGAATAGTGGTAAAAGAACAGAACTGATGTCAATGACAATCTCAAAAGCAGAATAATGTCTCAATTTGAACATGTAAAGCTACTAAATTAATTGCTTGCATCCATATCACAGATGTTTTCCACAGTCTAAATGCATTAATTTTCTAGTTTGTAATAGACAAAATGGCATAGTATTAAAATATCACTGTTTTCTTTACAAAAAACCAAGGTACTGGAAGTTTATATATAAGAATTTTCTATACAGTGGTCATGAATCCATACCTGCATGATTGTATTGTGTTTCTAAAGATTTTCATAACCTCATGAAATGGAAATATTGTAAGTATTATTGATCATCTCTTTAAAGATGTTTGTACCACGATGGTTGCAAATATCAGAGAGACTGTTATCTGTTACTTTGATTGGTTTAATAAATTCCTCTTATTGGCTGGTGGTATAAAATATTATGCATAAATTATTGTCCATAAATTTATATAAATGAGCTAAGGAGGGCCAAGACACATACCTCCTGTCTGGTAAACTTTTTGAAATCCCTGTTGTTCTAGTTAGAATAGGAATGCATAAGATACAGATTCAATAAATTCAGACATTCTGGTAATTATCCATTTAGATAATCATTCAATTGCTTCTTGTCAGCTGCTGATTCCTTTTCTCCAACTATAAGTGTTAGCTTTGTATCATCTCGTACAATTTAAAATCTCTAAAAGTATTATTGTTTTGTAAATTAAATAAGAATTTTGGATCTCAAATGTTATCACAGAGCCTAAAAAGTATGACCAAACATGATAAACTGAATTTTTTAATTATTGTGTTTTTTTCTAAAACATAAGGTAAAACGATAAGCTATTTTTAGAGATACTATCACTTTACGTAGCCTTTTATTGTTGCTCATAGAATTGTCTTTAAAATAACCATCACTTTTAAACAATTTTGTCCTTTCCCATCTTCACATAAAAATATCTGGATGTGATTTTAAGGGTTTTTAGGGATTTTAAGGTCCAATGAGCAGATGCCATGAGAAAGACAGGTTAGAGTCTGGATTCCAGCTTTGGTTGTGATGAGCAGTGATACCAGTGCTGTTCCTTGAGCGCAGGTATTGTTTTGCACAGCTGACTGAGAAGAAAAAGGTCTCAGCTGGTATCTCCCCAGGGAACCACAGCATGTGTCCTTGTTTTGGAGGGGTGACAGTGGTGACTGGGAAGGTTTAGTACTGAGAGACAGGAAAGGGGAGGCAGGAGATCCTTACACTAGAGCACTTGTATGTTCTCTCGATAACTGGGTAGTCAGACCTAGTAACTAATAAATTGGATTAGGAACATAAAGTCTCAGCAAGGACTACAAAGTTGATCTCAAAAGAGAGCAACAGAAAAATTACCATACATTTTATCTGATGGGTTTGGTTCCCATTTACATTATTGCCAGTACATTATTTTCCCAGCAGTGGAGGCGGATTTAATCTGTGCTCCTTTAATACCATGCTGGTGATGTAAAAAGATTATGGTGTTAAGAATGTATGTTGTTTTCCCATGCATGTTACTCAGATATCACACGTGACTGAGAAGCAAGGTAAAACCCGGACACAGCAGTAAATGACAAGGCCTCCTTTGTTAAAACAGTTCATAGGTGAAAAATCATACAAAACGAGGGATAATTGTTCTGACATCTCAGAAGACCGCAGTATATATACCCACTCTCTGTCTCCGTCTCTCTGGCTTTCTCTCTCTTTTTTTTTCTCTTCTCACAACAACACATGTACAAGACAAGGCTTTTTATGTCATACTGCAGCAGTAGCACCATCCCACACATTCTCTGTCTCTGAAGAAGTGTAACCCTTCTCCCATTTATCTTCAAGTAGATTTCAGTGATTTCTGAACTGAATATCTTTTGTCTAGAGGATCTTATATCTGCTTAACCTGTAAAGAAATGACAGCCTAGGCTTGAGTCACTCAAATGCTGGCATTTAGTGCCATTTGAGACACGCAAGGTGCCTGAGACGCCCACCCAGGGCTGGCAGATATGACACAGGACCTGCAGGATACCTGCGCTCTTCTGGAGCAGCAGCTGGGGACCAGGTGAGATACTCCAGGGCATCTCCAACTGTACAAGATGCCTGTCTTAGATAACTGATTTGAGCTTCCTGTTTCTGGGTATAATGTATATTTAATGTATGAGATGACTGATCAGAAATTAAGTTCCTGTTTTTGTTTTTGTTTTGTTCTGAGGACAAGTTGTACAAATCTATAATTACGTTGTTTCCCTCTTGAAGCTAATGGAACTGCTTATACACGTAATTGCTACTGCTGTGGGTAAAATGTACATGACTGAGCTCTCCAGTCTCCAGTCCCGGCTATGCAGCAGCTGTTCTTCATGGAAACTTTGATAAATGACAGACTACTCAAACTTTGTCTTGTTCACAATATTAAAGAAGCAAAGCCACACAGCTTTTAGAGCTAATAACTGAAAATGTACATGTGTATTTACACAGAAGGCTTTGCACTTTAGGGTTTGTAAAATCTCCTGTTAATTCTGACAGTGTACAATTTTTGAAAGAAACAAAAGACTAGATTATATATTATCGTATCTCTCAGACCAGATTTATGTTTTGTGTGCCAGAACAACATTAAGCAAATCCTTTTCTTCCTGCTAGAGAAGCTCGCCAGTTTGTAGTGCTCAAGAATTTTCTTTTTTTAGTGATAAACATTACTTTGAAAACTTTTCCATGCACCTGGGTACTGACCAAAGACAACAAATAACGGAACAGGAAACCATAATTCAATTCTTTACTATATAGAAAGCTTTGCAGATGACCTAAGCAGAGACATTATTTATATGCACTGGCTTTCTAAAGAGGTTGATATGTTTTTTTGGCTGATGGAAATGGAAAATCTGTCTCTCTTGGTGTATTCTGTGTACATTTAATTGGCTTTTAATCCTCTCCATAGTTATGTGGCTATATTATTTTTTCTTCTATTTCAGAGAAAAAGACATAAACCCAGGAATAAAGCATTTCCAACGAGATGCCTTTCAAATATCAAATTTTGCAGTCAAATCTGGCTGCATGACTTTAAATGTTGAGGATTTAGACCAAAATCAGTATAAGAGGGACCTTTCTGGTATTACTTAAACATTTTCTTGCTTGAGATGAGTATCGGTAGCAGTTGTGGTATGTTATAGTTTTATTAGAAATTCTGGGTTTTTTTCTTCTTTTCCATATCTAAGGCAGATTACACATTTTCTTAATACTTTTTCAAGTCTGATTTAAGGTTTTCTTAATAATTGAAATTTAAACATGATATCAGAGCTGAAACTTATGCCAAACCTCACACCTGAAGGCAGACTGCATTGCTCTGTAGATTGACTCCTTTCCTTTCACCTAGCTTGAGAAAGCATGCAGGCAGAAAAGCAAATTCTGGCTCTGTTGAGTAATGGGAGGAGACCAGTTTCTCTGATTCCTCCATCAGGTATATGCGATTCCTTGGAACTCCTTCCTTTACAGTGATATGTAGAAAAACATCTCACAGAATACTGTTGGAAAGAAAATTATTAATTTACTGTGGCAGTAGTTTTCCTTAATTTTTTTTATTTTTCTCTTAGACAGGTCCCAGACATTTTCAGCTAAGTGACTTCTCCAGCTGATACTGGTGGTGAGCTGTCCGTATTGACAGGCAGGTTAAAGTTCAAGGGATCTTTTGGCACTGTACCAGTTATGATTCTTCAAGCCATTTAATACAGTGTTTCTTTCTGACATTTGTAGATATTTTCAGTTGATGTGTTTCTCTCTAGAGAAAAAGAACTGAAGCTGAATTTTTCTATCATTCTGTCAAAAATGACTGAACAAACAGGAACAAAAATCTGCATTCTGCCTTCAGGAACTTTTAAAATTTCTGTATAGTAGATACCGTGTGCTTCAGTTCTGCAAAACATTTATCTTTTTTTTAATCCATTCAATAATCCAGTATAGAAATTTTGTCTTCTAAATATACATTGGTAGTATGGGATCAAAACCTGCTAAGTATCATAATTAATATTTATTACAGTTCCCGGTAAGAGATATAAAATGCAGAGATCCAAGTCATTTGGGGTGAGCAGATCTTTAAATCAGGTACTTTCACACAAGATAAAAGACTCCAGCACAAGACATCTCCTGTTCTAGAGGGAAGACAATTATGTGTCCAGTCTTGCTAGCTCCATAAAGTCAATTTGATCACTAGTTCAAATTTTGAATCTATTGATATAAGTGGATAATTATTTCTGTTTTGCTGGAAATGGAGCTAGCTTAGGTATTATATTATATTTATAATATAATAAGTGCAAATAGCTCTTACTAGGTTGCCTGAGCTTAAAATATAGAATTTGTGACGCTTTGTTGGAACTGAAATAGTGTACACAATGATTTAAAATAACATTGATGGTAATTTTTTATTATCTGTAAGAGGAAATTTAATTTTGTTAAAATGAACATGAATGGGAACTTAATAGATTCATTTATTTTCCTTTATAAATGTGATTTTTGTTCCTCTTTCTCTGTACGTGCTTTACTACTTGCTCCTCTCTGAAAAGATGAGTCAGTTGCCTTAAGGATGCACTTGAAGAAACTATAGAATCGTGAATTAACATGCTTGTTTTCATAGCTGGACATCCTGGTTCTCAGTCCATCCTACTGTCCTATTCTGAGTGGCCATGAGTGAACTGGTTTATAAAAGCACTGAGACTCGGAGCTAGGACTAGACGGTTGTTTGTTGCTGTGCTGCTGAGAGTTGCCCTGATAAAGCAGACATTCAGGAATTGGCTGATATATACTTGTGTCATCTAAACAGAGGTCTAATGTACTTACTTATGTAGAGGAGCAGAACAATCCTTATCAGATGGCCCAGAGACTGATGCATGTGAGCATCAACTGCTGAAGACAGAAAGCTGTTCAGTCAAGTCCCACTGTGAGCATTCAGAAAAAAAGCATAGTGACTGCAAAATGCTTCCAGTGTTCTTTGCTCTACCAATAAGAGGTTTTTGACAAAATACAGGCTTGCTTTTCTTAAGAAAATGCTAATTATTCAAACCTCGAAGTTGTTCTGGTACTGTATAATTTTCAGTGAAGTTTTGCTTGAGAAGAAAAAAATCCGTACTCGTAGCCTACTTGATGTACTCCACCTTATTCAGTAATAGCATTTTTATTTTCTTTCTGTGATATATTGAAAGGTCTGAGGAAGTTCTTGGGCTATTGTTTACTATGTTAAGTGGTGTGAATGTAAACATAAATGTCAATTATTGAGATAATGTCAATATGAATATTGTGACTTTAGGAGAATCACTGTGACATTGATTTACTGTGATTACTACAAAATCAGACATTCTCATTTTAAATTTCAGAATAATAGCTAAATCTAGCAACTAAATAAGAAAAGTCCAATTCTACAGTAAATAATCTGGCAGATTGCATAATTATACCATCTAATCCACAGTAGAGGACCTACAGGGACTTTTTTATTAGTAGAGAGAAACACTGCCACGAATCCACCTTACAACCGTGTTTATCTTTTTAATTATTATGAGCAGCTAGTTAAATGTAATGACAGATCTAATAAACAGAGATTCTATAGGTGTTTTCAATAGGATTATCAAGATATATTTATCTTAGTTTCTTTCTAAACCTCAAAATCTCTAAAAGGTCTGAAAAACCTCTTAACTGACATTTATGGGGTTCCTATAATCCTATCTATAAAAGAAAAGTTTCCGCGTTCATTCACTGCTGTAGGTCTGCAAAATATTGTGTAAAGAATTTTCTGTTTAAATAAGATTTATGAGACAATATGTTTTGGAAAAGTGTCACAGTTTTACAAATGTGAGATTGGGAAGTGCTGACAAGATTCAGAAAGGCAACTCTTATTCATCACAACAAAACATTGTAACAAATTAAAGAAAAACTATTTGTAATTTTCAAAGCAGACCTAGGCCTTACATGCATTAATTCTACAGTGTTATGAGGGATGCTACTGGAAAACACAGTGATGCTTAATGTAGCATTTATTTCACCACCATCGAAGAAAGGAAAATTTGGATTACTTTATAAGACATTTAAAATTGGTAGGTTAAGATGTAATTTTTAAGCCTTCTGCTAGTAGAAATCTGGTGGAGTTAAATGGTATGTGCAAAAGGATTGCAACATCAAATAATTATTTCATTAAAGGCGATGTGTTTCTCAGAATGTTTCATACCATTTCAAAATCATTCTGCCACGTACCCAATTTATAATTGAGCTTGGAAGAGCCTTCTTTGCTGAAAAAAAACCCCAGCATTGCAACAGAAACCAGCTATCCCGATCAAGCCGATTCTCCTTATTTAACAAGAATAGCAGAGGAAGGGGAAGGTTGCTCTCAAATAAATTTAGTCCTAAGTCACAGTTTCCAATATCTGGATATATAGATGTGGTTATAGTAAAATACAGCTCGGTACTTGTGTTGTTTGAGAAAAACTTATTTAAAGAATCCTTCTTCTTGCACAGGAGAGCTGTTCTGTCCTATGAGTCCCAGCGTCCCACCTTGCTGACAATGGTCACTTGGCTGAGCTGATGGTTTCTTTGACTCTATGGGACAGCAGTGTAGCTCTGCTCATTTTGGGGATTTTCAAAGGAGGCCATTTTGAATTCCTTGACAACTGGGCCTGAATAGCAGGAAAAAAACACCAAAAAAAAGAAAAAAACTGGAAAGGGCCAGGCTCAGTTTAGAGCAAAAGTGTGAAGGGACCTAAGTGAAGGAAGCCTATAGGGGCAAAAATTTGTCTTTCACATTAGAGTGAATGATAAATGAGTTAAAGATCATGACTTGAACATGAAAATGGACAGCGGGCATCCATGAGCCCTGGCAGGAGTACCTGGAGAGGGCAGGGAAGTGCTTGTGTTTGGTCGAAGGTGGAGGCGACCTGAAATAAGTGGAGAAATGAACAGCAAAGGAGAGGAAAAGATACAGGTTTTATTGCTGTAATCTTTGTATCTCTGTATGTGTATCTTTGGGCTAGATTGAACAACAGGCGCTGGTGTTTAAGAACATCTGAATTGCTTTACTCATCAGCTTTCATAGACTTCTGAAAGAAAAGGGTCTGCAGGTGCACAAGGCAGTTAGATTTGTGAGGATAATGTAGTTAATGAAAAAGAATTGCAGCCTGAATTTTCAGCCTTAAAATGTTAGGACAATCTGGTCGTAACCAGAAGTGATAAGCCACAGGAGTAAAACTCAGAAATCCATCTCACAAAGGAATTATTCCCATGATTAAATTATATGTTGTCAGATTTGGGGACTCATATTACTCTATGATCAAATGTGTATCTGTATGTCAAGCTATTGTGCCTCTGAGTGGAACTAATTAATTCATTTTACTGGAAAAATAAATGAAATCCATGTCAGACAACTAGATAGTATAAATGAATTTGAGAAATTTTAGTGAATTTTTATGTCATTTTTGTAATCATGTTTGTGATTGAGGTGCCAAAATCTCTTTCAGTATATCAGAATCTTGCAGAATATCTGTGGTTGATTAAGTGCCTCCAACTCTATTATCACAAAATAATTAGTTCTTCTTTTGATTAATCGTCTTTGAGAGTTATTGTCATTTTGTGAAATCAATTTTGAGAAGGTTTATTTCTTTGTACTCTAAGAATACCTTACTCTGCTGTTTTGTGTTTGTTCATTTAATGGTGCTCCTGTTTGAACTTTAATAAGAGTATTCCAGAAAAGAGTCTGAGATTAACTACTCTGGATTAAAATTTAAACTAAATGCAGCTGGCATGACCTCGAAATAATAATCATAGTGAATGAAAAGCTTAAACAAGTATTTATGCCCTAGTACATTTTGAAAACAAGAGTAGAAAACAGTTATTTTATTGCAAAGCGGACTTTAAATTACTCCCTGGATTCATGTTAAAATCCGATTCATAGTAATACAAACGTTCTTCTTTAATATCTGATCTACAGGTGGAAAATTATTACATTGATTTTACTTGTATTTCTTCTTCATGTAATATACATTTACTAGTATCCAATCGTACAATGTTAGCAGTATTTTAAGATATATGCAGATCTATGCAAAGTTAGAACGACATTTGTTAGACAATATATGTAATAGATAATAAAACCTGAAGATTAACTTACAGTCCTTTATTATTCTAACAGTTATGCTGTGGATCATATCTTTTTCTTTTTTGAGGGGGTTCTTATATATCTATTTTTTCATGTCTGTTACCTGTTCCCACATACTTCTCTTCAATTTCATATTATTGAGGTTTGGGCAAATTGTTTTCATAAAAATACATAAACATTTTTTCTAATTTAGTTATTGTATTAAATACCAGTGTCTCTAGTCTGGCTTGTTCACATTTAATTCATACTCCTTGGCTGACTGTGGTGGAGGAGAGCTTTAACATGACTTTCTTGCATACTCTCAGTTAATCAATCACAGATTTCAACACAGTTTTCCTAAAAAGGAAACAAGCCCATCTTTTAACAACTGTTGCATTTGCCTTAAATGTTAAAAAGCTAGATTTAAATCTCTTCATTGCTTGGTTTTATCCCACAACCTCATGTTGAGTTTACCTTTTCCACTTCAATGTATATTTAGTTAACACATATATAGGAATAACTCTATCAACTTTGGCACTAAAAAGCTTTTAATAAGCTGGAGCACAGTTTCCAGATCTGTATTTACCTTCCAGTTGAGTGTTTTGCAATCCTTTTGCTTTTCAAGAGTTTTTTTTGAGGTGTGTCCTCACTATGGTAAGAGTAGTGGGGTTTTGGCTTTTTTTTCCTCTCTTTCTTTGTGGGTGTATCACTTCACAAAATGGAAATCTATGGCCAGTGTCATCACAGAAAACTCTCACACATCTTTGAGAATTACACCTTTGAGCCCTTGAGTCAAATTAAAAATCACTTGGAGTCCACAGGTTCCTTTAATGTTCCTTACAATTGGTTTTTAGTTATCAATAATCATAAAATATGGCATTATGAAAACTCCAAACCCCATAGAAATAATGAGATGAGATAGATATAAAATGGCTTAGAAGATACACTTCCTAGTATGGTGAAATATCGTGTTCTTGAACTTTGCATAGCAGACGGCAACCAGGGTCCTGACCCTGGCATTCAAGTTACAATGCACATAGAGAGTCTTTAGAAGTTGCTGTCATTTTCTGACCCAGGAAAGGGTGGTGGCCTTCCAAAAATGTAGTATCTATTTGAATCACTGTCATTTTGATATTATCTTTCTAGAGTGAAATTGCACTCTAACGTGACTATTCTAAGTCTGTAATGGCAATAATATCTTAGAGACTTTTCATCCCCATGAACACAATCAAACAGGCTGTAAAAATTCTCATTACTTCAAGCTCTTATTTTTTGTGGTTTGGTTGATCAAGGCACATATGCAGAACCACATTTCACCAGAACTGAACTGTTAATTAGCAGTGCACTTGGTTTTCCTTTCACCATTATCCATTCAAGAACATCCTGCATTGCATGTTTGAGATATTGTGTAGATATGTGCAGGTGAAAGCAATATATTGATAGAGGACTATTGAACAAGGTACTTTCTTATTTGCCTTAATGTTAAGAAATTTATTTCCTCTATACTTGGCTCTAGTATTTCTCTATGGTCTTTATTCAGGTGAGCGCTTCCCCACAATCAACGCCTGGACAGATTGCTGCTGTATTAAAGCTGGGTTGTTTTTCTTGGACAAACTGCTGGTTTACTTCTCTGAGTGATGTTATTTTAAATTAAAGTGAATAATTTGATTTCAAAACTGAGGTTTCCAATACAAATATGCTGCAATAAAAGAATCTAAAAGGCAATGGAAAACAAAACAATGTGCTGTTTGGGAATATGACAGGCAAATCACAGTATGTAGTTACACTTTCTAACAAACTGTTTCACTGCCTATTTTGATTGTTTAGACACAAGAGTTTTTCCTAAATCCTTAGTCAGTGTGTAAACAAGCATTCTGTCATACCATTGAATCAAGTATTTACTAGTTTTCTGTTTTGAAACTAAAATATAGTCAGGTTCTTACTTGAAAGGATTGTCAGGGCTTTGCAAAGAGGCAGAAAGATAGTGATTCTTTCGGCAGAGCTATGAAAAATGAAGCACAATTTAACAATTGTTTTAGTTGTGACCATAAGAGAGCTGAACTTTTCAGGTTAGGGGAGTACTCCTAGGGAAGTACATTTAGGGATATTGTAAGTGTCATCAGTTTGAAGAATTCAGATTTTAATTTCTGAGTCCTAGAGTTTTATGTTATTAAAAGCTGGGTTTCAAATTTTCATATAAACTACTGCTTGCCTAGAAACCCAGTAATTTTCCAGCTGAAAGCTCTTTCTAGAATAGGATTTATGTAGATAACAACTATCACATTTCTAAGCAATTTCACAAGTAATTAAATATAGTTGGATGAATTTAGTTATGTGGTCCATTTTGAAGTCAGCATAGGACTTTTTAGAAAGTAATGGAGCAGTGTATAATTTAGCAACTAAGAAAGATGACCATTATTTTGCATGGAAAGTCTGAGAATTATTTTTAGTGGATTTTTTTTGTTATAAGAGCACAGGAGGTGCTTTATAATGCACAGTCCATGGCACATTGCTGATGCTGTAATTGGCAGGGCCAGTTCTACAATGGTGTAGCTCCTCAGAACTGAATGATAATTAATTTCAGAACATTCTTTCTAAAATAAAGAAGGAAATGCATCTCTTCTCTAGGAAGCTTGAGACATTCTGAAAAATTCTGCTGTAATCAGTGAAATCTTTTGTGTTACATTTTCTTTCACCTGGAGATACAGAGGTGTTACATAAACTTTTGTATTCTGCAAAATTTTTGATGATTGAGTGTAATTTCCATGTTATTCTGATCATGAATGTTCTCTCAATATTGTCATGATCCATTTGAGCACTAGGTTCTGAATTTTCAATCTAGTCTGCTTATAATATATGTAAAATATATATAAACAGGCAAATTAGAGTCAGCTACATATAGGATGGGGAACAAAAGATTAAAATAGTATCTTGGAGGTGAATTGTAATGCATTTGTGCTAAATTTTCTCAGTTTAAACAAAACAAAACAACAGTAACAATTTGGTGATGGATTATGGTCTATGAGTTCTGACGGTGCTCTGCTTCAAACCTGGCACATCAACAAATTGGAAGCTATGAAAATATTGCCACTCTTTAGTGAAGATTTTTCATTTGGTTTGCTACAATTCCTGCCACAATTATTTCTAGAGCTGAAACCAATATGCATATAGCCTATATATGCTATATGCAAGATAATGGGTTTAACACGATATTGGTCAAGAACATTTTTTTTCTAAATATTCTTCCTGATGAGTTCCTGAGACTTTTTTACGTTTAGTTCTACTCATCCTCAAGTATTCAAAGATGGAGCTGTTGAAGGAGAGATAACGAATTTTAGTTTCTTACCTGGAGTAATTAAAATTCAGTCTCTCAAGTAGACAAATCTTAGATTAAGCTCAGATGTGCAAATAAGAATGGCTATGTCACATTATATCATATTTATGATTGTTCTTAAAGAATATAGTTTGCCTGCTTATTTCCTCTTTTAAACATTTATACAGCTCTCAAATGTTTTTAAGTTTTTCCAATGTTCTATTCTCATTATGAAGACCTACTTGGAAGTACTTTGATTTGGCAATTCTTCAGCAGAGCATTTATTTTAACAATTCCAAATTCCAGTAGTTATTTTCACACATAACATAGAGTTTTGGATTCTAGAATCTCCTTTTTTTTTTCTTTTTTTCTTCATTTTAATTGCAGTATGGAAACGTTAAATAAAAGCCCTATTCGTAGTTTTACATTGTCATATACATTGCATGTACTGTATCCTTTCTTCAGAATTACTGAGATGGTAATGATTTTACAGGAAAATTGTGCTGTAATTGCTACAGCTGTTGTGCTAATGCATTTATGTCTTGCTCTGTCTTTTGAATGTAAAATTCTTTTAGTGAAAATAGATTTGTTGAAGCTGTTTATTTAGTAAAACGTCATCTGAATGAAGGTCGTGGTATTTTTTCTACAACATTTTCGGCAGGCTAAAGTAACTCAAGTTATTTTAATACTTTATTCAGTAGTCTGCAATAGTTCATAATACAAATGTTTGTATGTTTTACATTTCACAATTTTACCGCAACAAATTCAGATCTGTACTTTGTTCCTCAGAACCCATGATACATTTTAGAAACAGAATTCAAGATAAATTGGCTTTGTCATCCCATCTGGAAGGTGTAGTTATGTATTAAAAGTGTAACTCTTACGTTCTAGTACTTCAAGTATTAAAGTTTAATTATAAGTAGGAAAGTAGGACTTTTAAACCAGATGACAAGTTAGAGCTTGAATTGAAGTGGGATCATACTGTTTTTTATGTTAGTTGTTGTATTGACCCATTAGGGCAGCTGAACCAACTACCCTGATACATCTGATTGATTTATAGCATAACTGCACTTACGCATGACCTCTAATGTTGTTCTGTCAATCCAGTAGAAATCCTCCTACTCGAAGGTATCTCGAAGGTGAATCAGGTTGTTTTGGCAGTATTGGGTTGAATATGTATTGTTACACATGTGTTTGTCTGATGGAGTGGAGGGAAGAAAAACATTTCTAGAAGAAGGGGCACAGAGAGATGCCTGAGGCACCACATCTGACCGTATTCTTAGGTTCAGTACAAGGGGCTACCACTTCAAAAAACTTTACTTATGTAATATATTTTCATGCACATCCTTCTGTAACCTCTGTTGCCTTAATATAACGTCTCAAAATACCTGTAACTATTAAACAAATTAAGAAGTTGCCAGAAGCGCTAGCTGTAAAGGTTTGGCTGCATCAAAGAACATCAAGAACATTAATTACTTTTTATATGATAGCTTGTTCTTAATGTTTTTTCAAAGGACTTTCTACCTTTTTGTGTGTTGTTTTCAAAGGATGAAAACATTTGTATCAACATTCTTCAACCTAGATTTTCTGTCCCAAGGAATGAGATATTCAGCATGTGGATTCAGGAGGGATGTACCAATGACTTCAGGGCGAATGAAAAGAGAGGTAGAATAAAAGAAATAGTAATGAGAGATCCATTTCCAACCCCTTATTCTGTGATAATGGGTAAGTTGATAAGATACCACTGCATGGGAAAATTGATCTCATCTATGAGTTTCAAGGGTAACTAAAGCAAAATGTAGTTTCCAGCAGTACTAAGCAGTGGAGGGAACATGAGAAGATGACAAACACTTTCAGACCATTAAATTTATCTATTTACTGACAAGAGAGAATCCATTTGCTGTGCTGTGTGATGAGATCAAATATTTAAAGAAATATTAAAATATGATATACTTAATTGATCATATTAAACCAGTATAGCTCATGTGAAGGGGGAGAGGGTTTGTGGAATAATACTATCATCTGGAGAAATGTCTTCTAGCGGGATCTCTTTTAAAACAGTAAATATCTCTCATGGCTCTGTGATCATCCCTGGGGCAGAAGTATGGGAGATGCAGTTGTGGTGGTTGGGAGCTGTGAAGCAGGGCTAAGAGAGTTCCTCTGAAGATAGTGAGATGTGCCAGGCCTGCATTCCTTTGATAATTTCCAATGGTATGGAGGTTTGCATACAATTTTCTTTCTGGAATGTAGAGCCAAAACTCATATGTAAGTGTGTTTCAATCTTTAGATATATCTTTCTTCTGCCATGTATTATTTAAAAAAAAAGTAATAGAGGAGACTGCTTTGGAAGATTTAGAGACCTAACTTCTTCCTTTTAGCCGCTTCACTGATCTCAAACCTGCTGTCTGCAGGAAAAATAAGGCTTTTTAAATGGCTATGGGGCAGTAAGGGCTATGTGCCTTTTCTGTGTGTTTATCGCATCGTAAGATGTACTGAAAATGTTCCATCATCTTAAAGCATGATTTTGGCAGGTGATGTGTTTACATTTGATTTCCAAGTTTGTTGATGATAGTGAATTTCGCTAGATGATGATGAAGACTTTGAGACATACAGACTGTTCAAGTATTTGGCAACCTGATGGTGAAGTAGCTTTAGCTAGTGCTCTGTGTAATGTATATCCAGTTCAGGGGAAATGCATAGATTAAATCATAATGTTCAGACAAAAATAAATAATCAGCAAAAGCCACTAGAGGGTAATTTGCGATTTACAAATTAGTCATATAGATTGTGAATTATTTATCTTTGATTTCATGGATTGAAAAGGGAATATCGTATAATGGAAATGGACATTGAAGCAATAGAAACAGTCATAGAGTTCAGGGTAAGGAAAGACTAGTTGGTTAATTGTTGGATATAATAGAAGACAGGTAAAACACCCAAATGCACGTACATAGTAAGTATTTGAAGTTTGAGGATTTTTCTGTTAAGCTTCTACCTGGAGAGCAATTGAACAGAGGAACCAAATTAGCACCGATGATGGTTCATTAATAGAAGTCAGAGAAAACTTTGCAAGACGCTTAAAGCTTGGCTGGAATAGGTTTCCTCCTTGGCCGTGTGTAAAGAAAGGTGAGAGAAATTCACAGGTGCGAGAATTTGTGCTGATGACATGCATTGACTCTAATGGTGAAAGTTACTTTTGGGTAAGGATGAGTAACCAGGGAGAGGTGAGAGAGACAGCAAGGAAGAGCAGGAGCAACAGGATCCCAGATGAGCCTCCTCTTCTGGGGTCTCTCCAGAGCAGCAGGTGGTGGTGATGGTGAAAGGTTATCTACCTGCAAATAGCAGACCTTTGGTCTTACTGAGCTTAAGACACTAAGGCTTCTTAGGCACTTGCAATTTGTTTGATCAGATTTGTCAAAAATTATGCAAAAATTCAAAAATGCCTTAGAGAGCTTGGGTCAGTTTATGGTTTCAGGTGGAAACTGTGTAAGACCCCATGGCTTTCTGTGGTTTCAGCTCGGTGCTAAAGAAAACTTAGGAATTTTCACTAAATTTTGACTAAGCCTTTAAACACACTTGAACCTGTTACTAAATGAGACTTGAAGGATAATATTTGTACAGTATTAGAGTGTTAAATAATAAGTTTATAGGATGAGTAAGGTAAAACAAATTGAAGCCTAATAGAGAATGCCTGCCTGAAGAAAAAACATTTCATCTTGCATAAACATGATCAATATCTAGAAAACCAAGAGACTTCTATCATCATGAGAATGCAGAATATTATCATTAAGAAAGTGTAAATTTCAGTGTGTGTTCCATAGCTGCAGAGCTATTTTAATTCTTCAATATGAGATTGAAGTTTTGGTATATCAAAATGTTGACTGAATTACCAGCATATTCAATATTTATTTTTTAGTGACTGAATCATAATTACAGATCAGTGTGTACCACTCACAGTGCTTAAAATAAGCATGAAATGAATGTGATTTGTGAAACCCTTAGCAACCGCAAGGCTTCCTGCGCATATGCTCAGACACAGCGGTGACTGAGAAGTAATTTCATAAAACACATTTAAAGCACTAAGAATGTGATATATCTTTTTTGCATTTCTCAGTATCAGAGTTTAATGAGAGACATCACCTCTAATTAGAATAAATACTAGGTAATTACATTTGAAACTGCATTTTTTTATGATTTCAGGGAAGTGAAACACACATCAAGGTCTGAATCAAGAGCTGTCAGTTCTAATCCTTGCTTTCTACTGACATACTGATCTTGTCTTGACTGGCAAAATGTCCCTGTATCAATATTTTTTTCCCTACCGTAATGTAAAAGAACTTGAAGTAAGGGTTTGTAATTTTAAAGCCATATTAGTTGGTCACTGTTTAACTGCAGGAAGGAGAAAGGGAACAGGAATGGCTGTCACTCCTGCATCTTTATTACCTTACTCTGGGTTTTTCTCCAGTATCTCTCATCCTCTTATATGTTCAGTTCTAGAATTTTATAGCCAAACACGATGAATATTATAACTGTATGTAGGCTTTCCCTTTTTCATAGTCAGTATTTACCTTCACAAAACAAAAGAAAAAGAATTATATCCTTTGTCACAGTAAAAGATTTCCAGTAATCTATATATTATAATTTTTTAATTATAATGTAATATTGAAAAAGTGAGGGCATTTGCATGGTTAATTGACATTATTACAATTTGGTTTTTTATTCCTTATTTATGCTAATTAAAAGTATTTGTTGGGGTACTGGTGTATTTAGGTAAACGTTTATTTTATACATGCGTATTCTGAATAGAGAAGTGTAAAATTCAAATGTTACCAATTCACATTAATAATAAAGAGAATTTTTGGAAATTTATGCAGGGAATTTTAGAATTCAAATGAAATAATGTTAAGTTTTATTTGTTATGCCTTTTTCAAGATAAAGTTTTGCCATTACATTTTGGATCTCTCCTAATTCAGATGTTTTCCTGAATCTCAAACTTGGATTCTGAGATTGGGCTTTTCTAAATAAATAAGCCAAACTTATTGTTAATGATTTGGAGTTCCAGGATATTGGACCTTTTTTTAGAGTGGTCATGTATCAGTGAGGATATAACTTCTGCCTTTGAAAGCTGAGGAGCTGCTAGGTGAGCAATGCTTTCTATAGGTTGTGAAATTTATTCAACTGATTATTACAAGAATCTCTACTGGTAACAAAACTGATTTCAAGTTTTAATTCTAAATAGTTTTAGAGGGAAATTTCTTACTTTCCTGAAGTTTTTAAAAACTAGTGGTGTTTAAATTGTGAGTAAGTATATTGTCACTCTCATCCTCCTTACATTTAATTTCATATTACGTATCAGCCCACTTTTGGTTTGCAGTGTTCATTTAGAGGGTCAATTCATTTGTATAATAAAGATTACAATTATCCACTTAATTTTCTTATTCAGTATTAAATAATTTAAACAAAACATGAAACAGCTGTTTACAGAAAATAATAATTTGTTCTGTCCTTAGACTTTTTAACACATTGTCATTATTTGCTCATAATCTTCTCAAGGAATTAATAAATTTGGCACACAGTTAGGTTTCTCTCAACTAGTTTGTGGTTACATAATGATTTACAACATGTAACTGGAATTGACTTAACAAACACAGATAATTTTTCACTGGCATTGTGATTATTGAATTTTAATAAGAATATTTATCTGCAATTAACATTAGCTCAATGGTGGGGGAACTCAGGTGACAGATAAAGGCCGTCTTTGGCAAAGGAGATGCAGGATCTTTTTTCTTTCAGGTTCAGAAGTTAACTCGAGGCTGAATTTTCCTATGCTGGTTCTTTCAGACCTTTAACTCTCATTCTCAGTGATCACTGGTAATTTTCCCTTTGAAAAGGAAGAGGCAGTCTTTAAAATCTGAAACTGAAATTGCCCAACTCATCTACCTCTCTACCTTGAAATCTCCCTTCTTAAGTAATCCCACTCCAGCACCATTTTTGTTACCTTTTAAATCTATGTTTAGAACAATTATTCAGTAAATGTATTTCCTTCTTGAACTTACCTTGATTCCATAGAAGAAAATATTTTCTCACGATAATATTGCAAAAAGCCTTTTTAAAGCACTGTTTCCTTGTCTTCCTTTTTTTTTCACCTGTATCTACTGAAACTGTCATAGGAAGCCTTCTCAAATAACCTAAAATCTATCCTCAGTTATTTTGGTACTACCCCTGAAATTTACAGTAGATTTATCAAAACTTTAATTAAAATATGGGATAAACAGAAAATTTTAAGGGGAAGGAGGAAACAATTGACTTGTGATTTTGATATTGTTAATCATGAACATACTGCTTCAACTTCTACTAAAATGCTCATTTTCTCCTGGTTTTTGCTGAGTGGACCTCAAAGCTCATTGCCCATGGTTGGACATCGGTGTCGGCTGCACAGGGCAATGAGGGAAACACTGGTCCTGGTAAACTCATAGACGGCACTGTTGAAATAGGTAGGAGCAGAGTGTATCTGGATTGTCCATAAAAGCATTTAATATCACAGCATTGTTCATGGTGTTTACCCAATATGACAGAAGATGGTCCTCCACCCACTCCCTTTATTTATTGCAGATGTCACTTTATCCTTTACAAACCAGGGCTGATAGGTTTAAAATGTGGTTTTCAGTTCTTTTTTTTCTTTCTAAATCTCTTTCTATCATGTTGTGTCAGATTAACTCTGCACACAATTTTCTTCACTCCTTAAAAATGTTGAAAGAATCCATTTTTCTATTTCACAAAATAGTCCCTCTATTTTTTTTCTTGTTACTGTCTGTAATTTCTTAGTGACATAGTTCACAGGCAAGGTGATAAAACTAGCTCCAATTTTAAGTGGCATTTCAGGTTTTTCTCATGTTTGTTTTCAATTTATAAAGCTTAATTAAACAAATAAGTAAATATAATCCTGTCCAATACAGCTGAAGTAATAATTCTTTTTTGTTACTTTTCCTTTTCCTTCTTATAGTTTTCTGTGTCTTCTGGAATGCTGGGCTATGAATATTTTAACACTTGTTGGTTTGTCTTATAAATTGACCTATTTATCCTTTACTAAAACGTTAGTTTCATTACTGAAATACCAGGTCTTAAGCGCTGTGACTATTTCGCTTTAATATGTTGAGTGTATACAGATCTTTCATATACCCTTATAATCCACTTAATTTTGCTGTGTTCGAAGTACATTTTTCTAACTTTTAAGGTAGACCTCAAGATCAGCACCTGACAAGTGTCTGATCAGCAACACTATGGGGTATTTTATTGCTGTGTTCCCAACTTCCTAGTGGGAGATTATAACGTAAATACAACCATTTTTTTGTTGGAACAGCAGAGATTAGGGGTCACTGGGCACAAGGTGCCACAGAGGACATATGAATTAAATATTGGGGGAAATAATCCACTGCATGGCTGGTTAAACATAGAAACTTGTTGCCCACAGAATTTATGAAATCACCATGCATTCAAAACTTGAGTGGAAATGCCCCTGAGAAATTTGATCTAACCTTGAAGTTATACTTTGAGCAAGAGCTTGGATCAGGTGGAGGTCTCTTCCAACCAAATTTGTCCCATGGTTCTGTGATAGACTTGCACTGGGTCAGCTACAGACACTCTTGAGGACTTGGATGACGTTGCCACTGCTCACCACTGATCATCATGTATGGATTTTGTTCCTTTGAGATTCTGTAACCTCTTCAGAATCACTTTAACTTTGCCTGAACAGCTTTTCCAGATTGCCTGGTCTGTTATTGGGTTCTGTATTCCTCCTAGAATATGAACTATAACTACTAGGCAAGTTATATTGCTTTACTACCACCTATGCAGTGAGATATTGCAAGGTCATTGTAGCTTAAAGGTTCGTTTCCTCCTGCAAGAATAAAAATGATCCCACATATCTGTCATTTGGTTTGTGCCCTGAGAAAACACAGAACCACTGGAAATCATAGGATTTTAAGCCGCTTTGAACTAATGTTGTTCTACCATAGCCTGCCGCCTTTCTGTGAAATGTTGCATTTTTAGAATTCATTTATGCTTCCACGTTGGAAAGAACGGTTCGGAGACATGCTCAGTCAAACATGGAGGGAACAGTGCAAATGGTAGAACCACCTTACAGCTATTTACAAGTAGTGTATGATGCTGCCAGGCTCACTGGGGCATTTTGGCATTGGTGCTCAGGAGTAGTTGTATGTGTGTTTGTGTGCATTAGTGAGGAGCAGATACCCCAGGAGAGTAACAGCATGTGCTTTGTGTACTGCAAGGTTAGTGTGTATGAATTAGCTTCTTCAGTCTACAGGTACCTACTGGAACTGCCTCCCCATGCATGTGGTTATTTCTGTGTAGGAGTTGCATTCCTACGGTATTTTATCCACCCGCTTCACTTCTCTAAGAAATTTTTCTAACACTGTGTTGGATATGCAACGCAAAGTGAGAGTCTTATTTATGTCATGTTCTATGCTAATTTGAATTGAATCAAGACTTTGAAGAACTGAGGAGGCTTGTCTTAAAACTTCATTTGCTAAAATTATCTTTGCAGGCTTGGACGTAATTATTCTTAGTCCAAATGAGTATAAAGAAAAAACATGAAAATTGTTTTATGACAGAACTGTACTTTGCAAGTTTATGAGAAATTTGGTTTGAATATCACTGCATTTTTTTAATTCATACCTTTCAATTAGTACCAATCAACTATTGTATATGCTCATTGAAAATAATATATAGTATATACAAAATATTATTCTTTGACATATTCTATATTTTATATATACTCTTTTACATCACAAGTATGACTTCTTTTCCAAAAATAGAATCAGCTGAGTGCTTACTCAATTTTAATCCACTTTTTAAGTAAATGCTTGTTTCAATTTTTTCACATTTCATACACATAAAAAAGATTATTTCATGAAAATTAAGTTAAAACAATGATATAGATTTAATTACAGATACATCTTAAGTGATACAAAACTTTAGATTATTTCAACTCAGAGGTGTAGCACAGAAAGGGAATACTCATGCTTCTTTACGCATCCATTTAGTCACAGCTATACAGAGTTACTTACAAAGTTTTCATTTCATTCCAAAGCTGTGCCTACCCTGTTAAGTTGAGCAGTGTCAGAAGTGTTCTCCTCATCAGAGAGTTTAGGAAAAATCTGGTATTCAAAGTTTGTATTAATGTATTGCTAAAGAGGCGTGAGTTGATGTATTACAAAATCCCCTTTGGGTGTATCCGTGTTTGTAATGTAAAAGAATGTTCTCAGAACTAAAAGTAAAAGCACACTTGGGAAATATTTGCATTTTTCTAATGCCATAGACACCACCTTTTGTCTGGTATAATGATGAATTTTCTGTAAATACAGAAACAATGGAGCTCCACTTTAGCTCACACTAATAAAAAATACAAATTCTACAGCAAAAAACTACTGGAGATCTAAATAAAAGTTGAAGACATTTAAATGAAATAAATTCAGTGTATAGTGGATATTAAAAAATGTTATCAACTTTCTAAGCAGAGAAAAACTATAGTCAGACAACTTGCAAAGTTTTATTTTTTATTAAAACAAAATGACTTGGACATAATTATAATGTCACAAATTAATATAAGATCTCTCTGATGGTAGTTACTGAGTACTCTCTTGACTTGGAATGTATATATCTTTCCTTAATAGAACTTCAAATATTGCAAGTTGTAAAAACATACAGCTGGTCATTCTGCATTCTAAAACCATACTTTTTTCAAAAAAGACAAGTGATGCAGTGAAAGTCTCTTGCCTCTGCATTGGCTATTGTGTTGGTTCCAATATTTTAAATTGAAAATGCAGTCAGGAAAATTTGTTATAAACAGTGCACTGATATTTTTATTTTCCTTTCCACAGATTAAGATGCTTGGTAAAGCAGCTGGAGAAGGGTGACATTAATGTGGTGGATCTAAAAAAGAATATTGAATATGCAGCATCTGTGCTGGAGGCAGTGTATATCGATGAAACCAGGTAAGTCTGGGGGGAGGAAGAAAATGAAAGGATGTTTGAAATCGTGTTTTAGAAATTTGGTCTTTGCATGCAATTATAACTGATTTGCATGCAAATATAACTGCTCAAGGTCTCTGCAGAAGTATTTTATGTGGCTCTTCAGTCTTCTAGTGACAAGGTTAAAGCAAGTAAGATTCCAAAGGTCAGCTGTAACCGTGTTGTCTGGAGGGTTTCCTTAGTTTCCATCTCTCTCACTTGTCAAATGCCCACAGTGTAAAGTCATAAAAATTTTCTGAAGGATGGATTTGATTTCCCCCAGAGGCCACATACCAATAATCATGCTGAGGACTGTATCATTGAAAAAAATGAATTGTTTTGGAATGAGATGCTCATGGAGATGAGTCAGAATATTATAATCTGCCTGTAAATACATAAGTTTATGAAAAGCTGTGATTTATTTTATAATGTCTGATGCTTTGTTTATGTTTATTGTTACTGGCAGTATTATTGGCAATCATCTTTAATGTGGGTTGACTCCAATTATAATAAATTAGAAGTTCTAAGTATTTGGCTGCTTGAGTTTTAAGATATGTGCTATATTGAAGTTAACTAGCTAACTTAGAGTTTTTATTTCAGTGTGGTGGCCTCTTTAATTTTTTTTATAAGCAGAATGGTTTTGTAAAGATGTCTGCCAAAACTTCTTCAATACTACTGGAGCATGGAATGTATGCCGCTGTTCCATACTACATTTAGGAAGTCTGCCATTGTACTGATTATTTCATGGACCTAACTTGCTCTCTCTCTCTGTTTGCCCTCCTCTCTTGCAAATCTGCACATTGAATACAATGCTTTACATAGTACTCTAAGTTTCTCTGTTTCTTTTCCTTCGATCCATGTGATTCACACACAAAACCTTGCCAGTCAGGAATTTGGAGCGTCTGCTACTGGGCAATAGAAGCCTACCCTTTTGAAAATAGAAGAATGAAAAAACCAGCAAATGAAGCTGGTGCAAGTGGACAATTTTGTAGTGATTATATTACAGACTAGGTTGGCAGGATCACTTTTACTGATGTCCTGCTCTTAGAGTGCATGCATTTCCAATTACATAAAAAAGATGACCTGAGCAGACACTACAGTTCTCAGGACCACTTTCAAAAGTGTTGCTAGCGATCCCAAGTTAAGGACATAACTTGAAAAGCATCAAGGTTTCAAAAGTGCTCGTATGTCATGAAAATGCTGACAGATACAGTTAAATTAAGCTTAACTGAGCTGACTTGGGCAAAACATTTTGTGTGATTTCCAAGAGACCTGGGCTTTGTGAGAAAATGGAATGAATTTAAATTAAGTATTTTTTAATACTTGTAGTTAATATACCACTGTGGATATATTTATATCAGTTTTTGCTTGCTGACTTAGGTTAATTAAGCTTCTTTTGCAATGAATCAAGAGTTGATGTCTGGTAGTTAAATTAATTCATAGTCATACTGGTAGTCAAATTAATACAAGTCCTTAGAAAGACAGAACTTTGGTCTCATATTACAACAATAGAGGCCATAAAATTTTATTTTTTATAATTGTTCTCAATCTAAATCTCGTTGGCACATCTCACATGCTCAGCAAACTTTGGAAGACCACAGTCCTCTCTCCCACATGTTATGGGATATTGTGTTGCCATCAGTTGTCAAAGCATAAGCATGTATTTTGTATTAATAACCATGGGAGCTGCGTCAAAGCTGCACAGGGGGCAAGAATATGAACCAACAAGAATATGGAAGGATTTTTCCTTCCATACATCTTCCAAACACTGTGGTTAAATCAGTATAAAATCATAGCTTTTTCTCAAGAGCAGCACGAGGACTATGAAAATAATGTGAGATTTATTTAGTTTCTAAACTGAGGCCTTAGAGGAAATGAAAAATATCATTACAATGAGGAATCCAGCCTTTATGGCTCTGTGTGGGAACATCAAGACAAGTTACAGATATTCCATACACAAAGAAAGCCAATACACCTGAAAATACATAGGCTTTGACAGCAACAAGTTTTTACTATAAACAAATATTTAAATAAGCTAATTGCCCTCATAGAACTTAACAGCAGGATTGACCTACATGAAAATAAACATATATAATTTTATAGAGGTTTGAAAGATTTTCATAGTCCTTGGGCTATTTTGTTAATTCTATGGACATTATGAACTCGTAGCGGTTCATGTTCAAAAATTCTGCTTCAGTATATAGACAAAGCTTTTCCTCTTCCCTAGCTTCATGCACAACATTGTTTAATCTTATTTATTTACTGCAGCCAATATTTTGCAGAACAATCTGAATTTTTTACTGTGCTAATTCAGAAAGGAAATCAAACCTGAGATAGGTACCTTGCTTTGTTCTAATTTATTGAATAATTTTCTCCTCCGATGTAACGTTGAAATGACTTTGTAAACCTATCAAATTTTGGTAGCATTCTTTATATGAATATACATTAAACATGTAGTTTATGTATATCTTTCCATACCAATAGCTATATTTGTGAAGTATATGTATGTAGACATATAAAACAAACTTCCTTGCCCATTGTGCTTGTGGTTTGAGCTAAAGTAGTGTCATTTTTCTAACTTCAGCTAAGTCTCATCTAAATATCTTCATTTTCTGAAAGTTAACTGCATGTTTTTCAGTCAATGTTTCTATCTAGCAGCGTTAACAAGAGGCACTGGTACACAAAAAGACCATGGCTTATACTTGTTCCTATAGAAACCAAGCCTGTAAGTCAAAGAGGTGAAAAAAGTCACACCTGCAAGGAGGGGTGGACAGGATAGGTGACCCCAAACTGACCAACAGAGTATTCCATCCTATATACGTCATATAACTGAGTGATCATGAGGTTGTTACTCTCTTTTTCAATGACCAATGTCTGGTGAGGACCTTGTTTGTCTTGTTTGCTCCTGATCCTGGATTCATGCGTTCCTGAATCCAGTTCCTGTGGTTAGCTCTCTCCTGCCACGGGCCCGTTCACAGACTTGCTCTCCAGCATTTGTGGTGACATATAGACGTTGAAGGATGGGGGCATGATTTCATATGTTTCTATATTTGTATGTATTTTATTATTTTAATCATCACTACTATTATTATTATTGTTGTTTTTGTTATTGTTATTACTACTACTACTATTACTACTACTACTACTGCTATTTTATTAGAGCTGTTTTAGTATAGTTTCCAGCCCACAAGTCTTTTTCCTCTGATTTGCCTTTCCCTGGGGATGGGGGAGGAATGGAATCGGGAATTCAATTGCTCAGTTTTAGTTGCTGAAATTAGGTGGGCCAGACTTAAACTGTGACACCATGTTACTTATGCTATAAGTAATAGTTAAAAGTGTAATTACTATAATGAAACTTTTCAACTTTTATTCTCTTACTTTTAGTGTTTTGCATTTTATACCCCATAGTCTTCATTTTGGTTACAGTATCTGATTTAATTTTTAATTTCTGTTCCTTTGACTATTGCAGTCATTGACTCCATGAAATTCAGACTCAGAGTGTTGCGATTTTTGAACCTCAGTGGTCTTTGTCTATACTAAGGTTATAGGCTGAACCTCTGCTACTTAGTTGGAAAATATTATGTATGGTGTTCTTCTAAATTTTGACACCTATTAAAACCATAAATTATGATATTTATTGCATGGCTGAAAGAAACTGTAGTCTCCACCTGTATTTTCATAGTAAACTCTTGCATGGCAAACTGCAAAGATCATCACATTTTAAATAGCATGAGCAGTATTCTGTAATCTAAATTTGCAATAAAACATTTTAAGATAAACACATAGAGAAGATCTCTCCAGCTTCTAGGAAGCTAATTCTTAAGGAACAGAAGCAGTTTATCTTTGAGTTAAATGGCAGTGGATGCTGGAATTTAGCTTGTGTGGTTACGTTTGTCCTCATTCCCTCCAAAGAGTACAAGTTCTTTGTCCTACACAGAGCTGCCACTGTTGGAAGTCTGAAATGAAGTTAATTGAACTCATTAGCAGATTAGAAATAATAGTTTAGAACAGGCAGAATGACCCATTCCTGCTGAGCCTGAACATGCACTTTTATACATTGCAAAGTTCAAATGACTTAATTGAATTTCCTAGGTATGAATTGCTGTATGGATAAAAGTGATGGCTATAGTATATGGCAATAGGAGTTAATACACCAAGTAAAGCAGTGAGAAAACCATCTGAGTATAGATTACTTCTGTTAACTAAGTCCCAGAAGGAAGTTGCGTGGTTTCCAGGATATAATAGTTCCTGAAATTTGGCCTGTAAGATAGAAAATTTTATGATGCCTGGTTCTACAGGGTACAAAGTATTGCAAGCTTAGGAACAAAAGTTTGGTACAGAGTTTCTGCAACTGCCATGGAAATACCTGTGCGTTTTATTTCATGCCTATTCTTGAGGCCTGGATTTTGTCCTGTTGAATTTATTGACCTATTGCTTACATATCCAAACAGAGGAAGACGTCAGCTTCAACCAGCCACCTAAAACTGAATCCTCTCTGTTATGTTCTCTTCTTTGCCACTTCAATATCAGTTAAGAGAAGGCCCTCTTAAGTATCTCTATAGTCAGTTTAAGAATAGCAGCTAACAGAGAGTTGGTTAGGAGCATCCTCCTAGCTCATCTTTCCATGATGACATACATCCTATTCAACACCATAATAAAATGATCTTGCCAATGGTCCCACACCTATTGCAGAAGGTCCTTCTACAATTCTTCACAGGCACAAAGATGAAAAAAGCAAAATGAAAACTAAGGTCAATAAAAAGATTCAAGTACGAGGTATCTCACAGAGCATGTTCAATAAAGTGCCCAAGGATCAAGGAAGATCCTAGCTCTGGAGAAGTGTTTGTGCTACTTAAAAATTAAATCTCAGACATTAGTCTAGCAAAACTGCTTTTCTCTTTATAAGCCTGAGCAGTTCCCATTTCTTACAGTAGGAGATTCCTATTTTTTTCCTGTATATTGTTACTTCATTTGAGTTGATTAGTCTGTATCATTCTATAAAGTTGTGTGTGCACAGAGAAGTACATGCAAATATGTAAGTTGACAGCACCTTGAATCTTTATCTGTAGTGCAGCAGTCAGCTGGAAATGGGCTGTAGAAAACAAACCCTTTAGCAGAGTATGAAGCAGTTTTCTGAGGTCCTTTACTTTAGTCTGCTCCTCAGTTGCTCTATGCTATAGTCTTTTATCTAAGATAGCGTTTTTAAAACTATGTACACATACTCATTTCCATCCATGCTCATTCTCAGACTATATGCAGTTGCGTTGAGGGGCATGCAACAGGTTTTATTTATGGAGTCTTGAGAGCAGACCCCTAAAAAATAGGGAGAGGTGGTAGGGATAATTTTCCAAAATCACAAATATCCCATATGAAAGGTTCTGAGCTGATGGAATGTTGGAAAGCACAGAGAAATCAGACATACTACGTACTGTTTACCTATGAGCTTAATTATATGTGGCCTTAAATCAATTAACCATCTTGTTTAACAAGCCCTTTTTAAGACTGCTGCATCTCTCTGTGCTGAATAGTTCTAAGCTGCACAAACACTTCCATGAAAGAAATGTAGTGCTTTGGCAGCTGAAGCAGTGGTTCACTGTCAGCTGAAAATAATCAGTGAAACTCTCCCTGTTCCAGCCCCTCAGTGGATCTCCTCTGTGGAAGAAGTTTAAACTTACTCAATAGGTGTTATAAATAATTCTGACAAATCTTGCAGAATTTTCTCCATTAGTACCTGCCACTTGGCTCAAGGTAGTGGAAGAAGGATATTTAGAGTCAAACAGGAAATAAATACAGCCTGATAATTCAGTCATTCAGCTGTTCTGTTCCTTGTAAACACAGCTCTTTGTTCATGCTAACTGAGAAGAAAATAAGTCAAATAAAATCTAGATGGAAATTTCAGGATTAAAAAAATATATATATTCCAAAGCCAAGTAAAACAAAAAACTTAAACTTCTTGTGGAAGTTGGGCAGAAAGGGACCTGGGAGTGCTGGTTGACAGGAAGCTCAACATGAGCCAGCAATGTGCCCAGGTGGCCAAGAAGGCCAATGGCATTCTGGCCTGCATCAGGAATAGTGTGGCGAGCAGGACCAGAGAAGTTATCGTCCCCCTGTACTCAGCACTGGTCAGGCCTCATCTTGAATACTGTGTACAGTTCTGGGCCCCCCAGTTTGGGAAAGATGTCAGGATGCTGGAGTGTGTCCAGAGGAGGGCAACGAAGATAGTGAAGGGGCTGGAGCACAAGCCCTATGAGGAGCGACTGAGGGAGCTGGGGCTGTTTAGTCTGAAGAAGAGGAGGCTCAGGGGAGACCTAATTGCTCTCTACAACTACCTAAAAGGAGGTTGTAGTCAGGCAGGGGTTGGTCTCTTCTCTCAGGTGAACAGTGACAGAACTAGAGGGCATGGACTCAAGCTTCGTCAGGGGACGTTTAGGCTTGATGTTAGGAAAAAGTTCTTCACTGAAAGGGTGATTGGCCATTGGAATGTGCTGCCCAGGGAGATGGTGGAGTCGCCGACCCTGGAGGTGTTTAAGGGGAGACTGGATGAGGCACTGAGTGCCATGGTTTAGATGATGGGTTGGTGTTGTGTTGGGTTATAGGTTGGAGTTGATGATCTCAGAGGTCCTTTCCAACCTTGTGATACCGTGAGAACATTTTAATGTTTTCTGGATAAAATCAGAATATCTTATTCCCATTATGATCTTATTACATTTTTCAAATGCCTTAATATTTTAGAAAATGTACTTTATTTCAGGAGGATATTTATCTGTGTTGTTTCAATTCCATACATATTTTTTAATTTGTTTTAGGCTGTAAAATGCCCTTTTAAAAGGCCTTAACCTCTTGAGAGCTTCTAACTTAGAAGAAAGAACGTTTCAGTATTGTATGAATAGGTGTGTTGTGTATAGCTGGCAATTTCTTTAAGCATCTTTGATTCAACAAGAGAAAATTAATAATACAGGTCATTGCTACATTCATGAAGTGAAAGGAAATCTCATTAAGGGTAAGCGATGCTATAGTAATATATGTTTGCATGAAAGTTCTGAAAATAGTGAAGGCATTTAAATGGTATTATAATGGTAAACACAGTCCTTCTTGAAAAAAAGCTCTTACTTAAAAAAAGTACACATTCTGATAAGTATAATGTTAGGTAAAAAGGAGGTCCTTAGACCCAAACTTTGTGACTGCCATTGTAGTAAACACCTTGGACCATACTGAATTTCCAGTGCATTACTCTAGTAATGTACCAAATATTTCTGTGGTTTCTAGTCTTCAAACAGGGACAAATATATCTTCAAATGTGGACAAAATGGAAAAGGTTTAAACTGTGATCATGTTGCTTGCAAGAGGAAAGAGTTTTGTCACTTCATCTCACCAAGCTTCTGCATGACCCTTAAAGAGTACCACAGAAGTATTTGTGATAGGGACAGGCATGCGTGTGTCTTTGTCTCATGGAGTCTAAGTGTAAAGAAAAGGGCAAATGCTTGACTAGACACTGGTGCTCACTGAGCTGTCTGTCGTGGAACTTTGAATGGAGATTAGTTTAAATGAATTTCTCCTATTTCCAGGACATCCCGAGGTGAGGATGGGCAGCTTTTAGTACACAGTTTTGTACACAGCAGGAGAAGGCTGTTCCCTGGTGTTTTCAAGTTTTTCAGTACTGCAACAGGACCTGAGTCCGTAGCAGCAGTTCCACCTTAGGCTAGTAATTTATATCTCAAAAAATAATGAACTGGAACACTTATTTGATACCTCTGTGCTTTCTTTCACCATCTTCTTGTCATCAATATAGGTTCAGCAGCTTCTTTGTACTTGAAATTAGAATGAAAGTCAGTGAAGGTTCCATCTTTTCTGTTTCTTGTGTTATTTAATTTTCAAAAGCCATATTTTAGTATGCATGTTGCAAGGCTCTAAGCTAGCACTACATCAGCTGCTGCTGAGCATCTCCCACCAGGAGTCTCTTACTTGACATTACAGGACAATTTGCATTCCGTTCTCACCCGTAGCATGCAACAGCTGGCTGACTTTGTGAACCACATAGTTTCACTGACTGTAAGGCTTTGATTATGGAAGGAATTGTGCTAATTCAGACAACGTTATACATTCAGGGTAATCTGAAGAGACAATCACACTGGCAAGTCTCTTTTCAGGTAGAAAGGACGAGAAAGTTAAATTCTCTTACATCAAAGAGATGTAGATATTCGTTAAAATTTTTGGAAACATATGTTTCCAATCTCTCTGTCTGAAAAAACAGATTAATTTATCCATGAAGATGACTTTCATTCACAGAATACTGGGGCATTCAGAAAATTATATAATTTATTTTGAAGGGTCTAGACAATATTTCTCCTCAAAACTATTTTTTTGAAAAAAAAGACAATATTAGAATAATCTGCCTAATGATACAAGAATAAAACAAGTGGGGGATAACCTATTTAGTAGTTCTTTGCCAGATGAAAAATATGGTCTATATGATTCCTCTCTCACCTGATGTGCTTGAGGAGAGATTGGTAAATGGCAATTTTTTAAGTATAATATTAAAGTATAATTTTGAATATTCAGTCAAGTTTACTGTGAGTATGTATTGTCGTCCTCCATAGTCAACCCATGATTAAATGTACTTTGCCTGAAGTTGCTTTGCCAGCAGCAAATGTACCATTTGAAGAGAATCATTCAGTTCATCCATTAAGGGAATCTACAAATGATACTTCTGTAAAAGCTGCTGTTGAGAGAGAGATTGTTGTATTGAGATTAATTCAGTATATTCCTCCCTTATAAAAGCTTAAAATAAGCCTTTAAAATCTTTTGTACTAAGCCAAAGGTTTTTTTCTGAGAGGGAAGCTTAAAACAGCATCAATGTTATCTGAAAGAATGCACTTAAAATCACTGAAAATCTGTTAAATTCTGACTAAAGCAATTCAGTTCAGTTAGGATATTTAATGTGGTCTGCATTCCTTTTCTGATGTTACTGAATTTTTCTGTCTCAAAGTTTTTACTGGTAATTTATTTGGGTCAGGCCCTGAAATAGTCCCTGTCCTATAGAGCTTCCAAAATACCACATCAAATGAATTAAAAAAAGGAAAATATATTAACTCACAACTGTACTCCTGAAAAATGATATTTTTTAATCCTGAATATCCTGACATGAATTTTAAGATTGTTGATGGTCTTTTGTATGTATGTCTGTATTTCTGAATAGGCAATTCAGATCAACAAGTGAATGTTTCCAGTAACAGTGGTCCTTACTCCATTACTTATCTGTTGTTGTAATAACCGTATTTCATCTAGAATCCTTGCTATTTATTGCAATGAATTGGTAGTTCCTAATATGAGGACAGTTCTTTTAAGAATGTGCTAAATTTTAAGAGTACAACATGTTGGTAAATTCATAATTGCTTTTAGAATGACCTTTATGTACTAAAAATCCACCTCATTTACACATCATTTTTGAAATTTGTTTATCCTCAGTGGGAGTCAGGAGAAGCTTTTAGTGGATGTTAGTGGAAATTGTACTGGATTATAGAGGGTGTAATTGTTGGTTGAATGTATTGATTAATGCTCATTCAGGAAGATAGTGAGACACAAGAAGACAAACAATTGATGAAAATGTACATTGGCTATTTGGACTATAAATTCCTGCCCTCTGCATTCTAGACCTAGTAGAGGACTTTGATCAATTCACTCTTAAGGAGTAAATCATTAGCTTGATTAATTCACTAAATGGTAAAAAGCTAATACCTCTTTCTCAGTCCCTTCTCTGTAAATCTATCACTGTCTGTGTTAGGCAGCATGACTTTTCAGCACTGATGATTTTTTTTCCTCATAGCCATTACCTAATATTACATTTTTCCATTTTATTTTCTTTCTTCTCCTCCATAGTACATCTCATATATTCCTAAGGGAAAAAAAAACAACTTTTGACTAGTCCATTACTATATTTAAAATTCTGGTTAAATAAAGAGAGCTAGAAATTATTGCTACTTGAATACGGAAAAATTCTTCTTGGCAAAAGACACAGTACTGTGACAAGAAGGTCAGGTTATTAGTTACTGTGACTGCAATTTTAATTGATTGTTAAGCTGAAATGCCATGGACCATATCTTACTTATTCGCACAACTGTCAATGGGAGTTCCACTCATGGAATGAATAGAATTAAATAACTCAACCCTCCCCCTCTCCTTCCCACACATATTTCTTCCTCATATTGCATCTACTTAATAGGCTAATGAAATATGAGGAAAATAAATGTATATACCCTGAAATTCTGACTTCGTGTTGAAAAAAAGTGCATTCTGTGGCACATGGCGTTACAGTTGTTTCATTTTTGTAATTAGCATTTTTATGTATTGCTTAGCTTTATGAAAGAAAAACTTAAAGTGTGTGCCTTGGTGTATTAGCAATTATTTAATTTAACTAGGATATTGGAATTCACGCCTCCCAGTTGAATAGGATTGGTCTCAGTAGAGTTGTACTTTAGGGCTGACTTTGTGGAACAACTATGTAGCTTTAAAAGAGAATGTAAAAGCCCACCATCTCTGATCTTCAGTGTGGTTGATTTGAAGGATGGGGCTATGGATCTTGCAGTCACTCCACTCCAAATATATTCTAAGCCAGAAGTTTTAGCCTTGTGTTTGACAGCTATAGTCCCTTGTTATTTTGCTTATTAATTTATCCAATGGCATTTTTGAAACTGTGTGAAAATTTACATATTTCAAAATGCTGCAAATTATATCACAATTTACAAATTGTGTTTTACAATTTACAATTATAAATTGCATTATAAAATCTTGCACAAATCCCTGTAGTATTTGGCAGGAGGTTCAGTGGTTTAACTATGTTTGACTTTATTTGACTGAAGCTTTTTTTGTCAGTATTAAGTACATATAAATTGAAATAACAATAATAAAAGAACCCAGGAATTATAGTGTTCTGAATACACTTTGAACTGTTATGGTTTTTTTTCCCAGTACTTGTAAACAATGTTGTGTTACGTAATTTATTCAAAGCAATGATGATGTTGTAAGGCTCAGTGATCAATTGCATCACAGTGACATTAGAACACGTCTGCTCAATAGTCAAACTTTGCTGCAGTTATGTTCTGAGAAACAGAGGTGGTAACAGCAAGAAGGACAGGCACCTGGGAAGTCTGTGATTTGATGCATTCACTGCAGTGGTGTACCTCAATAGACATGGGGCCAGCAAACAAACTGCAAAGTGATCCAACATAAAAAGAGCAAGATCCATGTAAAACAATATAGTGATAGTCAAAAACAGGTTCTTATTCAATGAAAATGTCAAGTAGCATTGTGAGGTAAGTGTTGAAGTACTGTTTGTGCCTCTGATTAATGTGTACAAGTTCTGATAGTTCTGCTGAAGATTATTTATGTAACATTTAGAAAAAAATATATATATGTACACATTTTGTAATTAGTAAAATTATTGATGAAAATAATTTGAAGTTTTTATGTCTCTGTGTATAAATCTACTTTATCTGGGTTATTTTAAAGAAGCGTTTTCACAATCAGCAGGGAAAAAGTAAACAATTGTCCCAGTTCAACCCTCCTGGCCAGCAGCTGAACAATGAGCAGTAGTCGCAGTTCAACAGAGGAATTGGGAAGAGGAAAAGATGACCCAATTTTGAAAGAGAAACTGTATTTAATAAAAACAATAAAACCTAATATTATTACTACTACTACTGATGATGATGATGATAATATAGAGAAAAAAGAGATATTTATAAGGTCCCAGAAGTCTCACTACGAGCAGTGTTTGCCAGGGGACACACTCTGTGAGCATAGCAGGTGTCGCAGCTGGTGTGGAGAAACCACGAAAACTGAAACTGACCATCAAAAAGAAAAGGCTGTCCTGACAAAGTTTCTTGCTTACGTAGGTTGCGTGACATTATGGTATGGAATATTTTCTTTGGTCAGTTTGGGTTAGCTGTTCAAGATCCACATCTTCTAACATTATGCACCTGGTGCTTTGAAGATGCAAAAGTCCTTAGGTTCCATGGAAACAACATTCCATGACTGACCACAAAACTAAACCAGAATGTCTTATCACCTTTATTCTCACAGTACTTGGAATACTTTAGATACTGAAATGTGCAGTTTCTTAGAAATGTAACTTTCTGAGAAAAAAAACCAACCCTGTTTCTATTCCAGTTGAAACTAAGACAAAATTTCTGTTTAGTATCCTTATCAGTGATCAGGACAAGGGGATTGACTTCACCCTCAGTAAGTTTGCAAATGACACCAAGTTGGGCAGGAGTGTTGATCTGCTTGAGAGTGGAAAGGCTCTCCAGAGGGATCTGGACAGGCTGGATCTTCCCTTTACTTGGTGCTGGTGAAGATGCACCTTAAATAGTATTCTGTTTTGAGCCCTTCACTATAAGAAGGACGTTGAGGTGCTGGAGCGTGTCCAGAGAAGGGCAGTGAAGCTGGTGAAGGGTCTGGAGCACAGGTCATATGAAGAGCAGCTGATGGAACTGGGATTGTTTAGTGTGGGGAAAAGGAGGCTGAGGTAAAAGCCCTTATCGCTCTCCTAAAATATTTTATCTCTCTACAACTGAAAAGAGTTTGTACCAAGGTGGGTGTTGGTTTCTTCTCCCAAGTAATTAGAGGTAGAATGAGAGGAAACATCCTCAAGTTGTGCTAGTGAGGGGTTAGTTTGGGTATTAGGAAAAAAGAAGTGGTTGAGTTGCCATCCCTGTAAATATTTAAAAGATGTGTAGATGTGGTGCTTCGGGACATGATTTATTGATGGACTTGGCATTGCTAGGTTGAGAGTTGGAATTGATGATCATAAAGTTTTTTTCCATCCTAAACAGTTCTGTGATTCTCTGTTTTCACAGAATCCACAATATTGTGTATGTATACATATATATGGATAACGATGGAAATATAATGGAAATACTGTATTTTATAATTAAGATAGAAATACGTAAACAAAAGTTGGCAAAAGTTACAAACTAAATGAGTTGAATATTGGATTCCAAGAGCTTGGGATAATTAAGCATAGTTTGCAATATATAGCCTAATTTATTTGCCTTTCTAAATAAAATTACCATCAAATTACATATTCATCTAACCACCCATTTATTCAGATGTGTAGACCCATATATAAGCCCTGCCCCTGTAATTACAGAAGAATGGTGGTCGTTAGTAAATTTATTCAAATGCCATTTCTCACAATGCATAAGTCATAAGTAATTTTCCCCTATAAGGATTTTATTCTCCATAAGGTCAGGAAATGTAATAGACAGTTGTGACATGAGTGCCTAGCCCTTGTTTTCTCTCCTTAAATATTATTTCAGTTAGGCTCTTTTTTGAGAAGTTACTAAGGTTATGTGTTGAGGAATCTGTAAGAGCTTGTACTTACAAAGGATTGTGCTTAGCACATAATTCTATGTTGCAGTTGCTTTCCTGGTTATTTAAGTAGGAACCAGAGACACTAAAACTTTCCCTCTCCCACAGCACATTACTCAGAACCTTGCATCAGAATGCAGTGGTCTGAAGAAAAGTACTGGTTAAATAAACGCTTTTTTCAAGTAGTTTTCTCTGTTCTGTCTTGATAAATTAACTCCCATTATTACCATTTACAGGCTGAACAGTCCTCCTGTTTTACAAATGAAGGATTAAAAAGATCAGAGAAACTGCAGTGTGTCTTGCTAGCCTTAATTTGTATCTCAGCAGCTCATATCTGTAGAGTTCAGGACTTGGTCCTGAATTCAAATCTGCATCAGACTCCTGCAAACTGATGTAGAAATCTGCTTCATTGTGTGCAGATAATGTGTAATATCTCTGCTGCATGCTCCGAGGCAGCCTAATACCCACGGTCGATTTATCACTGGAATAATTTAATCTCATTTGAGTAACAGTTGGAATAGTTACAAAAATATGCTTTAGGGATTATAAGGTTTATTCCTGATTACACTACAGAAAAATCAAATGTCAAATATTCCTCAGAAATAAATGTACTGATCCCTCCAGGTATATTTAATAACAGTGTTAGACTGCTAGGGATTCAAGTGGATATAACAGTTTTTAATTTAGGGAATAAATTCAATTTGTAGCCTTTGACCTATGACCAGTCTCAGCCTTGCTTCAGTTTTTCAAGATAATTTGCCAAAATCTTTCCCTCTACGAGTCCTGCTCCTCCAAAAGAAATTTCTGATTTTTGACCCACGTCCCATTGCCAGAAAATCTCTTCATTCCTGTACATTCTGCTCCTCTTGCACTCTGTATTAAAGAGTTTTCCTAGTCTGATTAGTCTATACTGAAAAATAGGAATGTTTCTGCTGTTCTTTCAGTAAGCAGTGGTGGTGTTGGGGGCATTTTATGTTCTTTTTTTTTAACCCCAATTGAAAAGTCTCACTAAATATGCTGCCAGCGAGATGAGCTGCTGAAACTGAGAACAGGGCAGAGGAGTGCAAATATACCAACCTCACTGTTCACTAGTAATTTGTATGGCACATCTGACATCATGCTTCCTACTAGGCATCTTCTTATAATCCTTCAGACAGTATTAGATTTATATGGGGATTCCTTTGAACTATACTATATTCAGGTTTCCTTCATCGTCCATCTTGCTTCTCGTTTCCTCTGTATGGGAGAGATGACCTGGTTTAGGCAAAGTTTGGAGAAGAGAAACAAAAGAAAGTGAAAGGTTTGAAAAACCACTGAATAAATATGAGAAAAGAGTGCACAAATAGGGGAAAGAGTCAACAGAGATACTAAAAGTAGAAAGAAAAGACAGCAGCAGAGGAGACAATATGAAAATGAAAAAGGAAGTGATAATTTTTCTCTCCCAAATACCCATCTGCAAATGCTGTTAGCTGAATTCTCACCAAATATATTTCCCATGACTCCTGTTCACTCAGAAGAGGAGACCCAAGTTTTAACTTGACAAGTGGATTGCCTGTTAAGAAAATGACACTCAAAAGTGCTTTGCCCGTCAGTGCTTTTTGCCCTATTCATGCAAACTTGAGGAGTTTCAGAAAGAGAATGCTAGAGAAATGGATCTACGTAATCAAATAATGTCTGCAATTCCAAGGCACACCTTTTAATAAGCATTTTAAAAGGGTGGCATGCTTTAAATATGTTTGGGTCATCCTAACTCCAGGGTTTCTTGCATAATTACATGAAGGAATACTTGTTATCTGACTAAATAAGAGGTTTGGTTCTTGGAAAATTCCAGCAGACTGAGTGATTTGGGCAAATAACATCAAGAAAAAAGCTGTGTTCCTGCATCTGGTATGTTTATAGAAGTGTAGAATTGAAGTATTGAGTGTGGTTTAAGATGATATTTAGTTACGTGTTTCTTCTAAATAAACTGATGCCCTCCAATTCAGTTTTGTTGAAGTTTTCGAGATATTCAGTAATACAGTTCCCCACATAGAAGGATTAAATTCCCTTTATTATTTTTTTATTGCACTGGAATAACATGATGAGCATGAATACAGGGTGTTCATTGAAATGCATTCACCATAGCATTGCTATATAATATCATTTATGTTGCGTATAAGTATCAAAACATTTTTGGTACCATTTTGGAGGACAGATCAAATGGACCGCGGGTGGTCTCAGTTATAGCAGCACCCCCTCTTTCTATGGATGTTCATGTCAGCCACTTCTTTAGATGTCTCCTCAGGATTTTATAACTCATTGATTACTCTTCAACCTACCAAAGCTGTGACATCTTTGTAGAAATATCTTCACTTGCTTTTACTTGGATGTCTTGCATTTGAGTATCTTTCATGTTTTGGAACGTGAGCAGCAGGAGAGAGGGAAGACGTGCTGTGCCCAGCTTTCCAGTGGCCTCAGTGTGTCTACTAGAGAAGACATTTAGCGATGTGATGGGTCAGTCCTACAGATTACCTCCATTCCTGCTAAGTTTTGTTAACTGTTTGCCTGCCATACTCCTTTTGCTTCAGTCTGCCATCTACTCAAGTTACCTTGTATTAATCTCTTTTGTAGGAAGCTTTTGGACACTGAGGATGAGCTCTCCGACATCCAGTCGGATTCGGTCCCGCTGGAAGTACGGGACTGGTTAGCTTCTACATTCACAAGGGAAATGGGAATAGTGAAGAGGAGACCTGAAGAAAAGCCCAAATTCCGAAGCATTGTACACGCTGTACAGGCTGGGATTTTTGTAGAAAGGTGAGAGCCTTGTTTTCCTGTTACAGAAAGTACTGTCATTGAAGATCCCTTAAGTGGTGGGATGAATCTGAAGCAAAACTAAAAAAAATTAGCTTCCAATTTCTACAGTTGCTCTGTTTTTCCATACAGAAAGCCAAACAAAACCTTTAAATTTGTAATTAAATCTCCTGGACTTTAGAAAATTCTGGGAATGAACTTGAATGTGGCTTTGAAACATCTATACTAAAATGTACCAGTCTGCACTAACATAAAAGAGTAATATACCAGCAGAGGGACTTTTTGCATAAGTTCATAAAAAGGTTTATGTTGATTTTGGGATCAGAGCCTTAAATAGCTTAGTATTATTTCACAAACTGTGGAATTCCTGTACTTTTTAAAGGAGTGCTGTTCCTTGATATATTGTTTGTCCTTTTAGGATGTACCGAAGAACTTCTAGCATGGTTGGTTTGGCTTACCCAGCAGAAGTGATAGCAACATTTAAGGTGAAAGAGAATTTGAATGTATTTGTGCTTATGTTTGCTGACTTTTAAGGTGAAATGAATGTAGTTTTCTGCTGACCATGCCCTAGCCATAGTTAGTACTGAGCACACAGAACAGAGAAATTAATAGTTAAAAAGTCACAAATAACATATGATCCTGTTTGTTGTTTCACTGATTACTTTTGATTTCATTTAGATGTTATTAGAGCAATAGGATGAACTTTGTGTAGAAATTTCTGGAAATCTGTTGTTTAAACAGATAGAAATTTTATGTGTTTTTCCTTTTCCCATCACTTACAGGATGTTGATAAATGGTCTTTTGATGTATTTGCCCTAAACGAAGCAAGTGGAGAGCACAGCCTGAAATTTATGATGTATGAGCTGTTTACCCGATATGACCTTTTGAGCCGTTTTAAGGTCAGAAACTTGCACAGATAAATATGTATGCAAAAATAAATATGTAAAATTTAAAATACAATAAAGCCAGGATAAGTTTGAAATGTTTTTTATTGTACAGTGTAGTGCAGAATTGCAAAGAATGTGGCAAATCGAACATTGCACTATGCCGATAGTTCTACCAAATGGAACTTCACCTAAGCATGCCGATCTTTCTGCAATTCAAAAGATGAAAATCTATGTAGACCTATGCCAAGTCAGTTTGGGATGGGATGTTGCTAGTGAACAGCTAAATGCTGTAATCATTAAATAAACAGATCTTTTATACAGGCTGTTCACCCAGCAGTACTGAATCAGTGTCCCAGCTTCATGTAACAAAGGTTCCTAGTAAGGCAGAAAACTGTTAGTTGTAAGTACTATTTCCATGGTCTGGATCATAGCATGTTGCCCACCACTGTCAGGGTTTCAGCTGAACTTTCCTCTACTGATCAGCTTGGGGGGATATATAAAGAGAAAGCTGATTTGCCATGGCATTTGCAGGGTGTTGCAATACAATGTGGAGTACTTATAATCCAGTTTGAGATAAAAATTGGATTGAAATGCCAAATTTATCATTATAATTATACCAAACAAAAGTTTCATTATAGTTTCAAAATCTCTCTATTGCAAAACTCCGTGTGCCTTTCAAAGAGGCTGCCTCACCCTGTAGCTGATTTGAATGTTTTAATTTTAACTGATCATCCAGACTGAGGTTTTCACATCAAGCTTTTCCCTTCATGCTCTGGGTACGTCAAGTAAGAACCACATCAGGGCTATCATTAACAACACAGTCAGAAAGTACATAATGTTAATGCCTCAGTGGGATTAAGCCCATTCTCAGTCTCACTGAACCCTTGCAGGGCTTTTAAATAAAAAGTAAAGTCTTACGGAAAATAACATTTCATTATAAGGGAAAATAAATGGGATTAGACAGTACCTGTGCTTCATATGTTGCCTGAAGGAAGAGAATGGAAGTCATGCTATCAGATTCAAGGAAACCTTATCTCAGGCAAGGTAAACCTGGTGAAGAGAAGGTGATAATCCTAATATTAGACTCCTATCTGTCATGCCTTTGTTATATGAGCAATCTATACATTCCTGATACAGACAGACAGACCAACATGTCTTGAAAACTATGTGGCTAATAGTTTTGTGGTCTCTTGTACACTAACCATATGCTGTGCATCGTGTATGTAGAGGGAAATAACATTTACAAGAATTGAGTGAAGACTCCTTGATGTGTTTAAGCTATTAAACCTTTATGTTTTAAATTTTTGGTTTATTGTTTGTTAGCTAAATTCTATGGTATATTTATTTGTGATTTTTTTATTGCATTATAAACTTTGCAGCTATAACAAGAAAAAAACATTTATTTTAAATTTTGCTTCCCTCTAGATTCCTGTTCCCAATCTTATTTCATTTGCTGAGTCTCTTGAAGTTGGTTACAGCAAATACAAAAACCCATATCACAATTTGATCCATGCAGCTGATGTTACTCAAACTGTTCATTACATAATGATTCACACTGGTATCATGGTAAGAAGTACTGCAAAGTTCAATTTACTTCTTTTCTCAGACTCTGCTGTTTTGCATAAATGTGTATGTGTGCCTTTTCTAAGGAAACAGCTTCCTTGAGAGTTGTGCAGAGGTAGATTCCAGACTATCATTCAGACTGTGAACTCTGTGTCATTTTAACAGTTCTCCCAGGCTGGAACTCTCCTGATGCAGAGGCGAAAACAAGAAAAAAAATCCTCCTTAAACCTTGCTTTTCATTGCCTGGGCTTATGTATTATATATCATTCTAAAAGAGATACATTTGCAGGAGTGGGCGGGTGAGAATTTTTGCTTCCACATCAGAGCCTGGGAGGTGTGATCAAGGAAGGGAGTTTTAGTATCTGCTGAGGTCCTGGCCATTGAAAGATACACTGAATCAGTGCAGGATTACTGAAATACCCTGCACCTGCTTTTTCTTTTAGTTTATAATTTTGTTAAGTGCTCTTGCATAGCGTATATTCCTACAGTAGGCAGGAGATTGCACTTGCCTTGCACAATTGCAATATCCTAATATTTTTTTAGTATTTGCTTTGGAAACCAAAATGAGTTTGTGCAAGCATTCTCACTCTAAACCCTTGCCTTACATTTAATACCAGGAGTGGGAGTCTTCTCACTACCAGCTAGCTAGACTAAAGTAAATACTGACTGAAAGAAAATGTACTCTTTGTTAATGGCTTTTTGATGATTTGTCTTCACAGTGAATGTACTTGTTAAAAAAAAAAGTTAGGAAGTGGTAGTGTCTGATTTCTGTTTGCAGAGCCATGAACCATGAAGCAATTCCATAAGACTTTTGGAAAGGAGAATTTTAGGGCTGACTAGGTGTTTGTGCTCCAAAATATGCCAAATAAATGACAGTCATTCACTTATGTTAAGCCTTTTCTCACTCGAAGGTTTTTGTTTGGCTTCTGTGGAGGCAAGAGGAAAATCGCTTTGTTGTCTTGTACATAATAAACATCCTTTGGCCCATTGTAAATATATCCCTCTGCCCTTCAAAAAAGACAGTAGCATCCAGGTTTTCTTTGTCATTCCAGGACAAGGTTCCAAATTTGCAGAGCTATCCTAGTTGATTTGGGATAAAACAACTTTGCAACACACTTTATGTACCTCTGAATACTGAATGAAGGAACGTGTTTTGCATTTGAATATCTGCTATTCCACTGGGTGCACACAAGAATGAGAAAAGCCTCTCCAACTCAAGTTTTACAATATTAATATCTTAACCTTGTAACTGCACTTTGGTGTGATTTGGACAATTATTTTCAGAAAAGCTTAGACTTTATTGCTGTTACTTTGATGCAAAACCTCATTAATGTTTCAACGCTGCTACAAAATATTCCTATAAAATTAGGCCAGGTCTAAAATATTCACATTTGGATTGCTAAATTATAATGATGGAAAGTTCTTGGAAAGATATGTAACTAGGACGACTCTTAGTCAAGAGTGTGTTCAAACAGATGTGTCTTGCCACGCAGAAGGAACGTTTATAGAAATCCGTGTTTGAAGGAAGGCCTGGTGATTCTGCAGCTTGCAAAGTATTTCTGAACCAAATGTCATTTGCAGTTTGAGAAAGCATCAGTATCATGCAAATTTTCTTTTTTTTTTCCCTGTTGCCTGGTTAACCCTATAGAACCCTACTCGATAACAATTTGACGTTTGCTTCTCAAGCTAATAATGTCTATTGCAATACCTCTTTTAACTCTGCTATATCTCTAACAAATACCTGAATAGGAGTCAATTTGATACAATTCTATGTCAAAATCCTGTGTGATTTTTGCAAGCTGGAATGCAATTTGTAGTTCCTGTTCTTCCGTTGTATGCTTAGGAGCTGATACTGACTCTTAAATCTTCAAAGTGCCATCTTCCTTGTTCACTTCTGGAAGACAAACTGAAGCAAATGTTTCAAAAATCTGGGTTTTAGAAAATCCTTTTTAAGATTCCTGTTGTTGAGGTCATACATTTTGTGCCTTTTATAGGCACCTGGAAAATTGCCGTATTTCAACATATGACAAAAAATTTGGCTGGACAGATTTTATGCTTCTCCTCAAGCCTGTAGTGAGATCTCAGTGAAGGACAGCACATATTTAGAGTCACATTTAAAGAACTAAAATTATAATTATATTTTCCAAAAGTTACTGTCTATCTTAAGAAACGAGATCCAGCCACCTCAGATCGATGTGTTGGAAAGTTAGATATCACAGATGGCACACAATCTATTAACCTTCCCAAGAGATTAAATCCCAGATGATACGTCTGAAATATATAACTCAAACTTGCATTTATGAAGCCTTCATCTTTATAAAGATTTAAGAACCCAAGTCTCAAGGAATACATCTTGTAAAGAACTTTTGAGTCATTGATCGTCTTCCCACCATCCTTTTTCTCCTCCCACATACCTGTATTGCTCAAACTAAAATAAAAAATGTCTTTACTGTCAAGAAGTGCATTGTAAGACTCCCTTTCTTACCCTTTTTTAATCCATCATTGTTTAATAAAATAATTTGAACCAAAGCTCATGAAAAGCTTAGAAGTATCTATTTACTTATAAGCATTTTATAGCACTGGAAAACGTCTCTCAATAGAAGAAATCTCTTCCAATAGGTGTTACCCTGGCATGGCATAGTATCTTCCAGGAGGGAAGCAGACCTCCTTTTCGCTCTCCCTTTGAGAAGAGCACTTGTTTACAGTCTGTCTGAGAGTTTTCTCCTGCTTTCTTAGAAATTCTTTAGTTAAAGTAGTTCTCTGATTCTCTGATTTGAATACTGATATGAATTTTAACTGTACAGCTACAGTGTCTTCAATACTTCATTATTTGTTCTCGTATAGTACCACATGAAGCTTCTGTGTAGCCCATTGATATTGCTTTTAGGGAATGCAATTCTACTTAAAATTGCATTGTCTGTCAACTATTATGGTTACTAAAGCTAATCTATGAAAAGGCCTCTTAAAGAAAAAGTTTATGTTTAGCTTTAGTACTTATTAGTAAGTTCTGTTTGGTATGTTGAAAACATTATGAAAGCCAGGACTGGTCATGGCCTGGTTTCTTGTGACACACAATATGATGAAGGTCATCATTTCCATTTTTAGAACAGCTTACAGTACATTCTCATTCCTCTGCTGTGACCTTTTAATCTATACTGCTTCACCAACAGCCAGGACTTGTTGTTCCTCAGCAGTCTTATTTTATCGATGAGTGACCCATTCCATTATTTTTGCATTACTTATGAATCTTGACTGTTTCCTTTCTTCTTATTTGAAGGAAGTACTACTATTGGCAGCTTATACTTCTTCTGGCTGCTTATAGATCTTACATCTGTTCATACACATGTATGTGCATATATGGGTGCATAAGGATGAGATAATTCTTTGATCCTTTATTACAGAAGCTTACTTCTACCCTAAAAGAATCTGAAATATACGTGGAAAAGTTTGACTGGCATTTGACTTAATCAATCCTGTAACTGCGGGGGTTAATTGCCATATGATTTTTCTGCCCCCATTTTTAGATGGAGTAAATTTTCTGCTCAGGATGACTTATTAGTCAAGAAATAGAACTTCAAAGATAAAATAACGGGTTATTTCACAAACTGAGGGATCCGGAACAGCCTCAGTTAGCAAGAGGTATAAAAGTACAGAAAACTCTAGGGTCTGCATTCTTTTGTGTACATGACCTGTATTACCTTTTGTTCTGTATAACTGTATACTAGCCTTATGCATCTTTTTTTTTGCATTTTTTAAAAGATAGAATGTAAAACAGAAAAATCACCCATGGGTCTAATTATAGTGCTGTGCACAGTGGTAAAATATAGTTAATGCTGACGCTGTACCTGGAATTTTTTATGAACTATATATATTGTTCACTAAAACGTAAATTACAACTTTAACATCATATCAAGCTTTTAGATGCGTATACCGTAATTTGGCAAGTGCTGCATATAGGCTAGCAGATTAGATAGTTCCTACTCAAAACAGCTACAAAGTATGCCATGTAATTATCTTAATAATTTCTTATATTTTTTGTTAATATTTACTTTGCTAGCGACCATAAGGATGTTAACTTGGTCTTAGAGAATCATCATAAGTAGAAAGAGTTATTTTAATGTATAATACTGAAGTATAAGGGAGATATAGTTGCCTGAAATAAGACAATAAATGTTTCCTTAAGTTGAAGGTAATGCAAAACATTTCCATTACTGTAGTGTTTAATCTGAATTAGTTTATTATAGAAAATATGACTAAGATTTGTTTTTTGTTTACCAGCACTGGCTCACAGAACTGGAAATTTTAGCAATGATCTTTGCAGCTGCCATCCATGATTATGAACATACTGGGACCACAAACAATTTTCATATTCAGACAAGGTAAGCAAAGTTATCTCTTAGGTGTCTTACCTGAAGTTTGCGTTCCATTAGTCTGAAGTGTTTCACTTCCTAGTGATACAGATGGGAAGCAGCCAGTTCATTCCTGATTTTAAAGATTGCTTCCTTGACCTCTGTACCATTAATGGGACTGATCACATGAATAAAGACAGTGTGAAAAAGTAAGAAGTTAGTTCCCTAGTTTTTGAAATCATTATATTTTAGAGAGATTTCCAAAAGATTCAGAACACAAACCCTCACCCCTCTATTTGCATACTTAAATTCTGATACTTTTGAGTCAAAAATTTCTTCCACAGTTTCCCCAGCAAAATACCACTTCACTTTCATCAAAGTGTCTGCACTTGCTTCTGGGGATGCACATTGTTGCAAGTGTGTATTAGACTTAGAGGATCCTAGTACAGAGGGCAAAACCTTCAAGTACAGCTTTAGAAATCCTTGCCAAAAGTCCTGTCCTAGCATATTTTGACAGCATCTGCAGCAACTACAAAAAAGAAAGCTAGAAAGAAATCCAGTTTGAAAGTCAGACTAACTGTATTCTCATGCTGGCAGAGCATGTCATCCTGGCCTCTAGTCCTGAGCAGCAATATACATCCCTCTCCCTTAAACTTTTTTCAGTTTATCAAAGGAGAACACTGCCCAATCCATTACTGGGTGATAAATGATGCACCTGATATTTAGCCTAGTCGAAAGCATCTTATTGTTCTCTCACACTAGGCTATACTTTGTTTTTAGTATCTTCAGTTGAAGAGTCTACTTTACCCACTCTTCAAAAAAAATCAACGAAGTACTGTCATATTCTAACAAAGTGGCTTTGTGCTAGAAATACTACTAGTTTGAACAGAGGCATCCTCATGGTCAACTATACAGATAAACTGTCAAATGGTTATATTTAAATCCATAACATACTTGTGCCCTGAGATGTGCCCTTAACAACGAACAAATTCTGCATCTGAAATAAAGACATAATTCTTTCTCCCTCAGCTTAGTCGGGCTGAAAATAAACTCCAGTTTGTTGTTCCAAGTTTATATTACTGTTCTATTTTTATCCTTAATATTTTACTCTGAAGTATTGCAAAAGTGGAAAATGAATTAAGCTGTTAGTGTTTGAATTTTACTTGGGTGTACTTGCAAAACTGGTATTTATTTTGAGATAGAGCTCATTCTTCCCTCCTAGTGGAACCTGGCCCTCATATTCATCCAAGGGGCTTGATTCTAGGCTTCTCTTGCCTGAGAAAAGCAGATTAAATCACTGTCATAGTCAGCAAATCTTAGCACTGTTTAAAACTGGCTATAAGGAGATATGTGGGTTAAAGTGTGCTTTGTAAATGTAAGTGGATGTCAAATCACAAATTTTCCCATTATTTTAGTAGGATTATGGATGTAAGACATATTCATTATTTAGGTAGGTTATGGCTTGTTCCGTCTAAATAAGGTTTCAGATCATATTTAATTTTTTTCGATTCCTTGGTACCGTACATGTGGGTGGTCACACTGAATATATACTGTTGCTCAACAGAACAAGAGGTTGAATTTACTTTACTAATATCACAGTAAGCTGAACTGCTAAATCATCACACCTCTCTTCTAGTACAGACTTTTGAGTTTTGCACACAAGTGCAGCAGGTTGTTTAGCAAGTCAGATCGGTTCTTGGGAAAAAAAATTCTTCAAGAATTAATCAAGTTTGAGACTAAGTATGGTAAATCCATATGTATCAAAATTTGTGAAAATCTATATGTAATTTTGGTATTGGAGGTTAGTCTTTAATCAAGAGGGTAAACATACTGTTGAGGGTACTAACATTAAGGTAAGAATATGGCTTTAGGAAGCACCTGAATGCAATCAGATTTTGGCTTCTGTCTCTTCCATTCCTTTGTTATGAGGCTCAAAGTCTGACTTTTTCTGACAAAAGCTGGCATTAATTTAAAATATATGAAGTATAAGTTTTAAAACATTTTATTATTTACAGCTCTGATGATGAGTGACATGGCACAAAACACATCTCAGAACAGAGAGAGTAACTTCTTAATCATAGAATCATAGAATCATCTGGTTGGAAAAGACCTCTGAGATCATCAAGTTCAGCCGTACCTGTTCCCTTACTAAACCATGTCCCTCAGAAACTCATCTACCTGCCTTTTAAACACCTCCAAGGATGGCAACTCAGCCACCTCCCTGGGCAGCTGTTCCAATGCCTGACCATCCTTTCAGTGAATAAATTTTTCCTGATGTCCAGTCTGAACCTCCCCTGGCGCAACTTATGGCCATTTCTTCTCATCCTATCCCCTGTCACTTGTGAGAAGAGACCAGCACCCCCTTGCCACAACCTCCTTTCAGGTAGTTATAGACAGTGATGATGTCTCCCCTCAGCCTCCTCTTCTCTAGGCTAAACAACCCCAGTTCCCTCAGCCACTCCTTGTAAGACTTGTTCTCCAACCCCTTCTCCAACCTCGTTGCCCTTCTCTGGACACTCTCCAACACCTCAATGTCCTTCTTGTAGTGAGGGGCCCAGAACTGAACACAGTACTTGAGGTGTGGCCTCACCAGTGCTGAGTACAGGGGCAAAATCACCTCTCTGGTCCTGCTGGCCACGCTGTTTCTGATACAGGCCAAGATGCCATTGGCCCTCTTGGCTACCTGGGCCACTACTGGCTCATATTCAGCCGGCTGTCAACCAACACCCCCAGATCCTTCCCTCCCAGGCACCTCTCCAGCTATTCTTCCCCGAGCCTGTAACACTGCATGGGGTTGTTGTGTCCCAAGTGCAGGACTCGGCATTTGGTCTTGTTGAACCTCATGCTACTGGTCTTTGCTCATCGATCCAGCCTGTTCAGATCAATCTACAGGGCCTCCCTTCCTTCAAGGAGATCAACGCTTCCATCCAGCTTAGTGTCATCCGCAAACATACTAAGGGTTCACTCAATCCTTTTGTCCAGATTGTTGTTAAATATATTGAACAGGACTGGATCCAGCACTGAACCCTGGGGAACAACACTCGTGACTGGTTTCCAACTGGATTTAACTCCGTTTACCACCACTCTTGGGGCCCAACCATCCAGCCAGTTTTTCACCTAGCAGAGGATGTGCCTGTGCAGGCCAATGACAGCTGGATTCTCAAGCAGAATACTGTGAGAAACGGTGTCAAAGGCTTTAGCGAAATCCAAGCCTTTCCCTTGTCCATTAACTGGGTAACCTTGTCATAGAAGGAGATCAGGTTGATTTTGGCAGGACTTGCCTTTCATGAACCCATGTTGACTGGGCCTGATCACCCGGTTGTCCTGCGCGTGCTGTGTGATAGCACTCAATGTGATCTGCTCCATGACCTTCCCCGATATCGAGGTCAGACTGACAGGTCTGTAGTTTCCTGGATCCTCCCTTTGACCCTTCTTGTAAATGGCCGTAACCTTTGCCAGTTTCCAGTTGTGCCCCATGCTAGGTGGGGTTCCCGCTCTGTTGGTGAATACATTGCATTTTAAATGGTCGTATCATCAAAGAGTACTCTTGAGTAGCCTAATTAGAGCATTTCTGTTGCTTTACAATCCTATGTACTATTAAGAAGCTCAAAGATCTCATAGTTTTTTTGTCACAGGTACATCATATAAATAAAACATTTACACATTTAAAAATACGACTTCCGCAGAAACAGTATATACAATGATATAATGATAGGTTTTTATGCATTTAGGATGGAAACTTTATCAATATTTGATACAAGAGGAATAAATAAATGTAGTTTGATATATAGTCTATAGTTCTCATAGAGAATACACAGACCTATCTTCCCCAGTGGCATCATGTGGATGCTATTTCAAATTCTGTGTTTTCTTTTTTTAACACCAGGTCAGATGTTGCAATATTGTACAATGATCGTTCTGTTCTTGAAAATCATCATGTAAGTGCTGCTTATAGACTCATGCAAGAAGAAGAGATGAATATCCTGGTAAATTTAACCAAAGATGACTGGAGGTAAGATCTGCTGTGACAGTCAAACTTAATCCCAGTATTTAAAAATAATAAAAAAAAGGCCTTCTCTGGGAGTCTATATTAAGAATTCAAGTTACAGGAGGAAACTTTGGCAGTGGAAGGAGTAATGGATATTTTGAGCTTAGGGAAGGCTGCTGTGGTGTAAAGAAGTACTGTTTGGGAGACTCCATATAATTTTCCAAGTGAGGTCATACATTTATGAGGCACAGAGCTGGATTGTGTGGACGGTATCTCAGGTGAAATAGCTCTTCAGGAAAACCACGGTGCTGCCCCTCTTGAGTTAGGTTTCCTTTGTCTAACAGTGGATGATTTCTGCTGTGTAACATAGCACGGCGTAGACACGTCTTGTGTACGCATTAAAAAATGGATTATCTGGAGAGTCCGAAAATAATAAAGGCTCAGAAGCACTACAGAAATCTCATTCTTGTTCTGGTTCTCATTCTCGTTCTCGTTCTTGTTCTTGCTCTTACTCTTTTTGTAGTTGTTGTTTTTCTTCTTGTTGTTCTTTTTCTTGTTCTTGTTCTTCTTAATTTTAGTGTAATTCCTGAAGATATTTTGAACAGCTGGAAGAATCAGAAATGTCACAAATACTAAGACTTGTAAGACCAAAATGAACCAAGTGTTAGAGATAAGACTTTCTCCATTATTAGAAAGGACATGTTATCTTTGTTTGTTACATATAGCACTTAAAATATGTCTTCTGTGTGTTTCTGTAAACATAGCTATTATTCAGAGAGAAGGAGAAATGTGGTACATTGTCTTCACGTTTCTGAAGCACACTCTTCTCTGCACGTATTGTTCAGTCTGGTCTTCCCACAGTTCTTTATGTTATGTACCCTTTGCTCTGTCTTCTGTTCTATTTCATTTCTTTGTGGGTTTTGAACTTGTAATAAACTTGGCATTCCTTCAGAAGTTGCTCAGTTACTGATGAGGTGGGTTTGCCCTTGCTTTTCAGTCTGCTCTCACTGTAACACAATTTTGATTTCTCAGAGGATTTTATTTTAGTTCTGTGAATTTTGTTTCTATGCAATGCCTGCCCAGATTCAGTCCACTATTACGTGCAGCCAGTTTGGAGTTGGTGGGATTTGGCAACCAGGCAAAGCAGAACTTACGGTCTATTCAGTATAACTTAGAAGAGATGTATGAACTGACTAATAAGCTCAAACAACTAAATGAAGACAGTTGCATATTTGTCACTTAGCTAGGCAATTACAATCTGTGTTTTCAAACAAACTGGTAACTTACAAAGTACCATTCTAAGAACTTGCACAACCTCTTGAAGTCTGATACTTAATTTAGAAGGTCAGTCATGGAATGATGGTTTCCTGCTATTCATTTCTAATATCCAAAAAAAAAGATGTTACCCTGTCGTCAGAAACACTTTCATTGGTTTTGGTTCATTAGTGCAATGACAGATCTGTTAGCCACTTACAAGAGGCTCTTCAACTTTCTGATTTTTACTATAGTGAACTTTTTGGATCTATACTGAAATTCATGCTGTTAGGCTAACACTTTTGAAGTTTGCACTGAATCAAATTGGCAGTAAATTGAAATGATAATTTGTTCAACTTTTTAACGTGCTTCCTGGCACTGATTAATATCTTAACTACTGTCAGTTCTGTTTTTTTGAAGTTTAATACCTCTGCCTATTTAAACTGTGGTGCTGCTAATTTTTTCAACAAGATGAAGCAAAATTACTGAGAATTGCTTCATGGTGTTACATTTTCTTTTCTACATGTTAACATTAGGAAGATAAATGCACTAATAAACTGTCAGGTTCAATTAGATTTAAAACACGGGGTTTGAGTCTGAGCAGGAAAACAGTGCCAGCATTCTGATCAGGATGTCCTTTGTGGGTAATGCATGTGACATTCACAGTCATTTCTCACTCTTTTATCAACTCTGAAAATATATTCCTGGTCTTCCATAGTATCTGGTTTCTCTCAGTTAGTGCCTCTAAGTAACTAAAGAGGGATCCCTTTTTGTCTCCCTTTCTCCTTTGATTTAGCAGGCTTCTGGTGTTCTAGCACCTCATATTTTATGTCAACAGTTATAGGTGGTCAGGTAATATTAATGTCTCAAATCATACCAGTCATAAGGCATACAATAGTAAATTGCCTGATTATATAAAGACTAACAAAACAAAATGCAATATATACAATGCATCACAAACAGCTTAATGCATCACAAACAGCTTTTCTGTCACAAATTCCCTTGGGAGTCTTCTGTCTGAGGAAAGCATCATTGCTGTAACTTGAGAAATGAAACTTATATCTTCAGTTCCCAACTTACTTTTGCCTGTTCCTGCATTTTTTTCATTAGTTTCCTGCTGACTAAATGTATGTCATGGACAAATCCAGGTAAAGCTGGATTCTGATTATTGGTTAACTACTTTTCTGAGAAATTCATGTGCCACCACTCCTTTTTATTAAAGCATTATTTGTGTAATTTTTTCACATAATCTTGCCTCTATCTTTTACAGTATCCTGTCCATAGGGCATATGGATGTAGAAGGGTTAAGAAAGAATGACATCATGGGAAGTGACAGTTTACTTAAAAAAAATGGGTATTTGTATACTCAAACACAGTAATCTTCCAGTTGTGGCCCCCCAAAAATGATATGCACTGTACAAGAGTACTGTTACCAATTCCCATCATAGAATTAAAGACAACACCACCTATGAACTTTTTTGCCATGGTAGCATGAACAACACTAACTGTGTTATCCGAGTGCCTGTAGCTGTGGACTGCTTAATGAAACAGGCAGAGATTTCTATCCCAGAGTTACCTATGAGACTTACTTAGGTCTCCTTCAGTATGGAAGATGAGGTGGTCTTTTTTCTCTGGGAAACAATCTGGGAATACTTTAAGTCCAAGAGTAATCTGCTGTGCTATGATAGTAGACTGAGCAGTTGTAGCCCTAGTAGAGGTTTATTTAATGTTTCCCTATTAGCTCTCAATTTTTTGTCCCTGTATTTATGATGAATGGGGGCACAGGCAAGAAACAACTGTAGAGTGTAGGAGGACAGCCTCTCGTTTGCTGTTAAGCAGCTCTTTAGTGGCTTGAAATCTTCAGGAGCGTGTGAAGGGGACAGTGCTAAATCATTTGATTCTTATTCAAATGATGGATATAAGGATTAGGGTTGGTCTGCTGCCATGATAGCATGAGTATGCTGGAACTAGCATTTTGCTTCTTTGTGTGTCTTGTATAGTATGGGGCAAGCTTATCTTTGATTACTCTTAAAAGTTCAGACATGGAAAGTTCCTAGGAAAATCTCCTTTAGAAAGGTGATAATTATTTCAGTCTTACAAACAACATGGTTAAATAATGCAGCGCCTCAGTTTTCACATAGTGTTAGCTGTTCTTTTCTTTTTTTTTGTTTCCAATGGGTTTTGTTTTGAAGAGTACAGTTTCAAAGCAATGTGGAGGAGGAACAGTTGGGATGCAAATTAATTAGTATCTTATTATGAGGTCAGATTAGGTAAGGCATTTTCTAAACACAAGTTGCTATGGCTGCATATTATAGAGTAGAAGTGAGAGAATTGATTCTTTACCCAGTTACATCAAAGCAAATCAGGAATAAATATACAAAATTAAATTAAGAGTATAAGCTTAAATATGCAATTAATTTGACTCAAAAGCGGCCTTGATAGTCTTGGTAGTTTTTATAACAGACTATTCTAACAGCCCTAAAGAAAGCTGCAATTTACCTTTTTAAAATGTAGTTGTTTGAAATACCTGTATTGTTAAGTAAATAAAAGATTCTGCTCTTGTAGTTGATACTTGGACATCCTTAAGATTGAAAGTGTGCTCATGAAGATATATGCTACATAATCAAAGATTTAATGTGGTGAATTGTCCATAATATACATAGAAGCAAGACTTGCACATAAATCCTCCTAGGCCATTTAAAAAGCATGTAAATAAAGACCGAGTAGACTCCTGCATGGTCTATATACAATCTTTCTAGAACAAGGAAACAAAATTTTTCAAATCAGGAATTATTGTTGACAAAATTAATGTACTTTCATATACAATGAGAATTAATACACTTCCTTACATGATTCATTTAATAGAAAGCTGATGGACAAGCCAACATCTTTGACCATAATGTCAAGATACAGATAAATTATAAATCATGAGCTTGTTCTTATTCATGAAATAATCATTAAGGTATTTTTAGATGAAGGGTAGTTTGTCATAATGTTCACAATTGGTATAATTTTGGTAGCGTTTCAGATGTTCTATCTCTTGCCCTTATGAGTGTTTCCACAGCCTCCCTAGGTTTAGTGTTATACCTGCTTTACACTAACACGAAGCTGGTAATAAAAGTCAAATATATTCTCTTGTGTGGTGGTAAGCTCAGAGACCAACTGGTTTTTGAATACCCTACTGCCGTAAAAATAGGATAAGACTTATAACGAGTGACAGAACTGCATGTAATTTTAGTTTATACACTAGAAAAGAGAAATTACAAAACAGTGTGACTCTGAAATGCTAATTGCAGAGTGCATTTTCTGAAGTACATTGCTTTCACAGAATCCCTTTAAAATACAATGTTAAAGTTGTTAATAATTTATTAAAATGCTTTTTAAAACTTAATGAAACCCATGATGTTGTTTAAAAAGTTATAAATTAACAGGTACTGCTTAAATAAATGTACCGTACATAGAATAAATGAATTGTAATCAGTTCTTTTGCTTTTAATTATTCTTAGGGAGTTGCGCAGCTTGGTCATTGAGATGGTTTTGTCTACAGATATGTCAGGTCATTTTCAACAAATTAAAACGATGCGACATACTCTACAGCAGACAGAGGGGTAGGTTATTTTCCATTTTGTTCATTATCCATAGTCTTTCGATGAACTCATGTACAAGAAAAGAATTGAAATAGTTGCTTTTGTTTTGAGATAATTGGAGCATGTCCTTGAATTGACAGGGTAGACAAAGCCAAAGCCATGTCTTTGATTCTACATGCAGCAGACATAAGCCATCCAGCAAAATCCTGGGAACTACACTACCGGTGGACCATGGCCCTAATGGAAGAGTTTTTTCGACAGGTGCCATTTTTAAAATCTCTTAATGTATCTAGTTCAAGAAGCAATGGTTACCCAATTAAATCCTTTTGTAGTCAGCAAGGATGCTGTTGGTGGTGATTGACAAGCATAGTCAGTAGTGTATATTCCTTACTCTTCATACATACCACTGACATTAATTCAACTTTTATGTGCATGAATAAGATGAAATTATTATAGCTCTATATCTATTTCAGCTGATACCTGGATTTGGAATCTCGTAGCGTTTTTTTTTCTTTCAATAATAATATAACTTGCCAAGGTGTTTTCATTATGTAGACAGAGATTTATATATGCTTTGAGTTAAAAAGGAGCACCATCAGGATAGGATGAGCAGCTTGAAAACAGAAAAAAAATCATATTCAGAAAGAAGGCAAAAAGTTGTCTCCATTTCACATTTCAGAAAGCTCTCCTATCTCTTTTCCTTGCCAGTGCTTTCCATGCATATGCTGCATAGATCTGAAGGTTTTGCTTTTGCAACAGTCCAGTCCAAAGTCAGATGTTAGATAGTATCATCTGATCAGTGCTGTGGTTGTATATTCTAAAACAGAAATGAAGATGCACCTTGTGAAAGTTTTTTCATTTCTGCAAGATACTGAATTCAAAGAGAAGGCCCAGTAGGTATAGTATCACTGTTACCTTTTTTTCACTCATCTCAGCAGGTGAAAAACCCCATTTATCCAAAGTGAGAATACTCTCTGTGATTAATGTTTCTGACTGCGCACATTTTTAACAGAACAGTTACTGAGGCACAATTGACAACAAAAATCCAGTTTAGATATTACACAGTTTATACAGTTATCACAGGTTTTAAAAGTAGTTAATACAAATAATGAAACAGCATATGTCTGTCTCATCTTGGTTGTCATTATTTTGCTATACGCTAACATTTTCAAATCAATTGGGTCACACTAGAAAAAGGGGCCAGAGAATTAAAATGTCAGTATGTTAAACAATGAGGTTGCTAGGCCCATCTGTCCTAGAAGGTTCTTGCTTGGTTCCTAGAGATTCTTTGAATACACAGTAGGGAGCATCAGGACATCCTTGACTCCGGGCTTTGCACTGGGGAGACAGATTGGAGAGCTGCTACCTTAATTTAAACAATGAATGGACTATGTTTTGTGGAAAATACTGAGTAGAATCGTGAGTTTGTTTCTGTAAGTGAAATAATGAGGATTTTGAACTTGAGAGGAGAAAGGAGGAGCAGATTACTCCAGATATATATACCTTGAAAAGGTCAAAGATGACCAACTGTAATAACATTTTAGAGAGTCTAGACAGAGCTCATGGCACAGTGAGACAATGTGTCCAGTCAAGTGTATGTAACATTAGCAGTAAACAAAACTACACTGGTCATTGAGTGCATCCGATCAGATAATGTTTTAGTTATTCCTTTATTCTTTCATTAGAAGAACTAACTGGATCCCTAATAAGCTGTTTAAAGACTTGAGAAGACATTTAACAATAGAATCAAATCACCATGTATGTATTTGTGCAACTCAGCAGTATAAAATGTGAAATTCTCTCAGGTTGTAGAAGAGTGTGCAAGGAACTGAATCCCTCTGTATATGTGCTACCAAGAACAGTGTATGTGGAGTCGTTCCAGCACATAAAGTATAGTAAAGTTAACTGTATATATATAAATGCACTGAGCAGTGCATCCACAGTAGGTGTCCTGCTTCCTAGATAGGCTGGCTTGGTTGTGCATCTTCTGGTCTGTTGATCTGAGTATGTGTGTTGGAAATCTCTGGGATTTCCAAACCTGTGTCAGCCAAGGTGAAGTAGTCCAAATATATACAAAACCCACTAATTCATGCTCTTATTTTCTTTAAAAATAGTAATTCAAGTACTTCTACTCCCTTACGGGAAAAAGCAGTAGAATCTAACTCTGCTGATGCAAAAATGATGCTTTAACAAGTAGTTTTCAAAATAGTGAAGACCAGCAAAAAATCAACCTTCACTTAGACAAAAAAACTTTTTTAACTGCAGCTAAATATGCGCCAGTGTTAACTTCAGAGAAAAGGCCAAACAACATATTTGAGTTCAAAAGGAACAACTACAGAACATGTGTTATAATGCCAAGGAAAATCCAAGCTACTTGTTTAACATGGAAATACACCCACCCATCTTGAAAGCTTAAAAATAAGGAAATATGTAGTTCAAGTCACCTAAAGAAGTGTCACAGCTCCTATAGCATTCCACTCTCACTCTGAATAGATCTAAAAGCACAAAAAGAGAATTTGTCCAGTGAATTCAGCACATAAGCCAAGGTTTTTTTTACTGTTTTGATCTTTATCTTGATTTTAAATCTCATTAAATACTGATGGTCAACTTAAATATCAATACTGTGTCCATAACTACAATTTACAGTAGACATTTAAGTATTAGATATGTATTCTATTAATTGCAAAGTCTTTCATAATTGTGGTACAGAGCTACTTGAAAACACAAAAAACCTCAGGCTGATTCTTTGCTAGCATGGAATTTTCTCTTTCTTAATACCTAGTTAAGGGAAGAGTAGGAAACTAATTACCTTAGAAATCCTGTATCCAACAATGGCTGAAAAAACTCCTCCAGTTTATACTGTATCACAATCTGTCTCCTGCATTTACATGAAGATACCACTGGCACTGCTCCTAGCAGTAAGTGTTCATGTGTTCTTCTATACTCTAAAGTAAAATTATTAACACTTGGTCATATAATTGAAAGGCCAAAATGATAAAACTCTGCACTTCCAAATGAAACACAATCTGTGAGCTGCATCTGTTCCTGTGGCTGAAGTGGTTTTATTGGTATTATAGTTTTAAACTTTTCCCAAATGTAGTCCAATGATACATGATAAAATGACTAAGGAAGGTTGGTACTGTCCCTTTCATCCATTAGTTTCTGATGAGATCTTTGGGAAAATGGTATGTTCATGTGCTGTCCCCCACTGGATTATCACAAAACAGCAGTCTCCGTGACTTGTAATATGTAGAGCCATTTTACTTGAAAGACTAAGTTTTCCTTATCAATAATGTCTGTGCATCTGGGGGCCAGGTTTATTCAGCAACATGAATTAGAGCCTTCTTTGGAAGATGTTTCTTCAGGTTTTTTTGTGCCACTAGACTTTATTTTGAGCTTTTGTAAGTCATGATTTACCATGCTGAAAATGGAGATAACATCCTCATGTCCATTAAGACTCTTAAGACAAAAATGGTCTTTTAATGTGCTAGGTGGTATGTGCTGTAGTATTTTCAGAACTAGGTTGTACAAATCATCATTGTAAGGAAATTGAACTTGTGCTTTTTTATGGCTTCAGCAGCAGAGAGACATGCTTGCTAGTGTGAATGAGTTCAAGTCAGGTGGTGTCCTTGACCTGTGTAAATCCATTGAAGAAATTTTACGTGTTGGATGTAACAATATAGCAGAAGGAAACAGCATTTGGCATACTATTACAAATATTTAAATATCTCCAGTCCCATTGCATCTGGGACTGGCAGGACTAAACTCTGAATATTGAAGGACTTCATGTATGTTAAATCTCATTGACCGATGCCTTGCTCTTGAAAATAAATTGCTTGCAATAAGTTCCTTTATATAAAATTTATCAAATGTAAGTTAGAATTTTGACTTAGTTTTACTGAAAAATTAAAAGTAAATAATCAGAGTTTTCTTTGCCTGTGCTTGTTTTTATTTAGGAATACAAGTGAACACAGTAATCTATTGGATAAATACTAAGAATGTTCAGATTTCTTTGTCTCTCTGTACATCTGTCAAATATGTGCTTATAATATTAAACATTGATTTTTTGCAGGGAGACAAGGAGGCTGCTTTAGGTCTTCAGTTTTCCCCCCTCTGTGACCGCAAGTCTACATTGGTTGCTCAGTCTCAAATAGGTAATGACAAATTGTGTTTTTCTTTTTTCTGTATGTGTAGGAGCATGTAAAATCATGTGGACATTTCTTATACCTGTTTTGAATTTTAAATGTTCCAAACTCCATCATAAAAAAGGTATTTCTTTGCACCTATCTGTTCACCAAACTCATATACTCTTACAGCAGAAATTTGCTGGTCTCAAAAGAACATGAAATAATCTCAGCATATGTAGTGCCAAGGAGGGGTGGGAGAGGGATTAACTGAAGTACTAGACATGGGCCCACCTTTTTTAGTACATGCTATAGAGCTTGCTAGATTATGTCCTCAGACAGGTTGACTCTTGCTCAAGAACTCACAGGTCTGTCTCTACTATGATCTGAAAACCTGGTATCGTTTTGTAGATGAATCCTCAAGACTTGTCAGTGTGGCAGGGTTCAGCTACCAGGGTCAAGCATCGTTCAGTTGACAAGGACTGGTGTGTTCTGTTCCTGTCAATCCTAATTGCATTTTGTTCAACGAACTTCAGCTTCCCATTTTCAGATATGTGGGTCTTGACTCACTCTATCCCTGTTTCCATCAGCAATGATAAGGAAATAAAAATTGGTAAAGGTCATTGGGGCTAGTCAAGAGGAGAGGCTCTAGAAACATACTGAGTAAGGCAACAAGACCTACCAACATTTTTATGTCCTACAAACAGCCATAGCTTTTATGTGAGTGAACACAGTACTCAGAGAGAGATTCTGTAGATAACAGTGTCTTAACCTTTGACTGAAGCATGTCATCCTGTCTGAACTTTTCACTCAAAAAATCCTTTATTACATTTCACTGGGACTTGAAAGGCAATGTGCTTGAGAGTCATACCTACTGCAGGAAAGCAGCTGAATCCTAGGCTGAAGCACTGTTCATAGGACCATAGAGTACCAGGTTGGAAGGGACCTCAGGGGTCATCTAATCTAACCTTTTAGGTGATATATAGTTTAAATGAGATGGCCCAGAACCCTGTTAAAGCTGAGCCTTGAAAGTGTCCAGTGTAGAAGAATCTACCACTTCCCTGGGGAGATTATTCCAACATTGCTCACCTTTGTGTTGTGTTGCGTAGTTAGAGTATGAAGACATCTGGAAAACCATTGCTAGCTCATGTTTTAGCATTTTTTTTTTCCTGATAAGTGCTCAGCAGAGAATAATGCTTCATTCTCTCACTGTGTCATTTCATACCTTGATGAGTACTTTAAAATGTAAAAGACATTGTTCAGAGCTGACATCTCAGAACTGTGGGATGAATGCTGTCTCCTAAGGATATTACTTGTTCTCTTCACTGATTTGACAGAACACTCCTACACACTGTGAAATAACACTTTACCTCCACAGAATAATAAACAGCAGTTTGAAATATTAACTCCTTGGCAGGAATGGTACAAGAGACAGTATCACTTCTAGCCCCTTGGCTCAAAGGTAGCTTCCTTTCTATTCAATAATTACTGTTCATTTCAAATGGTAGGTGTGTTCTGCAGTGCATAAAGTTTAAAAGAAGAGGAAATGAAAATCTATAATTATTAATATTTAGTTATATCTAATACCTTCAGGTGGTTTTGGTTTTAGTTCTTTTTTTCTTCAAGATTATACTAGTGGTAGCTAGGATATTGAATCATGACTACAGTCAGAAAATGAGACTGACATTTTGTATTTATTTTTAGATTTGAGAGCTGTGGAAATGTAAAATCTGATTTTCACTCCTTTGCTTCTTTAGGTTTCATTGATTTCATAGTAGAACCAACATTTTCTCTTCTTACTGACTCAATGGAGAAAATTGTCATGCCTCTTACAGAGGAAGCATCAAAATCTGAAAGTCCTGCATTTGGAACACACAGGTATGAATACACTGCTTGGTTATTGAACTAGCATAAACTAACATAATAATTTCATATTCAGAATTATCACAATTATTTTTACAGTTGGAAAAGTAACATAAATAGCTGTACGGTATTGCCACCATGTGGTGGCATGTTGTGTTTGCAATATGCTATTACTCCATGGAAAATTGTGCATATAAAAGGCAAAAACTGCAATAAAGAGCTGAATACGCACATAAAATATATATTTTATTTTCTACTGAATGTCTAATAACATTTTTTTTGTTTTGCCTATGATCTTTAAAATAGATTGCTGAAGTTCCCAGTTCTCTTATCTTGAGGCATTTTCAGTATAATTTTAATTGACAGTACCAACAGTCATTCTTCCATTTCTGAGAGATAACTGGAAATGGAGCTGATGAAAGTGGTTTCATTATTTTTTTCCTACCTTTTATTATGCTGTAGGTAACTTTCCTTCTTCATCTTTCCATTTTAGTATTAGTTGAAACATACCTTTGAGACAAAATTGGTTCCACTTAAAACCCATTTGGGAGCTCTAAATACAGTATTGTGAGATGCAGGAGAGGTGTTTCCCCATCAAAACCTTGAGTTTTGCATCATAATAGAAGTTGTCTATGAAATAAAGTAGCCATAACCGACAATATTATCTGAGGGACTCCACACTGAAATCATCATTCAATAATCAATCAGATGCTGCTTTTACAAATATTGCCTTGTTACCACATTGTTTTTCTTTTAAAAACTGCAATTTGAGCTTTCACTGAGACTAATAATATGATAACTCTGCAGGGCAAATTTTCTTTTGCTCTGCATTAGTTAGATTTTAATAGCAAAATGATAAACCTAGCTCTTTTCTGATCGTGAGCTTACATGTATTTTAGCTACTAGAAGAAAGTAGATGTTACTCGAAGGAGGTATTTATGACAGTGTTCTTAGTGTTTTGGGGAACAGTGTTGAACTAAGGCATTATTGATAACAAACTTGTTTACCTCCTCACTTCTTCACAAATGACTCATGAGTAGCTGCAGATGATTAGTAACTCCAGGCTTCAATTTCAGTTCTTCATGACTTAGTGGTACACGGACAAAGGTTTATCCAGCAAAGCTTCCTCATGTGAGGTGGATTATAAATGTTTTTTTTTGTAGTAAGGAACCAAGAGCTACACTTACAAAGACACTGGAGAGCCTATGGCATGATACAAAAATGTCTGAGCCAGCAGAGTTGCACAAACACTACTGACTGGATACCATGAGTATATGGTGTGACATTCACTATAGTGCCTGGAAAACATTAGAATTATAGCCTATATTTTCTGTTCTATCCATTCAGCATGTCTCAAACACACAGAAGTTACAGTAACTCTTCTTGTGCAGTTCTTGCTGATATGTTCATTACAACTATATTTTCTGATTAATGCAAATTTATTTGTATGCATATAACATTTGTCTTTGGTACAAATGAGATAAATTACATGGCATAATCAAGTATACAAAACATAGTATGACATGATTACCTGTACAAGGCCAGAAATAGGTCTATTTTTTTAATCCTAAGAAAAAAAAAGAAGTTCATTCTTTTATTCCAACCTTTATATGTATCTGCATATTCACATACAAATAATCAATCTGACTTCTATTTACCTTACGTGTAAGGTAACCACAGTGGCTCTTACGTAGATTGTAAAGCTACTGTGGTAAATCCTGCTTTGACTACGCTTGAAGGCATGTACCTTGAATAGAATTTTCAGCTGAAGCTAAACTTACTTACCTGTCATATACTTTAGTGTCCTGCTTTTTTTAAATAGGTCAACAAATAACAATAAGATATCTTTCTTTTGGTCCCCCAAAGATACCGTTCACTGTTCAAAAGCACAGCTAATAAGCTGTTCCAAAGCGACTATGTAAACATTCTTTAAGAACCAACTTACAAGTAATGTATTTCCAGTTGTCACTTTTTCCTTTTCAAGAATTCCCTGGAAAAAAGTTAGTAAGAACTGGTCCCAGGTTACAACTTCATGAATTGAAGAACTGTCTTGTATTTTAGGTATTTTAGGCACTCTTTGGTGGAAAACATTATTTCAGGTTAGTGATTACTTGTAGGTCATAAGGAATTTAATTCACATTGACTGTTTGTGTATTATTGAACTTGCCTAACTGTGTTCATAATTTAGGGGTTTTGTCCTTCTGCAGCCAAAATAGTTTGGGAGCAGCAAGCAATCCTGAAGCACAGAGACGACCCAGTTTTAAAAGTGCAAGTGATGGAGGAACTCATACAGAAAATTCGCTAGCGACTGTAAACCTAGCAAGCTTTAAGGACAACTTGATGAAGATAATTCAAGCAAACAAAGAAAGATGGAAAGAATTAGCAGTAGAAGGTATGATATACTAAACTGGAATGTTTTCATAAGTTCCTTCATAAGATCTCTCCTACTTTAATTTTTTTATTTCCTTTAACCTGTAAAAATATGTAGATATCTTGTTTTCACAGATTTTATGTCTTCATCTTGGTTTAGATGGTCCTGTTTTGCTCTCCCAGGAGGTATAAAGAGTTGTAGGTGGCCAGGGCGTGAAAGGAAATCTTATAGCCTGTACAGCAAGGTTCTCTGGTCTGATTTAGAGATGTGCATTTTTGTCATTTAATCATAAGTGATACTGACATCTGCTTTAAATGCCAAAATCAACAATTCAAATTAGCATGTGCTCCCACATTTCTTAAGAAACGTAAAAGTTGTACTTTGCTATTAGAAATGCTATTTGTTCCCCACTATATGAAAAAAAAATTTGCTACTGCAGACTTGTTGGGACTATGCAGAGAGCTGGGTGCATTGAGGAGGTCATGTGTATGAGGGCAGTGTGCCATGGTAGTAAAGCAGGTTAGCTTAGAACTCTGAACACGCTTCTTGAGCTGACTATGACGAATAGTACTTGTGCTGTTAAAAGAACCATCTACATTCTTGTCAGTGGACTCTGCAAACACTAGATGTTTTTCCCAGATCTGTTCACCGGCTCAGGAGAATCTGCCTCTATAAAAAGTAGTAATACAGCAGAGACTTAGAAGTTCTCTCAATAAAATCTAGTAATATAGATGCAGAGGTATAATAATACAGAAAGGAAACTAGCGACAATTCACATAATTTCCTGAGCATGACCTGAACTTGTTCCAGCCTCTCACATTTTCAGGATAAGGTTACACAGGTAGGACTGTTTGGGAAGCAGTTCAGCCAGAGGTGGATGATGCCTGAGGAAGATGATCTCGCTCCTATGCTTAGACAGGCCAGAGCAGGAGACCAAGATACAGTGGCAGTGCTTTCCTGGAGATGCATCTGGCCCAGCTGCTGGTGCTAGCCCTCCTTGAAAAGGTGCTTGCTACTGAGGCTTGATTTGGAGCAAGCAGCTTGTGCAAGGAATAGTATGCTTTGTTTTGGAAAGGCCCGTGTTAGTAAGGAAAGTGTTTATCTACCTAGGCAGCTGTTTGAGAGCCTCCTTAACAGAAGGCTCACTAAATAAGATGGCTGCATTTTACTAAAAAGGCCATGTCTTGTATAATTGATGCAGAGGAGCTCAGTGCTTGATTGCCTAAGGGTCCTCAACCTTTCACCACTGGAGAATTAGAGGAATGTTTCTCAGGCCTTTCAGGGAATGCTGTTAACAGGGAATTACCATAATCATGAAACATCTGGGATTCTAATTTGAAAGCCTTGATGTTTAATTAATATTCCAACCCCCTAATCACCAGATAATCTCTCTTTGTTCAACTCAACGAAGTGATAAAGAGACTGTTCCATCATGTGTTTTTTCAACACACAGCAGTGATGTCTGTTGCTATTTGCAGTTGTGATAGTTGTAGCAAATAGGCAGTAAAGATGCTCACATGAGTCTTAGAGGTTGTTTCATTAGAGAAAATGTTTGCTAAATGGGTTTTAAGGTCTGGAACTTATTGACCTACTGAGAAAGCTGTAAGAACTACACAACTTGTTGAGAAAGATTTAAATATCACATAAGATTCTTCACGGTGCAGTTCTCAGAACACAGAGAAATTATAACACAATGATTTTATATTTAAAATGTACAATGTTTATTCCTTATGCCTACAATTTTTATTCCTTCATGCTTATTTTGTTCTATAAAAAAGTTCTAAAGTATTACTAATCAAGTTGGTCAGTGGTTGGCAAGCTCAGGCCCTTTTAACAGAGTAAAAGAGTATGGACTGTTAATCATGCTTACCATCTGTTCAGGAGACATCATTGTAAATAAAGTTACAGGCATAAATAAGTATCCTTATCTTCACTTTACAGTTGAGCAGAAATGTGCATAGGCAGCTTAGGACACTCACCTCAATAATATGTGGGAATGCAGCATACAGACCAAGGGTCCAGCTGCCAGTCCAATGGGCCCATTGCTGAAGCTGCTAACATTGTTCATCTGCAGGGTAATACAACAGTAGTGTTACCTGTTGTTCCTGTTTTATGCTTATGTAACTATTCTGAAGAATTAACTGTTACAGGACCTGAATAGAGGTTGCATGATTTGTATGAAAAGTGATCAGTGACAAACATTGTCATCAGCACCTGCACTTTCCTGCACAGATTGAAGATGTTTGTCTGGGATGACTGATCACACTGGGATGAGTTGAAAAATATGTGAGGCTGAATGAGGTTCTTGCAGTGTGCTGTGCTTAATTTTGATAGTAAAAATATGAAATAAAGGCCACTATCGCATTTTTGGAGTAGAGCGAAGCTTTTTTTTTTCCATGGGCAGCAACTTTGAATAACAAATGTCTCTTCAGAAAGACCTCTGCATGGTACCTGCAGGCCTCCCTGAGGCACTTTCAGTCCTGCCTACTTCCAGTCACAATAACCACAGGGTTCAGCTCCATTTTGTCTGAAAGATTTTCTCTGCAGACTCACTAATAAGAAGAGAGTAACAGCTGCTGGAATGAGAAAACCTGAGAGTGATGATCTGATAGCATATTAATGTGATTTAGCAACCACTAGGAAGAGTGAGTGGTAGGAGGACGTGTGTGACAGTCACAGAAACTGACTGTTTGGCACATAAAGTCTACTCTAATGGACTGTTTGATCTGTTGGAGAAAAATAAAGTCAGGTCGCTAAAGGAGTCCCATTTAGGACCAGAGACAGTGATTTTAATTGCAGTGCTAAAATGTTTAGTTCATAAGCAGTTTTTGAGCTATTCCAGAAGTGTTAAGACCAGTGGGAAAAGGAGAGTTTTTCACCATGGTCTGAGGAATTGCAATGCATGGGTTGAGAGAAGAGTAGCATGAAATATTTTTTATTGGCAGTACCTGTTAAATCAAAGATTAAGGAACGATAACTGAACCTGGTATATATTCCCCCCTGGCGTATATACCAGAGAGCTGGCCCACCTCCCCACCTGACAAACTACATGAGTTAAAACACCTTTTCCCTCTAGTAGGGTTAGATCAGCATGTCCGTCCCCCACCCCAGTCCCAAAAATCCCAGCATTCAAGCCCCTATGCTTACAGCTAAACAGTGAAAGAGAAGTAAAAGGAGGAGGTAGCCCCTCTAGGAAACCATAAATTCATGAATTATTTTTAACCAAATCTTTTAGTAAAAATTTTGATAGCTAATTAAGCCTTTGCTACATTATTTATATGACATAATGCTGTGATATTAGGTGCTACTGGATTACATGGTTTGCAGTGGTTTTATATACTCTTGTATCTGTGATGAAATTTGTGTGAGAAGTTGAAAGTGGAAGGAATCAGTGTCTAAATAACTCTGGGTTACTGCAACGGATTTGAAAGCAGCAAGTTGATTGGGAAAAATCACGGTTGTTTGGGAACATTTTGACATGTCTTTAAACTTACTTGGAAGTCCCAGAGGCACCAGCATCAGTCCTCTTGTTTTCTGAAGTTTTGATTCTTACTGCTGGTCTCTTCCTCTTCTTTTTAAAATGGCTGATGTGAGAACATGTCTTTTAGAAAGACACAGTTCCTTCCCATGTTGTCCTGGTTTTGCTCTTTTGTCACTGCTTTGTGGAAATTTCTTTTCATGTAAAAAAATAAGGGAGACAAGCCTAGAAATAAAAGTTTGTGGCGGTATACACAGAGAGTCCATAGCATCCAGTAGTGTTCTTCACCAGAGATTCCTCAAATAATTTAATTATAAGTGAAGATGAACAACTTTTCTCTCTAATTCAGTAATTTGCTAATTCTTACTATTTCTATGTCATTATGTCTTTCTGTGAGGGTTAGTTATTGCAGCTTATTTTCAACACAGTTGATGGAAACAGCAATGTGATTCAGAAGACATTTGCTTTATTGGGATTTAGCGCTGTGTCAGCTGCTGCCATTATCTGATGCAAAGTGTTCTGCTTGCACGTGGCTTCTCTCTATTTCCTCTCCCCTCTCGTTGAGTCAGTACATGCTCAAGTGGTGCAGTTGCTGGAGACAGAAAGGTATCTTAATAAGCCCTGTGCTCTGCAGGTGATAGTAGCTGAGTGCTCAGTTTCTTTTTACAGAAAGGCCAGGAAAAAAAGTCGATGGACATACATGGAAGAGAAAGTACAAAAATGTAGGAAATCTTCACCACTGAGCAGACCATGTCCTGAAAATGTTGCTGCATACACGAGCAGTAATGTGGCTGAGCTCGTGGAAATCAGTGTTGTAGTTGATAATGCAGGCTCACCAGAGCTTCGACAGCAGCAGAGCAGTGATACCTTAGACACCACAGTGTCCTGCAGCACAGTGTTAGGGATCGAGATGTGTGGCAGTTTCAGTGTTTTCGTGGGCAGTTTAGTCCTTCCTTGTGCTTATAGGAGTTCAGTACCCACATCCACTTCAGCAAACAATAATAATAACAACAACAACAATAATAATAATAATAATACCTTAATGAACTCACTTCAATTTTAAGAGACTTCTTAAGCCAAAAAAAAAGGTATCTTAATGGAAGAAGAGTAGTTTCTGGTGAAAAGGGGAGAGGAAAGAAATCACTTTCACTAGTTAAAACATTTTCTGTAGATGCAAAAGTACTAAGTACCGGAATTTTTCTGCTATTCTGAAATTTGACTGTTGCCAGTTTTCCAAAAAAATGATGCATTACAATTATTTTGCCAATAGGCCAGCATAAACACAAGTAAAGAAAGACACCACTTCTACCATGTTTAGGTATCAAATGCCATTGGTGTTTCTTTTGAAGGACAATGATTTCAGGCAGGAGCTCAGAAACGGCACAGAAATACAGAAGTGTAACAGACCAGTTAGAACAAGCCATTTGTGATACAGATGAACATATAAACTTCGCTGCATAACACTTGAGTTCTTGGAAAGAGAACAATACCAAACAGTTGAAAATATGTAAACAGCCTCAGCTCCATGCACTTTTACCAACTTAAAATAGAGAGAAAAAAAACAGTAGCAACAATAACACATATCCTGAGTTCACTGCTCTGCACAACACACTTCTGTCTGCCTTTATCTGAATGGTTATGATAATCCTTAAGATGTTCAGTGAGTACCTGACCATCACCCCTCACCCCTCGAAAAAAAAGAGAATGAAGAAGGTTGTATAATCTTATTTATCTATTTACTGTTGTTAAATGTTGCAAATGCCAAGTTGCATTGTTCATTCAACATATCCCAGTTCCATCTGCAGCTGGCCATGGCAATGTGTGCACGTAGGGGAGGAGCTTGCTTGTCCCAGCAGCTCAGTGCAGGCTGAGGGGCAGCAGGCTGCTGCTCTCAGAGAGTCCTGGCAGTTAATGGCTGGATGGAGGCAGAAGTTCTGCTGCAGTGTTTATTACAAGACTTACTGTCCAGCACTAGGGATCAAACATCATGTCATCTCTGCTTCTCTTACACTAGTGATATTAATTTAGCAATGCCTTGCTTGAATTTTAGTTATTTGGTTATTGCCCCAGTCTTAGGCTATTTTAAATACTGCTAAGTATTTCTGTTTCAACAGAGTGATAGGACAGCAGATACGATAGAAAATGCAAATTATGACATAAAATATAAAGGTCCTATAAAATATTGAGTACAATTTGCTTTTATGGAAAACAGAAATCTCTATTTTTCCAGCATGTATAACATACTCCATGCATGGCTGACCTACCATAAGAATCCGATATTTTTCATTTTTTTGGCAGTGGTTTTCATAGGGGTTGAAACTGAGTAGAGAAAAACAAGTAGAAACATAGACTCATACATCCAGCAGATGAAAGACTTAATACCAAGACAAAAGAATTGGAGGTCTTAATGAAAGTTGTGATACCAACATAGAGGATTTTGTATGTGAGGCTTCTCAATCTCAGTCACAACTACCAGCCACTCCTCCTAGTTGCCCTGAATAGACTCCTCCAAGATACTTTTCTTCAAGATACAAGATACTTTTCTTCAAGCTTATTTAACTGAAAGCAACTTTGAAATTTTATCACCATGGAATAGTGACCACAGATATGATTATGTGAAAAAAAAGACTAATGTTGAGCAATAGTTTTAACTCAACACATTCTAACATTCCACAGTATTTTTCAGATGTAGATAAAATCATATTTTTCTTACATATTCTTTTCTACTTCCTACTGTTGCATCAGTTTAAATGCAATAGATATGATATTTAACTAGTATGTTACCAGCAGAGATATTCCATTTCAAAGCTACATCCATCAGATATGCATAGGCCTGAGTTAGAGTTTGGCTGTGTTTTAGCTATCCTTTAGCAGATATGCTTGAGATTATCTCAAGGACAGTCATAGAATAAAAGCTCAGCATGACAGAAGTTAAGAACAGGCCATCAGCATTGTTCTGAAACTGTTTTTCTTCTTTTACCAGTTTAAGTTTGGTAGAAAGTGAACGAAAGAAATTTTAAGTTTAGATATGCAACTTTATGAACTAAAAAATAATTGTGGGTTTTCCCTATATGACTATTGTGAGACTTCTAGTATTGAGAATAAAGGTGTCAACCACTCATTTACACCAAGACAAATCTGAATTCTTGTTAGCATTGTCCTGAAACAACATTCTGTGAGAAAATACTGCCTGTTCTTACCAGCTTTCAGATTATAAAGCCACCTTTTGTGGTGTGAGCTAAGTTAGTATTACTGTTTTATGTGTGATTATAGTTCAACTTTGCTTTCCTCAACTTGCAAATGCATCTGAACAGCATCTGAAATATTTTATTTAGGAATTTCCTTGGCTTTTTTATAAAGCTAAGGAAAAATGCTTGTACCTTCTGCCATATGGAGGCAAACACGGCATGTAAATCAGTTTCTTGGGACAAAAGCATTAGGTAGTTAGATTATACCAGAAGTCACAGATTCTTTAATTAACTTCTCTGGATTGAACACCAGATTTGCTTGAAGTTGCATATACACATTTCTTAATGTCTTTAGCCCAATCACTTCTCTGTCTGTGGAAAATAGTACCTGTCCAAGTTTCAGAAGATTTGGAGTCCAAAACAAGCAGGTCTATAAAGTTTGTAAAAACTCCTGGCTTAACGATTTAGAAATTGCTCAGATTTGATAGTTCTTGATTTTTTAGATGTTTCTTTCCATCCTATTTCACAGGCCAAATTGTGCTTCAAGGAGAAATTTCTTTGGATTCAGAGAAGTGAGGTGATGTAGATGCCAAATGCTGACTGTGGTTGAAATGTGATTACAGACTGGGCTATATTTCAATTGTTGTATGCAATCACTTTTTGGTCTAGATTTGGACTGGCCACTCACAACCAGAGTTTCTGGGAGCTGCCAGTTGAACTCAAGAAATATCTCGGTGTTGGTTTCCTTCCTTTATACAGTGTGCACAGTCAAGTTAGAAATTTTATACATGCAGCTGTTTTGTGGAGGTATTGTTCAAACTGCAATGTTTCCACTTTATAAATTGATAGTCTTTTATCTTCTATAGTAGTACATAGATTCTAAAGTCTTAATTTACAAAACAGAGATTCTAATAGCAAGAGAAACAGGCCCTCCATGAAGATGGCACAGTTATTTTTTAGCAAACTTTTCACCCTTCGTCAAAAGTTTTCTGTTCTCTGTTTTCGTATTCTAATTCCTACTGATACAACCTCTCTGTGCTGTTATGTTCTGTCTCCTTTTACTCTGGGCCATTTCTTTTGTTTGGATCTCCAAGTCTCTGCAATAGAGCAAGGAACAGAGCCTCCTGTAGGTGCTGTCCCCTGTATTTCGTCTTCCCACCCTGTTTGTACCACTGGCTATCATGGCAACAGTACTGGATTGCATGTGTGTAACCCTCTATAACGTGTTCCAGGGCAAGCTCTGTATTAGCTAAAATTTTGGAATTTTCCAGGCTCATAGGTAAACTTCCTTCAGGGCTTCATCAGTTCTGATGCATCTGCTATCCCCAGCAAGGTGCCCTCTCCATGCTCTTTCTCTGTTTCAGAACTGATGAGCTCTCTGCTCCTCCTAGTCCTGTGGGCTAAACACCACTGTTGGGATATCTGCATGCAGCATGGGGTCCTCCTGCTCCCATTCTCCAGCTTACAGTGTACCTTATCAAGCTCCTTACTCTGTACTAAATACAAAGAAAGAGGTACAAATTGGAGATAAAACCAGAAAGTAGACTACTATGGTTCACTTGCAATAGTGTAATCGGGAGCAGAATCTGATCCGTATTAAATACACCAGTGCATGTGTCCTCATGCAGAAAGTCAATGTTCATGATGTTCCCATGTACTTGAGCTCTATCAGTCACTACTCTGAAATCAAATGACTGTGGCATATCCTTCTTATCTAATTCACGTATTTTGTTCCCTCTTTGTAGAAGAACTTGTGAAAAGTGTTGGTGAACAGGAAAAAGACCAAAGCAGAAATTCCACAGATGTACAGTTACAGGAAGAGACAACAAGGATACAAAATGAGAGTAGTCAGGGAAGCGATGGTACAACCTGTCCTCCCAGATCCATCGTTCTACAAGTAGTCTCTTTCGACACTCCTCTGAGTGATGAATCCAACTCAGAAAAATGCACTAACTCTGATCCGAACCAGAAAGATCTCAACGATGCCCAGCAAGAAACACAGAATACAGACCCATTGAATGGTAATGCTTCATCACAGAGCACCAGTCAATCTAATGAAGCTGTCCAGGGCAAAGTTGCAACAGTGTCTGGTATTTCCCTGTCAAACATTGACCGTAATGTAAAATAACAAAATAAGGTGTTGTACAAACCACCAGCATAAGACAGTTTCTTCAGGCGTGTGTAGAAACAGTGTGTCCTAAAACCATCAAATAAAAGCTGTTTGATCTAAACAAATATCATCTTCTTGACATGTGCTGTTTGGTGTCTAGTAGAAATTTTTTTGCATAAAATACCAGGACCTTTAGTTGAATGGGAAGAATGATTGTAACATAACTTAAAGATGCATATTTGCAATTAAATAAGTTTGCTATTGGAGAATGAGGTAAACTTTCAAAACAGAACTATCTAGCATTTTCTCTTCTAATAGGTATCTATTCTTATCCTATTAAAATGTACACACCCCCTTAGTTTAGGCACCTAGTGTGATTTTTATTTTCTAAATTATATCCTTTGCACTAAATGTAGTATGTCTTTAAGTGTTAGTGTTAAGTAGATGGAATTTGCTAATGGGACTGTGTCATTCTCTTAATCCGAAAGATCAGTCTCCTGACTGTAGTTTGCAGGACAAGTGGAGAAGCCAGAAAATCCTTCTAATGCCAGAATATATTTTAGAATGTAAGTATTATAGTACAAGCTGACTATGATTTTGTATCTGGTGATTTTAAGACAGTTTCAAGGGCAAGGTGCCCAAGCAATAGGAGTAGATGTTATCAAAATGAGAGAAAGAAACAGTGCCTTTTAATTTTATTTTCTGAATTTGCTTATTGTTAGAATAAGCTTTGAGGTATTAAGGTAATAAGAATAATCAAAGCATATAATTACACTTCCTTTCCTCACTTCAATTAAAATGCTAATTAAATCCTTTTATGGCAGTGAACCTTGCAATATTGTGCCAGAAGTATGGCATTGTCTGCACAGCAACATTGAAGTGCTTATAAGGCTTAGCTTAGATATGAGTATATAACTTGGCATATTTGTCAAAAATTATTTTTATGGAGAACTCCCACTTAGTCTAGAGTTCCACATTCCAGAACTCCATGCTTTTACTTTTGACAGGTTTTTTTTCCATCAGAAATAACAGATGGCTAATTTAGGGTCCTAAATCAAAATATTTACACTAAAATCAATTTCACAGCATTTGAAGTTGTCTAATAATTGCCATTTTTGTCTTTTGACATGTATTTATTGCACCAATTTTTGTATTAAAGAACAATTTGAAATTTAGGTGCCTTAGAAAATATTCCCATTTCCTGGATGAAGAAAACAGTAGGAAAACCTGCATCTTTTATGTTTCAAACTATGCAGAGGGCAGTTGTGGTGTAGCTGTCCTTGGGGATCCCTAGATGGCTGACCAATGAAAGTGTGTTTGAGAGGTCAGATAGCATGCAGTTAGTGCACTCTGTTCTCTTGTCGGTCTTTAAGTTCCACTTTTTCCTATGAGAACAGATATTTCTAATTTTGGAAAAAGCTTATCTCATTCATTTTCTAAGGCAGGGAATTTTCTACAGAATGCCTTCTAGTTTAACACTTCAAACTGCAAAATCTACGAAAAGGATTAAGAAGTGGTTGAACTTGTAATAGTGTATATCCAAAGGCAAACATGATCTGGGAGCTAATTTTCTTGAAGGTGGTAAAAAAGATTTAATAACATTAATTCCACCAATACAAGGATGCTCCTTCACTAGAGATGGCAATATTCAAAAAGAGTTCGCCTAAATAATGAAATAGAAATAAGAGACTGATTTATATATTTTGTGGAAATAAATAATATTGTTATGGTCCTGAACTAAAATTCAGAGCTCATATGATGCTCTTGCATTACTAAACAGGCAGTGGTACTTAAATCATGGAGTAATAAAAAGTCTTGGAGAAAGGGGGACATATAGCAGGAGACATAGCTACATACAGTGATTAATCACACAGTAAGAAAAGCAGTAAATTATTTTTAAGCAATGCTTCCGGCTGAGGAATGAGGTAACACTCCCTTACTGGGCTTCCCCAGCTTACATCTGAGGCATTTTAAGTTTTGCAGCACACACCTCTGTTGCTGCTGATTTCTGTGGCAAGTTTTGTTACAGAAAGGTAGGTTTCTGTACTGAAAGTAAACTTCTGTGCCTGAAAATCCTAAACTGCAGTATAAAGATCTTTGGAAAAGAAATGGAACTGAAAGGATTTTTTTCCAAACCCTACTTTACTACAAGATAAGCCTTTTTCTACTGGAGAAAGCATGTAAAAAAGTAGAGGCTATTGCTCACACAATTGATTTAACACATGCCCAGTCATTGCAAAATTCTGTTCTGAACAGATCTTCAAAACAGTTTGAAAACTGTTCATCTGATACAATATGTGAACAAATGTAGTCATCAATTCTTGCTGTTGTCATGGGAAATTATTTTGTCACAGGAAATTATATTGTCAAAATACTATTGTCATGGGAAATCCAGAGGATTTATGTGTTCCCAGATCTTTGAATTGCGCGTTCTAGAATAGTGTCTTTTGACCTGTTTAGACCTGTGAATCATTTTTTTTCCAATGGAAATGTATATCTCTAGTTAGCCAACTGAAGCCTACAGAAAGTAAGCTTGCATTTCTTTTAGTCTCTTGAACCTTTCATGGATCCCCTCATAAGTAATTCATGACTCTCAAGTCAGAAAACCACAAGATGAAGCTGGATTTCTGATTTACACTATCACAAATTTTTAGTAGAGTGCTACTATGCTTAGAATAAGGATATTGGTCAGATGTTATTTTTAAAGGCATCTGGTATCTGAAGGCATTTTTAGTTGTCATTTTATGTGAAACTTCTGCTTGGTGTGGTATGATGAATTTATTCTCTTGCGTGTCCTTCAGCGATTATTTGTGTTCATTTTCCAGCATAGATAAATACTCAGGTAAATGGAGAACGTGATGAATGTTTGGCATGGTTTCTATAGCATATAAATGTCAGAGTCCAATACTCTCAGACTAGATTCTTTTAGAAATTCCACAAGTGAAGGGTGTAATGTTTAATTTCAAATTTACCTATCTGAAGACAGTTGATAGTACATGGGTTTCTTATATAGCACGGTGATACAAAATATACTGAAAGCACACTACAAATGTAAGTTTTGATTAGCAAAATAGAGCAATTGCAAATACACTATTCAGTCACAGTGCTGACATGATTCCCATTGCTTTCTCTTGAATATGCTCACAGTTATGATGCTGGGCACCCCAGTCACCTGTGAGGCATACTTGGATTGAAACCAGCTCAAGCTCATTGGTCTCTTCAGGATTCTTTTTCTAGTTGTTTAGTTTTTATATTCTGTGTTGGGCTGAGCCGTGTATTCAGTCTCTCTCTGCTGGCCTGGCTATCTCAAGGAGACAGTTGCACCCTTCTAATGAACTTGGAGAGAAACATCTACACCACTGGTTGAACCCCTCAGCTATGCTATAGTCAGTGGATCCACTCAACTGGCATAGATTCTTATTTAAAAGAAAGCCCACCCTCCACTCCCCTTTATGTTGTGGTTATCAGCTTTCTTTGCAACAGCTCTGGTCAGTCACCCCTTGCGTTGTCTTCTGAGCCTGAGGAGCACATCCCGCTTGCTCATCTCAATTGAACCATCTTCTGTTGTAGGGGTTTATTAGTCACAGTATCAATTACATTCCAGTTTTATGTTGTTGAATGGTTTGATTTATCCTTTAAATTTAATAACATTTCATTTTTGCGTTTTCCTTATTTTACCCAAATTTAAATCTGTCATAGAAATATATTTTGAGTATTTATGGTCTTGTGAAAGGATTTACAGACGGACTATGTCATCATATTCTTAAAATTTTTTTTATAAAGACAGGAGATCAACTATGTTACTATTCAGTGAGAAATCTGACTATATATTATATATTATATTATTAAATACTATTATTAAATACTATAATCTTCAAGTCAACACTGACCCTTTCACAGAACTTCATGCTTCTAATAAACTGCAGAGGAGACCTAATATTAATTGCTCAACTATGCCATAGAAGATATAAATAATTTATATGGTGGGCTTTTTCAAGTATACTGCAGGTATTTACATATATATGCAGGTATTTACATCATTATATACTGCAGGTATTTACATCATTACAATGCGCAGGGGCCGGCGCAACAGATTTTCTACAGACACATTGTGAGACTCAGGTCCTGGCTCTTTCAAACAAAATGAATTAATATTGTTTTTCAGCAGCAACTTTAAGTACCTCTGCAGAGATTGTACATCTGTGTTAAAGCGTTTAATATTGAAATAGACTGCAATATTCAATAGTGAAGGAAAAAAATAGGCTAAAATATTTTGCATTTCTCTTTCACAGTGTTGAAATTAGTTAATATCATTCTAAATGGAGAGAATTGCATTAAGCTGTCATTGTTGTCTGGGTGTAGATACTTACTATTACTGGTTTTGTGAGAATTTTTGTTGCTGCATTGTGTGTAGAAGCCATATAACTACAAATAGAACAGGGTTCTAAATTTCTTCTCCACACTCCCTCCTTTTTATCTGTATGAGCAGTATTTGAGATGGTCAAGACAGAGTGTGTTGTGTGGTGCAGTAGCACTCGACACAGAAGGAAGATATAACACAGATAGAATCCCCGCTTTTCACTTTTACACCTCTATTGATGGCCAGTAGATCCAGGTAGGAGTCTCATAACCAAAGTCAGGTATTTTCAATGGAGTTTCACTTCAAGCCAGCAGCAGGTAGTGTACACATAACCCTACATTTTTCCCCTGCTTTCCAAATTAGAATATTTGATTATTCTAAGAAGCAGTATACATCTGTCAAGACATTATTGGCAATCTCCACGCTAGACTTTTCTACCTCTGTACTTTGTGTACTTAGGACGGGGGTAGGAAGCTAAAGCAGCATCCAGAGTACTTGCTGTCTCCCAGGGCAGAGGAATAAGCACCTGTGGGCACTGGGGCGGAATGAGACAGAAAGTAAGAAAAGCAACATTGTTATTCAGATTGAAATTTCCCATTAGCTGTCATTTTTCTGTCTTTATAAAAAGCAGAAAACTCAGTTTGGTATTCTGTAAGCGATTACATATATAATGGGGAATGTGGGAAGTTGATCTATCTGCATTCTTGGGAACCATCACTGAATGTTTGAATGTACTATGATGAGGAGGTTCCCAATTAAAAAAAGAAAAAAAGGACTGATTTCCTCTCTTGTATCACATCTCTTTCTAAGTGCAGTTCTTGTTATCAGGAGCAGGTCTGCCCTGTGACATGGTCCATGTGAAGGGACAAGAACTCCAGTTCTGACTGGAGTCATTTTTCTCCACAATATCTTTTGTCCTTTCCATTACCTCACTTTAATTTAATAGAATGTTACAAGATTAAGTGGAACTATTATAAGGTGATTTTTTTTAAGTGATGATTTTCCTTTTCTCCTGAGTGATTTATTAATTAGAACATTAATTTTAAAAACTGCTGATGTTTAATTAAACAACTGACTTATAAATGCTAATTGGTACAGTCCTGACTTTCGAGTCATGATGATAGCCACATTAATGCTTAATAACAAGTGGTAAAGGAGATAATAAATTTGTGATAAAACAGATTATCAGTATCTTCACTCCATGTGACAGTAGAGGACTACCCAGTCACATCAAGTTATACAATGCATTCCATGTCATCAGCAGTCAGTAACTGGAAGCCTCTGGAGGATGACCAGGTTAAATGGAAGTGGACAGATCTATATCAACAACATGTCAGTTTGATTTATGGCAATGCAAGAGGTATCGAGTAATCATCCGAGCCATGCAGATGCTCTTGACCATTCAGTGCCGTGGTGGCCCTGTGGTGTTCAGCTGAGAGCGGAACCCTTCTTATCTGTGCAAAGCAGACACAGACCACTGTGGTGTCTAGTTTATTAGTGTTCCTTGTGCACACTGTGTGGCTAAACAGAGGAACGGTAAATCAGGAGGAACAGGAAGGCATCCATATACGTGCTTGGGATGAGGATGTAGGGAAGGTTATATTAAAAGAACAAATGATGTATTTATGCAAAATATAGGGATTTAAAGGCAACTGTTCAAAAGGCACACTTTATCACGTATAAAAACTGATGCATTGACATGAAGATACATGGTTTAGAAGTAAATTATTATTTTTTATGACCATGAAACATACAAAGCTTTTGTTTCAAGGCCTCCACAAACCACTCCAAGCCCACTCTATGTCAAGTATAAAACTTAAATGTTTACGTCAATAGATTTTACTTTCATAGCCTGCCCCATCCCATTATATTTTTTGTGGATGATATTGAAAGTTTTGCTAAATCCCTCCAAAAACAAATGCAGGCTGAAGGATCTGGAGAAGTTCTTATTCTAACTAATGTTAGTCCAATTTTCAAGATTCAAAATCCTTTAGAGAACTGATTGTCAATATTCCACTCACACAGAATTTATGTAGAAGTAGGGGCATGGAGAACAGTGCTACTTGGGGGATATCCACTGGTAATCACATTGCAGAGTGGGCAGCAGCCACTCTGCTACCATTCATAGCAGTGAATAAGGGTAAAATGAATAGCAATTCCCACTCGTTCATAGTGAAGCCATGGTGAATTCATAACTATCAATTTTCTTTTTTTCCTCATTCTTATTCTCCTGAGGTACCTTTCCTCTCTTCCTTTTCTCTTTTCTGAACTGTGAGCCTTGTCTTTAACTTCAACTTGATGGTTTTAAGTTTTCATTTCAGGTCACACATCTTCTGCTTTTCCTTTCAGCTGCTTGTACCTTTGTTTTCTGCCTTTCAAAAATATGCTGCAGCTTGTGTTTTTATTTTTGTAATATTTCTTCTTCTCCCAGCTCATATTCTCCATTTTGAGACTTTTGTGCTTTTCCTTTTTCACAATTTCAGTTCAGCATTATTAATCTCTGGAGGGATCAATCACTCAATAAACTGGTTAAAACTGAGAGGTTACTGTATAAATAACACTGTAAGTTTGCTTCATTCCCCTTGTCCCTCTTGCTAATCAGTTTGTAATTTCCTCAGCTGTATTCATTCAAAATTAATGAAGAAATAGTTTAAGCAAGAGCTTAATATTATGATTGGCAGTTTGAAATTAATGTTGTATCACTTAGTTTGAAAGCTACTGTTGTCACTTGATGTCATTGCTCCTATTTGATGAAATTATTTGAATTCTTAGAACTTGACATTGGCATCTTTCATTATCTAAGAGAAGCTTACTTCCAATTTGAATGCCTGTGTTAAAGACGAATTAAACAGGACTTCTCTGCAGAGAGTGAATTTTGCCTTTCAGTAAGTTGGAAGATAAAATAAACCAAACCCACTTTATTAACATCTACTCATGTAAATGTCTTCACATTTTTGTTTCATGATGTGGTCTATTGCTTTCATTCTATCTTTTGCATTATGAATAACCATAGTGATTAGTTAATTCAGTCCTATGCTTACTCTGGTGAGAAAGCAATTAAAAATAACAGTGCCTGAAGCTGCATTTTAACCTTAAAAAGGTCAAGGGGGAAATTCCTGTCTGTCTAGGTCTGTACCAATTTTTCTAACTTGGTTAACTTCCTCACTCAGGTTACCAGTCACATTTGTTTATCTTCCAGGTGAGCCTAAACACTGTAAGAAGTCAGATGATTCAGTAAAAACCCCTGAGCAGAAAGAAGCATTGATTCAGAACTAGAACTGCTATTTCTTAAAAGCTCCTGGCATTTCAGGCAGAACAGGTAATTTTGTCATTTCTTTCTTACAATGAAGAGATTTTTTATACCGTAAATACTCGCTTATTGCTATTATTACCATCTTTGTTCTATTCCAGTTGTTGTTTTATTACAAAATTTTTAAAGGGGCACAAGGTGCACCCATTTTCTCTGCCCCCTTAAAAGCCATCCAATATAAAGAAAGGAAAAACAATACTTCTATTCTCTGACTCTTTAATGTCAGGCTAAATGGTCATGCAGTGAAATATCCTCAATTCATGTATATTAAATACTGGAAGTAATAATGTTAAAAATCTATTGCTTATAAATTTTTATTTGACCTCTGTTGCAGGAGAATAGAAGAACTCTAGCTATTCCTTCTCCATGCTCTCAGAGGCTGTTGTCTGTCAATCTGTTCTTGAATCATCCTGTTTCTGTGGAGAGCGGACAAAATGATCAAAAGTGTAAACCTAAAACCTTGAGCTGGTAACTCAAGGCACTTAACTCTCAAGATTTCAGTTGTATTTGTAGTTGCTATTTCCTTTTCTATACTGCTTTCTTAAACTAGCCAAAATAGTTTTTTCAGCCAAAGTTGGATCTCGCTTTATTGGGTCACTAACACAAGATATTTTCAGTTTAACCATGAGACATGTGAAAACACATTTATCATCTGCATGGGATTTCTGTTCAGTGTCACTGCTGCTGGTGTCCAATGGAAATGGAAAGTTGAAATGGAAAGTCAAAATTAAACGTTGTTATAGATACTTGGTCACGCAATCAGGCTACATGCAACGTTAAAGTCCTACTTGTTCGCTTCCTTGAAAATATCTGGAAATAAAAATATCTAGACTATACAGGGAAGTTGTAGAATTCCACTGAACAGCCTGAGAGGATGATGGTTCTTCCCTGCTGCGGTGACTGCCATGTGGAGAGAGCTGGTGTTTAACAGATCAGTATTCGAAATATCTCTTTTAAATGAATTAAATAACATCCAGTGTTAAAGATGAAAATGTTCTCAGTCCTATAGTATTTTAGAAGACATCAGTAATGTTGTCAGCCCTACCATGAAGCTGGTGCTTATTGTTTTGTAGAGTGGAAGAGACAGTTACAGGAATACATGAAAATTGCTTAGATTCAGCAAAATCTTGTGTTGCCTGTCAGACAGAACTGGAAGGTGGCATTGAGGCCTTATATCATGGTTTATATCAAATTCAAATGCAAAGGTAACAACATGGATCTTGCAAAATTCTTCCTAACATTTGTTTCATTAAAAGAAAACACCAGATAATCTTTCTCTGAGAGGCAGCAAAACAGTTACCTCTGCAAGAAGCCTCAGAATGAGCCCTCCAGCCCAAGGTGTGCCCAGAAAGAGACTCTGGTTTCATCTCCATTCCTCCTGAGCTGCATATGACCTCTCCTGACTTGCCCAGGCATCCCATGCAGCTGCAGCCAACCTCATTTCCCTCTGCTCAAACCTGCCACGACACTTCCATGCTCCTCCTCGTGTTATAGGCACTCAGATGGCTCGGGTCACTGAACTCCCTGTTCTCCTTCTTGAACCCTGTGGTTATTACCTCAATGACCGAAAAGTCTTTACAATCAGCCACGGTCTGCTCTGAAGAGGACTCACGGGGATGGTGGCACTTCCCTCTATGCAGAGGCTGATAGACGACTGAGACCTTTGTGCTGTTCATCTGCCGCTTCAGGGATCTGACCAGAGCTCAAGAGTCATCAGGCTCAACTTCAACCAGGGCACATGTCCCAATTGAAGAAGGAATCGTAAAAGAGCCACCTTGGACTGTGGGACCCTTACATGTCCAGACCTGTTGACTATCACTTTTCTGACAGTGTAATAGTCAAAATTAAGCTGGGAACAGTGCGAGCTCCGAGCTCTGGCATAAAGGCATGCCAAAAGGTGAAATTTCTGTCATTGAATATGTAAGCCATATACATGCTATGCATAAGCAGTGTGCATAGCTTTAACTTAAGAAATGTTTGTGCATATATGATGTAAAAAGTGCATTTAAATTTTTTTGTGTACCTGGTCCAGAGCTTGTACTTAGCATGGACAATATTCTGTACAGCGCAGTTAACAAACGAAATGTTAACAAATGAAATTGTATCATATATGTTACAATGCAATTGATATTTTTTGCTAAGAGTTAAGAATTTATATATTCTCTGCTAGTGTTTGAGCAAATCATTAGTAGCCTGGACCACTTTGTGCACCTTTGCATCCTTTTTTGGAATGTCGGACTCTTTTTTTTCCCTTTATAATAAAATGTAAACCATCTTATGGTTTCTTATTGTCATTATGACAAGAGAAGAAACATTAATGGTCATATCAGATGTTTTTTAATTGTAAATTGCCATATGCTTTGGCAGTGGAATATCTTCTTGGTTAAGAACTGAGAACTTGGGACCTTATTTCAGATATTTTGAGCATCTGCTGTTCCTATCAACTTTTTAAAGAACAAATGATGACTGATATCTTTAAAAACTAGGCCAGTTAGGTGTTTCTTACGCAATGTTCTTCAACGTTGTAATTCATATTCAATTTCAGACTTTTACCGTAGCTGAAATTGACTTCCCTCCCCCCGCCCCCTCCACCCCTGTGTCTCTGTCCCATCGTGATTTATATACTTTGGAAGAATTTTCTCCTGCAAATACAAGCAGAAATTATAACAGATTCTGCAGGGCACTCAGAACATCCTGAGGGGCTCTCAGTGTCCTGTTATTACAGCCGACACTAAGATGTCCTGCTGCAGAAAATAGAAGGGACTTCTGATCTCACATGAGGCACTCTGCCTGTAGAACTTATTCATTAATATAGAAATGATATTTCTGTATAAATAATCCTATTTGCTACTTTGAATTGATTTTTAATCACTGTGGTAGATGTTACTGATATACAAGAAGAGTCCTTAGCTTTTCTTTAAGACCAGCTGATTCTCTTTCTTTTTTGCTTTGTTCTTATCAAGGTTTACGTGGACATGACCCAAAGCTTAGTGTGTTCTTCGGATGAGGAGAAATTTTCTTTGGTGTCAGAAGACTGATAGTAGCCAACACATGTTAGCTAAGGCTTTGACCTTGGGTGACATTCATGCTGGATGGCAAAATGACTTCTTAAGAGAGCCTTTCTCTGAACAATAGTTTATCTCTGAAACCTGTAAGGCTGCGCTACCAAAGCACTGCATGAGGCCATAAGAAATTGTGTTTGTATATGCATCTCTCCCACAGCATTATGGGCATGTACCACTGCATTGAGCACACTGAGGAGCTGTAGCTACACTTTAGCCCTCATGAGTTTTATTTTGTATTTTTATCTTGAGATATCTGACATGTATTATGTAATATTGTTATGGGTTATGATTTAGCCAGTATTTTTTTATTTAATTTTCAACAGGGCAATCTAAGCTGTGTGTTTTTGTTCTGCTGTATTTGTCCGTATTTCCTATAATGATAGTCCCTAATAAATTTGATTTGAGGGCAAGGATTGTGAAGCTCCTGAGTGTTAGTTACAGATTTGCTTTACTGAAGTGTATTTGCTCATTTGCTCATTTTGAAAAGTGACAGACCTTTGAAAAGTTCCAACACTTTCACCTGCTTGTGACTCCACACTTTTTCCGTTAGTGTGCTCATTTACCGTACGAGTTCACTCACATCCTTGTAGTGCTCTTCCAAAGCAATTTCTTTAGGGAGTCTTGCTTTCTTATCCTCTTCTGGTAAATGAAGAAACCATAACAAATAGAACATTTTTTTTACCTCAAAAACTTCTTACTGTTGGTTGGTATTGATGAAGTCACTGGAACTGTTTATGTCAGCAACAATTCTTCAGCAAGGGTGCTATTTTCAGAGGCGTCTCCATGGCATGGTATAAATTTAATCAACCAAGTTCAGTGGAGCAAGGAGCAAACAGAGCCCCTTCCTACTCAAACTTGAAAAAAACGGAAAGGCTCCCACTGACCTAGAAATGTATCAAACCCTAACAAGGCACATGATGGAAATAAATTGAGACAACTGCTTTATATCACATTTTTTGCAGTTTTTCTTTCCTAGATGCTATCCCATCTGCATGGACAATGGACCTGCTTCTGTTGTATGGATGCCAGAAGTCAAACAAGCCACGTCTGTGACCAGAATAGCTTAAAATTAACAAACATATCAAGATTCCCAGTGGTAAGTATCTAAAATGTGTATTTTTAACTAACTATATATTTATTACATGAGAAAGAGGGAAATGTAAGTAACACTAACATTCTTCAACAGCAACCTAAAAACATTTAAATCTGCAGTAGTTTAGCAGTCAAACACATTATGCAAACATTCAGGTGACTTCTCTGGGATAGTTCTACATTAATCATTTAACGGGTCTCCATAGACCCCTTTTCCGTGTCCCAGGACAAACTCTCAGCAATTTGATAAAACTGTGAATTAGCCCTCTGGGAAGAAGAAACAAAGTATAACCACAAAGTTATAAATGTGAAAAATTTCTTTTCAAAAACTGGGCTTTTACCTGTTTTGGGCTGAAGTTTGTTGCAAAATACTTCCCCTGTGCTTAGGCAAGTCCTTTTCTTATAGCCCTTTTGTGGAGAACTGTAGATAACTTTCCATTAGTTGAGCTTGGATAGATAATATCTTAACCAAATATGCTTTTGTGACAAATTACATAATATATGAACTTTAAAGCTGGTGAGTCTTATGCATCTATAACATCCTGTATAGATCATTACTACAAACCTGAAGTAATATAAAATTATACATAAATAAGATCATCAAAATCAAAATGGTAGGTACAATTTGGGCCTGGAGCTGGAACACGGTTAAGCAGAATAGAAGATTTTTCACTTTTGGTTCAACTGTGGTTATAAAGCTATCTCATCATCACATAGAGACTAATGCTGATACACTTACAAGCAACACTCCTGAACCTGCAAGAATGACTTTCATTAGAGTAAGACTTTGGGACTTGTATCATAATACCACAAACAAACATCAAATAACATGATAGTATTTGCTGTTTATTTGTATAAAGCCTATGATTATCTTCACCCAAAATCAATGAGGCAAACAAAGGGTTCAAATTCACATAAGATGCAATTCCATGAAAGCCCAGAGAGCCAGTGTCATTATACTAGGAATGAATTTGGTAATTGGATAGTAATAGATTATCTCTTACTTTCTCTGTGTTCAGCTGGTTTACTGATTGTTTTCTGCAGTAGAGGGTACTCTGAGGGTCTAATGACTCTGTACAAAGCACTACTCAAATTTAAACCGTCTTAACTTCTTTTATTGAAATTGTGATTCCTTTTCACTGATACCGGTCTCCTTTGAGAGAGAACTGTTTTTCTTTCCAGTCAGAAATGAACATTCATCTTTATTGTTTGGTGTACTCCAGTAGTTCACAACTGGATTGAATGGCAGCATATTTGTGTCAAGCTTTGTAATGTGATGCACAATGCATCTTTATTTTAACATTCCTGTCCCAGAAAGACACCTCTTCTGTTAATCACAAGGTGATTTGGGGTAGGGCAGAACTATGACTGCAGCCAGATTCTGGGAAACATGTGTGTTCTCAAGTAAATAGTAGGTACAGGAACATGACCACAGAGTTGTTATTTCCAGTAAATTAGAGAATAAAAATGACATGAACAATTTAAATATTATTTATAATTGACCTTCATGTCTGTTTTTAATATTCAGTCTGCCGAGTGTTTAAAAAAGCAATTAAAAGACCCATATAATGTTAAAACCCTTGATAAATGTAATAAACAAATGACATATTCAAAAGAGAGAATCTATGTCCCATTAGGAGAGAAAAAGAAAGATGAGAGCAACATATGGCAGTATAATTAGCATGATTAGGGAAGCACATCAACAGAATTTATGCTGCAGGGAAAACGTAATAAGAAACCAACACACTTTCCTCACTGCCTTGAAAACTGCAAATATCGCTCTCTGAAAGGGAGAAGGTGCAGAAAGGCTCTCTGGCATTTAAAGCTGTAACTTGTGTTCTTCTGCCATTATTAAAGGTGCACACAGCCATCTGCAAACCATTTATATTTTGCAGAGTTCACATTGTCCCATTGCTTTGATTAATAAGGAGCAATATTACACCTCAGCTGCTTTTGAGAAAGATGCTATTTTGGAAGCCTAATTAATACTCTTTCTGCAGTTAGCTTGAGGTGTTCGTTAGTGCCAGATACTGAGTTCTTATTTGTTTCTCATTATGTGGAGAGTATTGCTTCTCAATGCCAACATTTTTGTTTTGCATTTTGGAATAACCTTTCAGCACCCTCACTTCCCACAGCCCTCCTTTCAGAAGAGCTAATAACACCTGTCATCATTATTTTAACGTGCCTGTTATGTCTGTTGAAGACAATGCCGTCTATTTACATTGATAGACTATCCTGATGCACAGCAAATATTCCTGCCATTTTCTGAACAGTTGGGCCGAAGAGAAAAGCAAAATTAGGAAACTTGGCAATGCATTTAAAATCTCAGCTTACCACTAAGGGTCAGTATATACTAAGCAAATGAGTCACCACAAAATTGAAACAGAATATGTTTCTCTAACACACTGCAATACTAAGGGTCAAGTTATTCCCCAAACCTGGGGAATAAGCAACATATACCATTCTGTAAGTCACACTGTGGAATTTTTCCAAATAACTTATTAGCACAACATCTCAATAAACCTCTCTGAAGGGAAGAACCTGTCATAGAATAACAAGTATAGCATAGGAAAAAGAATATGTTTCAATTTGCAGTAATACAAAATATTCTTTCTGCCCTAAAAAAGCCCATATTTTTTTCATAAACAAACCAAACCAAACTACACCAAAAAAACCCTATAGCAGTTATATGGACATTGAACTTGTAGAAAGGCCATCAGCCAACTTAGCCGTAACTGGAGATTAGCAGCATTTTATGAAGTTACCTGAGGTTTAATAGAAGGTGAACAAAATTTTGCTTGTGATTTGCCCAGAGTTCTTCTGTCCTCACTGGAGGATAAAAGAGAGAATGCAGCAAAGCATAGTAGATATTTAGCATCCTCTTTGTTGCCAAGTAGAATGCTGTGCTTGAAAAGGTCAAATGTAATTGCAAGTCAGGAACCAACAGAACAACTGAAATCCTTACTACAGCTCACCATTGCACTGAGCCATGAAGGGAAAAGAAGGGGACAAAAAAGGAAGAATAATAAAAAAGCAAAGGACAACAGCCATGGGCCTGAGCGTCAAGGTAGATGCCATAGGAGAGGAAGAAAGGGAAGCTTTAGGGTCAGCATGTTTTGAATATGCTCTTACATTTTACCCCCAGGGCTAGAAGACAGATGACACCTTATGTGCTGCAGAAATAAGGTCCCGCATCAAAAAACCCTGTGTTTCAATCTGTGAGAGAAAGAAAATGAGCAGGGTGCCATGCACTAAACTAGGGACAGTACATTGTATGGTTCCAGCTGCTAGGCTTGTGAAAAAGCACCCTGCAGAACGTAGAGACCCTACTTAGGTCCCTCCCCAACCACCCACAGCACAGCAGCCCACCCAGACTAGCTCTGGAGAGAGCTCAAACTGCCAACTCACAGTTTTCCTAGTGGAAAAAGAGAAACACATTTTTTTCAAGAGCTGAAGTCATCACTAACTTGACCCTTAGTATTGCAGTGTGTTAGAGAAAGTGCAGGTGAACTGGAAGTCCCTTCCTTGCTGACTGGTCTGGACCTTGAGCACTCCGGGAGTTGCTGGTCCAACCATAGGCAGTAAGACTTCTGCCTGCATCCCCACCTCGGGCTTGACACAAGTGTTGGATGTGATAGTTTTCGTTCAATAACAGCAGGGGTGCAAGAACTAATGGGGGTTTTTCAGTTTACATTCGTGGGGAGAAGTAATAACATGAGAAGACAGTGGGTTAGTCTTTGAAGAGTTCAATGGCATTTTTAACAATCTCAAAAAAAAAAAGTGAGACATTCAGTAATTAAATTGATAGCAGGATAAGAGAAACTTTCTTGTACACTACACATCATACTTCTGATTTCAGTAGAAATTACATTTTAAGTATTATCTGGTTTTGCACCTGGGGAATAAGCAACATATACCATTCTGTAAGTCACACTGTGGAATTTTTCCAAATAACTTATTAGCACAACATCTCAATAAACCTCTCTGAAGGGAAGAACCTGTCATAGAATAACAAGTATAGCATAGGAAAAAGAAACAAGCCTGTAAAATGCAGTAACAAAATGCCTTTAAACCAGTGTACATTAATGAGTTAAGGGATACTGGGAAAAGACTGAGATCAGTCCAAGGAGACAGCTTCCTTTCAATTTTACAAAGAACATTTCCTGCAATACCTTGAAAGGAAGAACAACAGCAACCGTACCATGGCATGGAAAGGCAGTAGATTTAAGAACATGGAGGAGGGAATAATTCATTTACAGTAAAACAAAGGACAAAATTAATGGATTGTTTTTCTGTTTTAATCCATACTTTGGTAACATAAACATATTGGGCAATGATAATTGACTGCTCACTCTGACAAAGAGATCTGTATTGTTCAGGTGTACCTATATGGATCTCACCATGCTGTGAGACAACCAGAGCTTTCACTTACACACCAATGCATAGTTAGGACTAATAGTTTTAAATGTCAGGGGCTGTGCTAAAACCCAGAAAAGACCTAATTTAGTAAGCAGACTGTTTCTCTTGATCTTCTTTGCTGACTTACCCGCACCCAAGAAATTTCTATTGTAGGATTCACTGACAATTTGCTGTAGTATTACAGGTCTGCTTCATGACAAGCACTGTTTTCTGTTGCTGTGTGGATTCTTTCCTTATAGCTCCACTTACTGCATGTCTCACAAAGTGGCAGATCAGACAAATAGGGTTCAATTATTTTTTAAGCTAAAAGTGGCTGATTGGAAAAAAAATGCATCCTGATTTTGTTCATCAGGTGGGGTCCTACAGGAAATGATGTCAGGGTGGATCTATAGTAAAATCTCTGCAGCAAGTCCTGTCCCTTTGCCAGAAAGGAGTCTATTCCTGTACTCAGACATATTGCTTGCATAACTTTGGGGAAAGAAACAGAGAAAGAAATAGGCTATGAAAACAATAAAGCACAGCTGGAATGTTTAGAGACGTGGTGATGATAAGACCTGGATTTAGAGACGCAGCTGAATACTGACATGGGAATATGAGGCTCTTATTGGACTTTGTTTCATCCAGATCATGTCTGTAAACCAGAATTGTTATCCTCTCATTGCTGCAGTAACAATTCTGGAAACTCAAATCCATTTCAAACTAAATCTATTTTTTATTTACAAAGTGTAATCAACCTCAAATCCACAGTCATCCTGAAATAGGGTGTTCAGTGCTATTCAGTGCTAAACGGGGTGTTCAGCGATGAATTCTCCAAGCTCTTATCAGGTGTCTGTGCTGCCTTTGAAATGTTGAAATTCCAGAGTGTTTGATACCTTGTCCTGGTAAAAAGTATTCTAATTCACGCACATTTTTCATTTCCCCATAAGCAGTAAAGAGTTCTCATCTGAAGCCTGTAGGTGTTAATAATCACCAAAAACACATTAATATCAAAAGCCCTTTATTAGCTAGCGACACAGATAGACAGTGCGAGGTTAAACACTGGTGACTGTTTACATCTGGGGGTACTGTTGCAATGAGTGACTACACGAAAAACCTGGTGCTGTGCGAAAGCAAAGCTGTGGCAAAGCTGGGACCAGAGCCCAGTTCTTCTTGATACCATTCCAGTCTTATCTTTGGTCCATTCAAATGTTTTCTGAAGGGTCACTTCCTTCTTTTTGTTGTTTGCAGCATAGAAAGCCCTCAGTCGATTAAGTCCAGTAGCTGCATCTGTACAACTGAAGCTTCCTTCTTTTAGACTGTCTTGCACACCCGTGCTGAGCAGGAGTCACAAATCCTGTTTGCAGTGTTTCTACAGAAAATGTCAACAAAGAGGAGGGATCCAGAGATACAGATGGAGGACAAAAAGTTGGCTCCCAAATATAAAGAAATACTTGTTGGCAGATACTGTACTCAGCAGGTCTTCATGGAAGAGCTCGGATTGAAAGTGAAATCACTGTGCAAGGCATAGACAAAAGGTTCTGTGTTTTCATTGACTCTCCCCACCCCCTCAATCCCCCACCTCCCCTAGCTCAACCCTTTAAAGGAGACTAAAACCAGTGGAAAGCTAAACCGAGGGTAAAACTTTGTATCAAAGGCGAACAGTTCATACAAAAGACAGGGAATTGGTTTAAACATTAGCCATTGATAAAAAGAAACCAAATGAACTGTCAATTGTGACTTTGAAGAAACATAGTTTTCCTTCTCCACCATATTTCATTTTATACCATAGACTTTATGTGACATAACAAATGAAAATGTTGGTACGATCCATGCCAAATTTCAAGCAAAAATCCTAGGGCTCAGACGTGTTAAATTATTGCAGCTTGATATGCTGCCATTTACTGGCTGAAACTGTGACAAATGCAGAGTAGTCTGGCCTTCTTTCTCAGCAAAGACTGTACCCTCTACTAGCTGCAAGTGAGGAAGGTGAATAACAGTATTTCCTGAGACTCAGTTGGTGTTTGGGATCCTGCTAATAGGTCTTGTACATTCCTGTGTTTCATCTAACAGACATATAGAAATTTTCTCTAATGCCTCCAGACAGCAATGATCTTGCATAAAGAGAAATTGTTTTGGCGGATGTGACTAGGCAGCCTCAGGCCAACAGCAAAACAAGTACTTTAAGTATTGCATATGCAGGGAACACAGGGAAGAGTGTCTTTGCATCCTTCTCTAGACTAAGAGTCATCTCTGCTTACTTTGTTTCTACGTTACTATAAGTAACTCCAACAATGCTGGTAAAAGCTGCCCTTAACTGAAAGGATCATTTTATGCAAACATTTCTCTGCATGCTAGACAAACCCATTGTACAATATACAGTCTTCTCTAAATGAACATATTATTATTTTGTAACTTTTGAAACAGTTTTATTTACAACAGGTCGTAGAGTACAGCTCACACACAGTAGTTTAGCTCTAGCAGTACTGATGTCATGTTGCTAACACATTTGCAAATTACATTTCTAAGTCATACAAAATAAAAGAAAAATTACTTTAAAATAACTGTTTCATCTTTGAGTATAAGGATCACAAAACACATTTGCAGGTGGCTGTAAAACCTAGCCAAGTGCACTCCCCAGGAAGCCCCAGCGCCACCGGCACGCCGAGTTCTGCAGTGCAGGACAAGCAGTGGCGAATGGTCTGACACGCGCACGGCTGCACAGTTCAGTTACTCTCCATTAAGGGGCTCGAGGCAGCTCCACGCTTTCTAATGGTCCCACTCCTCTTCCCTTTCACTAACTCCTTCTTCTTCCTCTGGAAACGCTGAATTACTCTGACTCTTCAGATGCTTAATACCTGAAAATATAGAAGCCATGGTTAAAGTTGTGTTAGCTCACAACTTTAGACCTTTTTTTTCCTGAAGGAAGAAACAGACAAAACCTGAAACTAATGGCAAGTTTTTTTAATGCCCATATTCACTCCTCCAAAATTTATGACATTTTATTAAAAAAAAACCTGCAGAAAGTTGCCTTGTAGAGCCAGACAGTATTTGCTTCTCTTTTTTCCTTAGTAATCCCGATCAGATTAGTATTGCCCTTCTCAGGCAAAAGTTTTCAAGGCTTAGAAAGTAGAGTTGGGAATTAATTCTCCCAGAATTTCATCTTGAACCTCTTTCTGAGTCTGGTCATCTGAAGGTCATCACTCACATAGACCCAGTGCCCCATGGTCACAGCTTCCCACATACACCAGAGATCTTCTCCAACATGCATCTCCATAGTCTGCACATGACCTGCAGAGCTGTCCAGATGCAAAGAGAATATCACATCTGACAAAGAGGGAACTGCTGGCACTGAAGCCACAACTTCATTTCTTACGTGGAGAATGTATTCTTTTGACCTCCAAGTACCATGTAGAGCTGGACGAAAAGGGTAAATACTTATCAGAGGATATTTGGAAGTTTAGGTTTGAGGAAAGTTGTGACGTCCCTGCTGCTGGCTGGTCTCAGCCAGCAAATGAAGTAGGCTTTAAGGAAATTAATCAGATTGCAAAGTGTGATAGAATAATTCAAGCTAAAATAAAGGAGGCAAAATCGAGCTATAAAGGCGACAAAGAGGAGAGACCAGAGATGAAAGGTTTTTATTTTCAAGAAGTCTAAACAGTAAGTGCATGAGATTAGTACCTGGGTCCCCTGTTTTTTACAAAACCACTTGTAATGGGAACATAACTCTTACTCAAAAATACATAATTTCAACAAAATATAAGCCTGAATTAGATTTTCTGGTGTAGTTACTGCTGCAACATGGAAACATTTTTGATTTCATTACAGATTATACATAGTTCTACTCACCATTTCTAATTGTCAGAAAAATCCCTTCCCTTATGCATCAGTTCCTCTGTTTGTAATGGAGAAATTGCACCCCAGCAACTTTGGATAGTAACAACTGAATAATCAAACACTTCACAGTCATAACACTTGTAGAGGCAAAATTCTTAAAAAGGAGTGCACCCTTAAGGCATAAAGGGCAAGCTGCAGATTACTTCAAATTGTAAGTAAAAGGAGGTGATGATAATGTACATCCAACAGCTGTAGCCCCAGTGTCACTTGACTTGGAGGTTTCTACACTTCACTGTTTATGACCTTACCACCCCAAAATATGGGATAATTTTTTCCAAGTACAACACTTGAAAAAATTTCAACGTGTCATTCCAGTTCAACAGAGTTACAAATAGCTCAAAACAGGATCTAACAATGGGTTGTACAACAGGAGTGCAACCAGCTCCACTTCAACGGGAGCCCATCACTGCTCTGTGCTGGACTCCAGACTCCTCTCTCTTTCTTTTTTCCCATAAAAAGAACGGCACTCAGTTGCCTGGTAAACTGTTGTTCAGACATGAAACACAGTATTTGTATGTATGCCCTCCAATAATCAAACTATTTCCAGTTAAGCAACTATGATACAAGAAGAAGCATTTACGGTGCGCAACTATCACCAACCTGGCCTCTTTAGCAACACCCTCTAGTAAGACAAACAGTTTTAATATAGTTTCACCTAACTATAGGGTAATGGAACCTCATTCAAAAATCATTGTGCTTGTAGGGCAACTTTGTCTCCTGTTGTTTACCTCTGGACTTACAGAGCACATTCACGGTACGTGTCGAACAGTCATTATTCAGTATTTCAAACAGGAATTGCTAGGAACCACCATTCACAATTTTTTAGGGAACTTTTCAGAGGTGAAAAGGCAAAGATAAGAACGGAAAAAAATACCAAACTATGATATACGGTTAGTATGTTAAAGCTTCATGGAATGTTTTTTTGGTAGGAGTAAGGATTTTGACTATGTGGTTTAATTGCAACATGCAATGTGAAAATTATGGGAAATAGAGAGAAATGACATCAATGAGTGTTCCTCGTTGATTTTTGTGTAGCAGGTAACTATTAATCTTATTTAATTATTTTTCATAAACCACATCCTAAAACCTGCCTTCACCTCTGCCAGTCATTTACTGCCGCACTGTCATTTGGATGTAAAGACTCACAGGGTTTCCTTCACTGACCAATAAGTTCACAAGACTCGATGTCTTTCTTCTCAAGCACCAAGATGGTCTGACAGCATCAGGTTGTCAGAAGTAACTGACTCTATGCATGGCATTTTAAAATAAGCTGCTCAGCTACACTATGAAATAGGTTAGTGTGAACTGATGTACAGGTAATGAAATTCCTGTCAGTAACATAGGAACATGCATGATAGCAAAGGGGGGGGTGGCTTTCCTGAAAAGATACATTTCATGCACTGTGTCAGACTTTTGTAGTGAAAAAAAAAGTCTCGGGTGATAAAAACACATAGTTAAATGATAGCAGTCATACTGCTTGATTAAAAGCATAGCTAGACAGGTAACACTGCAGTAAACCACAATGGCTGCCATGGGTGGTCAGGAGGCTTTGGAGCTAGGCATGCCCAGGAAAACACTGGCTCAATCATCGACAGCTCCTGTTTGGCTAAAACAATTCAAGAGAAGAGGTCTTCACAGTGGCTGTTATATCACTCCATCAGGGTTACTCAAGCTGTGTGCCCTGCCCTTTGTCAATATGAAGCAACGAATAAGTAGTGAGGTGGAGCTCTATCCACAGAAATATTTCTTTCTCAGGAAGGTGGATCTATTCGTACCCACTATCTTTGTTTGGCAATATCTAAATTGTTTGCTGAAAGGTTATATTCTGGCTAGAGAATGAGTGAAAACTTGTGATCACCCCAACCATTTTTACAAATGCTACTATGGTAATATTAATTTATTAGATCTTTCCTTCTCGTCTTTTCAGTCTTCATTCACTGGTAACAGGGTTCAAGCCCTAAGCTTTCACAAACAACAATCAAGAGGTACCAGAACGTTTAGGGTTTGTTTCTATTCATTAATGAAGCATGATAGTAAAGAAGAACAAGAAGTATAGATTTGAAGATTTTACTCATAGAAAAACAAACCAAACCAAACCAAAACAAAAGCCAGGATATCATGGGGGATATTCTCTGTATACACAGCAGATACAAGTTAGAAAGATCAAATTACTGGTTGCACATTGACTACACAAGCTTCATAATCTGCAAATAAGGAGGACTGCAAATACTGATTGACAGAGCGGGTAACATTGAATCTGGGGGCACTCTCACCTTCCTGAAGCACTGGGCTTGCACCATCCTCAGGCTGTTTTGTTTCGCTTACCGCTCTGCCCTCCAGCCCACGTTGCCCTGCCCTGCTCTCCCCTTGCATGCAGAGGTGCTCATGGTGTCTGAGCTATCCTGCTGACCCCAACAGTCCTCTCTGCACCTGGCCTGACTGTTGCTCTGGAGCTTTGCTCTTCGCCTGGGAGGTCTGACAGCAAAATCCCTCTTCCAGCCTGAAGGCTGCCCCTTCTTGCCACTCTCTGGCAACGACTTCATAGACACAGCGTGTTCAAACTTACTGTTTGGTGAACTTAAATTGTCTGAACACTGTCTTTTGTTGTTTTCTTTTTCACTTTCCCCCTCACTGCCTTTTGTGCTTCTAAAGTCAGCAGGAATTGTTTTTCCTCAAAGGGCTCATATTTCACTGCAATCCTTTCAATGCTGATGAAGAAACACTTAAGGCCAAGACATATTCAGCAACATGCACTAAACCACTTTGAACTAGTAATTTTTTTCAGATGAAGTTGCTGCCTCGAAACATATTTCTAGATTACTTATAAATTATGAGTGCAAATGGGACATTTTTCTGGCATCACATAACAGTATCTAATGCTGTTTAATCTACAGCTGTCTTTTTGTTTCTCTCCATCTGACCAAAGCACCAAATTAGAAAGCTAAGCAGTGACACAAGGTATGAAACAACCAAGTGCTCCTCAATTAAATATATCCTGGAAAAAAAATGATTTGAGTAATTAAGGCAGCTCCCAGTCTCAAGTAATTAAGGCAGCTCCTCATCCTATTTAACACTTCTACTTTACCCTGCTTCACTGCCCAAGGAACGGTGTTGACATTTACTTCAGTCTCAGGACTGAAGTCTGGTTGGCAATTTGAATTCCCTACAGTTTGAAGGGTTATTTAGTTTTATGATTTGGAGCTGATCCTCTATCGAAAACACATTTCCAGATATCCAGAAAACAGTGAAAGGTAAAGCTGAGCCACAGACAAAGCAGACTGATTTTCAGAGTTTCAAGATTCAATTCACTTTGAAATTATCAAGCAAACAAATCTGGCCAAAGAGAATAACAGCCAACTAAAAACATCTGCTTTATGCCAATTCTAAATGAAATATGTTCTGGTTCCCTCAGCAAAAATGAGAATATAAAACCAAAAATAATGTATTCGTACCATTAAACAGGAGAAAGAACTTTATTTTTATGGAACATTTTGTTTTGAATTTAACAGTCAAATATGTTTTAACTTCTCTGAAACTCTATCCTCATAATTTTTTTTTCAACTGAAATGAATTTTTGAATTAAAAAAAAAAACCTACAGGAAAAAAAACCCCAAAACAACTGTCATGAAAAACAGCATCAATCACAGGTCTCTGGATAAGCTGGAAGCAGTGGATGGGAGCTGCGTACACAGCAGAAGATTTGGCAGGTCTTCAGAGAGACCCTTCTCCAAACACAGTGATATAGGAACATAAGTAGGTATATCAGAAGACCATCTTGGATAAGCATGACTGAGCTCCAATAATATGGTGGGTACGGTGGATGAAGGTCAAGACAAAGTAAAAATTGTGAATAATAAGGAAAAAAATACAGGCCCATAACACACAGAGAATGTTAGGAAAACAACTCGGCTTGAGTTGAGACTAGCAAAGGGTGTGAGGGGTTACAGGAAGAGTCTCTTCTTCTACCTTCACAATCAAAGAAAAACAAGGGAAATGTGAGCCTGCAGATTAGTAAGATGAGTGGTATACACAGATAAGATTGAAGTGCTCCATATCTTCTTTGCCTTGATCTGGACTGAGAATATCTACCAGGCTTTTGTGCCCACAGACAAGGTGTAAGGAAGAGAGGAAAGGTTGAATCAGTGATCCCTTGAGGAATCTTTACCCACAGAAATCCATGGGGCTGGTGGGCTATATGCAAGGGTGCACAAGAACCAGGTGGTGTCTGTGCGAGGCCGTTCTCTGTGGAAACCAAGCGAGTTCCTCAATTACTCACCAAGCATTAGGCTGCACCTTCAATACTGCATTTGCCCCGCACTCCCCATATGAGATGTTGACAGACTTGTTCAAATCCAATGGAGGCCACTGAGGTGGTCAGGAGACCAAAGTACATGACCTGCGAGGAGAGACTGAAGGATCTGAGCTTGATCAGTCAGAAGAAAGGTCAACTTTTGGGCATGTAACAGCAGCCTGCATTTACTTATGGCGAAGTTGCCCAAAAGATGGAGGTGTCTGGCCATGAATTGGAAGCAAGTATATTGTGACTGGATATAACGAAGAAATTTAACTGAGTATATTTACACACCGGTGTGGTTTCTGAGAGAGTTTGTGAAGTCTCTCTCCTAGGAGGTTTTCAGTACTGGACTAGACAAAGTGTTGATCAGTCTGGTTAAATTTGGCACTGATTCTGTTTTGTGCATCAGATTGGATTATGTGCTTTCCCAAAGTTCCTTGCAACCTAAGTGACTAAATGATTTTTATGAAAAGTATATTAACATTAACTGTGCGACCAAAGGCTACATCTTGATCCAGGTGGGAGCTTCAAATGCCTCCTTTCCTTGGCATAGAGATGAAGGATCTAATTGCACCAGTCAGACTGATCTCAGGAACAAGATTTCTTTTCACTTCTTAAAACCATGGGGCCAGACTAAACCAGCATTTCAGTACTGACTTCGGGAAACATATGAACTCATAATTAGGTTATGTGGCCCATTGTGATCTATATATATATATACATGTGACATATATATATATATATATAAATGAGCTGTACAGATTTTTATTTGTTTCCAAAATAATATGGATGAAAACAATGGGACTAAGGCATTGCATTGGATGAAGTGCTACTGTATTTCCAAAATCAAGGAACAGGGGACATCTCTTGCGTGTGACAGATGTACCTAAAGACAAAATCTCACATAGAAATCACATCCCAGTCATTGGTCAGTAATTAGAAATGTCAAAGAAAAGAAATTAATTTCCTGAGAAGGAGGCATGGGAGCAGGCTATCTGCAGAGCAAGGTCTGGTGCAGCTAATGCCTGCTGCTGGAATGGCACATATTCTGCGGGGGCTTCAGAGGTGAACCTTTTGTCTCTGTCATTCTCTGCTGGTGTGTGTTGCCTGAGAACTGCTGACTACCATTGTAGTTAAAAGAATATGCTTGCTGCCTGCAGATGTACCAGACTTTAAAAACATAGACTATAATAAGAAAAACAAAGCCTCTGCACTTCCGTGACAAAAGAGATTGCTTTCTTGCTCAGCTACAGCAAGTAACACAGGCTCTCAACACTTCACAAGATGTTCCCACAAACTTTTCCAGAAGCACTGGATGCTCCATGTGAGGAAACATACTTCCTTTTGCCCTGCAACAGACACTGTGGTACCATTCACCTGGGTACCCTGCCCAGCCCAGGGCACAGCTCTCTGCTCTAGGATGTGAAAGGCACAAAGTGCTTCCTGCTGTTGCCACCTCCAGCAGAAACTGAGATCCCTCAGAGTACATAGGAGTGGTCCTCCTGGCAGAAATCTCCTTCTACAGGAGCTGAGCAGTTAGTTATTAAACACTTCCTCTCAGTGACTTTCAGCAGTTCGACAGAACAGTTTAACCAGCTGTGAAGCATTTCCTGCTTCACAGAAGTTTTCAAGAAGCAGGTTTAGTCACCTCTAAATGCTCATTGTCAGGTGCACACCAACTACACTGCCAAATTTATTTACAAGTAAGGAATAAACACCTTGACTTCCCTTTGTCCCGTTTGATGAAGGTATCAGAAACACAGCTGTCATTACGGGTCATGGAAAAACTCAAATCTTACTCTCTGTGCATGTATTAGACATTCATCCTAGCTATTTTGACCACCTGATCAAATATTCAGTTGTTTGGCCAGAAAAAAATAAACTACTACTAACATTTTTTTTGTTTTAAACAGCTGAAATACAGAAGGATACATATTCCACACAAAAGCAGGGTAGCTATAGTTTCAAAAATACCTATTTTGAGATTTCTTTTTTTTCTCTTTGTATAAATGACCTGCTATCTACCCTCTGATCTGCACAATCAGTTCCTGAAATCTTTAGTCCATTTTTACTTAATCAGTTGGTTTAGATAAACTCTCCTTGCATACACGACAGAGCTTAGTGAATAAGTTTCTGTTAGTAACCCCTTAAAAACATGAAACCCATCCTTAACCCTACTTGTCTCCCCAGTTGCTGCCCAAATCTTCTTCACTTTCTATGATCCAGCTCACCAAAAATGATGCTCACTGACTCTCCCTTTATTCACATATTATAAACCCCATCTACTTTCATCTTAAATCAGGAATTGATACATCTCCATTTGCTAGGCTTTTAAACAAGTATTTGCATCTTTTTTTCCCCCCTATTCTACTGAATATTGGAGAGATCCAGTTATCATCCTCCACCACTGGTTCCAAATCCTCCACAAAACTCCTGGTTTTGGAATTTGAGAAACAACCTGAGAACGTTTAAGTTGCCAACATGGTGAGATAGACTGCTGCGTTTAGCCCTAACACTCTGTATCTATTCCCGAGTTTGACTGCTACACTCTAGCTGGAAGTTCCCTGGAGCAACAAGTGACTTCTGTTAAATGTTTCAACAAAGTTTAAAGTGGCATAGTTCTAACGCCTGGTATGATTCTTGGGTGCTATCATCAATACAATATGGCAAGAACCATGGCATACAGTGATCGGGGGGGAATTACTGAGTATGAACCAAGAGCTAGACCATGTCTGATATCTGTATGCAAACAGAAAATGTTTTACACACCTTGCCTTGTGTTTCTGCATTCCCTCCTACAAGAATGGCCTCAGTCTGCCGTCCTGGAAGCCATTATTACATCTGCTGATGCTCATCTTTGTAAGTCATGTCAGATCATCTGTAGCAGGAGGCTAGTCCTGTGTCCAGGAAGACCCAGCACAAAAGCAGCAGCCCAGGTTGGCTGAGGGTGGCAGCCCTGGCACAGTTAAGTTGTTCTTTGTTAAGAAAGACTGAAAAATCCTGCTCTGTGGAACCATCTCAAAGGAGTCTGAACATAACCAGATCAGTTGTTGTTATACAATGCTTGGTCCCACTCCTCCAGAAGTTAATAAGACTTTCCTTTCCTGTTTTCAAAGAAAGAAGGGTCAGTTTTGGTAATTGAACTTAATTCCTAGTTATAAAGAGGAAATAGCTTCAAACAACTATTGTTTGCTTACAATTAATGTATGTGAACTACATAATGTAAAAATAAACATTGCATGTGGCTTTAAAGTTTGAGATATGAAAAAAACAAAGTGACACAGAAAATTAGCACAGTATGTATTCTCAGATTCCTGTTTAGATCATCCAAGGAAAAGCAAAGTCAGGCTGTCACTCTGTCCTTTACAGCTGATGCAGTCTTCAAAGGCCAGCAGACATTGTGGGCCTTCAATATTTAGAATAAAAAGAATCTAAAGCACCAGTGTGGCAGTTTAAAGTGTGTTGACATTTTAGCAAGCCATAAATGAGCAAAAAACCCCTTCTCTGCTACATTATTTTACACCTAATCTTAGGCTAAGGAGGGGAAAAAAAAAATCTCTGTGTCTGTTAGTATTATGAGACCAAGATATTATTCAGTCATGCAATTTAATCTCTTTTTTTTTTGTAATGCGCATCTCTTTCCTGAGTGACTGAATAATGACCGAATCCAAACAAATTATCATCTGAAGCATCAGCAAATATGATGGTTTTATGTAGGTCAGATTTCTGATCTGGAGCAGATCAGGTCATCAGCATATCTAACAGGTCAACATGGCCTCATAGATTTTTGTGAATGATCATTTGGAAACCAAGCAACAAGGACTGACTAATTTCCACAGTGTCTGCTGGTTGTTATTAGTTCTTCTCTTAGCTCCAGTCATACAATACTCATTCCTCACGGTGAGCCATTTAAAGGACTTTCTTCCATCAAAAGCCTCAGTGTTAAACTATCACAATGAAGACTATATGAGAGCAGCAAAATTCATGTTGCAAATGTCTGGCTGCTTTCCATTTTGCTCTCTCACACACAGCACTATCCACTCTATTTTTCCCTCTCAGAAGTCACTTGAAGCAGCACTGGCTCCATAAGACTAGCGTGCAGGAGCTTCTTCAGCACAGAAAGTCTTTTGTCAGTCCTCCACAGGCTGGCCAGAACATGCATCAGAGACAAAGGTCAGCTTTGCAGTGGCTGAAGGGACTGCATCTCCCACTTACAGTAGCCAAAAGAGTAAACAAAGAGGCTTTTGTTGCCCCGGGCAACTTTTTGTAGTATGTAAACATGTAAACATCTCATTTTGTTGGTTCCTTCCTTCCCTTCTTAGCTGCCAGACTGTAGAAGTCAGCCAGTCTTCAGGGTTCAAGTGAACAGCAGAAGCCCCTGCAGTCAGCTAAGTAGATGTTTCACCCTTTGGAAAGCCAGAAAAAATTTCTTAGCTGATTCAGTGGTGGATGGCTCTTGGTCAAATACCTCAACAATTTGAGCAGAAAAACATGCATAGATGATTTCCATATTGGTAGTGAAGTCGGACAGTACTGCAAGGTTCTCCTCCTGCACAGCTCCACGTGCTGGTGTGGCTCAGCAGCTGGAGGCTGAAAGCAGCAGAGGATTAAAGTTTTTCAGCTGACGTTATTTTCATCCCAATCTTTCGTAATTCAGAGACAGGCTTAGAATTGTTGATGGATTATGCTTGAATTCAACCAGCGTGGGGAGGTCTTCAAAGGTGCTGTGCTCTGATGGGTCCTGGGAAGCTCATTAGAGAGGCAGAATCACCTCTCAGAAAGCAGCTGTCTGGAAGCCAAGTTTTACTGGGCAATGTGTTTATTTGCTGTAATTGCTAAACCCTCACTTTTGACGTGAGTACCACTCATAGCCAGGCAGCTGCCTGTCCGAGCAGATCAAAATCACAGGACTGACAGAATTGTTCCCTTATGTCAAAGGACCACAGTAATTCCATCAAATATAGAACCACATTTTCAAACCTGAATCAGCTGCTCCATGATAGCAGAAGCCAGTAACTCTGCTACTGTTACTAAATATGGATTAGAACTCACCGAGATTAATAGCTTACAAGAAGCATTTTCTAAGCATGGCTTCTTTAAATTAAAATATCTTACATTTTTCCAAATAACTGCCGTCATTCTTATAATCCACCACATGTTACTGTAGGCTAGTTTATGTTTCCAATTTGAAACATTCTGTAGGCTGACTACCTTAAAATAAACCATGAGGGAAAAGCAAGAAATAGGTTTTATGGCTAGAAAATCAGACCAGACAGGACCTGGGAGAGCTGATGCACAAGACAATATGACCCTATGCTCAATATTTTGACTGCAGCATGTAAGTATCTTTGGGGTTGTGAATGAGACAAATATTAGTTACACAGTCTGCTATATACAAAATAAAACTGTTATCATCCTACCTGCCCTAAATGAAGGAAAATAAAAGTTAAGGATAATTAGATAAATCTTTACTTTCATGAGAGGTCTGAACATCTGCATTCTAAAATGCATGCCATCATTCAACATAATTATAGATCAAGTGTAGAATTAAGTTGAAGGATGCACTTTATGATGGAGATTCAATTATATAGAATAATTTTGCTTTCCTGGCCTGAAGATCAACAAGCATTTGCAAAAGAGATCCTCCTCTTGCCTCTAGGAACAAAGACTTTTTTCACAGGTGCTATTCTCTTTTCCAAGGATAAAAAAAAAAGAGTTCTGTTCCTAGTATGCTAATATATTAAATGGTGATTTGTATGTGAGAAAGGGAATTGAGTCTCATACCAGTCAATTTCCCCTGATCTGTTCCTGCCAATAGTGGCAACGAAGAACATTTTCTCTTTTTTTTTTAAATTTTCCTTCCCTATTTTTTCATGGGAAATCTCTGACCTGCTCTCCTGGCCACTTCTCTTACTGCAGCACAGTTATTCAATATCTTTTTTAATAAAAATCAGTAATTCATTCTTATCCAAAACTGCAGCTGAGGCTCCACAAATCAGTCTTCAAACCATTTCTAAGGGATTTTAATTCAGCAATTAATTTTGGGGGAAAATGCTCTATTAGAGAACCTGAACTGAAGGAGTCTGAGCTGTTTGGATGTTAGGTGTGCTGAGGCTTGCGCCCACTTGGAATGTGTGGTAACCATGGTTGCCATGATACGGAGAAGTACACTGTGACAGAGAAGTATTATGGCTCCCCCCCCCCCCCATATGTTTGAAATTCAAACTAAATTGCTACCATTCAACTGGCAATTTCTGCTAAGGTTTAAAAAAATCTATTGACTGGCATAGATCTGTGTGTGGTGGAGACAGATGAAGCCTCTGCTGAAAAATCGACATCGAAGGCAGTGTGTGGCACTTGTGATGCCTCAGATGCTGGGGAAGGCTGTGACAGCCAGCCCAGATCAGGGCAAAGCCACTTCACACCACTGTTCTGGCATCACACGTGGCAGAAGCAAAGTAAAAAAGGAAACTGTTACTTAACTGTAATGTCTGAACAGTAAGAACAAAGTGTAGCATTTTTGCCTATTCTTTGCTTATAGTTGTTTGTTCCCAAATAGAAAGAAATATGTGATATAAGGTTCAATAAGTAAAACAGAAATAAAATTTTATACAGCAATTTGAAATTTTATACATCAAAATAACCTCTCAGTGTGTGGCAGAACCAGGATAACGACAACAACCACATTTTCACTCCCCAGCCCAACCCTTTTTTGGAGATTATTTTTAAGATTCTGGTTTTGGGTTTTTTTTTAAAAAAGGAGTAATGTCAAAAATAAATGTACATAAATAAAAGAAAATAGCTCCATTCCCTTTGGAAAACAAATATTTTTCTCACCATATGTTTGTGATTGTTTGGGTCCCTGGATGGCAAGGACGGGTTTTTTAATCCCAGGGGTATTTATAGATGTAAACTTTAATCATGTGAATAGGATTCTCATCCTGATCAATTCTGTTTGTGCTGCTCAGGCAAACCTTTGCACTGCAACACAGCCACAGTTCACACTCCTTTGGGCAGGTAAGGTCTACTTGGAGAGTTTCTAGTAACTAACCTGTGGAGGAAGAAACGTTTTTACGTATTGAATTATTCTAACTAGAAGGTTAAAAAGTAGTGTAGAAGGAATAAGGGGACATAGGTGCTTCCACAATGTTGAACACCATGGTAGCTGCGGGGCATATAAGACCACATCCAGATTCAAGCTCCAAATACCTAACAGCTGTAATTGGGTTACCATACAAAGACCAGCAGCTAAATTTGGGTCCAGTCACGGGTTAGATGTAAATAGAATCTTGGATCAGAATTCACCAAGATTTTAGTTCTGTCCCCTTTGCCTAGAATTGGGAATGCTCATCCTCAGTTACGCAGGGCCAGTGCACTACAGACTCAGTAGTTTTGGTCAAGCAGCATAGCAAAAGGTTTTGTCTGGTGCAGAATTATTTGTTAAATATTGAGGAGCTTTCATTTTGTTTTTAAGTGCAAAAATATAGGATTTTCCACTGTGTTGTAATAAAGATAAATCTTGTAAAAAAGTAACATGGTCAAAACAATCCTTGCTTTACCTCTGCTTCCTAGGTCTTTATTTCTGTTGTTTCCCTCTCAGAGCTGTGTAAAAACTGTCCCTGTGAGATTTCCAAGGGCAGCATGGGTTTGTAGCTAAGCACAGATGTTCACCTACCTCTAGGTACCTACATAACGAAGGCAGCTGCCTGTGATTCCTTATACGCTCAGCAGCAAGGCACAGACTTCCAGGATTTGGTTCTTCATTTGGCAGCCTGCAACAAGCCCAGGATAACTCCATGCCTCACTTGGTTTAAGGAGGATGGATTCAGGCCAGAGCACTTATAAAAAAGACAGTAGCAGACTTCAATAGCTGAATATTTGCACTTGCTTGGAGCCTTAAAATTTTAATTTGCTTGTGATTAGGAAAAAAAATAGTATGTCACAATTTCCTTTTTGAGGAAAAAACATTTCACCAAAACATTTAATATTAGCAGTACCAAAACATTTAGCTTTGTCTAATTTGTTAAACACAAAAATCTAGACATGCTATAGGAAAATTAATTTATTCCAAACACAAAGGAAATTAAGTTTTTTTGCATTCAAAACCTTACTGAAAATGCTTTATGAAGCATTTCCTTCTCCACCACTTTATGAGCCATTTCTGAGCAGCTGTATTTCAGTTTTCTTCAGGCATTCTTAGCTGACTTCAACTTTAAGAGGCAGTATTATCCAGCTGCTCTCTTTTTCCTGACAACTGTATTGTGGCTCTACTTTTTCATATTTTGGCTGACATGAGGATTTTTCTGAGGTCAGAAAATCTAAAAAAGAGGAGAAAAAAACTTACTGCCTCATCCTGAGGGGAGAGAATCCTTGACAGAGGAGTGGAGGCTGGAATACTCAGAAGCCTGAGTACTTGATGGGGTGCATGAAGTCCTGAATGTAACAGCTGAGCAGCTTTTGCTGTTTCACAGCTTCTTCAGTTTCACCTCCAAGGCCTGATATAGTACCCTGAACAGTCTCTTTTCTTCTATATTCTGGATCTATATTTTATATTTTTGTTATTCTTTTTGTGGCTATTATTTCTTTACATGGTCTGGGGTGGATAAAATGCAAGATTTGTTAGCAGCAGATTTAAATCTCTTGCTGAATACTCTGTGCAACCTGAGAGTTTTAGGGTGTGGATAAAAATCTATCCAGTGAATTGCATCTTTAAAAATGAAGACAGGAGCAAAATCTTTGTTGGCCAGCCAAAAATCCAAGGCAGTGTTTCCCTGTCCTACTTCCATGTACTGTGTGGCTTTCACTTTTAATTAATCCAGTCTGTTTGGTTTCTGTCAGAAGTCTGTGAGCTTCTCTGTTAATTTCCTGATGAATCCCCTACTGAGTTATAATTATACTCTCCATTGTGATGCTTCTTATGGTGACAAAGGAGATAGGATTTTGGCATCAGCATAACCTGACAACAGTAATACTGTGAACACTGGAATGAGTTCTTCTTTGAAGTATTTTATAAATTCCCTCAAAGTTACAAAAACATCATCATGATTAAACAAGTGATTGATAAGTCAGTGTTTACATTAAGTTATCCCCATCACAGTTGCTTCATGGATGGCATATGAATAGCAGGCAATAACAGTTTTCTTTATATTACAGGTACTGAAGCTATAGACCTTACATCAGTCCTTCTGGTTTAACTAACATCCCCTGGTGCTGGAGAGGTATTTCTCATGTTAAGACCTAACTTACTTGGGGCTTGCAGCCTGCCCTAATTCTAATTTTTGATTATGAGATATTTTCACTTAAGACACAGTATCACCCAAACGAACTGACATTTAAAGAGCTCACTTACAGAAGTAGGGAAAGTAATACCACAAAATAAGATGTCATCCAACAAACTGAAGTGTGAAATTCTTGTTTTTACTGCGCTTGTCCATAATATGAAACCATAATATGAAAGGTTCACGTTTTATAAATATTAAGGAAAAAAGCTATTGAATCATGGAACTGCTGAGGCTGGAAAGTACCTCCAGAGATTGCCTATTCCAAATCCCTGCTCAACACCATATTAGTTGAGGCAGGAATGTATGCAGTGAGATTTTTAATGTCTCCAAGGATGGAGACACCACAAGCTTGCTAGCCAGCTTGTTCCACTCTTTGACAGCAAAATGAAAATACTTTTTCCTATATATGTTGAATTTTCTGTATTTCAATTTATGCCTGTTGACTCTTGTCCTCTGATTACATGCAAGCTCCTCATCTTCCACAATGCAATTGAGTAAACTATAATAATATTCTTGCTCGTGTTTTCCAGAAAAAAATGAGACAAATACTTTTTTTCAGGATCTGACTGTTAATACAAGTGCCAGATTGTGTAGCCAAGAGAACAGTGCCTATCATTACTGTTTCATAAGACATAATGTATTTAAACATAAAAATGCATCTCTAGTCTGGAAAGTAATTGCATAGAAGAGGTGGCACGGATGACAGATAGATTTGTGTAATTTTCAATACTGTTTCCAGTGTTTGACACAGGTTTTTCCCAGAAATCCCCGTTCCTAACTCCTAAATGGGTGCTGGCCCTGAGAGCCCAAGTCTTGCAGGTGGCAGCTAAACCCCACACTAAACAGTGCCAGGAGGCAGTTCTGGGCACCGACCTGCGCTGGCTGCACTGACCAACAATTAGCCAAGTACCCAGTTTTGTCTGTGACAACTACCCCTCACCCAGAAAATTCCCTGCCTCGTTCAGGGAGCGGTACAGGCGACAAATCATATCCACTGGGAATTTTAGATGAGGCCCATAGGCTGGGACCATAAAAGGATCTGCAGTATGGATGTGAGCTGTGTGTAGTCACCTGGCCCCAGGAGAGAAACAAGCCCTTTTGTGCAGGTGTAGCTGTGGAACCTTAAATGGCTGAGCACTATGCAACTTGATCATGTTACCTTGTTCTCCTACCAAACGCACTCTTAGGACAAGAGAAGCTTTTCTACTTCCTTTCTTTCATGTTTTTAGGTTTTAAATATGCTCAGAAGTGTTGGTGTTGACCTTGTGCCCAGCTATGGCTCTTCAGACTAACTAGTACACCCCGTGTGATCTCTCATCATTTCTACCTACTTAACTTCACCATCAAGTCTGAGACTATGCAAATATTTTTGCGTGCTGAAATCTTGCCAGACATACTAGGCTGTTCTGAAGGAGCAGGGGTAGTACAGCTCCCTGTAGGTTGGCACAGCTTCTTGTAGGGGCTGAGATTTGATATAAAAACTGGAGAATAAGCACCATGAGGTCCTGCGGCACACAACAACTTCCAAACAGAGACCCCAAGCTCATCTGTGGTCCTCACCAACCTGAAACTGAGGTGGCAGACCAGCCTGGGCAGTCAGATGGCCTTGTACACTTGCTAGGAAGGCAGTCTGGCAGGGTGCTAGGAACACAGGGAGTTTGGCCCCATGCTGCAGGGCTACCTCAGCAGCAAACTAGTGATGAACAAGTAATGAAACAGCAGGTGCTGGGGCTTCTGCTGGGAAGTCCACCCAGATGCAGGCTGATGCATTGACACTTAAGAGACGGCTGGCAATCTATTGTTTCACTGCTGCAGGCATCAGGAAGGGGACAAAGTGGGTACCTCTGTTAGAACTAAGCAAAGGCTGAAGTATGCTCACTTACACTTGCTGGTCATCTGATAAATGGGAAGGGGGGACATCTGCTCCCTGGTATCTGGGAAAAAAAAGTGATCCTTTTCCACCCAACACCAAATCAGAAACATCTGGTAGAAAATGGTTCTGCATAACTGCTTGGCCACAGTGGCTTCAGCAAGAGAGACAGAATCGCATCACTTTGCAAGGAAAAATTTTCACAGAGTAAAGGCAAAAATCCCTTGAATCAAGGGAGACAAAGCAAAACATGGAGATTTATGGTGTTTCGTACAATAACATAGGTGGGGTTTCCCACCCTTAAAATAAACACAGAACAATTTAGTATACAATGCTTATGTACAATCAGGGTGTTTCTCTGTTTGGAAATGTGCAAATACATCAAACCAGAATTCCTAGCTTAGATATCAGAAGCGGTCTGGGGCCAGGGATCAGGGCCTTACGATGATATTTTGGGAGAGAAAAGAGAAGATGAAAACAGTGAAAGGTTTATTTTGACAACATTAGTAATATTTTAAATTTTTTTTTTCTTTTTAGCTCATTGTTTCCTGACAAATGAAAACCTGCCAAATTCTTATATTTCAGCTTTTTTGATTGCTGACAAATTAAAACTCAGTATCAAGAAATCAGTTATGCAACATATAATGCAGTCACTGCAAACTATTTGCATTACAGTAGATACAACTGGTCCCACTTTGCAGTTGCCATAGGCAACAAAACAACAGGGGTAAAATGTTTAGTGGCTCTTTATTGTGCGAGTGACTTCAGCTTGTGAGAAACCTACCTCTTCTGGTTTGCCTAAGGCACCAAAATACCCCAGAGCCAACATCAAGTACAATCAGAATGTAATTACACAGTGGAAGTACACTATCTGGCACTCATAATAGCAGTCAGAGCCTCAAAACAAGTATTGCTCTCAATTTTTCTGGAAAGCACAAGCAAGAATATTGCTATAGTTTACTAAATTTCATTTTGGAAAATATAGACAAAGTACAGAGAAGGTAGATTTTTCTACAAAGGCTTAGGCACATTTGTATCAGAGTCATAAATTCTGTAAAAATGAGGTTTAACACTATTCCGACTTTTGATCTTGCTATGCGTTTGAAGAAAAGTCAGGTAATAACCACTCCAGGGATTTGGGTAAAACCAGTGGCATACAGGTGTAATGTAGTAATAACCTAACAGGTTTTAGTTGGAAATTATAAATTGCAGTCAGATTTTAATATAATTCCACTCCTTCTCTTATAACTTTTCTTGTCTATTTCCAAAAATTTTCAACGTGCTTCTTTAGAAAAAAAGCATTTAGTAATTCACCAGAGCTGGTAGTAAAGAACTCCACCTACGTGTCACCAGGGGGAGCTTGCATGCCAAAAATCCCATTGACTTTTTTAATAACTCCACTTTCTTGGGGATTGCAGGGAGATTTAAAGTCGAATTTATATAATTTCTCCTCATTCCTGAAAGAAAAAAACCCTGCTGCCTCCCTTTGTCTTTCGAGGAGACAGCTAGCCTGTGTGTACACTGTTGCTCTGGGACACAGACAACCACTCGCTCTGCTATCCAGGTCATTCAGCCCATCTCTTCAGTTTTCACAGCTCGGCTCCATTCAACTGGCCTCACCCTTCTTGAGTGTAATATCTCAAACTAGACACAGCCCCAGCTAAGCCGAGTAAATGTGCCTGGGTTTCCTGTGCTCTACCAGCTGCTCTCTGAATACAGTTGCAACCCTGGTGTGTTCTGTGTCCTTGTCCTCTGGAAAGATGCCATCATAGGGAGCAGACCATGAACCTGCACCATTTCCAGGGTTTGCCAGACACGTGTTTACATGTGCTTCTTGTTGCATATGTACCATATGCAGTAATGGTGCACTTTGAGCTGAAAGAATTACAGCAAGCATTTTAGAGGGTTTTTTCTGCCTCTGAGTGGTCATTAGATTCCTCAATTCTTTTAAATGTATTCTTAAAATTACTTGCTGTGTAGATTGCTTACAGCCTGCTGATAATCTACTCTGGCTATAAAAGACATACGGAACAACACTGGTTCACAGTTGGGTGAGCGCTGAAAAACCTAAAAAAACCTCCCACTCTTTCAAGAAGAATTAGCAGCTATACCAGATGAGAGCTTTTTAAACAACATCCTTCTGGCCTGTGCAGCTCACAGGAAAATTAATCCTTTTTCAGATCCTTATGCCTGCTGCAGTATTTCCTGTGTTTTTCTGGTCACATTCACATAATTCATGCAAGTGTTCAGTCCTAGCTGAGGGCCTTAAAGGATGTGGTTGAAATCTTCAGGCTGCTCATATTCTTGTCTCCATGCCAAAGCTCTGGTGGATGGTTTTGAGAACTGTGTGTTCCTGCTAAACTGGGCAACATTGCCTTGCCTCCCTTGGGGTGAAGGAAAGGAGAAATTATGGAGGAGAGCAGAACCACATGGTTGTCTTTAGAAAATTCGTTATTTTCAATAAATTCAGACTAATAGGCATCCACTTCAAAAGGAAAAAAAAATCAAATTATAAAAAACCAGACAACATTCCCACCACAAGAAACCTGACACAGATGGTCCCTAAGAATCAGAAGCAATGTTTCTCTTAGCCTCACTGCAAAAATAAGGACAACGTTGTTCAGAGAAAAATCACAAAGCTAACATACTACCTGGACATTTGCTCAGGTCAGAGTGAAAGCTGATGGTAGAAAGTAAAACAAGTAATTGCAAGCTACTGCCCCTGGATGAGCAGCTTGGGGACAGGAGCCACTCTCAAGGAAACAGTTGCGTTTTTTTAAACCTCCCTGCCCCAATGCCAGAATAAGTGAGTGCGGGTGGGGGGAGACCCGCTGATGGGCTGCGAGCCTGCACCTACTTCCATGTGCTTATAAGGATCAGCACAATTGATGGAGCCTTAGCTGGAAGGTCATGGCATGATTTTACTTCATCAGGCACTGCTCAGTGCATGGAGGTGCCATTCATGCTATACAAACCCACTACCAACCTTGGGCTTGCCTGTAGCTTGTCGTGCTGTCTTTGGACAGCTTTACCTTTTGCGGGTGCAGATTTTTGTAAATGAAATCTGATGTTGTAGAGAGGACATAATAACAGACACAGAGGAACTGCAGAAGTATGCAGTTAGGTACCAATGCAGAGAAGGCTTTCCTTCTGAGGGTAACTTATAAAAGACGTGACCCTGCACAGTATGGAGGCTTTTAAAAAAAATACTACTTAGAGATGTACCTCTGTATTTATACACTGTACCTATCTCTATCTCCCCACATGCCAGACATCCTCCAGCAGTGCCGTACGAGGAGCGTGCTCTCCCTAACACGGAAAATTTGTGACACAGAGCTGCGAAGAGGTGCAAATCTGACAAATAAACTTGCCCGAGCTGTACACATGAACCTGCAGCTCCTCTTCAGGAGACATCAAATGTTGAACAGGAGCAGCAACATGTAATCTAGTCTTCATTGCACTATCTTGCTTGGGATCAAATTCAGGATTTTAAACGCTTGAAATGAAACACACAAGCAAGTATTATTTATTACAATAGAACTTGCTGGAGTCAGTACCTACCATGTGGCTTGGTTGTTAACCTCCAGCACTGAACATACAGCTGAAGCCAGGAAATAAAACTTCATGCATTGCCAAATGACTAGCTTCATAAGAACCTTACATCTTCTCCTACAAAAATATTATCTTTTCTTCAAAAGCTGTTTCGGTTCAGAGCACAACACTGCAAAAATCTTTGGAATTTCACTATAAATAAATATATCTTGCAGTATAAAGTAATCAGAACAACAGGCTGTCATTCCTGAGCCTTCTACTTTATATTTCAAAATAAGAACTAAGTCTCCAGCATTCTCTCTATATAATATTTTATGTTATCTCTTAAAAAGTTGACATTTTAATCTCATCTGTTACTGCTTAGAAGCAATTAATAATACTACCATGTTTATATGGCTCTATATTTAGTACAACAATGCTTTTCAAGTCATAAAAGCTTTTTCACAGCCTTTTGTAAGATTACCCTTCTATCATAAAAATAAAGTCATACCCTTAACAAGAGGCCAGTTTAGCATTCATGGCATGAAGATTAAAAAGAGCTATCAGATATACAAACTTCATGCTGAACCAAACAAAATCAGTAGAAGTACTCCCCTAGACTTCAGCCCATGTTTGATCAGGCCCTTAAACCACATGTGGTAATTTAGGGACTGATATTAATGCTTGGCACAATCTTTTCTTTTTCACATGCCAGGTAATAGTGGCAGACAACAAGTTATAACACAAACATCCCAGTTTTGCTGTAGAACAGATGTCAAGCTTAGTCTCCACTGAACACCTTCATCTCTCTAAAGGTACTTTGGTATTTATTGCAGCCAAGGCCAAAGCCATTTTGAAGCAGAAGCTGCCAGCTGTGTGAAATGAAACTTATTCAAAGCTGCCAACAGTAAGAAATTAAATACAGACTACAGCAGTGACTGCCAACTTCTAGGGCAGTAGCAGAATGGTGGCAGCCAACTGAACTTGAGATGGCAGCAATCTAATGTATCCCATTCACCAACTCAGTGATTCACTAATTAATTGTTCTCAATTTATTTTTTTTTAATTCTATCTACTGCCATCATACTACTGTAGAAGAGAAGGGCAGAGAGAGTGAGAAAAAGAGACCAAGCACTGGAAGGTAGCACTTGGAAAAGATAGCCAGGAAATTTGTTCAAGGCCACCCTACATTAAGTGGTGTGGTTGCATCAAGGTGCAGTCTGACAAGGATGACGGTAAGAATGGTGTACAAATGAAGAGAAGAACTAATTTTGAAACCTAAGCTGCACCTTTCTTTTATGACCTGGTTAAGTAAAACAAAAAAAAAGTTGTAATGATACAAGACTGCAGCATGAATGTTTTTTTTCCAGTGTTTCAGGAGGTCTGGGCAGTTGTGAGACTTCCATGCATGAAACTAAATGCACTGATGGCACTTTGTCACATCACAACACATGAATAAACAAGAGCACTGTGCTTGAATAACGTGGCTGAGCTTTGCCTTCTGTTACCGGAGAAAAAACATATTGAGATAGATCTTCTACCTAAAACAAATGGACTGAAGAATGGGTGTCACCAGGCTAATAGAAAGATGCTGCTCCAGGACCATCACAGCTCTGCTAAGGAATTAGAGGAGGACTTGGCCCTGAAAAAGGGAATTGCGTCAGCTACTGGATGGTGTCTGCTTTTGTGAAGCATCTGCTCAGTATTTATTGCAGTCCTATAGCCCACTGGAAAAGCAAGGGTGTCTGAAATATACATTGAAGACTGGAAGAATAGTTGAAAATCATCTCCTTTTGTTCTAGTATCATGGCTCCAGTGCAGCACAATCATATGAAAAAAAATACCCAAATCGGATCATCGTTGCAGAGATTGGGAAAATGTAATACCCTGAGCCAAAGTGACGTACACACAGAAGAAAAGCCTCACTGAGCAACAGCACCCAGTCTCTGAATTTCCACAAACGTGTGCTTGATGTTCAGAAAACTGTATAAGCTATGGCTAATATTAATTTCCTAAAAATTAAATTTAAGCCAGTATATGAAACAGAAATTACACAGTGTTTTTCTTTCTAGTTAATGTTTCCTGTTCTTATGCTGATGTGTTCGGTTAATGCTAGAAGCTCTTCAAAGAGCTTGTCATATGAGGTCAGCCTGTGAAATAATACAAGTTTCTGTAGTCACTGTTTAGGACTTAAAAACTTCATTCCTCTGCCACTTGAAGTAAATTTAGCTTGAGCATTTTGTTCTACAATGATTCTCATGGGCTCCAAACTCAGTGCTTACCACACTAACAATAATCCTTTATGTCTCTAGACTCTATCTGTGTTCCTTGTTAACCTTCAGTCACAAAGTAATGAGATGAATCAGACATCATCAAGGTGGCCTAAGGGGTTACAAATTTGGATGAGGGCCACATACTGTACTAATTGCTTCTAATAAATTACATATTTCAGGAGGGACATCATGATTTTAATCATTTATTCTGCATGTTGTTTCCTTTGGAGAGAAGAACAAGCAGGCACTAAACAAGTCAAGAATCTGAAATTCATGGCAAAAGGTAGAAAAAGCTCATTTAATGTCAACCATCATTGTAAATACTAGCATTATGCATGTATCAAATCCCTGTGTCTGAACACTTTGGGAACAGCCAATGGGTCCTGGTTATTTTCAGTCAAGCCAAAATGATGACTTTGAACATCCATTAGATTTCTAATAACTCAGATTTAATTCCATTTCAAATGTTGTGTCTGGGGCCTAGCTCAAGAAAAAGCCTTTGTTTCTATGCAAAGAAAAATACATTAAGAGGGGAATTTAAAGGATGTATTTCCCTAAAGAATGAGAATGTACCTTTCACCTCTGTGGGGATTGGCTTTAATTATTGTTCGATGGCAGCTAATTGCAAAGGTGGTCCAGTGAACACAGAAAGATGCAAGAACTTTCTTTAAAGCCCATTGAAATTAGTAGGATCTTGATGCTGATCTAAATAGCCTCCTACGGGGTGAATTAGGATGACTGAAGGTTTCCTATTTCCCTGACCTCTAGCACACCCACACTAGTAGACTCACTGCTAATAAAATCCTCAAACCATTTGGGAATGTGCACTTCCTTCACAGGGGGAGACCTTGGTGGTATTTAAATAGCTGCTAGTATTTATAGCAATATCTGGTAGATAATTTGGAGACTTGGGAGCTCTAGGGAGCAATGCAGGTTTGGAAACAGCTCAGGCTGTCTTCTGTTTGTCTTTGTAAACCTTGCTTCCTCTTACTTCAGTCTGTGTTTCCTTTCAAGAGTGAGCAGAGGTATCAAACAAAACATGACTATCTAGGTAAAAAGAAACCTGCCTCAGTACAAAGTATGTGTTGGTTGGAAAGTTGCAATCATAGCTCTGGGACTCAAATGTGCTCTTCTGATTTTTGAGTGGTAATGAGATGCCAAGGAAGTACCATTACGTGGGATAAGTGCATTCTGCTTCTGCCTTGGCAGTCTAAGCTGCCTTCCTGGGAGGGCTGTTGTCTCATTTTAGACTTCTTTGGTGAGGGTGAGTAGAAAAAGGTGAGAATTCAACAAGACTTGCAGTGGTTCCTCTAACCCACCGACCAGAATAATGAAGGTATCTCTAAAGAGGCTATTTGTGGATGGATGGGTGGATGGACGAACATTCATGTTGAAACAGTTGTACATTTACTTTGATACAGAGGGAAAGGACCGAAGGATTCTTCTTGGTTTTGTCATACAGAACAAGAAGCAAATTAGTAAACAGGAGAAACAGGCCTTATGCAATGAAAATAGACTGGAAAAGATGGCCCTAGATAAAACTGGTGACCCTTCAAATAGAGAAAACTTCCTTTGGTTGTTTTTATGGTGCATTTCATAGGCAGGTTCAAACCAACCTCTGTACATGAACAAGAGCTTAAAATGAAAGAAAGTGGAGAGGATTCAAAATAAGCATTTCAGAGTTTTGGAAGCTATAGAAGGGTGACAGAATTTAAAGTTCAGACATAAAAGCCAAGAACAGCAAAAGAAAAAAGTGACATAAACAGGGGACACAAAGGTGATGAATTCTCAGTTAAGACTGCAGCCATACCTAGAAATGTGTGATGAGAGGTAAATGACAACATATTGAAAATATCATGGATTAATTTGGTGTAATCCTCAGATACTGACTTTTGCCAACATTGCATGCTACATAACAGTGTGGAATTATCAAATGCTAGTGTAGCAGGGCTAGTAAAAGAAATATTTTGAAAGCAAAATGAAATCCATTAGGTTTGGTAACATAATACTAACAAGAACTCTGAACTGAGCTGTTACCTGGTTTGCCGTCTGATTCGTTCTCCAGGTTACTGCTTAAATCAATAGTTTTCACATTGATTTTTCCAGCACACTGTATTCCAGTAAAAAGAACAATGCTCCAAGATGAGTCAGCTACTTGCTGTGCCTGTAGGGACCTTGGTGCATTTGCATTTAGGAAAGTAAAAGCAGGAGTCAAAGTACACACAAATACATAGTAATAAGAACAGAACCTGCTTGTTGCACCATAACATGGCTCTGCAGACATGCGGGTTTGCTACGGCTTGCTGCAGCAACTACAAACCTGCCTCGAGCGAGAGTAAGCTGTGTTACAGATGGAACCAAGATATTTGGGGGCGATCTTAGACAGTTAACAACATTGTCTTTCACTTTAGGTGACTGCAATGGCAGAGGGGAAAAATACACTCACATTTAACTAAGATTATCTCCATGTATCTACATGTCTCCATGTAGAACCTTGGTAGTATTGCATCGTCATTTATTTCATATATTTTCATGTATTTGCACATTCCCTGTAATGTAATAGTGTCTTGGTACTGTAACTGGTCACCACTATTGTCTGATGTTGCTTCTGCTTCTTTTAACCATGTTAACAATTTCCTACTTTGTTTGTAATCATGACATGCAAGTTCATTTACTCTTGATTTATCTCTCTCTTGATTAGACATGTAGTCATGAAACCAGCAAACTTTCTCTCACAGTTCTGTAATTATTTCAAGAAACTTGCAGGAAGTCCAGCAAAAATGTTTTCAGTTCAAAGAAGAAATAATAATCTCAAGAGCTGCTTGGAGATGTGGAGTCAGGCTAAGGTATGACTCTCCCCACAGTTTCTCTTGATCACCTCTCTGCTGCAGGCATAGAGCAAAGCTTGTGCCATGGCCCCTTCTTTCTCCCACAGCTCTCTGCATGACTGCTGTTTCAGCATCCAGGCTCTGCATTCACCTGTGACCTTGGCTTATTTCTTGGAACTTTGAGTTAACAGCAGCTAAGAACTGCTAAAATGCCAGAGAAATTAACAAATGAAAACATTTCTCCCTCTTTTCCACTATGAGTTCTGTTTTATGGAAATTTATCATGTCTGTCTATGAATGGAAGGTACCAGACTACAGTCTATCCCACCTTCCACTGATAACAGCCCTGGAGGATATAGATCAGCCAAAGGAAACATTAGGGAGAGAGAGACAGCCTGCAGAATCTCATTCTTCACTGTATATTGAATACTATATTGTGAATATACTGAGGGAGGAATAGCCTCTGGGATATAAACATATGAAAGCTGTGGGAATAGCATGCAGTTATGAAGCCTGTTGTTCTGAAAATATTGCTGAATATTGCTATCTTCAACTGCTTTAGAACTAGAATAATTTAAATCATTACAATAACTCTGTGTTTCTTAGTACCTTTTTCATAGCATTGTGTTTCACATAGCTACATGTCTGCCTACTAATCTCTTAATCTAAACAAAATAACATTCATGCTTTCATAACAATGAAGACGAAGGAATATTGAATGTTCTAGTTCAAGTAATTTTTTAAATAAAAAGGATAGTCTTTACGGCAGTTATAGCATGGTAAATTTGCAGTAAGCCAGCCTGTTTACAGGAAAGGTTATCAACTTCCAGGCGTCCAACTGTGTATCTGGGAATACTGCATAGTTTAGGGTGTTAAGGTATTGAGGTAAGGCATTTAGTGCTTTGCTTTTTTCTGCTTACAACATATTTCGGGTTTGTTGTGAGCTACCTTGAATAACATACTTTCCTGCTTTCCTACTCTTCCCTGGGAATTAGTAGAAGCAAACTACGCCAGGTACTTCCCCTGGTCTCAGCAGGATATTAAAGGTAACACTGAGTAGGTTGAAATCCTTGGGAAAAGATATAGGGATTTGTTTCACAGAGCACTTCATTTGCACAGTATTTAGTTTAGGCTTGTACAGCAAAATAATACAACAGTGAGATCAATGGGTGTTATTGCTACCCACGCAAAATTTCTTTCTTTGACAAAATATTATAATTGACTATAATAACGATTATTTCTAATATCCAGTACACAAACTTTAGCCCATTTTGACAAACAGATAGCAAGTCTTTTACGGGACCTGAGTGATGTTTCAACTCTTGCTAGGAGGAGTGCTAGAGAACAGAAGCTGCTGCATGAGATCTGTAGAACTGGCTGGTACAGTAAATCACCTAATGATATCAGCAGTGTTTGACACAACAAAACAGATATCCTACCTTTTTGCCAGGTAATAAATTATGTTAAGCAGAAGAAATGGAGTTTGAGGGGATACGCTTTGGTCTGCAGTCTGAAAAGGATGTGCACTGACAAGTGTGAGGCTGAAGTGTTGGTGAATCACTACAGATCTTGCTTCACTGCAAGCCCCACCAAGTAAACTCTGTTCAGAGTGATCTGAGAAACAAGGTCTAAATGTTGCTGTTCTAATCCTGCTGCTTTTATGTTCATTCCTGAACAGCACTTAAGCCTTTTAAACATTTACCAAAATTTTTCATTCCCCCTTGTCTTCACAAAAAAGGCTTTGCACTTCTATGGTAAGATATTCAGCCACAATTTTGGCTATTTTTTTTCACAGCTACCTGGAAAGGGAGGCAGTATATACAGGAGTGGTTTAAATAAGTAAGAGAGAACTGTATGGTACCAGCATTGATAAAACTTAGGTATTTCAGGAGTTGTCTTGAATGTTTGGGATGGAATTATCTGTTATCTCAAACTAATAGAAATATCAAGGTTTTGCAGAAATAGAAGCTTTTTCAAAAAAAAATTGCCACTGCTGCAAGATTCTGTGGTGAGAATAAACATACAGTCAGTATCAGGTGGACAGTCAGTGCCAGAAAGTCACTTCGAAGTACGAAATAAGCAATGGCTAAACATGAACCTTTAACAGCTGTGCTGCTCATGGGCAGAAAGGCATTGCTCAATCCCCAGTGCTTCCTCTGCAGGAGAAATCACAAACCCACAGTGTGAGGAGGAGCATGCCCTGCCAGGGCAGAGACAGTACCTGCACAGTACCTTTGAGGGCAGGCGGGGTGAAGACGCTCTGCTTCCTTTGCTTGGGAGAGGCACTCTGGGACTAGAGAGGGCGAAAACACAGAGAGAGGCAGTAAGAGATCGGCACTGGGAGAGTTTTCTTGTCAGGGCAGCTCTGGGTCTTGTTCCACAGCTGCTTTCAGAGGGTACACACACCAATATGAGAAGTTTCTAAGAAAACGATATTGTGTAAATTTGATACCAGTTACCTGCCCTTCATGAACACAGGAAAAATAAGGTAGGCAAAATATGTGTTTAATGGACAGCCTTTATGGCTTCCAGGCAAAATAGACCCAATATTTTTGAAAATTACCCTTGACTCTAAATCAATAGTTAAGAATAAAATTATGATAGCCTGTGTTTTTAATAGTCTATGTAACTTATTCTCATAGAGCAAATAGATGTTTACATACATTAAAATAGTTGCAAGATTTACATTAACCAATATTCCAGTTAAATACAGAGTAATAAATGATTAGAGGTAAAGTAATACTGAAATTATTAATATATCAATTTTTACATAAAGAAATGGAAAATCCCTTCCTCTGTGCTTTTTCAATGTGTTCTATTACTCCTAAAATAGTAACTTCAGCAACCAATCACTCAACCTTAAACTGGCACTGATTTAAGTGGTACATTTAAATACAGCAATCTTTTTATGGCCCCTGAATTACATCTATGCACAAAAGATAAATTATTCCAAAATAATGGTAGTAAAATTACACATAGAGTAATAGTAGTGTAATTATACTAATGTATAGGTAGCAAAACCTAACTGGAATACATTCCAGGGCTAAAGCAGAGCAACTTTTGTAAAAGGAAAACAGTTAAATTGGTGTTCACATTATACCAACAGGAAACATGTCCATACACAAAGGACAGCAAAACTCCATAAGGTCTCACACACAGCCAGCTTTTGAAGACATAAACACCATAACACATGCCTAAGAAGGTTACAAAAAAAAGCTGTGTGTAGGCAAGCTTTGTTTTTTTCTCATCTAATAAATTTCTACTTGTATTTGGTCATATCTGTGTTGCCTTTTCCCAAATATTTGCTAAAAGAGCCTTTTTCCCTGAGTACTTTGAACTGGTATATAGACTATGAATTTTAATCAGATCCATTTCTTCAAGGAACATTTGAGACAGCTCTTAAGAAATCTACTTTCACACAAGTATGGCCAGTATTTTTACCTTACCTTATCACAATGGATGAAATGTTAACATTTATAAATAAAATATCATCTTCTTTTGAAAGAGAAAGCTATTTATAAACACTGTGGGATAGGTTGTTGATCCTCACCCCAGTAAATCTTTATGTCTGTATTTGAGTCCAATTTTGAACAAATCAATACCTCCTACCGCTATTTAAAGAACTGCCTGCTTCTCTGAGCAATGGATGAAGGAGAAAGAGATCAGGAAATTGCAGGAGCTATGCAAGGGGAGGTAAGAAAACGAGATTGGAGAAGTCAACTTTTAACTCTTCTGCAAACAGACTGCCTGATGTGGGCTTGGCAAATGATGGAATAGGAGGGGTTTGCGATGCTTTGGTGGACCAGCAGTGATCTGCAGACCCAAAGCAATGCTGAATGCTGTGGCCTGGCAGAGGGCCCTTGGGTCAGGTTTGCTATGATTTGCCAGGGCGTGGCAGCAAGGCAGAGGGGAAACTTGCCTTACCCAGTTCCCTGCTACAGGGAGAAGGGAGAACCAGCAGGAGGCACAACACAGCTTTACACAGCTTTACACAGCCCCGGTTTGAAAGTGTTAAAAGGCTTTCTTACCGAAGATAATGCAAACAAAACATTAACTAGGAAGAATCAGAGAGTTTCAAAGGGCTTTCAGCCATGTGACTATTTTAACAGCAAATTTTAGTTGGTTTGTTTTTAAAAAATCACTTACCTCTGCCTGTGAGATATTTGTTCTCTTCTCGTCTTTTTCTAGTGGAAAAAAAGATATGGAAAGAGAAAAGTTAGTACAAAAGCATTTCTCAGTGCTAACCTTTACGACTCTGCCCCAAACCCTACAACACTATTATAAATATGACATTACCCTTCTGATTGACAGCTTTTCTGTCTCTTTCATGTGTCTTAGAAAACTGGAGGCCCCGATTAGCATTTAGACATAAGCACTACATCTCCAGTTCTTTGCCTGTGAATTAACAGCAAGTGATGAAAAGCCTTTAGCAGCAGGTCCTTTGGCCTGGCTTGCAGTGGGGCTTTGTGCTCACTGGTGTCTGTCAGGATATGTGGCTGCTCTGCCCAGGGATTGTACTTTCTTGTATGCTGAGAAAAGGCTTGATTGCCAAAGGGCTCTACTGGACTCAAATAACAATCAATAAGAACCTAGCCTCAGTTAAATTATTAATATACCAATACTGGTACTGAAGAGCACCTAGAAATAATATGTAAAATTAGCAAACCAAAGCTTAACCAAATCCAATATTTAATCTTAAAAGTTTCATTACATTACTGGTGTAGTGTTCAAAATTACTGTAAGTTTTTTTCATGATACTTCTTGGTTTTGTTGGCTTAATTTGCCTATAGGCATGGCAAAAAATGTCAATACTAGAGATTTCTAGCATCTCTGAGTACATGTCTGAACAACTAAAAAAATTGTATCAAGCAAATGAAGGTCAAGGATCTTCCTAATCATTGTTCTTAACCAGTTTGTGCATGAGAATAAATTATTTTTCTGCTGCTGTCCTGATGTGGTTAATGATCAGAAAGAGACTGTATTTGATGATGATTTCTCAAATATTTGACAAAGATCACATGGGACATTTGACGCACAGTGGTCTGAAGCTCTGAAATAAAATGCCATTAAGAATGGAGCCATCAATCTCTCACTGTACCAACGCCCTTTCTAAAATTTTCCACTTGTAGATATCACTGCAATTTCCACTAAGGTGTGGCAGATCTGTAAATGTAGGTTTGAGAGAAGAGTAGGCCTAGGCAATATCACTTCATCTAACTTATTCTCTAAATTTTGGCTGCTTGTGGTGTGCTTTGTGTGAGGGGAAGAGCCAGTCCAGGCAGACCAACTACATTTTCTATTGTATTCTTTCCTTTGTATCTGTGCATCTTACAAACATGAATTGACTTATTGAATTTTTAAATGCATGTATTTTCCATTATCTTTATATGAAAGTCATTCAAATGACTTACAGTCAAGGTTAAAAATGTGGTTGAAAGCTGTGCTGATTACCAAAGCATGGTCCCACAGATACAGAATTAGACAGGACAATCAGGAGGCCAGTTCCTGTCATTGACATTTATATGAACTTTGGTAAGGTGACTAATCTCTTCCTTAAATTCCCCATCTGTAAATAACTATAGCAGTACCTATTTAAGTACAGCAGTGTCTATTCTCCTTTGTAAAATACTTTGACATATGAAGTTCAGCTGGCTAAAAGGGTGACTATTTATGTGCCTGTAATCTTTCTTACTAGTTGTATACCAAACAGACATGGATTTCAATAATTCAACACTGGATTTTAATTTTTTTTAGCTAAGAATCTTGGATTTAGGTTAGAGACTGAAATTTGAATAAATCAGGAACTTTTCAGAGGAGAACAACTATAAGTATTTAATTTCCTGATCCTTTCTGAAACGCTAAATTTGCCCAGATTCAAGATACGTTTTGTAAAGCCAAGCTTAGGCTTGCAAAAGGAACAAAAATTGCACTCAGCATCTTTGTTGGATTTCATGTATTGTTCATAGAATCATAGATTCATTGAGGTTGGAAAAGACCTCTAAGATCACCAAGTCCAACCATCAGCCCAACACCAACATGCCTACTTAACCATATCCTGAAGTGCCACATCTACCTACTTTTTGAACACCTCCAGGGAGGGATGGAGACTCCACCACCTCCCTGGGCAGCTGTTCCAGTGCTTCATCACTCTTGCAGCTACCGGAAGAGTGAAATTTTAGGATGTGTACAAGTCTAATCCTTTCAGCTTGTATATTTACTGTTCTTAATGGGGTGTAATTAAAGCTACCAGAACTGGAACATTTCTAGCCTTTCCTTTCACCCAGTAGTCCTTATATGACAGGCAACTTTGGGAACAAGAAGTATGGAGTTAGAGAAACCATTCGTATTCACAGGGCAAATAGTGCCAATGAATAGCATCTGACAATGCAGAAATTTAAAAATTAGTTATAAAATCACAAAAACAGCAGTTCTTAAATCCAGTAAACAGAGATCAGAAATAGACCTAAAGGAGAAAACCAGACAAACTTGAGGACATGAAGTGTTTCAAGGGAGCTGTGTGATAAAGGGAAAGGTAGAACTGGTTGGAGATGCGGTTTGGTCAATGCAACATATTATTTTTTGAGAATAGAAAGGCCATTGCATACTTATTTTTGACAGGTTTTTTGATAGAAAAGACTCAATTGAGAGTATAGATTCTTAAGGAGAGGTGACAAGAAATGGGAACAAGGGAAGCTGATATTCCTGAGTGCCATAGACTGAGGCAGAGAGCAGAAAATAAACAAAACCTCTTTCTGTAGAGGAGGAAGAAAGGTGAAAACTGAAGGAAACACAGAAAGAAGATAGAAAAGCTTGTGTATAGCTGAGGTAGCAAGGATAAACAGGGACAGTGGGGTTGTAGTAGAAGCAAAAGGGTGAATTTAGTGGTGACAGAGAGCAGAGGTGGAGTGTAGTGTGTGCTGGAGCTCAGTCAAAATCTCTCTGCCTGGGGAAATAAGTAGAGCCATCTTGGTCTAACTGAAGCACTACATTAATGATTATGTGAACATTCTTCCTTGGACAAATAGTGTTTTTCCAGTGTAATTTACAATGCTTTGAAAACAGTCTAATAAATTATGAAATGTTATTATAACAGTCTCACTAAGATTGTGTCCTTGTGAGAGAAAATGTATGCAGGAATTGATGCTTTTGCTGCAACAAATCAGTTCTAGCATCAGGAGATTCCATGTAGAAAATCTCTGACAACAGAATTTATGGTGAGAATGGAAGGTACGAGGTAAGAAAGAACATAAGCAATTAGATACTGCAAATCAGACATATCCATCTATGGAAGTCAAACAAGCCACGCAATTTCTACCCTTAAATCCGTCTCAAATCCATAGACAATTTTAATTTCTTTACTGAACGCTTTGAACATAAGTTCCTCTTGAGAGGGGTCAGGAAATAATCAGAAACTAAATCACAAATATTAGACTGTGAAATCACTTGTTTCTCAGGAGATAATTAAAATCCATTGTTTCTCAGCATACTTCAGTTCCCATTGACAACTGTCCAGTCAGGAGTCTGCTCACAAAAAAAAATCATAGTTATACAGAACAAGAAATTTTGTTATCATGGTTATAACTAGGAAATAGTATCATGGAGAAGGTGAATTCAAGTGATCAGCTGTTAATCTCTTATATGATGCATAACCCAAACTCTTGGCAGAAAACTTCTCCCTATAGGATTCCTTTCATGACAGTTTTTGTGTTTTTCTTTTTAAGTGGTGTAATAGAAATAATACAAAGAGCAGAGAACAAGTTTGTACATACCCAGGTTGTGAGAAGTCAAGCTACGCGAAAATAAGACTGGAACTTTTTAGAGGTTTTTTTACACCTGTGCTGAGGAAAAAGCAGTTAAGGACTTTCCCTGTGCTGGGGGAATACTGTCTGAGTCTAGTGCGGCCCTTACCTCATGTAGGCTGAAGTAGTGCCTAGCAAAATAAACAGGGTTTCAAGATTTAGTCAGTGTCCTCAGAAAGAGAAATTACCGATGTTCATCAATGAAAGCTTTGGTCTAAAGGATACATTCGTTAGTCCAGATATGTACACAGACCTTCTGAACAAAGTGTTATTTATTGAAGGAGAGACTCTTCTGAAAGTCCCTCTATCTGCATGGAGCCCAATCTAGCATTAGACTTCTAAACTTTAGTCTTTACCCGAGGCAAAATCTCACCGACTCACAGGGAAACCTGCAGAATGTAGCCTAGCTATATTGTTAAAATATGAAGGAGGAAACATCAAGGGATTTGTCTCCCACATACTCTTGTTAGCATGAATCTTTTGAATGTTTATTGCCACAGCCATCCAGCTAAGCCGTCATAATAAGCCAACCTACCCCAAAGGTGTCATTATATGAGGTTAGAAATAAACTGAATGGAAGGAGGCTGGTTATAACCAGGATGGCAACTGCTTGATATTGCTGACTGCTTTTCCTGTGGATCTCCACTGTTGTGCTAATGACGCGACCATGCTGAGGGAAGACTTATGGTCATTTTAGAGTAAGATCAAAATGAATCTGCCTCTCTTCTCCCACTGGATAATGTTAATGCACTTGGAGCAGCTATGCAGGGCAAGAGGTGACCTATTTTAAAAGACTTGGCCTCTGATATCACCCATGGGTTCTGCAGTGGAGTCATCCGGCAAAGGCTTATCTCATCCAGCTAAGTACCCTGCCTTCTTTCCCCTTGGCAAGAGCAAATAAAAGCCTTTTCTGTCGGGTTTCAGTCAGGCACTGGAGGAGCAGAACAGGTCAAAGAGGCCATCTTTTACACAAAACAAACTCAGAAAGAGGTTGGTGTAATTGTTGGAGAAAGCTTCATATAGGGAGTTTGGAATTTTCCTTGGGAAACAAAGCTGAAAAGTTTCAGATAAAAATCACAGAGGGATGACAGGGCTTTTGATTTGGTCAAGTTTTGTCAGAGTGTCTAAATTTTCCCTTAAAAATAATAGACATAATACTCCTTAATTTCTCAGATAGTGGAAACAGCCCATGAGCGACATTGCTATAACAGGTTTTAGTTAAAGAATGATTTAAACAAGAATGGTTTATATCTGAAAGAAATGAACCTGAAGAGAAACTTTGAGGACACAATGTCATGGTCAGTCTGGAGCCTTTTTACAGTCCTGCCCCCATCCCTCTATAAACAGTGCCACTGTAGACAGCAAAGAAGATAAACAGAAGCATGGATCCAGCCTTTCACACGCAAACTTCAGCGCAGGGCACTTCAAGCTAGAGACAGAAATCAGATGCTGCTGCTACTATGAAATAGTTCAACCTGTGTCTTTCCATGTCATTAGTTTTGAAGAAATGTCTCCATGGCCAAACAGTGCTACATCCACAAGCAAAGCTTTCTCTCTCAACAAATGTGAAAGAAATTAACTGTTTGTTGACTTCTGATGAATATGATCAATGACGACATAACAGCTGGAAAAGGAAAATATTTTTTCTGGTACTGGCTCCACTTAGCCCTCTCCTGTGATGAAGAGGAGGGTGGCTCTCTCCTCCTGCTATGGGGTTGGAGGATACTTGTGTGCTTGGGCTGTGGGGAGCAGAGTTCTGCCCCCATTCTTGCTATGTGCTAACTATGCAGCAAGGCAGATCACCTGTTTCAAAACCTTACATTTAAATGTACAACCCACACAATTTTAGGAACCAAGAAAAGAAACAGATCGTTTTCCAAATAATTCCTATTCTCCTGCCACTTAGTGGCAGGCAAACCTGAAATTTTCTGAATAATCGGTTACAGTCATTTCACATTTCAATTTCTTCGTCAGTAAAATAAGGATATTTTTAAATCTACCAGCTTGCTTCACTGGTATTTGACCACCACTGTTTGTATTTGTCATTGGTATTTGTAAAACAAGCTCATTGAAATCTGATTCAGAAATTGACTGACATAATGCTATTTCGCTTCTTTTTCTGCTGTCAAATCTACATTTCCTTTTCTCCAGAAGACAAAGTAAGATCAAAAAATATTTCATGCTCTGCTTTTTCCAGAGTTCTAGCTACACATTGCCAGATCAGCTAGCATCTCATGGCTTTGTGCTAGACCACTGAGGTAAGAAATGGATAAAAGTCCAAAAAGGCAAACAGAGAAAACTCTTATGTAGTTAACTGACTTTTGCTTCCTGGCTTTTAATTGCCTGTATCTTTCAAAGAATACTTGACTACTGGTATAGATGTAATTACATTTAATTACAAAAAAAGTATTCTGGTAAGCCCTCCTCGCGTTTGTATATGTTTCTCAAAACCTTCACATTACAAAAGCACCTCATTAAAGTCCAGTATCCCAGCTGTTGTGGTAAACGTAGCTGGAGAGTCTGCTCTGCTTCTCAGTCAGGTGCTGACAAAGAGTGCATGCGTTGTGATTCTACCGGATCTCACACATTAATCAGCATCTATATTACTGCCTGGCCCTTTAGGGAACTCTAATCACAAGATCTGTATAAGAAATATTAATAAAAACAGGAGAGAGGAATTTGCTAAATACACAAGTATTTGCATGCTTGTTATATTTAATGTTTACAGTTAAGGTATGTGGCATGGAAAGTTCCAATTTTACCATAACAGCAGACCTCTTGTTACTCTTGCTCCAAGGTGACCATACAGCAGCTTTTCCCAACTAGCACCTGACAATAACCAGCCCACCATAGTTCAGTGAAATGCCATAGGCCAGATTAATTAGCTGTTTGGACATTTAAAATTTTATTTCCAGGTAAGTTAGCTTGTTTATATTTACATAGCTCTGTGTATCTCCGACATTCAATAGTCAAGTAGCCATTACTTGAGTAGGGACAGCAATCTCCTTTGTTAGATCAGATCCTTCCTGATGATGCTCAAAGTCAACCTCTAATTGAAAAGAGTGATCATTCTTTTCCTCCCGACACACAAAAGAGCATCTAATCCAGACAGCGTACATATCTCTAAACATCAGACAGACAGTATCCAAGGACCCACTTTCAACTGTACAGATATAAGAATATGAAATAAAACCACCTTTCATAAATTTCTTTAAAACGTGCATTCTGAGTTCATAATCTGGTTTGAAAGCAACTGGAGACATTACAAACCTCAAATGTGAATCTAAATGTATTTGTTTACATCACATGAATCTCAGAAGGGAATTATAGTGCCTGATTCACCACTTTGTTATTCCAGTTTCATTCCAGACTCATGGAAATCAGTCTAGCTACACTGGCACTGAACTAGAATATAACAGTGATGAATCAGGGCTGAAGTCTTACCACAGAACAGTCATGAAGTATTACAACAAGCACAAAAAAAATCATCCCTCTCTTAACTATTTTGTTTACAACTTTTCATTCTTCCTCCCTATAATACCTGTTAAATACAAATATAAAACAAATTCTAAATAAGTCTCAGAAATCAAATATAGCTTCTTAAAATATACCTTGGAAGGAAATTCATATTTAATTCTTTATTTTCTCACTTTTTATTAATAAGGACTTAATTGTTCTGTCTGCCTTCTTGTAGTTAAATTCTACCTTACTTTGGGGTCTCCCAGCTTCTGCCAGCTCTGTAAGGCTCTTTCTGATACTGTCCTGACGTTGAATGGCAGAACATTTTATGGAAAAACCTGCCATGAAAATAAAATCCTTCCGTGCAGAAGTTTCTTTTCCTCATAGCATGAGAGTTCCTGTTTGGTAGCCCTGCTCCCTGAGAGGGTCAGGTTAGTTGAGGAGAGTGGAGCAGACATTCCTGACTCTAGGTCACTCACTCATCATACGGGGACAGTTATAGATTGGCAAGTCTTCCCAGCAAAATTAATAAACCCAGAGAGAAATACACTTGAAATAAACATTCGGTTTGGATAACTAATGTAAAGATTGACTTTAAATCATAATATAAACAGTGCTAGGCTTGAAGTTGCTTTCTTCTGCTGCTTTCTAGGCAGCACAAACTCCTCTTTGCTGAAGGAAATGGGGATAGCTTTCAAAGAATAACTGGCTGAATTAGAGGAACCAGGAAGAGGTTAAGCAAAAGTCTTTTCTTTCTTTTGCTCTCTCAGATGAAACAGTTTTTGGACTCAATATAAATCTCACACTAGGTTACCAAGAATGACTCCAAGATAAACTTTTCACATAATTCGCAGCGGGCACTCATGGCATCAGAGCTGGGAGAAACCTCCAGCAAGACCACAGAGTGTCACTGTGTGCAGGAGGGCCAGGTCAGGGTTTGCCTCTACATTGCTTCAGAGCTCCCTTAGTTTATTGTTCCAAAAGAATATCCTTTAGTTAACAGTGATGGTTTCCAGCACAACAAAGTTAAGTTTAATCACAAATCTCTACTGCCCGTTAGACTCCGATGCTCCACAAAGAGAAGTTCCCTCAGTGCTGGGCTCAGCAGGGTGTTACGTGTTGCTGAGCAGTGCACCAGACAAATTGAATACAGCTCAGTAGTTCAATGCTGTGTAAAGAGCTGCTCAGTGCAAATACTGTAACAAAATTACGGTCTGAATCAGCAAAACAAATCAGGCAAAACAGAATTCTTGAGGGAATTGAGACACAGAAAATCATTTTACTGCTGACTTTTTTAGGACATAAGCTACATGAAATTTTGCCATTGACTTGGAAGTCAAGAATTTACCCTAGATATATAGCATGAGCTTGGTAAAAAAAAAAAAAAAGAAAAACAAAGAAAAAAGGCAAACTACTTCTTCATTCAATGAACTGGTCCTAGAGTTTTGCAACTGGAAAAGAACTTCAGTCATATGTAAAGTAGTTTCTTAAACATGTCTTACTCATTATCTAAACCAAGTAATGACAGTCACATCAATATTTACTTCATCTTTGAAAATCAGGGTTAATTCATTGAACTAAGTAGAATAAGTGAGACATACTAAAGAAAACTGCTGTGATCACTGATGTGAAATTTAAAACTCTTGGCCTATTGGGAAGATTGATGGTAAACTCAAGTCTCAAAATGTGTGAAGTAAGACTTAGAGGGCATATGATGATAAACATATGAATCTCTTTTATGCACATCTATTTAGGATGATTCAAATCTCTCTTTTAGACTGAAATATACATAAGAATTATTCCCTTATTATTTAAGAAAATAAATGTAAACCAGAGTGACACTGATTTTTTGGCATGAGTTGTAAGGGGAACCTAACAGCCAGCATTTCTGGGTGCCTCAGGTGGTGCTGGAGGGCCAAATGGAATTACAAGAAGACCTTGGAAAAATAGACTTTCACAAAGTTATGGAACAAGGAAAAGAACCAAGATTGGAAAACAGACTTATAGCATGATGTGGGGTCTCAAAGATTGTCCAACTGTGTAGGAGAATTCACCTCATTGTTAGGTTACATTGACACAGGGTCTATTCTGACAAATAAGCAGACGTCAACAAAGATTACATCTTTGCTGCATAGATTAAGAGCAGTTTCCATACTTACAGCATAAACTCTCCTGGCCTGAAACCTGACAGTGAAAGTAAAGACTTGCATGAAGGAAATAGGAGGGCAGTGGTGATAAAAACGGGTTTTGAGAGGTTAGAGGAGGGCCAGAGCTGTTGAGTGACTGCCACAAAATACTCAGAAACAGGTTCGAAGTGCAGAAACGTGCCTCTGAAATGAATATGCCCAAGGAAACCATACTGCTGGGCTACTAAATATTTCCAAATAATGTCCAGTGTTTTACCAAGTGTTACCAAAGCACTTACACAGAAACTTCCCAAAGAGCTTATATTTACTTTGTCCATTGACTCAGTCATAACAACGTATTAGTTTGTGAAAATACTTAACCTGTCCATTAAGTGTTTTGAAATATAGAAGAAAGCTAAGTACCTTGAGATGACAGTTACCCAAACTTGTGTATTCATCAGTAATACTGGATGGTATTAGCAATGCATTACTTTCCAGCTGCTTGTTTGCTTTATGTTCAGTCTATATTCAACTGACATATTGAAGAGGTTGAAGATCTAAACACAACCGAGGCAAAGACTGTGAAGACAAATGCATAGTTACCAGAAATATTGTACTAGCTGAACCTCTAATATACATTTAATATACATTTTCCTAACAGCTTCATATGCAGGAATGATGCAAAAGGGCTTAGAATTGACCCACTGATTGGAATCTTTGTATCAAAGTTACAGCTGCAATAGCTATCACTATGAGCAGTTCCTTTCTTGGTTGTGAGCTGTAGGAGCATTCTAAGCTCTAAAATGAAGACCAGCAGCAGCCAAAACTGAAAGAGACAAATATTTCTTAGCATTCTATAGCTCATAAAGCCATTAAAAAAGATATTTTAGCTGAAGAGTTGTGTATTGTACCTTGTGGAAAGTGACATTTGCCAGGGGAGAAGAAAACGAATACGAAACAATAAAACTCTTCCTTAGCCAGTGATTATTATTGCTGCCTTTCCATTGTCCTTTCTTTTGGAATAATACCTCAAGGATTTCAGTGAGAATGTGTTGTAAAGCTCGTTCTGCCAAACTGTTCATGGCTTGCTCGTGGTCAGAATGCACATGTATAAAGTTCCCCACATACATGTATCTTCCAAAGCATGAATTGGGTTCCTAATAACAGTATTTCTTGGGGTTTACAACCGTTTTTACAAAATGAAGATGCAAATACCAGTTTGTAACTACATTGTTTGGTTTTCTACATTTTCAAAGAATCAGCAAAACAAGGTTTCAAAGTCTCATTCTTACCATTGGCACATCTACATGGGATGGAAATGACAGCACAATCATTGTCAATACAGACTAAGTCAGCAGTAATTTCCAAGGGCATTTTTCAGAATTTCTGCTAACCTCACTACATACCAGAGACAAAGAGCACCCTGAGTTTTGCGTTATACATCGCCATCTGTACTGCCACAATCAGGAACACCTCACTGTGATTCCTATGGAATGAGCTGTTCTGCACCCTCCTGCAGAATATGCTGTACAGCCTAAGTCACACACTTTGCATTAGCATTTTAGGAGGCTTGAAAGCACATTTTTAAGCAATTACAACCGTGTTGTCTACTTCCTCTATTTCAAAACCAGCTGATAAAAATCTAGTGTTGGTTCAGATCAAAACGTCTTCTCGTTCAGAACTCTTTAAAGGGAAAATTATTTTTTCTTCCCCATCCCTTCCCCAATAATTTTTTAGTTCATCACTGCAATTCTGCTTCAAAGAGGAAAGGTTATAAAACTACAATTAGTAACACAAACATGTTGCTTTCAGACCAGCTGGACTTGTAGGTTAAGTTGCTCCCTGTTTCTATAGCTGTCCTCCAGATCCTAATAGGATAGTTAGAAGGTGGAGCAAGTGCTGCAGCTGTATAGTGGCTGATGCGAGGTGCTGCTACTTGCTGGTGGTCAAAGAAAGAGCAGGAAAGGTTTATCCAGAAATTCTTTGCTTTCTGTCACTGTGTGAGAACAGCTATGGCAGAGAACTTCAGAAAGACTTGAAGGGAATATTATCGTCACAAGCCTTTCTCTTTTATTAGTGATGAGGACTCAGTGCTGAAATGTTTAGGCTGTGGGATGTCAGATACCAGGATAAGCAGTACTGTGGGCTGCAATAGAGATCATTGCTTTATTGAACTTCTCATCTGCCTCGCTCAAGCTCATGTTCTGCCTGGTGTGACTCTTCTCTGCTTGTCTCATTAGAATGAAGGACATGGCCTCTGGTGAAAAATGCTGCCTTGAAGATACACATTCATCTACTTAGCACTGCTAACTCTGTAAGTGTGGTTTGGTTCCCAGATGTTAATAACATCAATACATTAATTCTCTGTGGTACATCTGCATCCCAGGTATCCTAGGGAAAACATGAATAAAGGGAGAGGATGTCAACTGCGCTTCATTCTGCTACTATGATGCTCTTTCAATCCCCTAGTAAAGCCATATGAAAAAAACATTAGAAGTGATGATTTTAAATATAGACATGTGAATAGGGTTTTGAGGGGGAGAAGGGGTAAACAAACCTCATTCTAGTATCATATAGTTTATTTTACCCTAGAACTGTTTTGATTACTATTAAAAGAGACTTGGCTGGTTCAGCTGATCTCATTTCCACTAGCTGGTGACACAGACAGCTCAGACTCATGGGAAAGCAACACTAAGCTCTACACCTTCCTGCACTCTCTCTGTATTTCTGCAGTCCAGCCTTGTGTAGTTGGCAAAAAACTTTCATGATTGATAGCTTTATTCAGTTTAGAGTCTCTGCTACCTTTTGGTCCAGACTCATTAAATTCCCACTTTTGGTGCATTTTGAAGTAAAGATTTAACTTCAGTTACTCCGTATAAAGAGTTAAATATTGTCTCTGCAAGCTCAATAAACAGGGCTATCTTGATCGATGCTTTAAGTGCAACCCTTTCCCAATATTCTGAACATAATGAGGTTAGTGCTAAAAGCTGGATTCTCTCTCATCTGTCTGCATTATCTATTTATTCTGCACATGTCACCATGGTAAATGAGTGCTGCATTAAGTACTAAATAGTAGAGGTCAGACAAACCCTGTGTTCATTTGTCCGACCCCACTCCCCAGCAAGGCTGAAACATTTATTAATGGATTTTAGTTTGTTACCCGATGTAAATAAAAAAAAATAATAAAACCAATATTATCACATTAGTGAAGTATAATTTAAACACAATCTCAAAACAAACTAATTTGACATTCTTATTCAAAAGGTTTTGTCTTATGATGTTTAAAAGGGCTTCAGTTCAAATTGCCTCTAAAATTTTTTATTATTTAAAAAAAATCATTGAAATTACAAACAGAATATTTACTCGAGGCTAAACTGGACTTATTTTGATCAGAATTGTTTGTTTTTCTGGAAGGACACTGACCCCAAAATTGTATATTCATGTAGCTGTATGAAATACAGCTTAAGTACTTTGACTATAAGAAGTAGTTACTTACACCTAGGCATTTTTTAAATAGAAAAGCTCATCATTTATTCAGAATTCTCACCAAAACCAGCTGTATGATGTGCATAAGTATTTGGCACAGTGCAAATCTGTGAGAGTTCCTCTAGCAAAATATTAAGCCTTAAAAATGCAATCAAGTTAGAAGCTCTCCAACCAACTTCCTTACCAGGTTAGGTAGTTGAGCACAGTGATATTCTGTGTCCATTGCACACCTCTTTGCCATTTTAACATGCACAAAGGTGATAACAAAGGTAAACAGTTGGAAAGCTTATCAGTCCTGAAGTCGAACAAACAAGTAGCTGGAGATCTGTAACATGAAGTCCTATACATTAAAAATTATTTGCAAATAATCTCCTGAGGTGGAAGAAGGCTCTTTCTATGGTGTTTTGTATATGGAATGAGGAAAACAGATGAAGAGTACAAGGTTCAACTCTAAAAATACTTCCTTCACTTTCAGACAGTAACACAGACATTGATCCTTCCAACATAAAACCAACAGGAGGCAGGGAGCAGGAGGAACAAGTAATGTCACTGTACACATTAGGGTCTTAGCTGCTCTGACAAATAAAAAAGTACATCAATTCACCTACTGGGGGTCACCTGTTTGCAGACCCTTCTCCTTGTTAAAGCATTACTTATTGACTGGAGTCCAGACTCTACCTGGGCACTACATGAAATAGTACAAGTTTCCCAGTTTCAGACTGTGTGTTTTACACAATGACTAAAATGTTCCCAGGGAATGTTTCCGTTTGTGAACTAGCATGTTCATGACCTCAAAGAACAGTGAAAATGCATCTAGCTGTTTTGTTAATCTTCAGTTTAGGCACAGTAGTGTATGGTGCATCCCAACCAACTCAAGCCTAGCTTGCAGTCTTTACCATGTTGCAAGGAGCATGACAGCACTTTTAGCAAGTGATAAGAATGACATACAAAATCCTCACTGTCCCATGAAAATGGAGCATTTTCATAAAAGATGGTAAGGAAGGCAAGGAAAACTCTTTTCTTTTCTTTTCTTTTCTTTTCTTTTCTTTTCTTTTCTTTTCTTTTCTTTTCTTTTCTTTTCTTTTCTTTTCTTTTCTTTTCTTTTCTTTTCTTTTCTTTTCTTTTCTTTTCTTTTCTTTTCTTTTCTTTTCTTTTCTTTTCTTTTCTTTTCTTTTTAATTAATTGCTTCTGTTTGGAACTTGTGAGCTGTCACTTCTGGGCTGCATTAAAAACAGCTCAAGCACAGTTTCCTGACTTTTTTTTTTTAGGTCCTTGAACTTTTTTCAAGGGTCAGATCATGGATGCTTTACTCACGGAGCATATGTGTGAGGAACTTATGATGTGGCTTGTCCTAGGGCCTTCTGTAAGCCTGAACTGCAGAGTAAATTTGAAGTAACCCGAATGAAAGAACATCTAAACATAGTGCATACAGGTAAGAACAAGGGATGTGGTTTGCCACTGAATGCTTGCAGTCACACATCAGCCTGCAAACAGCAGAATATTTTCAAGCACAGACATTTTCATGTCTGTTCTGGAATCCCTATCACCTATCAGCTCTTATGCAATATTTGTTTTATATATTTCACTGTTTCAGTGTGTCAGATATAGATCCAGCAGAGGCCCAAAGAACATGAAGGTCCTCAGTGCCTGGTCTCTGAGCACCCTGGTAATGTACGCAGAGCTGTAGTGATTCTGTGGTAAGCGGCAACACAAACCTTCTTCATTACTTATTGCTTTACCTTCACAAACTCCTAGACTGAAATAAAAACAAACTGCACACATTTAAGTGTGGCATCCACACTTATCATATAGGAAGTCCAACTAGTTTGACAAAAAAAAAAAAAATTAAAAAAACCCAACCAAAACCAAAAAAACCCAAATAAAACCAACAGTTAATGACAGTTTTTATTAATGTACTGGTTTTCTGAACATTTTATTACCACATTAGAAGCCTAAAATTGCAATTGAAAACAGATGTTATTTGGTTTACTCACTTTCTATTTCCTGAACAAAACTAAGCAGCATGTCCTACCAGAATCTCAAGCTTTCGAAAAAAGTATCAGTTTTCATGAACTATGAAACCAAGAGTTCTCTGCTGCTTTAAGTTTCAGTCAGACTTTTGTCTGAGAAAGCATAGCAAGGCTGCTTGACAATGCCCAGAAACAGCTGCCTCCTACCTTGTTGGTCTCTCTTGATCCTAATTCATTTTGTCTTGGGAGAAATAAATACGTGATAATTAGATGTAAAACCAACACATTAATTCACCTAGAAGCATAATCTAACAAATATGAGTCACAAACATTAATGCCAGGTAGAGCATATCACATTTATCCCCTCAAGGATGTGGTACTGGTAATGTTTTGCATCATCAGAAAAGCACATCGATACGTGATAATGAGATTTATTGTGTCTGGGAGTGTCCAGAACTAATTTAGCATGAAAAACCTAATCTACTTTGGGTTGTCATGGATGGGAGTGCCACAGGTGAAAGGACAGTTTTTCCTCTCACCACCCGTCTGGCTGGGTTTTTTGCTACTGCACTAAATATTGAGGCTGTTCCTAAGGCATCTCATCCAGACCTCTGGGGAAGTGGCAATAAGCTGAAAGATATGAACCCCTCTCTGGACAATGGAAAATCAACTGGGAACAAAACAGAAAAACTGCTGATGCCCAAAGACAAGCTGCAAGCAAGTTCCTTGTCTGGAGACAGGTACAGCTTGCTTATCTTCAAGTTATGATTTCCAGCCTTCAGAAAACTCAGATGTACTGAGTTGTACTTGTCATATATGTTTTATATTGCTTTTGCAGTGATAATATACTCTTTCTGTCTTGAAATGAGATTTGCAAAATAAAAAAAGGCAGTTCTGGAGAAGAGTTATCAAAACATATTGCTATCCTTTTCTTATTTCCAAACACTGAGTAACATTTACATTGCAAGCAAGGAAAACAAAACAGGCAACTGAGCAGAAAGGAGAGCTGGAAACAACAAATACATAGCAAGTTTAGGAATGCAGAAGTTTATCCTAATGTTTACCCATATTCTGATGCTTCAAGAAGACCAAACACTTTGACACAAGTTGAACAGCTTTTGCCAGCCAGATTGTTTGATATTGTGTTGGCTCTGTGACAAAGCCAGGCCATACAGGAATGTTGGCATTGTTTGCTGATCAAAGTCAGCCCTAATGGCATTAAATCTGAGTTGTGGTCTGATAAGTTTTCCTCCCTCACTTTCACTTTTCTACATTGTTACCAGCTTTTTCTTCAGCCATCAGAGTATGATACTCTGCTAGTTTAAAGCATGGTCAAGCTTTTATTTCAGATTATAAGAACTGATTTTCATATATATTCCATTATGCTTGCTAAGGAGACAGGAGGTTCTGATTGTATCATGGCAGTGCAAAAAATGCAGTGTTCAGGCTATGGTGGTTTTCAGTTTCTGGTGGCTCCAGCAATATTGCAAGAGAAAGAGGAAGCAGAAGAGTTTTAGTAGTTTTTTGATTCAGAGCTTCTGCAGTTTAACAGCTAAGTGTATCTTTAAAACTAAGCATATGTTTATACTCCTTTTTTAAAGTGCAGACAAGAAGCAACTGTGGTCATAGCAGAACATGAATGAGTTACCCCAGTAACACACAAAGGCATCCTGCAAAGTGTTGGTGTTGCACAATTTTGTAGTTATGCCCACTAATATTTGGGTTGGCTTTCACAGATAGTAGAAGGCTCTTGTCGTTTCAAATGAAAGTAAGATTGATTAGATATTATACAATCAAACATCAGATGCTTACAAAACTCCATTTATTGGCAACTGAAGCACAATAGCATTAAGTAACACCCTAACTAGAGTCTTCATTTTCTAGGAGTAGATTCTCTGCTCAGATCTGACATAACCCATTATAGAGCACTTTATGGAACACTTACAGAAAGAGTTATGGGTTTATTCATTGCTATGTTGCTTCACAAGCCTGTATTGTCCACTGCAATCATTGTTGTTGCTGCAATTAAAATTTCTAGTTTTTGATTGCAGTTACATATGAAGCCAACCAGAGTGAGCAGGAGAAAATGCACCAGTCAATGATACTACAGGCTGGATACTAGGTGGTGGAGTCACATCTACCACCTGTATTTAAATCATGTATTGTGGTCTAGCCCTTACCGTCTCCTTGAAGACGAAAATGAAGACAAGCAGACTATTACAGTTTTTGAGTAGCTGTCATAGGTTTAAAATTACTTAGCCTTAGTGAATATTCCATGATCACTTCATAGCACAATAGACCTGACCTAAATCAGTGAAGAGAGATTCCTTTCAAAGCTCTAGTAGACACCAGGCATGGATGAGAAGACTTAGAAGAAAACAACTATTTTATATCTTTGTACAGCACAACTCAAATTTAATTTATTATAAAGTTCTGAAATGTCCAAACACATTTTTTTGCCTTCTGGTTTCCAGATGGATCTGCATCCAGAACATCAGAACACCACAAAAATGCCACTGTTTTCCTGCTGCAATTAGAAGCAGCTGCAACAGAAGGCTATAGAGAAGTATGATTCTTAGAAAATGTCTCTCTTTTTTAAAAAACAAAAGAAACTTAGATAATTTGAGTAAGCTTTGCAAGGGTGTCCAAACATTTAGAAACACATATTTCAAACCCCTGGAAGCATTTCTTTCACTAGTTTTTTTATTCCTAATAAGGGAATTGGAGTACTCCGTGGTTAAAGTTCGAGAGACAGGATTCTGGTCTAGCCTAGTTCTAATTTAATACGTGGCTTTGAGAGTATCACTTAAATTCTCTGCTCCTTAGTTTTCCCACTGACTTGCGGAATCATGCTTCTAAAGAAATTTGCTGGAGTTTTCAAGTTCACACCCTCACTACTATTATTTTATTCACTGTAAAATGTACAGTGGTGAATTTAACATTTTTGGAGACAAATTTTTATGCAGCATCTCATTGAACTCTATCCAAAATCCAATACGAGACTAGAATTTGGGGTTTAATCAACAAGGTGTCAAGAGCACCTAGGACTAGCTGATGCTGTAAGCTGAAGGTATGCAATAATTTCAGAGAATGCACACCACCTTGCAGCATCAAGATCATAAGGAATTTTTTTACTATTCATATGTCCATTGTAAAGCTATTGTCTGCCTTTCCAATTTGGCTTTGCAGTCCTTGTGTTAAGTGGATTTACATAGGTGCATGTGCACACCCCATTCAAAACATTTGCCCATATCAGGCATACCATATAGAAATATGCATGTGCAGGCTCATGCATAAACCTTGTAGTGAGGTGCAGGATAATGAAGGTGCTTTTAAATTTTTTATTTTATCTGACTTTATGGAAAATTAAAAAAACAAGACAAGATTTTAATTTAGCCAACAATATCTTCATTGATATTAGTTCCTACTGTCTAATAAGAGGGGAAAATATTTAAATAAATAAATGTAAATAAGTGAAGAAGGTGAATATAGAAGCTCTTGGGCTTATATGGAAGTTGACTGATACTTCCAGCAATCCTGACTCATAATAAAAATGATTTATTTAAAGTTTTATTACCAACATTGCAGGAAAGGAGATAACAGACATGCACCACTTTGTTTACACTAAAAGTTCTTGTAAATTAAAAATTCTTATTCTCTGTTTGGTTTTGATTTGGTGCTGTACCAAGTATCTGTTTATAAAAGGAAATATGACTGTACAAAGTGTACAAAGTGAATTGCAAAAGAGATTAACAGTGAAGGTGCATTTGCCTTAAAGTAAGTCCTAGCAACACAGACACTGTAGATCCCCTTAAGTTAAGGAAACTCAGTTTAAGGCAGACCTTTCTTGCATGATTACTGAGCTACTCTTCAAACTAGCATTGGTGTTAGCCCCGCAGCAAACTCTTGGGTCACTCTCAGTGCCAAAAGAATATAATCTTAGATATATGCTATGCTAGAACCTCCTTAATCTGTGTACTGTGCTGCAATGATCTCAGTCCCAAGAGCAGGATGCTTCTCTAAATGCTTCTTTCTGCTCTTTCTGAGGAACTTCAGCTACTGGCAATGTGAATCAGAAGTGGAGACCCTCAGCACAGTACAGTAAGTAAAGATCCTAATAGAGCTAAAACAGTTTTGTTTCACTGAGGTGCCAGTGCATACAGTAATGACCTAAGAGACAGGCCAGTGAGAAAAATTCTGAACAGCTTTTAAAAAGAGATTCAGGTGATGATGAGATAAGGCGGGAAAAAGATGTTGCAGAGCACACTATAAAAGAAAAGTTTTATATAAAGTAGGTAGCATATTTCAAAGGGATTATATCTTGAGGACCTTTTCCTGCAATCCATTTTTACAGAGCTTTTTTGCTTATAATACTCCTTAAACAGTTTACTAAAGAACCTTTCTGAAGTCATATTTATGTGACAAAGTATTTTGCAACCTCAAATCATCCCATCCCATAGAAAATCTTCCAGGAGGAATCTTGCGTGAAGATAATGTATTCACAGTGAAAAGGAATAATGAAAACACATGATCAGAAAATGAGAAAACAACATTGTTATGCAGGAGCAATTCACTTTGTTGAATAGCCATGGAGCCACCTTCGTATCTCTAGAGACTGAAAAACCAAGACTAGGATTTTGTGTATCTCCAAAATGTGCACCCAGGGAAAGAAAAGGGCTATGGACAGAAGGGCTGGATAAGGGTCATATTCTTCTTATATAAACAACCAAAGATTTACATGGAAAATAATATCCTGAAATTATTAACATTATCTTACTAACATTATCTCCTGGGAGAACAGGAGACAGCAAACTTCCAGTACTTAAAGGTGGCCTACAGGAAAGTTGGGAAGGGAGTACAGTGATAGGACAATGGGAAATAGTTTTAAGTCGAAAGAGGGTAGATTTATATTAGATTTTAGAAAGACAGCTTTACTCTCAGGGTGTTGAGGCACTGGAACAGGCTGCCCAGAGAAGCTGTGGGGACTTCAAGGCCAGGCTGGATGAGGCTTTAAGCAATCTGATCCAGTGGAAGTTGCCCCTGCCCACGGCAGCGGGGTTGGAACTGGATGATATTTAATGTCCCTTCTGACACAAACCATTCTACGATTCCATGATTCTATGATCTTGAGGTCAATAGTTACACGTATTCATGGGGTTTACTCCAAACTCTTCTAAGATCCATTATTGATATGTAATGCTACGAAATTAATGCTGAATTTTTAAAACCATGTAGTTAATAAAACCAATTTGCAGTCAGTCCTGTGTATACAAGTTCAATGGCTTAGAAAGTATGTTGGCACTTACCTGGGGGCACGTGTTCATTCATGATGACGAGCGATGCTGGTGTAGGCCTTCTTTTTCTGATCTGTAACACACATAAACCAAGGAGAGTCACTAGGGCCCACCCTTTGCCCCACACCCAAAGTAAAGCAAAAAAAAACGTCTGATGCACTCCTGAGTACAGACCGGGCAAAGTTAAAAAAGGAAATATTTGACAAACAGCAGCACATCACTGTCTTACTGACAGCTTGTCTGGTCTAACAACGATCAGGGTCATGCTGCTGCTTGTACATAGAAAGCAAAGGCAATAGGAGAGCTTTCCAAAATACCTTTATGATTTGCAATCATCTTGAATAAGATTTTGGACATGTATTGCTGAGATATATCAGTCATATCTTAAAATATTGACATTTAGCTTTGCTTCAGGAAAACGATTGCAGCAGTTTGTGAGCTTATGTGTGCAAATACCTAGTACTGTTATAGCTCTCACAAGTAATCACTAATATTAAGGTTTTTAAAGTGCACTTCAGAGTTGATATTACATGTATGCCTTCCAATGAATATACGATATTTCTAAACTGTGGCCAGAGGATTTACTACTGTTATTTAACTAAAGAAAAACAATACTTAAGACTCTCAAAAGAACATTTTCAAACAGCACTCTTCAGCAGATCTTTACGAATCAGTATATAATCCTGAATTTGATGCAATTCTTCTTATTCAGAGTTTATTTGGTAAAGTATTTCCATTCCTTTACCTTTGGTAAACTACATGATATTGGACTCCCCTCCTATAATGCACATATTTGCGTTGAAAGCTTTGTGTTACTTCACTAAAGCCTCCGGGCTATCGATATTCTACTGAATTTAAGAGAGAGACCAAGAGAATTTAAGGTAGAAACCATTCTGACACAAAACCTCAATGCCAGTGCATTTGTTCTTTTTTAGTTGCTGAGACAAGATCTGTATTAAGATGGGTTCAAATTTTGCTTTCAGAGGTGTAAATGGAAAACTGCATCATCAGGGTTAATGGGTTTATTCCAGAATAACGTAACTGTAGCTGACAGAAGAATGTACTGCTTTAATTTCACCACACACCCACAGCGAAACTCTATAGCACTTGGAATTAAACTTACAATGTTAAAAAAAGACTGCCTGTTAATACTGAGCACAATTTGGGCCACAGCATTTCAGAAGCCATGGGAATTCCAGGAAATCATAATCCTATAGTTATTATAGATTTCAGAAAAATATCAGAACATGTCCTGCTTGAATTCATTGCAGGAGTGTTCCATAAGGTACGGACATCCAGCAGCTCAGAAGTACCTATGGACAAAATGAAGACCCACACCAATTCTTCCCTGTACCCTTCTAGTATTTCTTCATTCAGTGGTCACTCACAACTCCATTTTCTGGCAAAGGTGGCTGCCTTTCAAGAGACGTGACATCAGAATATTCAGGAAATCAGATACCTGTCCTAAAGGTGCAAATAGTTTCATAGGTGATGGCACAGAACTGTCAAGGTTATAACATTCCTCTGGTATCATCTAAAAGTAGACTCACCAAAATAGAACCAAATATTGAGAAAGACTTGCACTGAGAGAAATATACTGGGTCACCTAATTACAATTTACCCAGCTTTTCTCATAAGATTTCCTGTGTCCTTCTTTATGTGCATCTATGTGTATCAATACACAATAATAGATATATTTTCTTCCTTAGACCTTGTATTGCTATATAAATTATATGCATGTGTATATTTTGGGAGTGAGTCAAAACCTGAAATAGCACACACATAATTCTGAAGTGGACATAAGTCAGACATATTTTTACACCTACATATTTTTTAAATATGTAAAACACTAACAATGACATAAAGAAGACTGCATAAAATAATGAAAAGTGCAGGAGGTAACTGAAGTGATAATTATTGTGCAAAACATAACACATATTTTGTTAAAATGAATGGTAAATAAGCTGTCTTCCATGCAATACTTCCATTAGAGTTCTATTATCATCTTCATGTTTTGCTTTATGTACAAATAATATACTTTAGTTGATGTATTCATGTGTAGTGTATGTATTAGGCCACAGTCCAGTTATAGAAAAAGTACAACAAATATATACTGAATAAACCTAAACAAGGTAAAGAACCTTATTCTGGCTAAAGGACATATCCTCCTCCCTCTTTGGGAGTATCCAGACATCACTATAACCTCCAGAGCATTTAAACTACAGTTACACTAATATAAGTTAGAAAAGCACTTAGGCCACAAGTATTATCTGTTCTCACCCTAACTCTTGACCCCATCGCTACACCATTCCCTCAAAACATTCAAAGAAACTCATCTTCCTTACCTGCTCAGCTGCCTCGGGATCTATTTGACTCTGAAACAGTGGCACAGAAAACTGTATTTTTTTAGGGCTGTTGGGTTCCATCGTGGTGCTGTGGTGAGTCAGAAGCAAGAAGAGCCTGGAGCTTGAGAGTCGGTCTGCACCTCTCCCCGGGCGTCCTCCCCACAGCCAGGCTGAGTGCTCTTCAGTAACAGCTGTAACTCCCAACAGCACAGGAATCTGCGTGAGCTGAGCAACTCCCTTATTCCACATCCACGGAGATGCTGCTGGCTTGGCTATTTTCTTTTTTCTCCCTCTCCCCTCTCTTCTGCAGTCTTTCAGATCCTCTCAGCACAAAGCTGAAAGGAACAATAAGCCAATTGTGCACCAGTTCACTTCTACATATGCCAAGCATTCACTCAGAAGTTAATTGAAAATGTGATACTAGCATTGCATGGCCTGGAGCCCTGGGATTTGAAAAAGAGGATCTCTCCACTGTACATTACTAACTGGCTGCTCAGAAGTGCAATGCAAGCTCCCTCTGAGTATTGCTGATGGGCTCTTAATTATTGATGAACACAAATCAGGAAGTTTTCAGATTTTGGGGGTGGAGGTAGCAGGAGGGGTGGATGCAATAATTCCATCTCCGTTACAGTGCGCCAGAACCGCTCTCCTCTTCTCATGTATCAAACAATTGCTTTTGCTCTTTCAAATCCTTTTCTAACCCTCTTCCAGGAAGGTTTTTGACCACGGTGCCAAACAGATGCCTACAATTTCATGAAGCTTATCTGGTGTACCTTAGACTGCTATCTCTTCTGGTGGGCTCCATCTCCCATATTTCAGATACTGAGAACATCCATAGTTAAGCCAGTTATCTGGGCTCCCTAATGCTAGACCCATGAAAGGGTTTTTCACCATATCCTAGTTAAATGGAAAATGGCATTTATAGTGCATCTCCATTAACTGTAGAAAAAGTAAAGATGACTCAGACTACTTATTTCACTTTTAGATGGCTAAAACTCAAGAGTACCAAATCCTGCTTTGGAGTACAAAATCAGTGCCTTCTTCCTAGAGCACGAAAAGAATTTGGTCAATCATACCAATAGTGTCCTTTGGTGAATATAATTGATTTTCACTTTTCATTTCACCTTAATTCAAAAGAAGTGTATGAAGTGATACACAGTGACTACTGCCTTAACCCACCTCTTTGCTCAGAGTTATCTGGCCGCTGCCAAGCAGCACAACAGAGCTTCTGCAACAAAGGTGTGCTTGATACCAAAACTGGATCCCTGGACAGAAAATGCCCTAGAGCCAGTTCAAAGGGCTATACTGAAAGTTTAGGTCTAAGCCAAAGAGCATTGGGCCAATCTCCCATTACACTTTACTGCCAACTGGACAGAAAGTGAAAATGAGGTACAACAGAAAAACCCAGACTGGTCCAAGAACCATCTTTACCTGGGGTGAGACTGTCTGCAGAGAGAAAATGCATTTTAGTCAGGTTTTTGGAAGGTCCATGAGTTCTTTCAACGGGGAAGGGAAACACAACCTGTCAGAATCAGGAGCAAACAGATGAAATTCACAGAGAGGAATAAGAACCTGAGTCTGCTTCTGACACAATGCAGTAAGGAAACAGAGAAGCAACTGAATTCAGAGCTGAGGTTGGACAGGAACAAAACGCAGAGGAATTTGAAAATCTGTTTCTTGTTCAGGCTGCTGAAAGCACTAAGGATTTTCACAGTTCATCACAGATTTATTCAGAATCACTCAGTATTTTCCCACCTGTGTCAGTGGGGGAGGAGGGAAAGGAGTGGGGATCATGGTTAAGAACAATGCAAAGGCTGTACACAGCAGAATAAACCAGCAGGTCAGGGAAGAAATCTTTGTTTAGCTTTGATTTATACAAATGGAATTTGTATAAATTTGTATACATTATTGGAATACCAAATCAAAACTATTGTGTTTTCCAGCTGATGGCTGGTAGCTGATGAGTTTCCTGTTAGGTTTATTGTGATAGTTTAGGAGGCATTAACTTAGAATCATAGAACCAAAGAAGAAACCTGCTTAGAGGGGACTTCTGGATACACCTGGTCTCACTGGCTGCTCAAAGAAGGACTTGAGACCTCGTTACCCGGGGCCCCACCAGGCTGAGTCCAGAATATTTTCAGCACCAAGGTGAAATGGTCAAATTCATTTACTACAACAAATGAAAGAGACGCACAGAACAGTGATGTTCAGTGTTTCATATGATCATTTTTAAGGCTTTACTATTCCGACAAAGATGAATCATAATTTGCATAATAGACTTTCACAGACAATTAAAGCCAGGGCATAACTGCAACAGTTCTGCTGGTACAGCTAAGAATCTAAGACGCTAAAGTAAAAGAGGCACACACTGCTTTCACTAAGGACAATTAGAGACTTTCTTTCAGGACATTCTAATTATCCAATTTCACACGTCCTTCATGAACAGACACGTCATTAACTTCAATGACAGCTTCAGACACAGAGGATATACGCAGGGATACACCCAGGAGGAGGACATACACGGAGATCTGAAGTTGTAGCTTTTCTCCTACAAATTTTCATTCTTTTTGTTCCCTCAGTTTCAGATAATGTGAGAAAAATTCTTCCCAGCTGCTTTGCTATTATATATTAATAAACAGTATATTTTAAATACCATGTTTGCCATAAACTATCTGTTATAGTTGTCTATGAAACTTCATGTATTAAATTACGCTACAATTACAGTGTCTGTTACTCTATTACAGGAGCTATAATTTTCATTACAAAGGCTTAAAATTTCTTATGTTAATGACAAAGTCCATTGAAAAAACACATTCAGATAGTGAAAAAAATACTAAAACATTAAATGTTCAAAGGATTATAGAGGTGTATTTCAGCTCTAGATTGCTGGACACTGCTGTTTGTTTAAAAGAATCATGCCTCAAAGTTGTTGCTAGTAATAGCATCTGAGAAAAGTGCTCAACAGTCTTACAAAGAAATAAACCAAGAAAAGCACTTTGTGGCAGATTCAGAAGGGAGTCAGATGACAGGGACAGGACAAGACACAAGAACAGATCCTTAATGGGGCTGCTGTACCTCAGAGAGAGGCCCACCAATGCGACATAGAGATACTTGCCTCTGCAGCTCTCCTTTCTGTGCTTATTTAGAGCAATTTTCACATGCACTAGATGATAGAAATATTTCTAAAATAGTATGAGAGGTACATTTCAGAGAGCACTTGGGTATAGGATTTCAGGATTACTACATCAGATCACTTGTACACCTAATTTGCAGCACTAGATGTCTCCAGGCAAAGTGTGCTTGCATTTTCTATAGACTGCATCATAGTCTGGGGAAGAGCTGAAATGCATTTAAGTACAGCCAAATCCTTTTAGCTCATCTTCTGTTTTTAGTGTACTCCCCACAATGTTTCAAATTCCTTTGTGATTCAGCTAAAACTATCATGGAAGAAAAAATAACTAACTGTTCAAGATCTTTCCTTCCTATGTTATTCACTAGGTTCTAAAATGAAGCACTGCCTTTTAAAATACCGTACTGCAGTGACGAGCTATCAGGGTACTCAGAGCACAGTTCCTGCTTGAGATATTTTTCCTGTTTTGTTGGGAGAGGCTTAATTTTTTTTTTTCGCAGGCACAGACAAAGACTGTTGGGATTTAAAGGGTGTCTGTCCTCTGCTCTCAGTTTCTGTCATAGCTGTGATCTACCTCAAATTCTTGGCTGTTGTCAGAGACTACTGCAGCACCAGACTGATGAGGAGAGGAGAGAGAGCTGGAGTGGCTTGTGAAGCCAACCTACTTAATGCTTTGGCTCCTAGTTTCACCAGTGCAGACACAGGAGAGCATCTAGTTACAGTTCTCTAATTCACCAGGCTGCCCCCACAGAGCACAGACTTGGCTTGGAAGGGACAATCCTTCCTGTGTGTCTCTTAGGACATAACTTTAATCATCATTGTAGCTAATGATATGCAAAAACCTTTGCAAAGATGTGTTGATCCGAGCTCTCCTTGGAATCTCCAGTGGAGACTTCTCCTCACACCAGCATCTCCTCAGCACACTGCTGAGTGGCCACAGTGTCATTGAGGGAAGAAACACTGCAGAGCACATTGCTTCCCAGCTGCTGCTCGTGAACTTTCTGCTACAAAGGGGACTTGTGTGTCCATCTGACCCTTTCTAACAAACCAACAAATAATTTTTTCATTGCCTTTGGCCATACAGAGGCATCAGTTTCACAGCTCTTTGTGTTGGTTGTGGGCAGAAAGGAGGCAGAAAACATAAAAGCTGGACACAGTCTTCGCTGTGCACACTATACATGTTCATGAATAGGTCTTGGGATTCTACATCTGGCATTGCTCATAGGTGCTAAAAATGACATGTAAGCCTTCCAAGAATAAACAATAACATATTCAAAACAACCCTGAAAGTTTCTGCTCAAAATAGCTAAATATAGGTGTTGCAATCAGGGTGGCTCCTGCTCAACCACTGGAAACACAGTTTGCTATTTACATGCAGAAAACACAAAGAATTCAAAATCTACAAGGGTGGGAGAATGTAAATCAGATTGCAGCTGCCTCATAAGCAGTATGTGCTGAAGAACAGAAGAACACAAAGGCTTGTTGAGAAGCAACAAGTCCAGTGGGACATTCAGCAATGACAACCTAATCTAAACTTCCATCACCAGTACTCATCCATCAAATACCAGGCTTGGGCATGCTTATGTAGTCAAAAGATCCATCTCTAATACAGAACTATAGTTCAATAATGCAGAAACCAAAATTCTGGTACTCACTTTAGGCAAGCAGGAAATCAAGCCAGAATTTGCTCCCTCACCAAGAAGAGGGCAAATCTAATATATTTTTCAATAAAGACAACAACTGTTGACAGTTTACATAGACTTTAGAACTAAATTATATTATCTTATTTCCATATTAAATTGTTAATGCAAAAACTTGACTGATTATACCATTGAATTAAAAATCTGAAATACAAAATTGGTTTTCTACTCTATTTTTTTCAAAACAAAAGTTAAAATACAGAACACAGAGAAGCTGAACAACAGATGAACTTCTACAGTTTCAGTCTGAGTGAGAAAACTCAGTGTACAAACATATGCCACCAAGCTAAAAATGGAAAGTCATAAACTGAGCTATAAAATATGCCAAATTTAGAATACATTTTTTTAAAATTCTGATTATATTACTTTGAGACTCTTTAGATTTCCCTTCTTTCTTGCCTCTTCCTGCACCTCAGAGGACAAGCTAGGCCTCCAAGGTGGTGTTTGCAGCAACCACATGGGAGCAACTGAGCCGGCTGGACTGTGCAGATGGCACATCTCGAGGATGGTGTGTTGGGGGGTAGTGACCTGGAGAAGATGGCTGGGGCACATGAGTTGTTTTTTTCTTGTACAAGTGTCAGGGGCAGCAGGAATGGGGCTCCTCCTTGAGAAGGGACAAGCCAGGAGCTGAGGACTACTCCAGCTTGGGCTGTGCCCCATATGGTCTAAAGACTGTAGCAGAGCTAGAAGGCATCATGTGAAATTATTCAGGGATTCTTTAAAACAAAACACCTTCTCCATGCAGGCTGTGCTTAAATTGTGGAATTCATTGCCGCAGGATGCAGCAGATACCAAAACTTTATACGAGCTAGAAAAGCCATTAGATACATTCATGGAAAAGAAATCCATCAAGGATATCGCTGCTGACTAGGAAATCTCAGAGTCACTGTCTGCTGAGCGGGCAGAGATGCTCTCCATGTGCCCCATGGGCTACGCTCTTCCCAAAGTGCAGCATTTGCTGTTGGCCACTGTAGGGGTGAAGACATCGAACAGGCTGGAATTTTGGCTTCATCTGCTGTGGCTGCTTTTATGTTATTAGCTGCAACAAAACTTCAAGCATATCATGAGCCTGTGCTGTTATGCTCCTTGTACTTACGAATAATCAATCCTTTGCTAAGATTCTTTTCCATCACTTATGCCAGTGCAAAAATACACCTAATTGTAATTTTTCCTGCATCTCCCCCCCAATAACAATACCTCATTTCTTAAGTACATATTTAAAACCTGTATTGTTCAACTTTTAGTATAGGACATTGCCCTTCAAAATCACTTCCCCTGTCTTTATGATAGTTTTAAAACAACATCTAAAGCTAAAGCTGGACACATAAAGCTAAACAGAAATATTTTCGTCGAAATTTTCTTAAAAAATTGACTCTAAACCGCCCTGATACGTTGTAGCAAATAATCGATGGAAAAGAGGACTACTTCAGAAAAATTTAAAAAATCAGAAACTTTACATTACACAGACTCAAAAATTTAGAAATATCTAAGAAAGCTGGTATCTGTGCCAAAGATTTCATGGTCAGCAGAACAGCTGCTCACTCACTGAGGTAATTCTTGCCTTTCATCATGATGTGTTCTCATTGCTACCATTTAATTACTTAATCATTGCCCAGGCTTCCCCCATTTACCCTGTCAAAGAAAAGAAAAAGATGTTTCTGTATGTAACATTCACTATTACTCAGCAAGCACCTCTGCAGAATTGCCTGGTATACAAGATATTTGGAATGATAAAGTGATTCTGTTTCTTTTTTTTTAAAAAAAAAAAAGCCTTGTCTGTTATTGTTACAATTTTTGTGCATTTTTACTCTATGGCATGAATATGAAGGATTATCATCACATCTAAAATCATGTATGAAATATCAAAGTAAATTTGCATTATGCCAAGATAATGAGTTTCTTGTTTTCTCTTAATTCAGAAGAAAGTGTTGCGTTGGACTGAAGCCATCTAACCAGCGGCTATTCTATTTTATGACATCATCCAAGTTTCAGAGTTCTGGGTTTGTTCCCTATGGGAAAAAACCCTCCAAAAGAGAAATTTTCTGGTAGTTTAGGCATGATTTTCTTTTACACTGCTAGTTGTTGGTTGAATTATGCCAATTTCCAAATCAGGCTGTTCTTCCTCCCCCTAATCAATATCATCCTGTGGCCAGTTTAATTGAAACAGATTTATCTGTGGTATAACTGAATTAAATTTTTTTGACCTATGCTATGTTTCAAGTGTAAGCTATTTGCTCAGCAGTACACAAAATCCAAAGGCAGTTCAAATGCAGCACCCCAAGATTCAGTAGAGTAAGACTGGTCAGCATCAGTGGTTGTGCAGTGTCATCAAGGTCTTAAATTCTCACCTTTAAAGAGGCAGGAATCAGAGCAAACCAGTCTTCCGAAAATGTGCATCTTGGAGTATCTTGGGCATCACTTGTCTTCTAAAAGCAGGCTGCCAAAGGCTTGCACTCTACACAATTTTGGAGAAAGTGGAAGCACACAGCAGCCTTCTCTCTGTGAAGGTCATGGTCAGCAAACATGCCTGAAAGAGCTCCAAGAGCCTATTGATTGTTTCAGCGGGAGCAAGGCCACTTTGAGTCCTCTCTCCAAACAGCATCGCAGAAACTTCCAGCAACAGGAGCCTCTCCTCCTGTGTACTCAACCCCTGGCCATGTTGCTAGGTCCACGGCCCATCCTCCACCCTTTCCTTTTCAGGCCTCACACATGGTGCTGTGGACAAGCAGCAGCAGCACCTCATGAGCATCGCAGCACTAACCCAAGTGGTGGTGGGGGCTGCTCCTGCCTTTGCAGCCATTGCCTCCAGCTGCCAAATGCTGAGGTGCCTCCACATTTCAGCAGAGGTCATTTATGTAGCTTATTGCTGTAACAAAGCAGGCTAGAAACGTGCTTTTACTTACCTTAAAAAAAACCCCAAACCTTCAAGCACCAGGCCTCCAAATCTCTGCCTGACATGGGCTGCGCCATAGGCACATATTGCTCTGCAGCAGGCTAAAGATAAGTCTATGAGTATTTTGCTAATAACAGGGATGTAGCTGTCCTGTACCGACAGTAAACTCTTAGGATTTCCAAAATACAGCCCTTGGCTTAATATTCTTGCAGCTAACTGGCAGCCAGAAAAACCACTATCACAGTAAAGTTCAGAAAAGCATCCAAAATATCTCTGGCATTACTGCCACCTTTATTCACAGGAAATTTCACTGGCCAATATCTATCAGCCACTAAAATAAAGCTGTTTTAATCTGCATGAAATTGATATCAAATTGTAGGCTGGCAGAAAAAAACCTCACTAATTTTTAAGGAAAGTAGTAGTTCCAACCATTAAACAAAAGAAAAGTCATCTACACTCAGAAAGTCATTACAGCTGAATTGACATTACTAAAGGGCAAACGATCCAGGTTAGGTGTGTAATCCAGTAATAATGATGGCTGTTCCTGGGGCACATGCAGGATTGCCAGCTGAGGTTGATATCAGTTCAGCTTAATTTATATGACAGCAGTGCACTACAATTTTTTTTTTTTAAACAGGACTTTATAGACATTCCTGTATCTACATAAATGTCACTCAGAAAATATTAGCTGGAAGCATCTTCAAGAATTGCAAAAATCTGTTATGAGGATTATGGAAAAATAGGTGCTTTTATATTCATTAGTTTTAGTACAGTGTTTAGAAATGTCATTTGTAAGTGTTTTTATTTTAAACTCTCCCAGAACTTCACAAATCTGCCTTCCATCGACTGGATGAAAAATTCACAGTTTTTCATTTCTCTGTATATATTAAACACTAGAATCTGTGAGGAAAGGTTCTTACAAGTTATGAGCTGAAGTGCCCCAGACACCCTACAAGTGCCTTTTCTCTCTGGAGAGTGAAGAGCCAGGCTGCTGCACTCCCAAAGGATGCGGCCAGCAGCCACTGCTTGATGGCTGCCGGCTCATGAACTGCTTTCCTCCACTGCTCCATGAAAGCCACAGTTGCCACCTTCCTTGGAATGTTTCTTTGAGTAGTACATAGGCACAGAAGCGACGTTAATGGTCAATTGTGCTAATTAATCTGGCTAGAGGACAAGGGGAGCATCTGCTGCTGCAATTATTTGAGCAGATTCTGGATTTCTGCATTGACAAAGGAAGGTTGCAGGCACTCGGGTCTGACTGGTTACTTGCTAGTAGCATTCTGGAATGGAACTCATGCAAGTTGCAAAGGGAAGCAGAAACCTACAGCAGCTCACCACCTCACAAAGACTGCCATGTGTAAGTGATGACAGAGTTTGAACTTTTAAACATGTAGGACAGGGTTTCCAAGAAAGCTCTGGCTCTACTTACAAGAAGGAACTCTGAGGAGGAGGTTAAGACAAATCAAATTCTCGGAGCCAAAACAGGAGCCAATAATTTTAAGAGTTTGGATTTAAGTGCCAACATTTCTCTCAAGTTTCTCTCTCACATTTGCTAAGCATATAGGGTCTCCAGAACACCTGAGAGCTTTTGAAAACCCAAGTTCTGAGCTTTCCTGCTATTCTCCATTCCGTGCTCAATTTGATCAAATCTATGTTACTTACTTTGCTAAAAAGTAAATCATGCAAATGAAAAACACTGACACAGATTTATAGGCAAAATAAATATTTTATTGGTTTAATATACGCTTTTAAGAAATCAGCCCTTGTGTATCCTCCTAACACAATTTAAAATCTTATAAACTTTTCCATATAATATTGTTATAGTTGAAACTATTTTTGATTAAAGACCTTGACATAGTGTAGAGTTTTAGTAGATGGACATGGCAAAGGCAAGATTCCAAGCACAGCAAAACAGGATATTACATATCCACTAAATATCTATTTGACCACATAAAATCTCCAATGACTTCCAATTTGCTCCACTGGAACAAATGCACATTCACCAGGCTAATTGAAAAAGGACTCAGCAAGGGATGGGGAAGGAAAAGACATTTTTCCATTTTCCCCATAACACAAGCAAAGTCGTTCATCCATTCCAAGTTGCACATCCTAATTGCTTCCAGAGATCAGTACTTTTATTACATTTTGGTTAATAGGAAACAGAAGACAACTTCTCTTGGTATGACAGAGCAGTCAAAAAAAGACAAAAAACAGTGCTTAAAATAAGGCACTTTTCTACAGAGGGATGGGCAAACAGTAAGGAAGAAAATAAAATTAGTTAAAAGTTGTCTTCAACACAAAGATAAGGCTTTCAGTGTCAGAACTTTAAGTAGTTTTAAGTAACCTCATGTAATTCTACCACTCTGCTAATCGTAACCGCCTCAGGAATTAACAGCAATTTTTACAAGAAGATTGTTTCCTTTTTTTGAAGTGGCACTAAGTAACAGCAGTGGAAACCATTATTGGTTGTTTCAAGCTCTTAAATTGGATCAGTTATTGCACAATAAACACCTCACAGAGGTCAGTGTTTTGGGGCATTTTTTGGTGTGTTTTTTTTTTTTTTTTAAAAAAGCATGTGTGTTATTTATAAATTGGTTAAGTCTGGAAATCTTCAAGTTTCATGATGCATCATAAGACAAAGAAATAAGCTACATAAAAATTTACAACAGGGACTTACAAATAAATACCAAACCTTTCAGTGAGCCACAATTTTGTTGATGCTTTAAGGAAAGTTATGAACTAGTTAAAGTGTCTAAGTCTTTATAGATGAACTCAAGGAAAGGTACACATCATAGAACCAAGTGTCAAATACAGTAGCCTATCTCAGCAGCTTTAACATCTCCTGAAGCAAAACCAACTTGACATTTTCACCAGTGTATGCCGCCCAAAGCAGAATCCCACAGCATTTCAGACTACATCCAACCTTACAGAAAAGAAAAAGCAAGACAAATATCTAAATTAGATTTTTAGAAGTCTGCTTGTTATGCTTAAGTACGTATTTTGATAATATTCATAGCTAAAGCAGGCAAACTACAGAAATCCTCTCACATGATGCATTCACATGCAAAGTCATTGCAGAGCACACGGAAACTAAAAATCAAGGAACACTGCCCGAAAGCTGGAAGTAGAATGAGACAAACTATAAACCAGTTGATTTTCTGGAGCTATCCAGGATTATCAGTATCCTCTGTATTTAATGAGCTTCAATTCTGAACACTTACATTTCAACGGGAAAATGTAAACAAAGCAAGGTTTACGTTAACAATGATATTTCATATGTTAAAATAATAAAAACTGGTTGTGGCAGTTTGCCTAGGATTACCTGTAGTACCAGTTTCATGGCTGTGCATCTTGTTTTGCAGTTGCAGATCTGCTCTGGGGTGATACAGCTGCTAACAATCCACTTACTATTTCTCGTCTTATTTCACCAACAATAGATTCCTTGATCTGAAAGGGATTAGCCAAAGTTTTAAGGTTAGCAAGTCATATAACCAATAGATAAAACTAAATGATATTGCAGGTATGTTTGACATTATCAACATATGAAAATATATACCACTAAAAAGCTAACTTTCAAAAAATGCAAACGGAAGAACATAAGAGGGTCTCTCTTGTAAAAATATGCGTAAGTAATTTTAAAGTTCTTTCAAATTGTACAAATGCAAACCAAGGCAATTTCATTTTCCCAGATGGTAAATATATCCATCTTGTACATTTAGGATAACTGGGTTTATGTTAAGAAAAAACACATTTCAATTATTCAAAGTTCTGAAAATAGCATTTCAGGATATACACAAACGTACCCTAAATGCATTGCTTTTTGTCATTAGTCATTATCTCTTGAAAAGGAAGGCATTTGCCTCACAAATTGATTGCACAGTAGGAAAGGTCCAAGTCCATGAACGTGAGCTGCTGTTTTCATATAAATCAAAAGGAGATGAATCCTAATTACATATTTCATCAGCAAAGACCAACAGAGAACTTCAACAGTTGCTCATATCATCAGTTGGCAAAGACTATTTTTCACAGGATTGTGACAAAGTGTTTGCCCATTACGATTTACAAAAAACACAGAGGAGTTACTACTAGCAGGCACCTGAGTGTGGCTCAGGACAGAACAAAGGAAAAGCAAAGCAGTGATGGCTACAGTAGAGGAAATAAAGGATAAAAAGGAGGCAAAACATAGTTCTAAAGAGCATATTATGCTGTAAAAGAGCAGGGCATGATAAAGAAAAATAATATGGGCTGCGTGCACGTACAAGAAAACTTTGGCACCAGCTCATTTTTGGATGGTCTTCAGGAAGGACTAACAACTCAGAAGCAGTTCCAAGGACAGGGAGGATGAAAATGGTGAGAGAGTGCAGGGTTTAAAAGCCAGAGTCCGGCTGCTGGGGACACTCACAGAAGCTCTCATCAGCCCAGTTAAGCAATACAGCTTTCTTCTTCTTATGAAAAGGGAAAATAATTTCCTGGCATGAATAACTGATCTTAGACTGAAGAGAATACCATTCATGATGTCACTTCAAAGTAGTTTTTAAGTGCCTGAGTAGCAGGAATGAATGTGGGACTTGATGCCAGAAAAAAGCGCCCAAATTTCTAATCCCAGGTTTGCCAGTAACAAATCCCTTCATGTTCTGATGTCCCACTGATCCCACAGGAACAATATTTACTCAAACCCTGCCTTCCTAACAGCCTTGCTGTGTTTCTGTAGCCCTCTCATCATCTCAATGAACATCTTGCAATTATAAGTCTTCCGTTTCCTGGTGCGTCAAAAGGATAAAGCAACGATGTCAGAAGAGTGGCAGCAGCATTAGCAACTGGCTATTCACCTCTTGCTCTCATTGGCATGCAATTCAATCCTAAACCATTAGTGGCAAAGCTCCTTGTTTAGTTACTACTTTGCATCAAACAGAATTTCAGAGCATCTAATATTATTGAGAAACAGATGTCCAGTTGGGTTGTTTGCTCTCTAACAAAAGAAACGCCAGTGTGTAACACTGCACACACAGACGTACAAAGCTTTAGGATCACTGTCAATGACGTAAGGGCTCTGAGATTCAGAAACACTGGCACAACGAAAAAGCACCCCGGCAGTCTGGCAGGCCACTGCCGTAGGACAGCCCCATACTGCTCTCTCTGCTTTCCTTCTGCAGGATTCACACAGGGTGTGTCTGTGAGTATGCTACAAAACAGTCATTCTTTGTCCTTCTCTTGCCGGATGGGAAAAAATAAACAGCACTTTCCAAAGAAAACTGATAAAAGCTTCCCAAATTAGCAAGTAAATGGTCAAGTATAACAGTCTTGCAGTGAGGTGGAGACGGGAAGGGAAGCAGGTCCTGTTCTATTCTCAGCTCTTCCAACAACTTCTAGCTTGACCTTGGTGGATCACTTGAGCCCTCTGCCTCTCACCTTCCCACCCAGATGACAACAAGGTCACTCTCCACTGCTCCTTTTCACTGCCACTGTTTCCTCTCTTCTTTCCAGACTCATGCGGGTCATTTTTGCGTGGTGAGTGTGGCATCAATTCTTGCAGTGACTCAGTCCCATGTGTGTGTCATGACGATTGCCAGCGTTTGCCTTTTTCACTACCATTTAGGGTGAGCTGCACCTTCCATCTACTCAGCAAAGGACACAGCCTGCTGCCAAGGCTTCCTCCGTACAAAAGACAGAAGTAGTCAATGAACGCTCCACCAGTATTTTTAGCAGCTGGCTGAAAAATTGATGATTTGAAAGAGGACAGAATCCATTCATTTATGGTACATACACTGTATTGACAGAACGCTAATATTCAATATTGCATTAAAACACAGTACCACATTCATAGACAGTTTCACTACAGTAAACCAGTGATCTTTCTCCCTATGAAAGTATTACTATTACTATAATATTATGTTGCTGCTAAATAATGGCCTGATTGATAGTCAAGTGTGCCACAGTGGCAATTCTGGAGATGGGTCTTCTTCACCTAATGATGAAAAATGGGCATTAGACTTTTCTCAATCCTCATACTCCAGATATGAGGAACATTTTCCAGAAATAAACCAGTTATTTTCTACTCTCTTTTCTTCTTGTGCCACTTTTCATGACAGCCACTGGTGAGTTTTATGCTGAAGACAGTAAGAAGAGGAACTCAACATCTGGTGGCACTCCTTGTGACACTGTGACCTATAAGTCCAGCAGTAAGCGCTTCATGTGATGCTGCAGTGGAGGTCAGGCTGTATTTTCATCAAAACAAGAGGGTTGCTGTTTGGCGTATTAACATTTCACATTGTTGAATGCTTTTCTGTGGGAGTTAGCCCATTAACAATAAAAGTTAACACCATGGGGTTTTTTAATGCCAGCAAGCAGTTACAGGTCAAAGCTCACATGCATTACAACCCACCCAGGCATATTCTGAAACACGGCCTGACTTCTCTTTCCCCAACATGAGTCATGATGCTACAGAGGACAGGAGGAATAAGCAAGGGTTTAACATTTTTGAGCACATATATCAAGAATACATCCTACTAGATTTCTTTCTTTTGACAAAGGAACTGCAACTCCTTTGTTTACAACAGGGCTACTTAAAGAAAACATATTTCAGTTTATGCTCTGTTTTAGCTCTCATGAAATACAAAAGATTTTCCTGATTCACACTCAATAGCATATCCTGGCTTTGCAAAAACTACCAGGTGCTTTGAGCCAATGCATGTTCATTCTGACCTGCAAAACTTCTCATGCTGAGAATATGAGCTGATTCGAAACAGGCTGCCAATGAAGTTAAACTGAGGGACAATCCCTCTGTGTGCTCAAACATTTACAAAGTGAGTCAAGCTCAGTTATTTGCTGACTGCTCATCTTTGAATAGTAGCCTCTCAGTTCAGTGCAGATTCTTTCAAAATTAGAATGTCCTCCGCACAACCCAAAGAAAAGAGTACACATCTTTATTTGCTATCAATGAAATTAAAGAGGAACTTTCACACAGGCTAACCTCAGAGAAAATATTGACTGAAATAACTCTGTACTTTGACTCCAGCTCCCCTTATTGTTTCTGCTGCTTTTACAGTACATTTGAATTACAGCTCTTGCCTTCCTCTCAGTTTCTGCTTTAGCAATCCTCTACCACAACACTAATCCTCTGACATGTAGATTTTTACAGAAAAGCTGGACATGATACAAATGCAATAGCCTGGCTTCACTTCAGAATCAGCAAAGTGCAAGGTGTGATAAACTTCTCAAGTACAAGTGTTCTCTGAGTATTAGACAAGGACCAACTGTAAACGGGATGAAAGGAAAAAAAATGGACCAGAGAGAGAATTTGGGATGTCTGGGAGTATTGTGTGACATCTTCAAAACAAGGTCTTTCCCAAGGCTCCTTCCAACTTTACTCCAGCTACTTTAGGGAAGATGGCAGCAGGAGGGAAGCAGGGGAGGGAGACATTTAAAAAATGATGCTTGCCACCCGTCCTCATTCATTCCTTTGCTTTCAAAGTAGAGATGCAGCATCACAAGTTCCACTGTAAGGACCAGTGATAACCCAAAGGTGTTCGATTCCTAGTGCTGAGCACAATAATTATGAAGTCGTTGGTCTGATTGTACCTCACCACGAGCTGACTGCGGTACACTTCTTTCCACAAACTAATGCCACTTCGCATAACACATCCCACTGACTCTAACGGGGCTACTGATGGGGTGAAGCATGGCAAGGCTGCTTCTTGAAAGCTGGTTTCCAGTTCAGCTCACTGCCAAACTGTATCCTTCTTTAACACCAGCAGTTCATTCACTGTTAATGCTTACAGCTATGCATTATTCCTTGCACTCTCAGCTCTGTTTAATTATAGTTACCCAAAGCTAAACAAAGCAAACATCTTCATGTTCATACTTCCAACCATAATCTTCTATCAGAATGCTCCTTAGTAATGTTCTACTGCTTCACAAATCTCACTGTGCAAATGTAAAATACCTACACACAGCAAATCCCAAAGTGAGTCAGTCGACAAAATATCTCCGCTTTGCAGAGACATACAATGAGTAAAAGCACACTCTGCGTCTTTCTGCACTGAAAGAAGAGGGTTGAAGGCATGGCAAAAGATCTCTGCGACCACCAAGGAGCGGCCTGCCTGTCACCTGTTTTAAAAACAAAGCTAAGGCAAAACTGCTTCCAGTTATTCACAGCCTCAAAGTGAGCAGACGTGGATGGTAGTACTGCAGTGTTACAGTCCAGCCTGTTGTACATCCCAGAGCATGAAACCTGTCCTGGCCTTTACAGGGGTTTATGTCAGAGCCATACCAAAGCTCCAAGGGATGAGGTAAAGGCTAAGTGGTCCCTCTCCAGTGAGGGAGCGAGAATAAAACACACAGGTTCTCAGTCCTCCTCTGCTGTGTACTTAGAGCAGAGAGCTCATTCCACTTTCTCATAGGCCCTGCTTTTGAGAACAAGAAGTTTCTTTTGCTTCCTTCTCCTATTTATACTACCTGCCATAAGGCTTTCTGTCATGCCACTGACAAACAAATATGCAGTTTTAGTCCCATTTTTTAACCTAGCCCGCAGGAAAAATAGTCAAGCCACCTTCACTTTCATTGATTGCCAATAAAACAAGCCCAACAGCATCAGTCCAACATCAGTCTTAAAGTCTGAAATAACTTCTCATCTGGGAAAGCATTTTTAACATTTAGTACAGAGGTGCTTGAGAAACAGTTTTTTATCAATCAAATTAACTCCAACTTGGCATTTTAGCAAGCAAACATGACAGAGAAATTTCTCACTTGGTAATGTGAAATACTGCTGCTTAACCAAGTAGCAGAGGTGGCAAATTCTTTCTCACCCACACTTAAAGTAGCAACTAGCTATTAATTTATATGCTGACTATTACCACTGGAAAAATGTCTACTCCTCTGCACAAGAACACAACCCTGCCTTGAACATCTAGTGACAAGCTTCAAGTCTTCAGAAATAAGACAGTAACAGTACGGGACCTTGGCTTGAGAGGGAAAAGAAACCGCAAGTGGCCAAGAACTACAGGCACCTGTCTTCACATTTCAGTAAACACTGTTCAAACATTTTAGATCACAGCCCCTCCCTTCTCACCTCCCGTATGACTTGCTGCAGCTCCTCCTGTTCCACGCTTCTGTGGATTTCATCAACTGATGGCAGTAGAGACACTTTTTCAAGTTTGTGCTCCACCTCTGGATTGGAGTCCACAAGTTCCTCAGAGCTTTCCACCTGCTGTCCACCACCTGCTCTCACAGGGGCAGCTGGTGTTAAGGCAATGGAGGCTCGGTATAACTTCTTGCCTTGACTTTTAGATTTTCCTGTTAGTTCAGAGGGTCCTACACCAGCTTTTCTACCTGCATGACCAGAGCATACTGAAGAGGAATCAGAGTTTCCATGGGAGAATACGGACTCTGTACCCTCTGCTGGGAGAGTTTCTAGTCCAAGATCTCCCAGACCTAAACCCAATTCGGACTTCAGAAATGACTGCTCTCGAATAAGTTCAGAGACCTAAGGATTCAAAAAAGAAACATTCCTGAATAAGCATATAAAAAAGTCACATACAGAAACAACTATGCTTTCTCATTATTTATTCACTTACTCATTCCCTCCACAGCTATAAAATAAATACATGCTTTGCCTTTATGATTGCAACAAAGAGGATCGTAAAAAGGAATGGGCTTTTTTGAAAGCCAACATAAACATGAATTGTGGCAGTTCCCCAAGCCACTGACTTTTGCAATACAGATGCATGCTGTCAGAGCCATTGACAGAGGCACACATAAAGGCTTGATTTTGGTTTTCTTTGCTAAAACAACTCAGGTTTGTTCTTTTCTTTCTGCATTCTTTGAACTACTTGTTTTCAGTAGTTTAGGAGCTTACACAGGACTCCTAGCACAAAATACACACTTTTTCCTACAAAACTCAGCACACAGTCATTGTACCAACTAAATTCAAACAATGCTCCACTTCTATATATTCCTCTTAAGAACAAACAAAGCTTCACAGCTGCTTACATCTATGATTAACTTTGCTTAAGGGCAAAATGCAGTTGTTCTCAACAGAACTACTCAAGTGAGTGAAGTATTTCCAAGATTGTGTGTCAAATGAATGTCCTGCAATCTTTAAGAAGTTCCTTCCTTGTTCTTTTTCTTAGTAAAGCATAGAGCACACAACAATTACTTACTGGTTCGATGACATTCAATGGAGAAGGGCACGATAGACTGTCAGCACTTCTGCTTCCATACATACCCTGAAAAATGAAGGCAAGTTCATGCATTGAGGATTTTCTTAGAAGTCAGAAGCTAATATATAAACATCCTACGTCTCAGAAAGCTTTCTGTAAAAGTTGAAACTTGGAAATAGGAAGCAAAGCTGGTTGAAGAAAGTTTATTTCAGTCATTTTTAAAACTGTCCCTCTTCTATAAAAAGATTTACAAATAAAGATATTTATATGGTTCAAAGTATGCAGTTTGGCTTCGGATCACAGTAATACCAAATTTTCCTGTTCTTGGGTTTCAATTTCTTTCTCTGTGACAGAGGAAGATGTGGCCTATGCCTGTGATGCTTCTACAGAAGAGCACTGGCTAAGAAAGAGGAATGAAACACAGGAAGAACATGATACTTTTTAGTTGTGACAGAATTGCAGCAGAAAAAAGAGGAACAGTCTCCTGCTGAGTAAAAAAGAAGAGAAAGTGTATCGCTACATCATCAATAAACATACACAAGTGTCTTTTTTATCCTCCCTCTTGTGATTCTGAGGAGTATCTGTGGGAGTAGATCTGCCACTGTTTGGTGTGGAGCCACATGTTCATCTGAAGGAGCGACAAAAAGCAATGGAGGAAAAAAATGAAGATAACTGGATTTTCCTGGTTTATTCTATGGATTGGTAGAGCAGCAGGGGAAGACACACCATTTCTTGGGAGAGAGACACCGTGCTTCTCATGTCTCTGCCCTCACTTCACAAGCAAAAAAAACAGTGTAGAACAACTCCAGAAAAACAATCCTCTTTGCCAAGCGTTTCAGAAACAAGCACTGCCTACCAAGCCTGTGAGATTTCAGTGTCATGAAGAGAAAAAAGAAGAAAGCACTGACAGAAAAGGAATGAAATCTCAGACCTAAAACCCCAGAGGCTTTGAGATGGTACATTTTAACACCAAGAAAGTTCCTCTATTCACATACCTTTTCCCCAAGATGAAAAACTGACTGAAAAAAATAAAATATGGCCCCTGATAATACACATGGCATCATTAGATTCCTCAGATATCATCCCATCGAAAAAGTTTTAACTGTTACGAGCTAACAGCATTACAGCAAGGAAACGCACTGTTGTTGCAAAAGGAAGACTTACCACATGCGTCTGAGGTCTGTAAGGTGTAGACATATGCAGACTTCTTAGCTGGTCTTCCAAAGCAAGCAGACGTTCTTCTAACTGCATCTCTAACTCTTGTAGCTCCATGCGGACAGACTTCCTCAAGCTCTGTAGCTGATCAGCTTCATACCTACACCAAGTCCATCACAAAAAGAATAAGGTCATTCATTGCACTCAGCTGCACACCATGAAGGGGAACTGATCAGGTCAGCCCCATAAGTAAAGGACTCTATGCAAAGGAATTTGACCTCCTGGTTGGAGTATGTTGACCTCCTGGTTGGAGTATGTTACAGACCGCCCGACCAGGATGAGGAGGTGGATCTTCTATTATTTAAGCAGCTGGAGGCTGCCTCTAGATCGGCTGCCCTTGTTCTTTTAGGAGACTTTAACCTCCCGGATATCTGCTGGGAACTTAACACTGCCGAGAGGAGGCAGTCCAGGAGGTTCTTAGAGTGTATTGAGGACTGCTTTCTGTCGCAGCTGGTGAGTGAGCCCACCAGGGGTGAGGCTCTTCTTGACCTGCTGTTTACAAACAAAGAAGGGCTGGTGGGTGATGTTGGTGTCGGAGGCTGTCTGGGGTGTAGTGATCATGAGATAATCAGGTTCTCTCTAAACAATGTAAAAAGAAAAGCCAGGAACAGAACATCGATGCTGGACTTTCGGCGGGCAGATTTTGGATTATTTAAGGAACTGGTCAGGAAAGTACCCTGGGAAATAGTTCTTAGTGGCAAGGGGGTCCAGGAAGGCTGGATACACTTCAAGAACGAAATCTTGAAGGTGCAGGAGCGGGCTGTCCCCATGTGTTGTAAGAAGAGTCGTAGGGGCAGACGGCCGGCCTGGATGAGTAGGGAGCTTCTGAAGGAACTAAGTAACAAAAAGAGGATGTATCGTCGTTGGAAAGAAGGGGACGTAAGCCACGTCATGTTCAAAGACGTTGTTAAGTCGTGTAGGAGGAAAATCAGGGAAGCAAAAGCCCAGTTGGAGCTCAAATTGGCCACTTCTGTAAAGGATAATAAGAAGAGTTTTTATAAATAAATCAATGGTAGAAAGAAGGGCGGCAGCGACCTCCACTCCTTGTTGGATGTGGAGGGAAATATAGTAACCAAAGATGCAGAGAAGGCCGAGGTACTTAATGCCTTCTTTGCCTCAGTTTTCAACAGCAAGGATGTCAGCGTGCTTGACAGTTGGCCCTCTGAAGTGGTTGATGGGGGCAGGGTGAAATATGGCCCTCCTGCAATCCATGAGGAGGAAGTTAGAGACCTACTGAGCCACTTGGACCCTCATAAGTCTATGGGGCCGGATGGGATCCATCCTAGGGTGTTGAAAGAGCTGGCGGATGAGCTTGCTAAGCCACTCTCCATCATCTTTCAGCAGTCCTGGCTCACCAGAGAGGTCCCGGAAGACTGGAAGTTGGCCAATGTGACGCCCATCCACAAGAAGGGCCGTAAGGATGATCCAGGTAATTACAGACCTGTCAGCCTGACCTCGGTCCCGGGTAAAATCATGGAGCACATAATCCTGGGTGAAATCATGCGGCACCTGCAGAACGGTCAAGAGATCAGGCCCAGCCAGCATGGGTTTAGGAGGGGTAGGTCCTGCCTGACCAACCTGATCTCCTTTTACGACCATGTGACTCGCCTGGTGGATGAGAGGAAGGCTGTGGATGTGGTATACCTGGACTTTAGCAAGGCCTTTGACACTGTCCCCCACAGTAGACTCCTAAAGAAGCTGTCAGCCCGTGGCTTAGATGGGAGCACTCTGTGCTGGGTTAGGAATTGGCTGGATAGCCGAGCGCAGAGAGTGGTGGTGAACGGTGTCTCATCCAGTTGGCGGCCGGTCACCAGTGGTGTCCCTCAGGGATCGGTGTTGGGTCCGGTCCTGTTTAATATCTTTATTGATGATCTGGATGAGGGGATTGAGTCCATCATCAGCAAGTTTGCAGATGATACCAAGCTGGGAGGAAGGGTTGATCTGTTAGAAGGTAGGATGGCCCTGCAGAGGGACCTGGACAGATTGGAGAGATGGGCCGATTCCAATGGGATGATGTTTAATAAGTCCAAATGTCGGGTACTTCATTTTGGACACAACAATCCCATGCAGAGCTACAGATTGGGGACAGAGTGGCTGGAGAGTAGTCAGGCATAAAAGGACCTGGGAGTGCTGGTTGACAGGAAGCTCAACATGAGCCAGCAGTGTGCCCAGGTGGCCAAGAAGGCCAATGGCATTCTGGCCTGCATCAGGAATAGTGTAGTCAGCAGAACCAGAGAAGTTATCGTCCCCCTGTACTCGGCACTAGTCAGGCCTCATTTGGAATACTGTGTACAGTTCTGGGCCCCCCAGTTTGGGAAAGATGTCAGGATACTGGAATGTGTTCAGAGGAGGGCAACGAAGATGGTAAAGGGGCTGGAGCATAAGCCCTATGAGGAGTGACTGAGGGAGTTGGGGCTGTTTAGTCTAAAGAAGAGGAGGCTCAGGGGAGACCTCATTGCTCTCTACAACTACCTAAAAGGAGGTTGTAGTCGGGCAGGGGTTGGTCTCTTCTCTCAGGTGACCAGTGACAGAACTAGAGGGCATGGACTCAAGCTTCGTCAGGGAAAGTTTAGGCTTGATGTGAGGAAGAAGTTCTTTACTGAAAGGGTGATTGGCCATTGGAATGCGTTGCCCAGGGAGGTGGTGGAGTCGCCGACCCTGGAGGTGTTTAAGGGGAGATTGGATGTGGCACTGAGTGCCATGGTCTAGATGATGGTTGGTGTTAGTGTTGGGTTATAGGTTGGACTTGATGATCTCAGAGGTCCTTTCCAACCTTGTGATACTGTGATACTGTGAATTCTGAGTGGAATACAAAAAATTCCTCTTTCATGGAAAAAATAGCTGAACTCCTAGATGGAAAGAAAGTTTTTCTCCATTTATAGCAAATATATATCACTTAACCGATAAAAAATAATCAACACGGTGTATCATAAGAACATTCTCCAAAAATTTTAGCTTTATAAATCTATGCAAATAGAAGAAATCAGCATTTATACATATATATAATCAAGTCCAATTTAAAATCAGTAACAACAAAAATCAGAGTACCACAGTAATCGCATATTACTTCTCCTGCATGGTTCCAGCTTCCTAAGTAGGTGCAGCTACATTTTGGCCAGGACGCCGCTGTATAAGAAGGCCATGTTCACTTTTCAAGTGATTAGTCAGGAGCTGATTCAACTGAAGTAATTAATAAGTAGTTTTGAAAATTGTTCCAGATCAGCTGCTGCAACTCATGGTGAGAACAAACACACAGAGCCAGAACATGAATGCCATTTGCAGTCTACGGAGTGGCCACTGTAAGCTCGGGGGAAGAAATCAAAGCAGAAAATCTTTAAGACTTTTTCCCCCAATATCCTATCTTCTACTTGATATGATAAAAGTCTTTAAAACCCATAGTCGCAAAATCACTTTGGAGAAAGGATGAAGAAAAAATCATCAATTAATGAGAAACAGAGATTAGAAGAAACAAACTAGAAAAAATCTTCAGAATGAAGAAGTGTAAAGAAGAGATTAAACAAGTTCTCAGCAAAAACTCAGCTCCAACCCTGTTCAAATGAAAAGATTTTTTTGCTCTGATTTCAGGGGCAGTGACACGACTCCTGAAACATTTGCAGAGTATTTTCTCTCTCTTTTTTTTTTTTAAAGATTTGTTTTACCTTTCCTCCTCTGTCATGTGCTGATAAACTGTCGTCTGTTGACGTAACATCGTCAATTCCAAATCCATCATTTGGGTTCTGAATAAGTTTAGATTTCGCCTTACCACTTGTAGCTCTTGAAAAGTATTCTTAAAAATAAAAAACAAAACAAAACAAAAAGGACAACATGATAATGCATTACATGCAAAACCAGAATTAAAGTAAGTCTGGATCCTATAATCACATTTGCCCAGATGTGCCCTTTGAGCCAAGCAGAACCTCAGCAACTTCAGTATACTTACTGAGGCTGCATGTGGTAAACTTGCAGCAATTCAAGAAAACATTTTCAGATTATAGAATCATAGAACGGTTTGGACTGGAAGGGACCTTAAAGCTCACCCAATTTCAATTCCCAGCCATGGGCACGGACACCTCCCACCAGACCAGGTTGATCAAGACCCTGTCCAACCTGCCCCCTGGGAGGGGGCATCCACAAATTCCCTGGGCAACCTCTTCGAGTGTCTCACCACCCTCATCACAAAGAAATTCTTTCTAATGTCTAATCTAACTCTTCCAACTTCAAGCCGTTCCCCCTCGTCCTATCACTACAGGCCCTTGTAAAAAGCCCCTCCCCAGCTTTCTTGTAGGCTCCAAGGGTACTGGAAGGCCGCTATGAGGTTTTCCTGGAGCCTTCTCTTCTCCAGGGAAACTCTCTGAACTCTCCCAGCCTGTCCTCATAGCAGAGGTGCTTCAGCTACTTGTTCATCTTTGTAGCCCTCCTCTGGACCCATTCCAACCTACCCCATTCCATACCCTTCTTATGTTGGGGATTCCAGAACTGGACATGGTACTCCAGGTGTGGTCTCATGAGAGCGGAGCAGTGGGGGAGAATCACCTCCCTCGACCTTCTGGCCATGATTCTTTTGAAGCTAACCACAGTTGGTTTTCTGGGCTGTGAGCGCACATTACTGGCTCATGTTGAGCTTCTCATCAATCAGCACCCGCAAGTCCTTCTCTGCAGGGTTGCTCTCAATCACATCACCCCTCATCCTCTATTGAAACTACGGGTTGCCCTGACTCAGGTGTAGGACCTTGCACTTGGCCTTGTTGAACCTCATGATGTTCACGCAGGCCCACTTCTCCAGCTTGTCCAGGTCCCTCTGGATGACATCGTGTCCTTCTGGAATAACCACTGTCTCACTCAGCTTAGTGTCATCTGCAAACTTGCTAAGGATGCACTCGATCTTGCTGCCTATATCATCAATGAAAATATTAAAACAGCTCTGGTCCCAGCACGGACCCCTGAGGGACACGACTTGTCACAGATATCCATCTGGACACTGAGCCATTGACCGCTACTCTCTGAATGCAACCATCCAACCATTTCCTTTTCCATCAAACAGTCCACCCATCAAATCCACATCTCTCCAATTTACAGAGAAGGATGTTGTGGGAGACTGTGTTAAAGGCTTTACAGAAGTCCATCCATTGCTTTTGCCATGTCCAAGCAAAGTATTGTATTAAGATTAATTCCTTTTTTAACACTATTTGCAGGATGGAACCACCTGTTATCTCTTGAGAGCAAAGATAGGGAACTGCCCACAGGTAGCACAATCTGTGGCACATTTAGAATGTTTCTTTGTATTCTGACTAAGAGCTGCTGTGTGAACAGGGTCACTTACTTCATAGAGAGGTAGAATCGATGATCTCTGAGTAGTGTAACTGGTGGCAGCTGAAAGATCCTGACCCCTCATCACTGGGTTCTAGGGAAGAAATAAACAAATGGAAACAGGAATGTCAGCAGTTCCCTTATTGAACTCATCTAAAATGCACAGCTACACCAAAAGCAGCTGCTGATAAAACACAACCTTGCTGGCTTTGTTTCTGCTACCTTTGTAAATTCTTTAAGAGGAAAAGAAAACCTTAGAAAATGGCAGTGCCAGCTCTTAACTGACACATTTGCACCAAATCTCTGCAATGCTGCAGGTGAAAAACCAGATTAATGCTATCTGACTGAGTAAATATGAATAAAAGCTAAGTTTTTAGCCACCAGGCATTTTATGCCTTAAAACTCAGTAATCTCAATTGTCCTAGCTAATAATAAAAAGAACAACTTGGAAATCAGAACTACGGAAATTAAACAGTGTCCCATTTTCAAATCATGATTAAAGTCACATTTGTTGTAGGGTTTTGCTCCATTCTTAGTTTGTGAGTTTTTTGTTGATTTTGGTTTTGAATCTCAATACATTTCCCATATCCAAAGACCCCTGTGTGCTAATGATCTCTCATGAGAACAAGAGCACTGAAGTATTTCTATTTGCATGTTGTATCAACACACGGAGCAACTAGATAAAACTCAGGGGCTGGTACTCCCGGTTTTCTCTGTTCTCTGCTCTATCAGGAATTTATCTACGCCTCCTCATTCCTTCCTAAAACCAGAATCATATATTTGAAACATCTCAACTTTCTCTTTAGCAGCTGAGAATGTTGCACACCAAACTTGATCTTGGTTGTAGGAAAAATAGCACCAGTGAACTGTGTATTGAAAGTAATGTGGTTTCATACAAACCACTGTAAACGAGAAGGACCAAGCCCCCAATATGGAACTAGTCTAGACAAATGACACTTGAAACAGAACAAATGGGCTAGGAAATATTATTATCCCCTCTGATACTAATTTTGGGTTTTTTTTTATTGGACCAGCAGCTTGAGTATGAGTTCCAGATGTGATACAGAGACGACTTCTTCAGCAGGTTTAGATAGTGCAGTATAAATGATAAACGTGCTGTAGCACACTGTAACCTTACTTACATCATGGCTACAATTGGTTCCCAAGAGGGAATTTTACAAAGAAGGTTAAATTCTGCAAATGCTTACTCCCAGACATATCGTCCACGATCTCGAGCAGTGGCTGACTTAAAAAACAGCTGATCACAGCCTTCCACTGCAGACCCGTGTCCCAGTACCCAAGCTCGCTCTCAGAAGCAAGGCCTGCTTAAATATATCCAAAGTCAGGCTGGACTGGCCTCTAACTTTTGAGAAGTAACAAAACAAAACAGCAGCAAAAAGCCCAGCACAGCCTACCACCTGCAATATGGTGCATGCAGGCACACGTTAGTTCTGAATAGTCTTCATGTATTCATATATAAACAAGCAGAGTCTGCTCTGCCCACGTAGCCTCCTGAAGCAGCTTGCAGTTTCCTAAGCTGGGTCACCACCTAAGAGAATAGCAGTACAGTGACTGCAAAGAAGGGACAGCTGGTAATCAGGAGGGGAGGAACAAAAGGTGTTGCAGAAACTAGTGAACAAAAAAATGCGCATTTTAAAGCATTTCTTCTCTGAGTGATGAGATGAACAACATTTCAAACATTGTGACAAAACTGGTTCTTAAAAGATGGATGAGTTCAGGATCATGTTGACTAGCTCCTGAGCTGAACGTGCAAAAATTTCGCACGAAAAAACACAGAAACGTGTATGGAACAGATATCATCACTGATGATGTGTAGTGAAGCCACAGGACTTAAAATGAAAAGATAAATTTCTACCAGTTGGATGGGAATTATGTCAGAGACAACAGAGAAGTTAAATGACGGTCAATAAGTATTTTCAAAGCTAAAGCTAATGGCTATCACCATAATAGCTGATAAAGAGTACACTGTTCCTCCTTCCCACTCAAGAATATCTAAATATCTATAAAAGTAAAAAAAAAAAAGAAAAGTTAAAAAACAAAGCAAACCAAACCAAAAATCAATTTGGGTCAACTGTAACAAGAAAAAATTAAATGCAAGAATAATGGAGCAGAGTAAAGATGATCATTTTGTCACTTAAAGAGAATCTCCTAAAACAGTAGCAAATTAAACTTGCATAAAATTGTCATTTTTTTCCTGATCTCCTGCACTATACAAAGAAAATGTTCAGATTAATGTTTTTGGTTTGTAAGGGTAAAATAAGAAGCCCCCTTGTCCAGGGGAAAAATTTGGCTTCCTCTTACCTGTGAGAGGTTCTGCAGAGAGTTTCTGATGTCATGTAGGACCCTGCGCAGTTGCATCTCCATGGTGGAGGGCGGGTTTATAGCATGAGGTCGATGAGGAAATCCAGCATGCCTTGGAGAGAAGGGGCAGCTGAAGGGGGAAAGCAAAGCACTGCAGGAAGACCCAGAGATGCTTGGGACGCTGTGTGTGCTCAGTGTCCTCACGTGCTCGCAGAGCGGTCTGTCCTGCCATTCGGCGGGGAGGGAGTGGAGGGAGCACGTTGACTGAGACATGTGTGCCTGCGTATGCAGTGGGCAGCTGTGTATCCTGGTGGGACTGGGCTCCCCAGACAGCCTGTTGGACCCAGTCTGGGGTATTTCTTTTTTGGAGGATGAAGGTGCAATGAACAGCGTGGATTTGCACACCGGCTGGCTGGCAGCTGCCTCGTCCTCACTTTTGTCATCCTCAGACATAGCTTTCTCATCTTTCTCCACATGTGCGTATTTGTAGGTGAAAGAAGGAGGACTGCAGAGAGTCTCTTTTCCTGGAGTTAACTGGACATTCACTGAGGACACCACTTTCACTGGATTCAGCAGTGGAGTTGGGAGAGACTGAGACCGCCTTAGAGGATAGCCTGATTGAGCAAACCAGAGTCTCTGCTTCCTCAGGAGATCTTTTGTCTTAAGCAGAGTGCGTCCAGCCCTGGAATCAGATGTGCTCACAATCCTCATCTCAGCTCTTTGCAAGGCAACCTGAACCTTGTCCACAGATGATGGGGAGGAGCCACCACCTTCCAGAGACTCCACTGACTTGAGGATATGATGTGTGTGGTACTGAGGAAACTCCAACACACTGCCTTCCTCCAGCTGCTCCAATTCTTTTTGCTCACTGGAAATGTCTTTCTTTTTACAGCTGACCTCTCCTTGGACTGTCTCTGATATACGAGATAACTTGCTTTCTCCTCCTTGATATTGTTCAGTTTCATAGTCAGTAATATTTCTGTCTTCGCTCCTTCTGTTCTCAGAAGGTGCCCCTACCTTTTGTCTCTCTACTTGAGAGATAATATCATCATCCTCATCATCATCATCATCATCCTCCTCCTCCTCAAACTTATTGAAATAGGGCAGTTCCTTGGCTATTGGTGTCTTCTGTTCCTCACTGTGTGACGTTACGGTTGTCTCACTGTCACAGCTGTCAGCACTGCTTCCCATGCCTTGCAAAGACTCCTGAACCTAGGAGAGATACAAGCCAGCAAAGGGGTGAACATACTGGAGACTCGCTACTGCCTTCTCAGGAGTCAGGCTAAGAGTCCAAGTCCATATTAATTGGACATTGTGGTGGGGAGGAGAAAGAATAATGCAGTTTGGGTGCAATAAAAACAGTGAAAGAGAACAAAGAAACCACAGTGTCAGGTTAGAAACATATTGAAGTATAGCACCAAAATGAGACATTTAAAAAAAAAACCAACAAAAGAGTATTCATACATTTCTTTGATTTGACAATAAACCATTTATTGCCAAAGTGGCAGAAGAGTAAAAGAGTAAAATGCCAGTAGTGTAGGTAGGAACGACAAAGGAATACCAGGTACATGGCATCTCCCATATATAAAGGTTCCCAGTCAGTGCTGAAACAAAAGGTGATATTAGGCAATGCATATAGAGAATTGAGAAGAACTGCAAACCGTAGTGAAACCAGTGTCACAGGACAACACTAAGAATGGGAAAACCAGTCTGCCTACACACTCAACTAATCTCTATTGAAGACTGCATCCACTACCATCACCCCCATCTTTCCTTCCGTTCTCCTAATACTTCTTTCCTGATTCATTCTAAATCACAGTTTAAAGCAGAGCACATGTATTAGGGAGCTACTAATTTAATAGGTAACAAATGGCAGGAAAAGCCTCTATGAGAAAGGAAAAAGAGAGATCTATGAATTGCAAAGCATATTACTTAGCCTGGCCTGATGGACTGGTATCCTTACAAGCAGACAAGACGTTTACGTAAGAATATGTGGTATGAACTGCAGTCCTGGGAGTTCACCATAGTTTATATATGAACTAGAAATTTAGAGAAGCTCCTTTCATATCTAATTTCTGCAGCTGTGACTGCCATTAAAGTACTAACTATTAGATCCTCCTACAGGGATTACTGCTGGTCTATAACAGGCAATAGTTCTTTCCCCAACCATCTAGATGGAAATTTCAGTCATGAAGGTTATCTTCATAAGTATGTACTTAAAATTGCACTCATTGGCACAGACAAAAATTAGTATGAAAGTGTGGTTCAGATATTGTTCAAGTCAAAGGAATTGAAAGAACAAAAGATTGTAATGTCTACATGAAATCAGGTGTGCTACATGTCTGCATATTTGCGTCTCTAATCCTCCATCACATTGTTCACTTACAAGACAGGCACGTGAAACTTCAAGAACTTGGATGGATAATTCTTACAGTTTCTTTGGTAACATGAAACTCCCCTGCAGAATATCCCATCTCAATGCCAAAAATCTCACTTAGAAATCTTTATTTTGGATGTCAGGGATGAGAGTCAACTATTTAACAGTAGATGGCACTAACTTACCATACTTCTAAGAAAAAACATACGCCACTCTGTATTTTCATCTTTTCACAGGTTCTCTTCACTAGCTGCCAAGTTCTCTTTTCCCCTAGTCTCATCATTCACCCGTATTTTCTAAATTCAGCTCAGAACTTGGCCTGAATAAAGCAGTGAAAGTGGCAAAAGAAAGACTAACAATTCCATGGGACAAACACCTTTTCAAGACAGCATAACATAAAGCAGAAAAATCTCATCCCTTTATAGCCAACACAAATTCCACCAGCCTTCCAGGGAAGGGGCACTTACTCGCAACATGCTTTTAATGGACTCTTAATCAAGTTGCAACCAATATAAAGATCAGGAGTGAGCAATTCTAATCTGAGTCAGCATCCAACATGCCTGTCAACTTCAGTACAGTCCCTGTTCAGCAGAAAGCAAAATCAGTATCTTGGACTGTTATGCTCATTACAGAGACACAGGCTCATGGTTTTCTTTATTCACTCTCCTTCTCTTGGAAAGTGTAAGCTGATGTTTAAGGGAGACACGAAGACTAGCACTGTCTTGGCTTTAATTTCAGTACTCAGTTGAAAAATTACTAAACTGGAAAGCACAGAACACCAGTACTAAAATGGAAAAGCACATTGATAGACTGGGGTGGAGGGTGGCATTGGGAATCTAATACGTGCCAAACAGCTTTTAAAGTATTTGATGTACCCCAAAGAAAAAAAAAACATACATTGCCATAAAAAAAGTTCAGCAGCTGCAAGCCACAGAAATAAAATTACTGGTGATACCCAGAATCTCATCTTTGTATTTCTCTGGACTGTGGTTTAAGTCCCAGACAGCTAAGCAATGGCTTTAAGGCCAGGATCCAGCTCAAGAGTTTTCTCTGGCTGATTGACAGGCTAAACACATAATGGCTATTACTGTGCAAATGTTTTAGGAAAGGCAAGAGAACATGCTGATGTTCTGGGCAGACACCTAAACATCATGCTGGAACAAAAGCCTGCCCTAAGACGTGTGGTCTCTGGTCAGCATCATGGCAAGTTCTGGGACTGAGATCAAAGCAGCTGGAACAAGAAATAGCGTGGGAGCTCAAGATCAATCAAGCATTAGTATACCTCCACAGTAAAGTTAGTAAGAAATTGTTTTCAGTTTCTGTCAGCTGCTAACTAAGAAAATAGAAGATAAAAATACAAAAAAGAACAAGAGTGGAAAAATAAAAGTGATACAAGAAATTAAATTATCAGAAAAAAAGCTATAATCTTCCATAATCCTAATCTTTACCCACTATTGTTCTGAAAGGAATGGACTATGATTCTGAAGCTTCAGACAGTGAGAAACACATCAGAAACAGTTAATAGGACATAATGAATTTAGAATTATCCCAGGCCCAAGCATACCCAGATTAACCTACCAGAAAGGCTTTCAAATTTTAACATAATTCTGCAAGGGATTCAGCAGGTCCAGCTCTGAAAATGAGACGCTTTATAGGATCTAGACTGATGGTCACAATAGCAGTCAAACATTAATATCCCTCCTGCCCTTCCCATGTCCCTACTGTCCCATAATAACTGGTAATATTTCAGCCACAGTATGGGAATCTTACCTGAAGCTGATTAAATGAAGAACAATCTGTGGAGGAGTCCTCAGCAAAGCCACTGCTGTCAGAGTGCTGACTCGCAGTCCGTAACAGCTGATCTATTTAAAACAAGCAAAACCCAACCGTAATTACTTTACAAATCATAGCTTTCAAATCCAATCACATTCAATACACGGTTTCCTTCTACATCAAAGTAACATTAAGTTGATAACAAAATTCCTTTTCAAGTTTCACTTTGAACAATACAGAGAAACAACTTGTTTGTCAAACAAAGCCTCTTCTCATGCAAAACCCTACTTGTGAAACTTGAAGCAGCAGTGGAAGAGGAACCATCTTTCACATTTTTCTTTCCTGTACTGTGGAAAAACCCCCACACCACAGATGTTACCACTGCCAGAGCTTTCCTTCCACAAAACTGAATCACTGTTTAATTCACATGCAGGCAGTGGAACAGTTGCTTTTCTATTGACAGTACAGATTTGCCACCCCTCCTGATAATGAAGATAAAGGAGATCACTCATCTCCTGCCAGCTTACACTACCCCATACACCCATAGGAACAGCATCACGTAAGCAGGGAGGGTGATGCGCAGGACTTTGGAGAACTGCTAAAGACAGTCTTCCACTGTTTTAGAAGACAAATAGAAATCTGTCAAAGCACGTTCCCAGTGCTCATTTTATATGTGAGAGATAAGATCCTTCTGCTTGTTCCTTCTCTACTTACATTAGGAAAGTGTTAAAATAGCCTAAAGGGACTTTAAAATCCTGTTAGCCAGGAGTGGTTTCCTCTGGTGCAAGCAGTATAGCCACAAAACTGCTTTTCAAGGAGATCTCAGTATTTCTGCAGTACAGTATTGCATGTGTACTGTTCCCTACCAGATACACTCATCAGGTATGGGATTTACCCAACAGCACCATAAACTTTTTGCTTAGCTAGATGGCAGCCCGCAGAACCATGATATTTTACCTCTAGTTCTCAGCAGAAGCGTAAAAGTTTGGAAATGGGATGACACCACAGCAGTCTCTAATCCCCAGACCCCTGCCTCCTCCTCCACCCTGGGGCGAAAGCTTGCTTCTGTCTCCTCAGAGGCTCAACGCAGAATTCTGCCTCACATTCCTTCAACCACTTAACTGTCATCATATAATTAATGCCAGTTCACAGCTCAATGCATTGGAATGCATTATGAAAACTGTTTTGAAACTGCTGGATGTTCAGAACTAATTTTTTGTATTAATTTTGATGAACATCTCACTATGTGCAGAAGTAGAAACCTGCAGAGGTTGCAAAGCTTGTGAACACCAGGAGAAGCAAACTGCCTGTTAAGCTTCTGTATCAACAATTTCACATAGCTTTTAGGGAGTGCCTTTTAAATTGTGCTGCTGTTCTGTTATCATGGTAGCCACAATATCCTGCGATGATAAACAAGTTTTCTACCTCAAGACAGAAATCCCCACCCAGCTCCCAGTAAAGACAATGGAAATTATTTCCTTGAGAACTAGCTCTTATTAACTGCTACTGCTTTACCTACTTTGGCCTCCTCTCTCTTTTCTTATGAATTCTAATTTAAAAGGAAAAAGCACTCCTGGTGAAAGTCTTAGCCACAGGGGAGAGATTCCAACTAGTTCGGATAAAGCAATTCACCAGTGCATGTGCTGGTATCTGGTTTCATGCGCACGAAGTTTATTACTGCTCAAGAAAAATACTGACTTGCCCTTCAATTTCCTTCTCAGTCAGTATTTCCTTTTCAGCTATTCAAAGAAACCCCAATATATTCATGCATATATGTCCCTCAAATAAATTCTTGGCCTATTTGGAGGCACACTACTAAAGTAAAAATCAGTGGTTTGGATAATTTTCTATAGCATTTGTTCTTCACACACGTGTTTTGACAGCCTTACATGACAGATACTGCCAGTCAACCGGTCAGTCTAGAGCAGAGGTACTCATACCTGCCTCATCATCCACAGCTAGACACTAGCATAGCATGAACAGATTCAAACCACCTTGTTTCCACTTAAGGAGACATCCTCTTAACACAGCAATCACCTTCTGCTGCTAGGATTATTTTTTAATGTTTTAAAGCAAATCAGGGAAGACATTATTTCTAAATATGAGCAGTCTTCTACCACACCTCACCCTTGTCTCTTGCAAGTTCTCAGTTTCTCCACTATACCATTATCGTGTAAACACAATAAAAACTTAAAGAACAGGGGTCTCTATTACTTCAGTAGTGAAATGACAAGGTTTGGCTCCATAAAGACTGGAAATACCAGCAAGTACATTGTGATATACTGATACCAACAAGTATATTGGGTATCTACCGTCCTTGTCAGCTACTGATACATATGTATAACCTGCTTTATGGCAGCTGGATGTTTCTCAGATTCAAGCAGACAATAGGAAAGCATGAAAACATTTAAAAAACAAAGCTAATGTTACATCTGGATCTTGATTAAAATGCCTCCTGGCAATGGAGAGCCTTAAGAGAAGGAGGTTGTGATGAGATACGGCTCCCCTCTCCTCCCCCTGAACGAAGAAAACTCATCACCAAAGGCTGGGTTGTAGGGTCTAACCTAGAAACATCTCTTGCCCTGTGTACCCCCAAGGCAAGTATATCTTCTGCAAAAAGGTCACTGCACCATGCTGACCCTGCAGCCCAAAGCTATTATCAACACTATGTAGAGGAAATCTTCTGAACTAGTGGGAGAAGGTCAGAGGCAGCATAATAAGGAAAGTGTGGGAAAAGGAACCAGCCAGAAAAAAAAGAACCAGAAGAAACAATCAAACTCACGTCCCATTTAAACAGAGCACAAACCAAAATGCACTTTGGATTATTGTTTTAAGATGTATAAAAATATCAAAATATTTTTAGGCACTGAATACATGCCAGAGAAATGTGGGTATTCAGAAATACATCAAATAACCTGACAAAGTTCTAAGAAAGAACAGATAACGAAGAAACAAGCCTGAAGTTTACAAAACATTAGAGTACAGATTTATCAGAGAATCACTATCAAATAATGGAATAATTATTCTACTGTAAGATAATATTCAGCTACCAATGGAGCGTCAGTCTCAGCAATCCAAATAGTCCCATCAGGTACCTGTCTTACTCTTTCTATGTCAGTTGGCTGCTCACATAGAAGAGGATGAGAAATACGCGGAAACTGCCTGTGATGCTTTAGTAAGATCTACGTTTCTTGTACCTGCAGTATTGGCAATACACTTCGTATTTCACAAGATTATTAATAAACTGACATTCTCAACTTAGCTATAAAATATTCCATTACAGGATTAAATAACTGCTGCCCCCTTTTCACTATATTGATTGCACCCTGCACCTCAGCACTGCCAAAACCAGGCCAGTAGGGAGCCCTGCTGCAGAAACTCTTGAGCCCCTGGGGATTTCCTAGCTTCTGGACAGATAAGCACAGACTCCCACAAATATTAAATCTGTTCCAAATGTTTTCTTCTCACTCCCCCATCTTCAATCTCCTGTGGAGCTGCACCCATGGAGAGCTATAAATACAATAGTATATTATGGACAGGAAGTGCTGATGATGTGCTTTCTTCACATACAATAACTAAATTTTCAAAGTTAATCACTGTAAGTGACTGATGCCTTAAAAGAAACAGGTTTGTAGCTATTCAAAATTTCACAGAAACACTGATTTCAGCAACCAGACACTTAAAAATTACAATGCCTCAAGAATACTATGTTCTCCACACGTTATACCTATATTTATCTTGTTTGTTGGGCATTTTTGGAATGGATGGTACTTCTGTATAAATATGTCAGGAAGAACTCTTTTTTCCAACTAACAAACCTTCCTTCCAGATAACTTTGCAATAAGTTTTTTTTATAGTGGACATTTAGCAGCACGGTATGTTTACAATGGAAAGCAAAAAGCAACTGAAGTTTTTCATTCTTCCCTACTACGTTTCTTAAAAAAAAAAATCCATGCACAAAATTACATCTACTGTCGAGGTTTGCAACAACACAGAACAGAACACCAGTTTTGGGCATAATGGATAGACCAGTTCAGCACAGTGTCATTTGGAAGGCATAACGTAAAATGTACATTAAGCTAGTCAATATGATACATAACACTTTGTATCCACTACAGGTGTTTACCAAAGACAGCACTATGGAAAAGCAATCATTTGCAAGCCACTTTGAAAATTTAAGCTTACCACTTATAAACAGAGCTAATCTGAAATGAGAAACATGCTCTAACGGGGAGTCTAAGCAGCAGTACTCAGTGTTGCTCAAGCATATCTTAAGTCTCCAGACCATTTCAGAAGGAAAGGGAATTTTTTTTAATTCAAATATTACACATCTTATTACTGACCCTCTAAAAATGCCTTACAAACTGTTGTAAATGTCAGAGAAAGCATCCACAGTCCTCTTTGTAGATACAAAATGACACTGCAAGGTTTATAGCAGTCTGTACTGAAGAGCACTAACCCTGCTAATTGACAAAGGACTACCCCACATGAAAAAAAAAGGAAGTACAAACATATTCTTTCAGGGGAAGCATTCATCTGGAACTAATTTTTTGTTTATAAGCGCTTATGTACAGTAAAGCCAGTACTGCTGAAAGAGATGGGTCTGTATGTGGATCATCAACTGAAATCACATTGCAATAGAAGACTGGTGTTTGAATTTCATGCTGATTCCACCTCAAGAGATTGCTAGTGAGAGTGGCATTTCACATTCAGACACAAAGGCCAGTTTTTTTAATAAATGACCATTACCTCTGGATGCCTTCAAACCTGGAGAATACCCACTCTGAGAAAACAGGCCTCTATGTTGCCTCACGTTGCACAACTTGCAAAAAAAAAAAAGAGTACTCTTTTTTCATGTTTTGAGTAAGTTCTCTACCAAACACTCTCCTTCTTGGCAATTTTACTGAAATGCATCTAGAACAAAGTCCTAAGCTTTCCACATCTTCCAGGTGAAATAAAATGTTGGTGTCAGACTAACTTTTAGCAAATGTGCAGGCTTAACATCAGCATTGACATCCCTGTAAGAGAAGTCATAGAAAACTCTAGGCAATACTTGCATGATAACAAAGTGTCATTGCTAATCCATGCCAAGTGTATTCAGAAATGGGTGAGATATTCCTAGCTAGGAAACATAAGCCAGCATGCCCCACTTCTGGCATACTGAAGACTCATTGCTAGAACTGTTGGTACCTTTCAGCAGGTATACATAGGACCACCTGAACTTTTTTTTCCTTGCATGAAGATGAAGAAATGTATTTTTCTCCTTGCTGACTGCAGCTCCTGATGACTTAAAAAAGTCTCTGAAAATCTCTTTCTGAAACTGCCAAGGCCAGGCATGCGAGGAAGTCTGCCCTGCAAAGAGGGCATCTCTTCACATGCAATGATGTAAAGCATGTAAACATGAACTTTAAAATACAGCCAAGGGAGAAATTCTGGGAACAGTCAGAGATGCAGTTCCTGGTGGTCCTTCTCGGTGGCCTATGTTTGTAACAGAGAAAGACTAGCAAGTACAACACTGTGTCGTGCAAAACACTACTGAACTAGTAGCACAAGCTATCCCTAATAACCAAGCATTAACCTTCAGCGCTTGGTCCAGAGCCTTCTTAACCATGTCAATGCAATTCAGTTGACAGTTCACAAGACTGTCAGTTCATTTGTGAAAAGGCAAATAAGATGATCGCTACTTCTTAAGACAAGTTTTTCTACTGTAGTATCTAGAGATGCAAGCCATGTTTCACCAAGAAACTGCATTGCAGCTAAGCATCTCAATAAACGCAACGAGCTCTATTTCTTCTTTAATTACACATAACAGCTAGAGAATGGGCTTCACTTGCCAACACTGGGTGAAGTAATAATCAGAAAAGCAACTTAAATATTGGCTTCATCCCTCTCCCAAGCCATAAAATAATAAATAAGAATTTGAGATGAAAACACAAACGAAGTGAGTCACAAGAGCCAGTGCGCAAAGTCTGCCATGTAAAGGACTACAATGTCTGTGTGGGCGTAGAGACACTGCACAGCCAGCTTGCAGACGGAGCAGTAACACATAGGAAAAGCTGGATGGATCATGCAATTTAGGTTTAAAACAACATAATTTTTGTTTAAATGGGTATCTCAAATTACAGGATCTGCCGGGGAAAAAAAAATCCCATACGATCTGAATTAACATTTCAGTTCCTCTGAGGTATTATCAACTGTACTGAAGTGAAAACAGCCAGTGGACTTATAGGGCTGTTGTCTTGCCTGTAATTTAGTGGTCAATTTGCAGCAATGTTCTGTGATTTAGCTGAAAAAGAAGCCCAGATTTTTTTATCTCTAATGAGAAAAGAAACTTCAGCAGTTTTAAATATCTGAATCAGCATTTCAGAAATGGAAGGACACTGCACACTGCTGTCTCCTGTGACCTGAAGTCTACTCACCTTTTCTTGACTTGGTCACCGCCAGCTGGTGAGAAGCTGGAATGTGCGGTAGATCCCCCTCTGTACTCTGGATCTATCAGGAAGAGGAGATTAATATTTTGTTAGGACAACTGGAATATGTTCCTGTGCTTAAGAATGCCCAAGCTGTATACACTACACACGTGTCTGGTGAGAGATATGTTGGGTTTTTTTCCTCCAGTCCAATAGCCAACAATGACTGAGAGAGTAAATCATATCTCCTTGAACCAAAGTATTATTTCATCAGGTACTCGGCAATGCCCCTGTAGGACATCAGTGATCCTTAAAACAGCACCTCCCACTTACAGCACAAGGCTCTCCACTATTTACATTCATCACGCAGAAAGACCAGGAAATCATATCCTATGACAACATTGAGAGATCTCAGTTCGTTTCTGATGAAAGATTGAAATAAATGTGCAAAACCACCTTTGACCACCTTTACACTACTACTGTCTTTTCCATTTCACACTCTTGGCCTCTCATTTGACTATTAAAAGCAAGCAAAATACATTTAGAAAATTATATCAAGAGATCAGGACATAAAGATTGTCATCTGCTGCCCTATCAAGTATTTTTCACAAGCCACCAATCCTCCAGAAGGACCCAAATCCTGCCAGAACCTACTCCATACTTTATGACACTACTGCTCATGGAAATACTTCTTGTGTCTTCCAGTACAAAAAAGGAAGATAAACTATTCAGAGTCACATAGGTTTCAACTGGGAAACTTAAAACTACATGAAGATTAATCCTATTACTTAATCACTTTGTGAAACACATCCTCATCAAGAGAGCAGTTCTCAGACAACCATTCAAACAATGAAAAGAATATGCCTAAAATCTCAACAATGAGGCCTTTGTTTAGTTCAAAAGCTAAAATATGTTTTCTCTTGTATGTGCTAATGAAAAAATCCTAATGGTTCGCCTGCAAGTGTACACGCACAAAACCCCCAATCCAAATAACCCGCAAACCTTCCCTCTAACGGGCTGCCTGTCTAATTTCAAAATTACCAAACAATGGAATTTTAATCTCAATTTTTAATCAACTTAAAAATGCAACACAAGGATACAGATGGGTGCATTTTCTTCACTGAAAGTATTTTGAGAAGCACTTGCCCTGAATTTTTCATCACTACTAACCGAACAGCATTACTCTTGCACAATGAATTGACAGGCTTCAGTTGCTTCAGGAGACAAAGGCTATACCAAAAGAGGAAATTATTATTTTGTCCAAATGCAAAGGAACATAGAAGGGACTCACCATTTAAATTTAGAGAAGGTACATTTTAAAGCAATTATTAAAAAAAAAGGAACGGTAAGTAAATTTACAGGTCCTTGGATCAGACTGGCCTCTCATGAAAAGTGTATTGATTCTCTCAAACCTCACAAGTTACCGATGGCTAAGTTTTCAGCCTCCCTATAGCTAAGCCTCTTCTCATCTAAATACCCTCCACCCCCTGTCCTTGGCTGGGAGACCACATCCTGCTCACGTCTGCAGCATGGCACAGCTCGATGAGCACGCAGAAGCACTCCACTCTTCTTCTCCATCCCTTCAGCCACTATTGATGCTGATACAGTCCTGAAGGTCATTTAACTGGCCACCTCAGGAGTGGGTGTTTGGGGGAAATCCTGCCCTGACTCACTCCCGCACTAGCTATCTTCACAGCCACAGACTTCCGAAAGGCACTCAAACCTCCAAGGCATTTGTAAGCATGGAAAGAGCTTCCTTGATATATCTGTCATCTTCCTTAAGCATATGAATGCACTCCAAGCCAAGCTGTGAAAACAGGGGGAGGAGTTATTTTCACTGCTTCTAATACAACCTATTGTTCATTATGCCCTGCTTAGAGACTCACGAAAATAAAATCATGCTGCCAGGTATTGTTCTAAAGTTTTTTCTACAAAACCAAATCGCTCCCTCCCAGGGATCTGAAGGGAGTTGGTATGTGTATGCTGTATTGCATAAACAAAACTTCACCACAATCCCATCCCATATTGCACGTTGCCTTGCCAAAACACCTGTGTTTATGCACTTGCATCATTGCAGAGTGTGTCAACCATACCTTTGCAAACGCATTGCATTTGGCTTGCGCAGAATTCGGAGAGTCTTCTTTGTGCCATAACCCTTTACAGTCCAATTTTCTGTGAAGGAAAATTCCATTCCTTTGTCTGTTTTTTTTTTTTTATTAGTTGTTTCAGCTTTGCCCAAGAGTACCAAAACAACCTGGACTTCTCCTCTGGGATATGTGAAACCAGACCAACTACTAAGAAAGTAGCAACATGCATTGCTACTTCAGACCCTTCCCATTGTGCTAAAACTAACACCTGTGCAGCTACACAACAAACTGGATCAAGAAAATTATCCAGCTGAAAACTACGCCAGGAAAAATAAATACATCAAAATACACTGGGTTTCTTTTTCCCTTCTCAACTGGATCAGTCCTTCCTTCTAGTTCTGCAGATACCAACACAACATGTGGGTGCTAACACACACAACACACAAGGGGTAGGAAACACAAGAAGCTGGGATACCTTTTTCTATTTAATAAGTATCTTCAGCTACAACATTATTTAATCTAGAAGAGCCTGTAATAGGAATTTGACACTAGACACAGTATCTACTAAATCATCACTTCATCATTCACCATAAAACTTGGAGGGTTTTCTATTGACTTGCTTTCTTCATTTATTTCACCAATGAAATCACAATCCTTCATTTTAAGTATCTATTCTGTGTAGGCAAAATGTTAACTGCTGAACTATTAACAAGAGCCACTCTGAAAGCTGTCCACAAAAACATCTACTAGTTTAAGACAGATCTTACAATTCAAACTGTAAGCCTACGCAAAAAATTGCACTCCTGAATTTGCAGGCTGCATGTTTACTAGCCTAATAAACAAAGAACCTATAGGAACCTGGGAATTAAAACCCTCTTGGGAAAATTATGAATAAAAAAATAGATACATGCACTTATGAAGACAATAAAAGTCAGCTAGTATAGAATTTGTAATTAAGCCATTGCCAAGGACATGTCAAACAGCGACTTACAGTGTGCTAAAAATATCAACATACAGTAGGTTGCCAGAAGTTGCACAGGATGAGCACCTCACCCTACGTAATAGCTCCTTTCTCTTTCACGCAACAACACTCTTGCTCCATCTACAAATTTATCCTTAACCAATATCAACTGATAAACTGAATTTACTTCTGGGCAACAAAATAATTCCAGTTAGCAACTTAGGCAAAGTAGGAATTTAAACCCAAAATCTTTTATACATAAAATGTCTTAACTAGACCACAGAAAGCATTCCAAGCAGTTTTGCCAGTGACTGCAATTACCTGAACTCAATGAAAAATAGAATGAGAACTTCCTTGTTGACTCCCAGGAACAACAACAACAGCAGCAGAATCAAATGATTTCATAAAGAAGATCAATTAGAGCTGCTTACCGAGAGAGAGCGACAACTGTCCTATTACTTGGAGAATTTAAAGTATTCCTGCAGAAAACACTATCAACCACACAGGAGGGAACATTCCTCTGCTGGCAGCCAGCAAGTTATGTAAACTGTATGCAAAAACAAAGTCATCCATCTCCACCTACCTCTTCCATCTCAAAGGAGTCCTTCTGCTGCAGCATTAGATTAATTATGGACGGGTTTGTGAGGGGAGTGCAGGGGTCTCTGCCTGGTGATGCCACGGGCAGCCTTTGCGTTGGGGTGCTGCTGTTGGATGTACTAGAACTGCTGCTGAGGCCTGGCGAGTCCAGAAGTCCAGATTCTTCACAGGGTCTGTGCTGGGCACTTGCAAACCTGCTGCTTTGCACATCTGCTGGAGGCACAGTACTCTCTTGCTCATCATCAGTTCCAACAGTAAGGTGTGGAGGTTTATGCATGTTTGCAGTATTTGGCTGACTACTGGCTATCTCCTCCTTTACAGTAGCCAAAAAAGAGGCAGAGTCTTTCTTCTTAGAGTATTTTGGCAATTTAGATTCATTTTTAACATCATTTTCCTCACTCTCTAGTTCAGCTGGACTTCTCCCTTTTTCAACAGGTGAAGGAGTTGAGCAGCTGCTGCCATCAGCTTGCTGTGTGCCACACAGATTGAGCTTTGACAAGGTCTTCATTAACCGACTGGCTGTATTGCTGCGATTTAAAGGAGGAGGACTGGATGTTTCTTTGCTGGAAGACACTGAATTCATACTACCAATTTTCTGCAAAGGAGTCCCAGAGACTTGAGAATACAAAGAAGAAAAAGCATTGGCCACAGTAGTAAGCACTTCAATCTGTCGAAAACGACCTGCACAAGAATGAAATGTAAGACAGAGTTTACGAGGATGTTTGCTGTCATCACATCCCAGAACTGTTGATCCATCTCTACACCATGGTGTGAATTCTCAGAGATAGTTCGTTCTTTATATCTGAAGAAGGAATTTTCATCATGAACTCTGCCCAAGCCTCACCCCAAATCTCCTCCTACTTCTATCAGGGTCCCAAAGTCTGACTAAACACTGCCTAGTCCTGAATCATAAAGGTGATGCCACACAGTATGGAAAAATGGAAGAAAACTCTGCAAGAGTGTTTGCTAAATGCGTGAGCAGAAAAACAAGAAAAGCTTTCACAAAATAAAAAAGAGACACAGGTTGGCAAATGCAAGTTAATTCACAAAGTTCTAGGAAGACAAGGGTTACTTACATTGCACACTCCATCTACAAGCACAAGAGAACATTTCAGCTATGCCCTCATTACAGGAACTCTCGTTACCAACCTAACAAAGCTCCTGTCCAAGTCAATAGAAATATCGGCCCAGATTTCAATAACTAAAGAAGTACGTTGTTGCTGACAGCTTTCAAAAATCCCACCCAGATACTGAAGAACACACAAAAAAGACAGATATTGCTATTTGTTTCAGTCCTATAAACCTACAACAGAAGACAGGCTTGGGAGAAAAAGACAGGAATGATACAAACCAGAAGACAATACAGTTTATGGGATGCCTTTCATTGCCCTGCCCCTCTATAAACTCCTTCCCCTCATCCAGAAGTGTGTAACATTGATGCTCACCTCTTGCCGTATTTAAGACCAAGTTCTATTTTGGATTCTTAATGGAATTTGGCTTTTAGGCCAAAATTCTGGCATTTGCCAGAATATTAGATACAAACCTTCTTTCAAGGTTGTTTACATTGTCCAAAACTTAAAAATCAACTTTGCTTTGAAAACATACTTACTTGTTAAGGCAAAATTTGGATTTTCTACTTCCATGCGCTGTATTTGGGCATTCAAAAACACTTTGATATCTATCCCTCGGGCAAATGATGACGAATTAAAAAATCTCGCTGGAATTTTTGAAGCAATATCTGGTTCATCTCTTCCAAACCCAAGGTTATAGAGCACTTCTTCAGGATCTTCCTCATAAAGTTCCAGTAATTCAGAAACACTAAACACATGAAAAGATGTTTAATATCTACTTGTCTCTTTTTAAGAGCTAGTCCTTCATGTTGAACTGCTAATTCAGCCCAGCAGCCAGTTTGGTGTATTGACTTTTGACTTCTACAGCTCAGTGTACTTTTGGAAATAATTGTGGAGATCTCCACATTCAAAGTTTTGGTTCCCATCATCAGACACATCGGCTAAGACACATCTCAGACCCTACCCTATAATTTATAAAGTCAGCCCTTATTCTGCACAGCTCCAATTTTAAAATGTCATTAAAATTTCAGACATTTCTAACATTTAGGCCCATTTGTTAGTATTTACTGCAAACCACAACGGAAAACAAATAGCAGTTTTTCAAGTAACCAAATGAAAATTCCCTTCTCGGCTACTAAACGCAACAATGCACATAAATCAAGCCAAGTCCATTTAACTGAGGAACAGAAGTAGTGAGTTTTGCCAGCAAAATACTGCCAAATTCCACTGAACTGTGCCATGACCTTCAAAGTATAGTACTTCTTTACCTTGAAACAGTTGCACTGCTTTTTCCAGACCCAGTGGAGTTCATACTTCTCCCCTTCTGGTGGAACTGCAACCTCTTCTCCTTTGCCAGCACAGCATTGCTGTCAACACAAACACAGAAGACCCCTGTGACAAACCTGTTTTGTTCAGGGACTCGATTATCTGTCTCAGAGGAAAGCTAAGCCTCCAGCACTGCTGAATTTCTCTTTCCTTCTTGAGTGTTATCTGGTTTATATTAGCCATGTCATTTATTGAAATACAATAACAAAAGCAAACCCTGGACGCCTCAGTAAAAATGTACGTAGACGGTAAGAATTTGAAGGCAAATACAAGCTGAGAAAACAAATTCCTGATCTCCTCTTGCTGCCCCACCCTCCCTGATCCCACCCTCCTCCAGCACGGAAACCCTGCCCTTCCTGTGCCATTGCCTCCTCTAGCAGGACCACCTCTCCGTGCCAGGACCACCTCTCCGTGCTTCAGGTACCCAGCTCCCCCTCTACCCCAGTGGCCACCCACCGAACAGCAGAAGGCTGCAAACTGCCCCAGCAGTGGCAGTGGAAGCTTGAAGAGGCTTCAGGCTGATGGAAATGGAGCAAGACAAGCTCCAACCCAGACTGCGGGCCAGTTTCTTTCCCAATCCCAAACTATTTCCTCCCTGCATCCAGGGAAGCTGCTTCAGCATTAGGTGGTACCCTGGAGCTCAAACATACTACTACTGACAATCTCTTTGGGGATCAAACGTTCCCAGGGTGAGTGTTACCATACAAATCCTAACACACACAGAGCAAGGTAAATCATACTAAGTTACTTAGATTTGCCATTTCTGTGTTTTCCTCCTGCTGCCCCAAAATCTACATCAGATCTGCTGGAAGAATAAAAAGATGCATAATTGTTCTATATCTCCTAATTACTGTTGCTGTGTTATCTGGATCTTCTCCTTCCCTCTCATGTAAACTGACATGACCAGAAAAGCTTTAGCTCTGAGGTAATCTCCATGACTTCCACTGCCCCTCTCCCTCCCACCCTCCAGTATACATGTTCCTCTGAAGTAAACAAACAAAAAAAGATGCTTACCATGTTTCCATTTGTGTATCACTCCGTAGATGATTAGCTGTAGAGAAAGAAGTAGTTCAGAATTACACTTCCTGCAACAGTATGAAGCAGGCAGCAAGCATGTTTACCAATACTCCCACATAAGCCAGATTTTTCTCTTCCCATATAAATGTGATTGTCAAAATTTTCTAGTATATGGCTGACATTATAGATGATCTGGTTTATTGAGGCTCTGTTTAAAACAACATCTCACACGGGCACACATTTACACAGTGTCATTAATCGTATTAACTTGAAATTTAACATGCAGTAAGCTAGTAATTATTATATAAACCATTTATTGCTTTGCAATTGAAGACTCGATTACCAGCTGCAGGGCTGCTCCTGAGCAGGAAGGGGAGGAGGATAAGCGGGCATGAGAGGATTGCTCTGGTAGAGAAAGTAAAGAACATAAGAAAGGCAGCTGGCCCCAAAGCCAGGTACTGAGACTATATTTGTTAATTTTTCATCAGTACAGACCACTCTCAAAGCACAGCAGGGCCCCAGCTACTAGAGCTGTGCAACCACAGACAACAGCTAGGTGAAGCCTGCCAGTGCTGGTGGGACTGCTGGCTGCATTTGGAGTAAAGAGGGCTCCACAGGGAGGTCAGCCACCAGGTACCAAGCACCTCGTCACCAGCCTCCAATGGAGAAGTCAGTGCTTTCTGCAGCCAGATGAGCCCAACTCCACATATGAACATCTCAGGCAGCATGATTCTTTCAGACAAATCAACACTCTGTCAGGCCAGAGAGTTAAGGCCCAGCCTTAAATTATGAGTTCCCCAAAGAGGCGACTCAACATCAACGAATTTGCCCCAAAAGGCAGGCAAGAATCATGCATACAATATAGCAGCCCTCAGAATCAACTATGAAAAGAGCAAAGTGATGTCAAACATGCTGCCAGTAAAACCCTGCATGTCAACTTGCTGTGCCACTGGGGTACAGTCAGCAACAGAGAGCAAAACATGGAAAACTCACAACCTCTCTCTTCTTTTCACAGGCATCATGAAGAAATTTACATGTATATGAAACACAGGTGCCGTATCTCTTTTTTTTTTTTAATATTCTTGACTCCACTATGAAGGCAAGCCTACCTATACCTATAGCTGGTGGCTAGTTTGAACAGTTAAACCATGGGTTTTAACAGTTCAGTAGATGTCTGGGATTACAAGACCCAGCCCAATCCTCTCTATACCATCCACACAGGGCTTTGGCTTGCATCTGGATTCAGGCAGTCATGGATGCACAAGGGCAAGCCATTCATACCAGCCTCAAAGGGGCTGTCTGTCCAGCAGAGCATGCAGTGCTGCTCCAAGCAGCTCTGTTTTCCCATTGTTCTCAGATGGGAAGCAAAGCCCTGCAGAAAACCCCGCACCCTTACCCAGGAAAAGGAACCAGCAGTTCTAGTATTGAGAACTTCATCATCTAAAAAGCAGTGAAATGACCTTCTACCTAAATTGTGATACAGGCTCATAAAAAAAAAACAAAAAATCCTTGGGAATCATAAAAGGAAAAAAATGAAAAGGAAAAAAGTATTGACTCTGGTACTCTTGGTCATATGCTCAGACCTCGGATTATAATTACAAAGAAACTTCTACGAAATCTTTGTACTGCAAGCAATCTAACAAGTGGAAAAAGCTGTCAGAAAAAATGTAATCCTATTTAATCTATTGCAGTAAGGGACTCATTTACTGCTTCTCCGTCATTAGATCATCAGATCAGCTATCTTCCTTAGAAGTCCTGTATCTTTAAAAATTAACGTTTTTTCCTTCTTTGAGGCCCTATCCCACTACTTTGACACCACAGGCAAGACTGCTGTGGAAAGAAAAGGCTTTCTAAAACACAAGTTTTGACACCCTGCAAAAGGTATAGCTCAAGAAAACATGGGTTTGCCCACTGAAAACAGATATTGTCTTACATCCCCTATCCTGCAGGTAATCCCAGGACCCAGTTTGTGAGGTTGGTTTTTGCTATTTTATTTCAAGGTGCTGCTGTTAGAACACAATCCACAGTGCTTTAGTTTGTTTGTTTGTTTATAGAAACCTCTAACCCATGATGAACAGAGAGGCTAAAAGTCTTTTTCTAACAAAGTCCACCATGAATAGCCATATCTCCGTCCCCTTAAAAAAGGGAAGAGAAATAAAAGGCAAGCAGCTAGCGACAGCAAAACATGCATCGTGGCTGGTCCAAAACACTTACTCAGCTTTGGTGCTTTTAACTTTTTAAAGAACTTATCCCTTAATGGGTTTGCCTCTTGGCTGATAGAATTGCATTCCTCTTTTCAAAAGCCCACACATGCCACTCCCAAGGGACTCAGTGGAAGTGGGGCATACATGACTGCATGAAGTAGGAGAAACTACTTTCTTACAGCCTCAGTGAGTGCTCCAGGCTGTGCTGGCACTGTGGGCATTAAAATGAGAAAGCAGAAGCGAATTCAGGGCTGCCTCTGACGTTTGAGTTAGACCAGCATGTTTAAAACCAACAGTAATCTAATAAACTCAAAAAGCAAATTTTCCTGCATTTTTTTATATGCTTCATGCTAGTTCTCTAGGCAGCATTATCAACTGCCTTTGATCACAAGGGAAATGCTGTCTTTCAAAATAAAACTTAGATGACTGAACATATTTTATTTTTTTTTGCTAGAAAAAAGAGTCATAATCCTGCCACACCCACCTTCAGCTCCCAGGGATAAGTCATCTTCAAAACTTCCTCCATTTCTCACCAGCATACCTGAAAACGTACAGTTAGCAGTTCAACAACTAGAATGCTGCAGTGTTTTCTTTCCAACAGTTTAACTAAAGATATTAGCAAGACACTTCAGTTGATATAACAGGGTATAACCAGATTATATTTACAGTCCCTGGTTTACTCACACACTAAAAACACAATAACAAGTGAGAAGTTACATTTCAGATCACAGAAAAATTATTTTGAAACAGAACAACTACAACATTGCTTTAGTTCTGTGCTCAGAAACATTCCCAAGTCAACCTGCAAGTAAATCGCTAGTGGGAACATGGAGGTAACTACCCAACACATCTGTGCCTTCAACTACTACATTATCTTTCCTCTGCTCATCTTACCAGGGGCATCCAGAGTCTGAGTCCAGCTTACGCACTCCCCTCTCTCTCCCTGTACCAGATTAAGAGCTGAAGTAAAGACTCCAAGCACAGCAAGTAATTCCTCTACACCCTGTCAATACCTGCACATTCTCGCTGTACTTTGAACTTTAGTATTTGGACCTGCTCAGATAGTAAAATTTTCAGGTGTGGCAACCAGAGTTATTAGAGGCAGAGACTACCAAAAGCTCTCCAGATCACAGAGGAAATTGCAACCTTCTCACTCCGCATATTTTGGGGGGAACTTTTTTAGGAGTTACTAAACTCTCGAAGACATACTCAGGATTTTTCTCCCCTTCTCCAGTTTCTTGGGCACAACTGCTTCACAGTGAGAATAGCTCAACAACACCAACTAGGCTGTGGTTTGTAGTGCTGCTAAAGAACTTAGGTCTCAAATGAGCATCCATGAAAGCACAGTTCCCAGCAAAAGAGATTTCAGTAGGCAGTAGGTAAAGCCCTTCCTTACCCTTCAATAGAGGATTACTTTGCTCATCCAGGGAGGCTCCCAGAGGCGTTCTGAAACCACAGAAGAAATGAATACTACTTTAAAAACTTGCTGCTTCATGTCCTTCCTTATAGTGTGTAACAAGCTTGTGACAGCAGCAGTTGTTCCTCCCTCCACCCCCAGAAAGCACAAACATCTGAGGACTGGCAATAACTTTCTAAACAATCCCCAGCCCTCTAAACAAATACATCTTGTAGGGAAAACAACACAACAGGTTAATAATAAGTGCAATGCTCAGACACTAGTCAGCAACAGTGTTTCAGGGTCAGCAACTCTCTCGAGGAAAATCATGGGCATCTCAGCAAAACACCCATAAAAAAATGACCATAGGATTTTGAATGGACTAATTCAATCTCATTTATATGAAAAAACTGTTGCCGTTTTTCTAAATATTTAAAATTTCCTGTAGAGAGGGGTGAAAAGCTGCATTTAGTGGTCAGGAACAAGAGAAAAATCTTAACAGCTATTTTAGCTGTCTATTGCTCCTCCTGTATAGACTATTCAGGTGGATTCTTATTTGCGTGAGCCCTCCTGAAGGGCGGGGGCTTTGCTGAATCTCACAGTGCCCAAAGGAAACAGCAGCAACTGCACAAATGACAGGTCCAGTCCCTCTCTGCATTCATGCTACAGTTGGTGACACTAGCTGGTTGTTTCCACATCTAGTCCTTGAGACATGTTTAACCAAAGGCTTGTCACTATTAAGTAGTGCAGCATTAACTCTCAAAACCCAAACCAAATTTAGAAATACAATATTCATACAGAAGGGGAAAGCAGATGATTTATGTCCCTATACCATGTATGTTTCATTTGGGTTTTTAATTAGACAAACACATAAACCTGTCCAAAGACCTGAAAGTAAACAGTGCTCTCATACATTATTTATTTTGGCTCCAAATCAAGCAAAGAAAGTTTGCATCTGCTTTCTAGCAGGACCTATACTTCACATTATTCCCCCCCACCCCACTCCAGTAAAGAGATTGCTCTTTCCATGCTTGGCCTGCTGATAGGGAGTAATATCACTTCGACATGTCTTTTGCAAAGCAAAGCCTTGCTGCAGTGAGATGCCAAGGCAAACAGTCTGAGCACCCAGGTGCACGAGCACATTTCAGGTGACAGGATAGACTCTGCCGAGGCTCAGATCTCCTGGGTTTCTGCGGATCTCTCCTGTCAGGGTTTGAAAAAACTTAGGTCATATTGTCTAAACCTGTCACGCTACAACAAGCCTTATGTTCTGAGGTAATAATTATGCCAGTTGTTTACTCTCTGGCTTTGATGGGTGCGCTACCATCCTTGTCTCTCTCCTTCCCTAGCAGCTACTTCCACGTCTCTTTGATGCAGAAACTTGCTGGCAATGACTTTAACATCCAAGGTCAGTGCTGCACGCACCGGCTGATAGAGAATGGTAAAGAAATTAGGTCCCTCACCTCTACAGCACGTTAGCAGCTACCAGAAAAGTAGCCCTCTCAAAGCAGCCCTGTCAATCATCCACCTGATGCCCTGCTTGCACTGCTGCACATAGGCATAACTGCTTTATGGCCTCTGCCTTTGAAAAACTTGTATTTAAGAACTAGAAGCAACACCAGTTTAAACAAGAGACAAGTATTCACACAAAAATCCTCTCAGACAACAGTATTGACAGCTCTGTCTTTCTGTTCCAGGCTGGTCTTCATCAGCATGGCCCACAAGCCAACTTGATGAGCTATGTCTCAGAGCAGCTCCATACACTCGGCAAGGCTTTTTTCTACTTGCTGGGCCCTTAGGACAAGGTCTCCTCACTAGAAGTGCATCACAGCAGGTCCCCATCACAGCCCAACAGCCTTCACACCGTGGCTGGGGAGAAGTGATGCAGGGAAGAAGGTGGCCAGAGCAAAGAGCGAGTAAGAGGGTGTGTTCCTAGATCAATGGATCCTAAGTTTTCCATTTGTGTTCACACATTTATTACTGTATTTTAACATATATGGCAATAATTTATCTCAATATTGGTCTACAAAAGAATGAATGAACACTCTGTGCCCACATTACCATGGGAGACAGGTATTGAGTGGGTAAGAGGACCATATGCATCCCCAAGGCTTCCTCATTCCAGAGGTTGGTTTGCTCAACTACCAGTTGTGTTAGGGTGGTCTTCATCAATGGGACAAAGGTTTTGCACTATACTGTAAAAGCATTTAAACCTCAGCTTTTAAAACCTCAATTGGGCAGGAGCCATGTTTATTTTAAACTTGAAGCAAAAAATCTCTGCTTTCTGAGGCATTTCAAGAACTCACTTCCTGCATGTCTACAGGACATGGCTTCTAAATACTCTGTATTGCTGGCAGAGTTTAAATATACTCAACCAAAATAATACATGTCACCACAGAGCTGACAAAAAAAATCTTCTTGTCTATCATAATACCAACGTTTGTGTTTCCTGTCTTAGCTTTACAAGAGTTAAAATTGAAAACCACTGTAAAATTTCATATTACTTCAAAGCGTCTTTTCAAAGTACCGGGGAGAGGGCAAAGGATGCCTTTCTCAAAGACATATGATATCGAAAACATGAATGAACCAGAAACTTTGGGTAACATCTGGCATTTCTTAAGCCTCCAAAATTCTTATCACAGTGTGATATACACTTGCGCTTTTTTGCCTTTTTTTTGAGAGGGAGGGTTGCTGTTGGTTGCTTAAAAAAAAAACAAACAACTAAAACGTGTGTTTACCAAGTCAAATAGCATGCAGAGGGAACCCTCCTTTCCCCTCCAAAGCAGATGTGAAACAGAGATGCCAAGTAATAATAGTCCCAAAAAACTAACATGAATATCAAGGGACAGCCAGTAATTATTTTTATCCATATTATAACACTGTTGATGCTTTTGGAAACAAACAAAGGAATAAATCTTATAAGCAAATCTATTTATGCAGTAGGCTGATATTAAGGTTTTTTGTACTGCTGCCAGAGAATGAGATTTTATGTGTCATTTCTCTTCTGATGTACATTTCAAAAAAGCTTATAGAAACTCAAATGGGAAGGACTACTTTTAGAAAATACATAATAGAGAAAATACTTTATTTTAGTAACTGAATACTCACTTGTAGTAATGGTTATTTTTTTGCAACAGTGTTAACTTGCAAGAATGAGGTTGTGCGACGTCCAGAAACAGAAACCCAGTCTGCCTATGTTGACCACACTTTGTAGCAATCAAAGCTCCACAACAAAAAGTTATTTAAACAAACAACAAATTTCATCGACAATAATTGTAATTTTCATAACAACTGTTGCTTTTAAGCATTCTTTTTTAAACAATGCAATACAGTATCTGTAGTGCTACTCTGTCATCTGTTACGCTGTCCTCTTTTCCTACTTATTTTTTTATCAACAGACAATCCATTTAGGGTTTCTATACATACAATCACTTTATAACAGTGCAAACTGAATAATCATTTTATTGCACACACTAGCTACTTCTTGCTCGCATATTGTATAACAAAAACTGAAAACACTCTGCAGTTTTTTTAAAAGACAAGGGACTGTGCACTACTCCAGGCAGCTGGGATCGCACCTCCCAGACACAAACCATATATGCATGCACTCTGCACGTTACAGAATGAGAGGCTAACTCCAGGTCTCAATAACTCGGTATAACATATCTTTTTAAAAACACAATTCTTACCTTTCTGAGAAGAACACAAGATTCTTCCAAAAAGATTTAAGTAAATAGCTATACTTCAAAAGACTTCTGTGGAAGGACCACAATGGATTTCACAAACACGCGTTAACTAAATTTGCATCTCCATGTTAGCTAAAGGGAAAACTCAAGCTTTATTTCCTTATGTGTAAAATATGGAAATAGAGTGTAAAATAAGATTACCATATTTTGGGAATCAACTGTCAGAGATGCAAACACATTCCAAAGAAGCATTGGTGCCAGTTTTAACAACAGATAGTTACCAGGGCATAGGAAAACTGCAAGCGCTGTGTTATTACTCAAGATTTATGATCATCTATTAGATGGTCACACTGACAGTTCTCAGTTTTGAGCTATTCCTTAAACTGCGTATGGAAATGGTAAGGATCACAGGGTCAAGGAAGGTTCTAGACATAAATCCTGCAGATACAAAGAGAAGCGGCACTGCAGCATTAGGAAGAATTTCCATGTCAGGGGCCTCTTCCCCCACTACTCCATCATTTCCTTGCCCTCCCTGCTTAAAAAAATACTCCTAATAAAGCACTGAATTCATAACACTTACTTTTAAGGATATAGTTTGCTAGACCAATAGGACACCAGATATCAGATAAAGTCAGAAAAATCTTCTCCCATTCTGATGGCCTGTCAGTTCTGAACATCATATTTTAGGGACACAGTATGATTTCAAGCCTCTAGCTTCCAACAACTTGTCCAAGGCACAGCCTGTATATATCCAAAGAAAACTATACTGAGGACCCTGTAGCTATAAAGCAACTCACAGTTCAGTTACAAGAGTAATTTCATCTCAGCCACTTACTGGATCAAAAGATCACAAAGGCACAACTGATCTCAGAGGTAAATTTTCATCTTAACATAGCTGCTCTCAAAAGTAGAAGGAAATGAGAAATATCAAGTAGGGGAGGTCTTGAAATGTTATTGTTAGCTACTGGAAATCTAATTGTTAGCATCTCCCCATCAGCTCTGGCTCCAAGGTTTGCTAGGACTGAATGGAGAAAAAGACAGGACCAAAGCAGCTGCTACTGGATGTAGCATTTATACTTTAATGTGACCGAGGATGAAGACGAAGTAATGCCATCAGCTCATTCCAAGCACTGAGGAATTATTTTGCAATAGTTACAGAAACTTGGAATATATATACCATGTTGCAAATCAAGATGTGAGTCCATATGGAAGAGATGGAGAGAAACCAGGAGAAATGAAGTTAGTCTAAATTATGCCTTCACTCTTTAAAACCCCTGAGCACAGAGGTCATTGCTGTATAAGCTCTGTTTCTTTAAAACTGCAGCAAAAAACAGTAAAGGTAACAGGAGGCTTTAAGTTGCAGCCCCTCGGTGAGAAAGGGAGCAGCTTTCAAAAGAACACTGCCTTCCTTAGCCTAAACAGAGTTCTTCTCCAGCGGCTGCAAATCTTCAGGCTCATTACATGAGACACCAAAGAGAGGAAAGGTGCCAAAAGCCAGCTCTTTTCCAGCCATACCTGCATACGCACCGCTCCCCGTGTGGCCCCAGCCGAGGGCACAACCCACACGGTACCGAAGGGCACTTACACTGGCAATGGCAAACACCGTTCCATAGCGCTCAGATGTGCGCGCTGACACACGGGAGACGCCGCCGTGGGGCAGGCCGGGGAATGGGGCAGGCCGGGGAATGGGGCAGGCCGGGGAATGGGGCAGCCGGGGAACCGGGGGGCAGCCGGGGAACCGGGGGGCAGCCGGGGAACCGGGGGGCAGCTCTGGCCCCGCTCTCGCAGGCAGCAGCGGCAGGAGCGGAGCGGGGCAGGGTCCGTGTCCGTGTCCGTGTCCGTGCCGGCTCGCTGGCAGCACCCACCTGCAGTCCTTGAGCCATATCGCGATCTTCTCGTTGGGGACACTGTGGCCTGAAGCGCAGAGCGGGGAGAGAAGCCGACAGTCAGTGCCCGCCCGCCCGGCGGGGGCGGACCCCGGGGTCCCAGGGCCCCCGGCACTGACCTGGTTCCGCAGCCAGCGGCAGCTCGGCGCCCGGGGGATCCTCCTCCCCCTCCTCTTCCTCCTCCTCCTCCTCCCCGCGGGCCAGCGCCGCCGCGGAATCCTCCGCTTCCGACGCCTGCCAGGAGTCCCGGCTCTTAGCCCACGCCTTCCTCTTCTGGGTCGCTGCCTGCCGCTCCTCCGCCGCCGAGGGCTCCTCCATCGGGGCTTCACGCCGAGAGGCGAGCGCCGGAGCGAGCCCGCCTGCGGGACAAGACAGCCGCGCTCCGTCCGGGGCCGCAGCCGGGACAGCGGGGTCCCGCCCCGCCCCACGCTCCCTGCCCCCGTCCCGCTCCCTGCCGGCCCCGCTCCGGCAGCCCCGGCCCAGCAGATGCCAGCCCCAGCCGCGCACCGGCACCCGGGGCTCCCGCCCGGGTCCGTCCGCCCGCCCGTGGGCACTCGCTCGCTCGCTCGCTCGCTCACATATCGCGCAGCGGAGAGGCGGCGGCGGAGGCTGCGCCCGCCCGGGCTGCGGGCGGCGGCGACGGCTCTGACTTCCTCATTCCGCGGCGGGGAGAGCGCCCCGCGGCCACGTGACGGCGGCGGGGCCGGCGCTGCTCTCCTGCTGCCGGGGCCGCACCGGCCAGTGCGAGGCAGATGCGCTGCCGGGGGAGGACAGCGCTCCGGGGCTCAGCCCCGCTGCTCGGCCTGGACCCCGCCGGCCGGCCGTGAGCATAGAACCATGGAATGGTTTGGGTTGGAAGGGACCTTAAAGCCCATCCAATTCCAACCCCCCTGCCATGAGTCGGGACACCTCCCACCAGACCAGGCTGCTCAGGAACCCATCCAACTTGGCCTTGAACACCTACAGGAAGGGGGCAACCTGTGGCAGTGTCTCACTACCCTCATAGCGAATTTCTTCCTAAAGTCTAATTAAATCTTTCTCATTCCAATTTAAAGCCATTCCTCCTCATCCAGTCACTACTTGCACTTGCACAAAGTCCCTCCCCAGCGTTCCTGTAGTCCCTTCAGGTACTGGAAGACTGCTATAAGGTCTCTCCGGAGCCTTCTCTTCTCCAGCCTGAGCAACCCCAACTCTCAGTCTGTCCTCATAGCAGAGGTGCTCCAGCCCTCTGAGCATCTTCACAGCCCTCCTCTGGACCTGTTCCAACTGTTCCATATCCTTCTTATGTTGGGGATTCCAGAACTGGAATGCATGCAAAAGAAGCATGCGAACAGTGTTCCCAAACCCAAACGCAAGCGAAGCAGGCAGAAGAGTTCATGACATTTTTTGTTCAGGGAACTGGAGTGCTGGTAGGAGGGAAGGCACAAGAAGCTTCACTGGGCACACACAACTCTGTCTTATTTTCAAGGGTGAGAAACCAAATAAGCCTCCGCTCCACCTCTGGCAGACAGCTGCAGGGACACCAGCTGTACCAAACACAGCCTGTACACTTCTTAGATGCATTTGAAGCTTTTATTATCTGTTTTGGGGTGTACTCAAGCAACCAGAGTCAGCTGAAAACCCCAAAGAGAGTCCCCATGTCTGGGAAGGAAGTGCCACACAAAAGGCTGCTTTCACTGTCATGGTCAGGGAGCTGCTTCTCAAGGACAATCTCCTGCTTGTTCATTGAGAAGCTGGCCACGGGCTTCGTAGCGAGAGCCCTGCACCAGGCACCCTGCCGTAGCTGTACCTGGGCTGCCAGTGGCTGTGGCTGGGACAGCCCCTGTGGAGTAATGGGCCAGTCGGTGCCTGCCCTGGGGAGCAGGACTCCACTGCTTCTCTGCACAGGGTCACGCTGTCACCTCAACTGAACACTGCATGCCCAGCCAGCTTGCCTCCAGCCATGTCACCTGGGAGAAATAAGCTTTTTAAGAAGGTCTTTTATAGCATGTTCAGGAAAAGGTGCAGAATTACTAAGCACAAACTGAAAAAAAAGGACCAGAGTCCTCTCGTGGTTTAGCTGGCATTGGCAGGCAGGCACATGAGAGACATTTTGTTTAAAGGCAAATCTGCCTATGGAAGTACAAGGTTAATGGTGCTCAGTAAATATCTGTTCATCTTCCAGCTTTATTGTTTAAACCTATCAAGAAATTTCTGTGACCTTTCTCCCCCCCGCAATTGACTTAATGAGATCAACACATTTATTTTTCCTAGCCTCTCTAACCCACCTGCTACTTTACATATATATAGTCTTCCTATGATTAGTTTCTCCTCATCACATGAGCCATGTTCCAAATGCATTGTATTGCAATTAAAACAGAAGAACAGTAGCACAAAGAAAGTGTATTTGTATTTAATTTGTCCCTAAAAGAATTCATTGCCATACGTGCTTCAGTATTGTGTTTTAAGATGTTGGTATTTTTGAAGACAAGAGCAAACTACACTTAAATCCTTCTTGTCGACCCTCAAGACTTTCAATATTTTCTCAATATGGTGTATTTCACTCGCTACAATTTTTACATAAGCTAATACTGAACATGTCCCGAGCCAAGGTCATCTGAGGGGTGAATCAGAGGGCCAGCACATGTCCTGCACCCTCCACCACATCGTGCTGGGGCTTGGCCTTCAGCTGAAGTTCTTTGCAGGTGTATTTACAGTACTAGAGTCTTAAAATCTGATTTATGTGGGTTTGTTTGCAAGATCCTAACACAGCATTACTTTGACATAGTGGGCAATATTTTTATTTTGTCCATATGCATAAATAGATGTATCTGTTAAAAAACACTCTTTGAGGTTAAGCTGTCTGAGTGAGAGCTGTTGGAAGGGCCCAGGGGTGGGAGAGAGGACTGGGAGAAGTTTAACCCTTGCCGTTGTTTTTCTAGTTTTTTAGCTTCTCAGTTTCACTGCATAGCTAAGGGCGAACAGTTGCAAGCTAACAGCAGCTACTGTCTGCTGTGCCAATACATCCTTAAGGAGTTCTTAATCCACAAATTACTAACATTATTTTCTATAATTTCTTGTCTGTTGTGACAACACTTAGCCAGAGAATGTTTGAAATGTAAACAGCAGCCAGTTGATTTTTGCAATGAAGTCCTGCCACGTTACAGCACTGGACTCTCACTTGCGTATTCACACCATTCCCTTTGTCTCTATATGAATAAAGACTGCACACTCAGTTCCTATATTAAGTAGAACTTTTTTCTAATGAAAATATCTACCTTGTTATTTCTTTTAATACTTGTAACCAAAAAGTGGTTTTGTTCTGTACTAAAATCTTCTCTTGCTTCAGAATATAACTTGTTAGTCCTACTTCAAAGAAATAAATCTTATCAAGTCATCTTGTTGCTTAAATAGGACTACACCTTTTTTTTTCCCAAATTATTTTTGAAACTATTAAAATAAAAACCTGCATGGGCGGTAATTAGATAAAGGAAGAAATGGTGAGTTACACTACATTATAATTCCTGAAGGAAGGTTTATAACCACAGTACCATTAACAGTACTATCAGGCATTGCACTAAAAAATACACACACATTTTAACAATAGTGATAAAAGAACTCTCACATTTGTCATCGAGATATTGGCCTTGAATATATAAATGTGCATGAAAATACACACACACACAGAGATAAAATTTAGCCCAAGGAATGCCACTAAGTCACTGTTTTTAAAAGAGCAGAAGCCTTTGAAGAAGACTTAATTCAATTTTTGACTGCAGAGGATTCTTTCAGATACACGATTTTCTAAAAATACACATTTGTACATAATTCAAAAAGACATAAACGAGGTGTTTCCACCAATTGCATTGGAGAATTGTTCCCATGTCTGAGTGCATTGTGAGGATTTTCCTGCTATACTTGGGCTAGGCTTCCCCATGCTATTGAGCAGATCATTTCCCCGCTAGATCTGTACATCAAAAGATCCTTCACTGTTCAGGAAGGATTACATGATTTATTTATATATTATGGTGGGATAGGGATAAGCCTCTGGAAACGAAAGAAATATTCACAGGCTACATAGCTAGCCCCTTCGTAACATGGCCAGAACTTATGCTACTTCCTCTGCTGCCTCCTGAGGAACTACACTGATCCAGTGCCAGAGGAGGACACGAGCAAACAGGATCAAGCGGTGCTGGTGAGGTCTGAACAGACCAGATTTGGAAGCTGTTTCCTCTGTTTTCCAGCTCAGCAGAGAGCTAAGCCCACCCCGCCAGTACTGCAGCAGGTCAACATTCTGTCACCGGCCCAAAAGGTCCCCAAAGCCCCGTTGCACAGATCTCACCATGGAGAGAAGACTATGACAACACAAGCGGGTAACACATACAGAAGCTTCTAGAATAATAGGTTTATACCCAAAAAAAAAGAAAAAAAAAGAAACCCCCAAAACCAAAGCAAAACTCTCTATGTGCCCAGTGCCTACTTTTGACAGAAGAAATGGGGTTATTTTTAAAGGTTGTAGCATTTAAAGAAACATTGCAATAAGACAAAAGCCTTCTGTTGGACTTTCACATGACAGTGCGAACCAGTTCTTGACAAGCCAAGAAACTGCACACTGGTGCCTAATGTAGGTCTGATCCTGGGACAGGCACCTGACAGTAAGTGACATTTCATGACCACAACTGGATTTCCATGTTGTTGGATTTTTCCAGACAGAGGAGAGGAGGAGCTAACAAATAGCTCACCTTAGCAAGCATTTAACAAGAAATAGTCCTACCTAGTAACAAAGCTATGATAAATACTGTGCAGTTATTTGCTTTGGCAGGGTCTGCGTTTAAGAGCAGGAGAATGCGTGAGGAAACACACAACCCAGTGTCATGTACATCTTTAAAGTTTCCACAGCTCTGTCTTAGTAAAAGCTTTTTGTTAAATTAAGCTGTTTCTTTCTGAGCCAAGATTATTTTTTTAAAAAAAAAACCCAAAAGTCTACTGAGGCCTCTGTTATACTATAAATTAAAAGTACAGCCTGGCCAGACATGGGTAATATCTATTCCACATCAAAGGGAAAGGGCCTGCCACTGTCTTTTGTGATATTTAAGTTCAGATTGTCCACTGCAGGGATGAGTGGTTTTGGTTTCCTGACTTCTCCATGACATGACTTACATCTGCAAACAAAAGCAGAAGGCTGGAGGTCAATTTTTGCAGAGCTCCTCCAAAGTGATGGTGGTTGGGAAGGTGCTGCTGGCTCTTCTTCAGGTTGCAATGGTGTCTTCCCAGCTTCTCCAAGTGCATCTCACCTCCCTAGTCTTTCTGTTCTGGTGATGGCAGATGACTGACCAGCACCTCTTCCTCCCACGGACCATCTGTAGGCTTCTTCCCTTTGTCAGTGGAATTGCCTCTTTTTTTTTTCCCCCTTATTGTGGAGGGTGGGGCTTGTAGGCCATTATCTGTTTATTGTTTCAGGCCTTTTGAGATCCTTGTCTCAATGTTGACACTGACCATGCCAAGAATATCTGCCATTTTAGCCCTCTGAAGACTTTCTTAACATACTTAAGGCAAACTTCAAATGTTTCCTATCATCATGACTTGAAGGAGCCAAACTGAGTAACTGGATACTATATTGTTAAGGCAGAAGAGAATGTCTCCTTGCACCCTAGGAAGCAGGTAATAAATGGACAACAAATAATAAAATAAATAGATAATAAATAATAAAAATGATGTCATGAAACAATAAAATTATGCATTTCATAATTTTTCTAAATTTTCAGATTTAAAATTACATATTTGAAGTGAAATGTTGCAAGTGTCATTCAAGAATTGTTCTCCATAAAGCAGAAAATCATATACCTGATTTGGAACCATCACTGTTAACCAGACAGATGTTCTCTCTCAAATAGATGGAGTAGACAGAATGGAAAAGAACCTGGCAGGTTTACTTTAATAAATTAAAATGTTAAGACAGCCTGTCTGACTTTGCCAGTCATCTTGTTTATACGAGTAATATACATGATGTTTCTATAAGGTAAGAAAAAAATGCATCAAAGTTAATGCAAAACTACATTTCTTTAGGTTCTTTTCAAGCCAAACGTCTCTTTTATAAAGTGACTTGTATGTCTGGGACCTCTTTCAGAAGGAGGAAGAAGGAAAAAACCCACTTCCGTCAGGGCGTTTACAGGAGCTATAGTATAGCGAGGGGAAGTTTCTAAAGGAAGAACCAGATATATGTACTGAAGTGAATTACAACTGCACCAACAAATCAGGTGAAGGGAACAGAGGCCAAGTATACAAAAATGTGTGAAAAAAAGCACCATGTAGAAGAGGAGAGAGTAAAAGTGGCTTTAAATCTTCCAAGATGCAAATGCACTTCATGTCAGTGAATTATGTTAGTGGGTAGCTGTAATTTTTAAAAACATTAATATCTTTGCCAAGAGATCAGGCTAAGGAAATAAATCCACTGATGGTAGAAATTGTTGTGGTTCATTTTAATTTTAAAGCTTATTCTGTGAATTTTTGCATTCAGTTCTGTCTTTATTCAATTCTAAAAACTGTGTTCATTCCCCTTCTGAACACCACCCTTACAAGACTGTTGTGCTGGGACTATGTCTGTTTACTCAATCTGTATCCTATACTATGGGATTATGTGCTTTGTTTTTACAGTTATAATATTCTATTCTATCCTTCACATTCAAAACCACTCTGCTAATATTTTGAGTCCTATTTCTGCTGTCGCTGGGACTGCTGATAAAACTGCATGTATTTAGACTAACTAAGCTTTATAAATTGCATTGAGGTATGGAGCAGCTGTTACATTCTCCACTGTCAGTGATCTGTAGAAAGACAGAACAGGGGAACCCAGGGCATCCAGGTCAGACCAACTTACCATACATTTCCATCCAAATCCATTTAGAAACCTCACTGGATGCTTTTTTTTTGCAATGAATCAGTGAAATAAAGTTTCATCAGTTTTAGAATGGAGACAGTCCTATGGATTTAGGTTTTTGTGGTTGGATATTTGTTTTTCTACAAAGTCTTCCATCGTTGGAGCATTTACAATGTGTCTCTCTTCTGTTGATTGTCCAATAATGAGTAATTTCATGGTGCAGAATTTGCCACTCACCTGTCCAACTATCAATTTTGTGAAACCTACTAAAGCTTAACATCATCAAGTCCTCTTCCTTCTCTAGTATTTGGTTGAAATTGGTGACCGAGTTCATAAATTATGACTATAAAAGGAGAGGAAAATAATCTATATATGATCCCTGTCTTAGGAAATAAAGGTTTTTTTAAAAAAAAAACACCACCAAATATAAGCTCGAGAATCATTCCTCATTACACAGTCTACACAAAGTCTATCTACAAGCAAGCCCAGATGAAATGTCCTTTGCTTGTCATCTGGAACCGAACAGCTCAGTACGCATGACCAGGTAGTTACACAAATGTGCTGTCAGGTACTTACCTAATGTGCCAATTCATTTTTGCTTGACTCAGCTCTAAAATTAATGCATTTCCTCTCTTTGGGAAGTAAAAGAAATTCCAAAGTGATAATACTATTTACTTTAAGGCATTGACCAAGTTATCCTATAGCTGTGACCAGAAACAAGACAAAAAACTTCAGGAGAAAATTGTAAATAGAAAACAATAAGTAGTTCCCAAGCAAAACCACAGCTAAATGGGCTTGACAGTCTTGGTGTATTTATATTATTTTCTATAAATCTCATTCACTCAGTGCTAAAACATCAGTTCAACCAATGCAGCTCAGAATGGCATTGTTAACGTGATCCTTGGCAGTGGGAGCACAGGAGGTAGGTGGGTGAGAGAGAGGGAGAGTCCATGCAGAGGGAGAGTATCCGGGACTTACAGCTCCTTCGAGCTAACTCTTGGCCAATAACAGGCTGTTAATTAAAGAATATTGCAGCAGGATCAGAAGAAAATGTTATCTGTTTTTAAAAAGTGAGTTTATAATCCAGTTAAAATTAAGCTGGAATAAAAGGAAGAAAATAATGTTTTTATCTTCCAGTATAAGTAACATAACTACTTCTGCTCTTAGGTGTAAACAAAGCGTTGTGTAAAGGCCAGACTTCTTGTGCGAAGCTGCTTAAAGACAAAATGGTATATTTGATTTCATGAGCCTTTCCACACTGATCAATAAATTCTAAAGAAAGATTTATTTACAGGGTTCAGTGACTCCTTGGTGAGTCACTATGCTATTTCAACCCTTTTCCATAGACATTTAATGATCAGATGGTATCACGCTAAAGAGGATTTTCCAGTCTAACAACTCCATCTTGTTGTATGTGTTTTTAAATGTTTATAAATGGATACTCCAGTGTTTGGAATACAGGATATTTCTCTAGCTGACTAGTCAGAAGCTGGTCTGATCCAGTAGCAATGAACAGCCATTCCTGGCCTGCAATTCTACAGTGACTTATGTGAATTTATTTGATGTGGTCCACAGAAGTAGCTCCCACTGGGCAGAAGGCCAAGTCACAAAACTGTCACATTTTATACTACTCTGGTACCTCACTTTGGTCCAGGCTGGCCAACCCTTTGTGCACAGCAGTCTCATTAACTTTAAACTTAGCTCCTTAAAGAGCATGGCAAGGACTGGTCGTGGTAAACATGACACCAAAAATAAATGGGAACAGAACCTGCGCTGTCCAGAGAAATTATTCCATTACATGAAGTTCAAGGCTTATGGTGCTAAATTATCAGAGGGCTTTATCTGCTCAGCCCCCCCTTTAGATGCTAAATTAATACTACCTTTGGGAGTGTTAATTAATTAAATCCAAGCCCTAAAATCTGCCAGTGATTTTCCCCATCCATTTGAGAGATTAAAATATTAACTGGAAGTCCAAGTGCAGTTTCCAAGAAAACAAACTCATCTTTTTAAAATTAGCTGTCAAACAGAGGGAATCTTTCCTTCTTTGCTGTACACCAGGAAGAGTCAAAGTCTGTATGTTCCCTACGAGGCTGGTTAAACCCCCAGAGCTTGCTCTTTCTGCAGTTCCTGTTTCCCTGCAGTCATACCTACCCTAGTGTCTGTGCTTTTCTCCAGGTACACAATCACTTCGTTGAGAATGGTTCAATTGTCACAGGTAGAAAATTGAGGGCAGTAGATATGGGAGGATGAGGAAAAAAACTGCCCTGCTAAAGATAAACTGCCTTTTGTGTAAATAAGTTAGGAGTCAGTTTGATTAGAGGAGATACTACCGAACACACCACCTAAAGGATAAGAATGTGACACACTTTTACTAGAGCTTCTATCATGGCTGTTAGTGGAAGCACTGGACTGTGATGATGTATTTGGTGCATGTTCTTTTTGACAGGGTTCCGATCTCACCATGGGAAGGGATGGGCTAGTGTGCCTGGAATTATGGCTTCCTGACAACAGCAAGGATTTAGTTTTCAAGCACTGCTCCTATATCAGTTAGGGTTTACAACATTGGAAAAAATGAATTATGTTTAAAAAATGTATTATCAATGTTTTAAACTATTTTCACCCTTCCATAGAATACAACAGATAGTCAGAAGGGGCCTCCAACAGTCATCTAGTCCAACTCCCTGACGAATTCAGGGCTGAACAAAAGTTTAAGTGTGTTAAGGGCATGGTCCAAAGAATCTATTAAACACTGAGAGGCTTGGGGCATCAACCACTGCTCTAGAAAGTCTGTTCCAGTGTTTGACCATCTACTTGGTAAAGAGATGTTTCCGTATGTGCAATCTAAACCTTCCCTGGCACAGCTTTGAACCATTCATATGTATCCTACCACTGGACACCAGGGAGAAGAGATCAGTACCTCCCTCTCCACTTCTCTCTGCAGAAAGCTGTAGACAGTGATGAGGTCACCGCTCAGCCTACTTTTCTCCAAACTGTTCAAGCCCAAAGTCCTTAGCTACTCCTCATAGGACATTCTTTCCAGCCCTTTCACTGGCTTTGTTGCACTCCTCTGGACTCACTCAGTGGCCTCCACCTCATTTTTAAGTTATGGGTCTCAGAACTGCACACAGTGTTCAAGGTGAGGCAATGCTGAATACAGTGGTATAATGACCTCTTTTGACTAGCTAGTTATGCTGTGTTTGTTGCACCTCAGGATGTGGTTTACCCTCTGGGCTGCCAGGGCACGCTGCAGACTCATATTGAACCTGTTCTCAACCAACACCTCTGGATCCCATTCTGCAGGGCTGCTCTCCAGTCACTCCTCTCCCATTTTATATTTGTGCTTGATATTATTCCATCCTAGGTGCAGTATCCAGCACTTCTGTTTGTTAAATTTTATGCCATTAATCTATCTAGATCGCTTTCCAAGGCCTCTTGACCCTCAAGAGGTTCAACAGCACCTCCTAGTTTAGTATCATCAGCAAACTTGCTAATAGTGCATTCAACTCCTGCATCCAGATCATTGATAAACATATTGAATAGAACTGGGCCTTCAATTGACCCCAAGGTACACCACTGGTGAGCAGTCACCAGTCAGATGTAGCCCCATTCACCACAACCCTTTGAGTTCTACCATTCAATGTGAATGCAGGCAGTTGTTTTGTACTTAGAAACATGCCATTTGTGGACCCCCTTCCTCTGTCCCATACTCTGGTGGTTCTAGGGACCAGGGGTATTCTACATTAATCTCTAACGTGTATTGAGTGCCACTGCTGTCATGTTGACAGCTACCAATGCTGGGAGCTCATCTGTACCCACCCTGCCACGCACATGCCCTTTTCAGAGTTTTTGACTTTCTCAGAGCTTGAGGAGGACTGTGCATCCTCCTATCTTCCTACAGAAAATGGTACTCTCCTCGAAACACACAGGGGCACAGCAAAATGCCGAATGTGCAACAAGTGTAGGTCCGGGTGTCCCCTGAATGGAGTGCAGGAGGCTGCACTGGGGTGTGAGGTGGGGGTCAGCGTCCCTAGAGCTGGAAGGAGGAGGCTCTGGAGTGCTCTACAGCACTTTGCACTGCAGCCTCCATGAAGGGCTGAAGTTTCCAAGGAATAGGAACTACCCAAAGTAGTCAAAGGAAGGTAGGAAAAGCTGATAAGGGATGAGGGAGAAACCTTTCCTCTACTTACCATCCCCTGGAGCCCCCCAGCACCATCCAGATGATTTGGCAATGACATGGTACTAAGTAACATTGTGATAACTTTTTCGGTAGCAATATTGAGAAATATTTGAATGGTGTTGTCTGTCTCAGAAATATATCTAACAGAATCAAAGACACAGAGAAATGACAGAGTGGCCTGACACTTGAAGCCACATCAGTACCCTTTTAGAAATAGTGTGTAAATATCTGGACATTTTTCCCCTTGATCGTTAGAGAAAGCATGTTAACAGTGCATTGGCACAGCCAAAATCATGTGTTAAAATTTTTTTCAGAACAATTACTTGGGATCTTTTGGATTCAGAAGTTTTAGTTTCACAAGATAGATTTGATCAGAATGCCAGGCTTACCATGCAGGAAAATTGATCATTTTAATAACTGTTACTGGGCCTCTCAAAATCTACCCTTCACAGAAAGCAATGGCATCTCTAGTGAGAGCAAGCTTCAGCACCTCAATCTCACTGCCAGCCTTATCACCTGTCCTTTCTGATGTATTTTTTTCAGTGGATGTGTGCACTCATGCACGCAGGAGAGGATCACACAAAGTCTTATCTGTGAAATGTAGAGGTGATTAACCCCATAAAGCCAGGAGAGCACCACAGGAAACGTTACCTCCTTGCTGAAAGGTGGTCTTGCTTTTATGCAGACAAATCACGAAGGAAGGAAGATTGTCCCAGTATTTTCAGTTATAGCATTCTTTGTTTTAATGATTGCATGTGAAAGAATAATTATGTTGGCACTATTGAGCACATCATAGGCTAGAAGCTTTTTATTTCCCAGTTATTGTTTGAATTACAAACCCTAAGTGAAATGACGCAAATGCCCTTTTCGTTGTCATATTGTTTGCTTTAGCTTTCATTGGATCCAATCCAACAGTACCTTTACGTAGGCTCCTGTATAATTAAGATAGTGTGCACAGCCTCTGAAAGGAAATCACTAAGAGCCTCTTGTAGAGAATGTACTGATTTCCATGACTGTACCTTTTAAATGGGTAAAGCTTACACTCCATCGATTAACTTCTTGATGGTCCAGGCATTCTTCAAATATTAATCCCATGTTAAGCTTCAAAAGCAGCTTTCAGCTGAAAAAGTTCAAGACACTTTGTAGGCTACAATTAATTTTTCACATACATTAATTTCATATTATTCCTAATTATGAGATATTTTTATCGTTTACTCAGAAACACCTTGGAGTTGTCTAAAGAGTTATAAAAAGTATAACAACACTAAAAAAAAGCTCTTCAAATTCTTTTGGAGTAATTGGCAGGCGCCTTGGTTAAATACATTAAATCAAGAAACCAAAAGAAACAGGTACACCTTCCAGGGAAGAAACTTGGTTATTTAACAACGGAAGGAAGAAGATAAAAGAATCTACAATTTGGCAATTTATTTTCTTGCCTGCAGTTGCAAACACAAAGCATAAACTTTCCCATTGCCTATAAATAACAATATTTCATTACTACAGATTCTCTGAAGCTTCTGTATGTTTTCCCAGGTAGGTGTGGTTCATCCCGATAGCGGGTTATCACTGCTGTGATGTTTCCAGGCTGCTGCACAGTGTTATACCTAGTACTCCCTACCCAAGAGAGCTCACCCAACAGTGCTTCTTAGGTGCTTCAGCATTGAAACAGCTGTCTCCCATGTTACACCTCTTCTAGGTTTGATAGGCCAGTCAAGAAAACACTCTAAAACTAAACCACACCCATAATATTACAGAAGGAAAAGCTCTGCTACTGCTGTGCTCACCTGCCTTTATTTAAGATCAAGCTGAGGGCTCATTTCTCTCATCTTTAATACCTGTTCAAAAATTTAGTAGACTCCAGGGGAGATTAGACGTCTAAAACTGCTTACTTAAATAAAAAAAAAGAACCAAAAAACAACATAAAGTTACTATGTGAATATTTGTAGGTGAACAATGTGCAATAGTAAAATGTGGTTGTTGAATAGGTATTTGGTAAATTCTTAAATATGCAATTTAAGACAAAATAGTAAGTGTATAAAACCAGAAACTGTTTGACCCAACATGCTCCAGCTAGAATTGTATCAAAGTAATTGTAAAACCTGATTAAATAAGGCTTCATTGCTACATGTAACTCCACCTTACTCCCTTGGCAAAGCCGTAAGTCGGTAACACCCTTTTGCCGTTTTTTCACAAAGGACATTAGCAATAATAAAAGCAGAATGGAGGAGTTCGTGTTTATTTGCAACACGCTGATGTTGTTCAGGGAATTGGTGCTCTCTGACAAAAGTGGATGGTTCCAAAAAAACACTTTGAGTCAGCTCCTGTTTTCTGTCTGAGTTCAAAAGCAGCAGAGTCAGTCCAGTGCTGAGGACCTGTGCCAGTCACAATGCCAGGGCCCAAATTGCCTTCCTCTTTCTGTCCTGCCAGGTGAGAGCTGATATACTTCACAAAATGTCCAAGTGCTCTCAGTAGCAAAGTACTGATAAGTATTCCCATTTCCGAAGTCAATTAGAAATGGAAATAAATTGCTATAAATACAGATTAGTATTTTTCACAGCCTCCAAACCACAGCACTTTCAAGTCCTTTGTCCGTTAATGTGTATCCTAATATATCAATTCTTGAAAACCAATGCTTTGATAGCAGTTACACCATGGACATATCCATCAGCTGAGGTTACTGCTTGCTGGAAAATTAAATACTAAGTTTTTGACAGTGTGGGCTTCCTGCTGAGCTCCTATTTACCTCTAAGTAAAGGTTTCAAATGAGGTTTCAAAAACTATGATTAAGACAACTGAAGTAAAGTAGTTAAAAACTCTAAACAAACAGGCTTCATCTGTACCATCAAGGACAATCTGAGCAATATATTTTCAATTGTGTTTCAGCCTCTCACCCACTTTTGGAAAACAGCAAACATTTCTTCCACCCCCATCCTTTGCAGACTTTCCATGCTTCTTCTATTTAAATGAAGAAAGAAGAATGCATGACATTTTTTCAGACCAGTCACAATATCCCAGCCTCAGGAATTTGTCTTCATTTAAAGCCACCCCAGCTGTAGTGCAGTATCCAAGTATTTTTTACCCTTTGCTGACACATACGAAATGCATTAGAGAAGGAGGTGAACAACAGCATGCACTGTGCTGAACATGACAAAAATAAGATTAATTATAGCTAGGTTCTTGACTCTCCTGCTCTTCCTTGACTGCATGAGTTTGTATGTATGGATTTTAAGTAATTCAACATTTTCAAACAGTTAGCTCTGGAGAGAGCATTCTGTACTGGTCTGGGGACTGCAGGGGCTGTCCCTACAAGTTTCCAAAGGACACTACACATACTGGTGCTCCAAAAGTGTTTTGGCAAGGAGTGTTTGTCCTTGGACACAGGTGAGCTTTGCTCTTACAACAAGCAGGGGCAAAACCACATCTGGGCTCTGGGCACACGCCTCAGCATGATAACGTAACTTCAGAAAAAAACCCCAATGAAGTAATTCAGATTAGCTCATGACCTGGAGCTTAAAAAAAACCCCATAGGAATTCTGGGGGAATTGTCTTTCGGAAATGGATATATCTGTTGTTGGGGGACAGTACAAATAACAAAACTCTGTTAGAGATCCAAATAACATGTAAATGGTGAACTGCTGCTGGAACAGTAGAGCTATTCCTGACTATAAGTGACAAGCTGCCGTACCTGAGAGGAATGGCAACACATTAGGGGCAGTTCTAGCAGATGTAAAATTTACCAGATAACTTGATTTCTGCTATTGCTTTTCTCTCAGAAATAAAAAAATTTAAGCAATTAAAAATAAAATGTAAGTCCCTTCTTGCATATGTGCTGAATAAGTGCAGTGGGCAAAATTCCTGTGGATACATTTGTATATATGCTTGCTTCTGCTGAATTTTAAGCTATTCAACAAGGACTACCAAACCTGTCAGCTGTACAGATTCAGAATCTGATTTCCAATGAAGCATTTACCCAAGAGGAAGGAGGAAATTCAGCAGAACTAAGTCTCTTAAAAAATGGTTCTGCATTCATTCCCTAAAAGAGGCACTGGATACAAACATCAATCAGTGCTCCCATCTTGATTTGTACCTGTGACACTGTGGCTAGGACACAGGTGCTGGCACTCACTGCCCCCCATCATCACAAAGCAGTAGCTCTCGTCCCAAGTGTCATCAAACCAGGGTTTTGACCAGAAACACTCAAGGCTTTGAAGAGAGAAAGCAATTGCTTTTAAATACGTGAAAAAGAGAAGAAGGAAGATGTTCAGAATTCAATAATTTGCTTTGTTTCAACACAAGCTAAAATACTGTTGTCAACTAGCACTGTTTGAGAAAAACATTAACTTTCAGTTTTCCCTACTTAGCTGTTTTCATGATTAAGTTATCATTGGTAAAGCTTCAGTAATAAATTGCTGAAGCTGTGAAGTCAGATGCACACTAATTAGCAAAGATGTTTGACTTAGTTCCTTATTCTCATGTTAGTAAAATGTGAAGATACAGCAATAAAAACTATTAATTCAAGATTATTTCCTATTTTAAAAGGTAGTTCTAGCCTTGCAGTTTACAACACTAAGTAGAAATGAACCGATCAAGTATCATCCTGGTAACTCCGTAGAATCAAGGTACGTAATCTATTGGCATAACAGTTTTCATAGGCAGAAGACTCTTTGTGACTCACAGGCTGGCAGCACAGCTGCTTTTTGTCCTGTGCTGTGACCTGCCTGGGATATAAAACGTAGCTGTTGAAGCAGCAGGCTCAGCTGCACTAGATCTGAATGCTCCCACCATGAACTCTAAAGATATCTGATGGTCATGAGGTAGAAAAAGAACACAAAAATCTTTGGCACAGGGCAAGTCAATCAGCCCACATGCCAGAAAGCAGGTTGGACACCACTCTCTACAGTGCGTGAAAGCATATTGTGAACAGAGATGTTCCTGAATCTCCAACTGCTCCTGCAACAACTCTTTGGAAATTAGTTAAAAGAAAGGTTAGTTTGGTACTTGGAGGCCAAAGGCAAGCAGTTGAGATTGCAGGGTCTCCATAAACATCAGCTGGTGGTCACATCCAGGAGTCACTAATTTGCAGCTTTGTTGTGAGCAAACCTCTACAGTTCTATCTGACCCTACAAAAAGAGGCTGAAGAGATGTCCTGCCAAGCAGGGGAGAGTTGCACTCATTTTTTTTCACATTTTATGCAACTCAGCCCAAACCTTTTCCTTTGGTTTGATGATAGGACACCAAAGCTTGTCCCCCTATACTGAAGAACTCTGAAATATTCCCTATTTTATGCATGGGCTTCTGAGTATTTACATCTAGTTCCTGGGTTTATAATGCTGGTGGTTCCTTTATGGGCTTAATATGGAGAATGCACCATCTAATGATCATGAGATCTTGGCATCCTGCCAGGCAGGCAGATAAAAATCTCGTTTTATAACCGGAGGATTGGTGAAATGTCCCAAAAAAGCATCAAGATGGGGTTTTGATTTTTATCTCTCTATCATGCTAATCTCATACCTCTGAAAGTCTCTCCAACACAGACAAAACCCAAAATAGCTCCGGCTAAGTGAAGACGACTGCTAAGCACAAGGACAGCATGCTCTGTGGCTGCCCAAACCAATATCAAAGCACATCAAAACGTGTGGCTAGGAGGAAGGAAGTGGAGGACATTTTTCCAGTATTACTCTGGAATGGGAGTCCTAAAGCTGCCAGTGCTATTAGTGTTCCATCAATCACTAATATCACTGTGGGTTCATTTTGTACAAAAATACCTTAAAGAATAAACCAAGTCTCCTCCCCTTTGATTGTTTACCCAGATGAAATATTACACAATAAGAAATTAAGTATGCTGTGGTAATGATGAGTGACACATACTCAGAAAAAGATGACATGGTATTAAAAGGAAAACTCAAGCTCTTTCTTGCATCTAGAAGGAAAGAGTGGTATAAAAAGATTTTAATTATTAACTTGGGTTAGCTTTCACAGTACCTGAGAAACTGCCATATGGAACGCATTCTGATATAGTTTCTACTTTTAATGGCCTCGAGGCTTCCAAGAAACAAATTCTGCGTTACATAAACTGGCATCAAAGTGGCATTGCTTTCCCTTCCCCTAGAGCTACAAATATATCAGCTATGCAAGAGCCATTAGTGTACAGTTAGTGCGTCCAGTAAAATTTGTAGTGAAACATACAGTGGTCGATTGAAGTAAGAATTTGGATGGAATAAGATTTAAAGCAGTGGGAGACTTGAAAAAGAAATTCTAGCTATGTTACCCTCCCACTTTAATTTCTTCTCAACAAAGTTCCTGCTGTGATTGTGGCTGTGCTTTAGACCAGGGTGTAAAAGATGCAAGGCATGAAGAACTGTACTATTCTGCCCTTTAATTATCCAACTCAGATATCCCTAAAAAGATGACTATAGTAGTAGCCTTAAAAAGATGGCATAGATGCCTCCTTTGTATTTTACATTCATGGAAGAAGAAAAAAATCAGCACCAATGGAAGCTATATAAACTATCTTACAGTCTGTGAGGCAGTATCAATTTTCCATCACATTTTTCAGATGAACATTTTGTTCTGGAGACATAATATTTGGTGCTTGTAGACACTTTTTTTTTCTTCCCCAGAGATGTTATAAATAATGGTACGTATTTACATGAAAGGACTAGGATTAAAATACCAGAAACTGATTTCATGTTTCTGCAAAAAGAAATGTGTACAGGCAAACCAAGGTAGGGTTTGCAGAAATGCTTGTGAAAGCTTGAAGATCAGTGTCCTCTGATTTTGAGAGAGAAAGATTAGAGGAGAAAAGTAGGGAGAGCACAAATGAAATGGTTCTTCAGGCTGCAGTCTGGCTTCAGGACATCTGGTTTCAATTATTCATCCATATTACTTCAGTAAAACAAGCGAGGAGGTATCACAGGCACAGAAAGTGCAGGTATATAGTCACATATGCAGTTTTGATTAATACAAGTACATGGCGAATGCCAGCTGATCCAAACTCCAGCTACTGTGCTCTGAGCTAGTGAACATGCAAAGAGCCATAGGGAACAATGTGGCTCTGTGCCTTTCAGTCAATTACAGTGCTAGCAAGTGCAAGAGCTCAAGTGCAAGAGCTCATTGTTTCTTTATAACCTCCTTTTGCTCACGAAGGGACAGTATTCCTCACTTTTTCTCTGCAAAGCAAGTAAAGGCATTTCAGAAAAGGGCAGCTTGAAACAGTCGTCAGAGAATCTAATGTCATGATGAGATTGACTTTAAGAAAGGCATGTTGTATACCAAATGTATCCTGACTAAGGCCAGCGTTAACCTTAGAATGGTGGACTACAGTGAATTCATTGACAGGCTCAGTATCCCACACTTGTTTCTGAATAACTGCCATCTGAGGAAAAGCTAAGATGCAAAATAGCAACAGTCCTCAAAGGTTCAGGCACACTAACACACAAAGATGCAATTGCAAACAAATCTTGAGCAGAATGGCACCATCCTGGCTTTTCTTTTTGTCCAGAGAGCTCTTGCCTCTTCATAAACCAGGCTGTTCTCAAGACTCTGCCTCCTCCAAGAAGGCATCTGAATCAGATTAATCTAGGGTGGAAGAAGTGGGGGTGGGAAAAAATCCTTTGTCGTTTGAAGTTTGAGTAGGTACTGACATAGTTTCTGCTATTTTATTTCTGTCAGATTTGGCTCTCTGTTGGTTAGGTGGCTTTAACAGCTGCTTATTTGCACACAGTTGTGCAACCTTTTTTACAGTTTAATTTAGACTGAAGATTGCAGCATGTGGTTCCCTTCAGACATAACTAACTTAAAAAAAAACCAAACACCCAAATTTCCTTCTTAAGAATCTCAAGGTCATTTGTTTAAAGTTTAAAAGGATCAGGATCCTGTAACTCCAGGCATTGTTATGAAATGAGTGAAAAATTTCCTCCAAGTTACACTTTGCCAGGTGCACTCTGCAGCTATATCCCACTGCAGAACTACCACTAAACCCAAACTTGCTCTGAGTGCATGATTATAGACAAAACCCTTGCCACAAACATATTGCAATTGCATATAGAACCTTGAAGAAGGAGTGACTGCATGAAAAATAGTAACTGAAGCACAATGGCCTTATAAAAACAAACCATCAAATAGCAGAATACCTTTCATAGTTTCGTAGCCTGGTACTCTCACAGTTTATGGCTGTGTTAAAACTTGAGGAAAATGCAATTTGACTTATCTTAAACATGGTAAAGGGAGAAACACCAGCGAGACGACAGTAATGAAAAGGTTTTCTCTGAAGATCAAAGTGCAAAATTCTTCCCCTGAAGGACTTTACTGTAGTTTCAGAGAACAAAGGCATTCATGATGTATGAGAGCCAGTGACAAACCGTTACTGAGTGCCAGCCGGAGAGAGAAAACAACAGGGACAGAAGTGACACATGCAGGAATGTTAGGACTGACACAAGTTTTTTTGTTGCAACAAAATGCAGTTTCATACTATGTAGCTGATAAAAACAAGATAGGTCCTTCAAGATGTTTTAGTTTGGTAAACAGTTATTTGCTAAGCAAGCTACATTTTTGGGTACTCGTGGCAAGTATGGGCAAACGTTAAGAGGGACGGGGATGCATTAAGTACTGCTCCCTTGCCTGGGAGAATAACCTTAGGTTCAACAGTGAGCGACAGAAAGACCAAGCACTTCTGAGAAGTCTTATAAGCAAAGCATCAAAGAACATTTGCTTCAACTTACTGTTTCCCTTTAATGGCTGCAGGCTGATTATATTATTTCCAATCAGTCTCTCATGCTATTTTTACCCCCATGTATGGACATCTCATCTCTCTTCTCCAGCTCAGGCCTTTGGAGTTCTTCCCAGCATTATGAAAGAGCAGAGAATATTACGCTTCTTACATTTAGCTACTGTAGATTCAAGTAACTTCTGATTCTCAAGAATGGATGCTTTGAACCAAGACCCACAGCAGGCTGCTCAAAATTACTTAGCTTAGATGCAAAACTACCAAGCACTATTACTAATACAAAGGACATATTTCTCCCTATCTTTTCTGACTATCAGATTGTCTGAGGGACAGAAAACATAAGAACTTAACCGTGCAGTTTATTCAGAATATGAAAAATATTTACTTTTTGAAGAGTGAATTTGTGGTCTGGTGACACAAAGAAGGGAAGGGAATTTCAGTTGAGTTGTCCAGTAGCTTCTAATTGAAAGAAGAGATATGTCATATAGACAGCTCCAAATGGCAATGAAGAATTGATGAGAAGGAGTCATAATGACATTTGTAAGCACAAATTTATTGCTCAAAGAAATGTCAAGTTGCAATGTTTGTCTCTACCAAATTCCAAGAATGCTTTTCTGCTGTTTAGTGCATAACTACTTTATCTCTTGCAAGTCACTTCATCTCCATGTCCTATTGCATTACAGCCCTAACTCATCTCACAGTTTGAATGTTATGAGGACAGGCCCAGTTAGATTGTGCTGAGGCCTGTTGGAATGGCTGCTCCATTTGATGGTACAGGTGATGCTCATCTACAGGAATAGAATTTGTAAGCGCATCCTCTGAGCAGTGAAAATCTGCAATGCTTGTGGTTACCGTTCACAACATTCACATGGAAGAATGCCTGAAAGGCTTCTCCAGATTTGAGTACCATTCAAAAACCAAATTATAGATCAAATCTATAGTCCAAATGGGCTTTGGAGTGAAATGTCCATATCATTCCTCAGGAAAGAACAAACTTATGCCTGATACCCCAACAGCAACACGAGACAGAAGAAATGGTCTCTGGCTCTTTTTTGGGCAAACACTGGGATGGACCTCTACTTTCCTATCCTTCATGCCAAATGTGGAATCAGCTTCTGATTGAGCAGCCAGAAACAAGATCTTCATGTGCCCCCTGGAGGAAATGTCTCTTACAGTGAGACCCCAGTGCCAAGCTCTCCTGGTCTCATGCATATCTTGTTGGCTGGTCTTCATACAGAAGTGTGAAGGGGTCCCCCTCAGGAGAAGAACTGCAGAGTTTAAGGTTTCGTGTGCAGAGGAAAGTATGACCTCCAGTTTCTTTTAACTGCAAACAGCCCTGAGTCATTTCTCTCCTTCCAACTGCTGCAGGGGCCCGTTCCACCCCCAGAGTAGTAACGTGGCTGGTAGGGCCTGTCCCGTTGTACCTGAGCAAAGGAGCAGGTCAGCTTCAGGGCAACTCCCAGCCCAGGGCATTAAACACCTCCATGGGGATGAAGCACATCTGGGCTGAGTAAGAGGAGAGAGGAAAAGGTTGCTTGCTCAGCACACACAAACACCTGTTGGTGGAGCAGAGAGTCTACATAAGGTTCAAAAACAGGTACCTCAAGAAGGTACTTTCCCCTGTTTGTCCCTCAAGTCCATGGTAGAGAGAACGTGGAATAGACTTGCAGAGCAGAACTGTCATAAGCAGTAAGCTAGCACACTGGAACTGGTAAGGTGGGAAGACTGATGGAATCAAGCAGCTAGGGATACATACACGGAGGCATGAATGATTGTCAAAAATGACAACTGCAACTTAAGAAACACAAAAGCTCAGTTATAAAGGGAAATAATTGTAACTGGAAAAGAAGAAAATATGATAAAAAACACACCACATCAGAAAGGTTATCAAATATCCATCTCCCATTCCACTAAACATTCTTAAATCATAAAGCTAATCATAATTCTTGGCTTGTTAGTCCTATGAGTTAAAGATTCAGGATTTCCTGGCCCACTTTCTGATGCCAATAATAGGACAAGAACAATACAGCAGAATCACTGGCATCAGGGAACAAACTTAAAGTGCAACTCACAAAATATGAGCAAATAATTGTTCATAGTAGCTGGCAGCCAGCTTGGAATGGGTTTATTATTAGTCTATTAAGTTCTTCTTTTATAGCAGCAATGTTCACTTAAATGTATCTTCTCTTCTCTTTTCATAATGAAAATCTAATTCCCTTCCCTGAAGGTATAAAGTCTTTGGCAGAACAAAAATCTTCTCTTAATATTCAGCATGTTTGAACATCAGCTATTTCCTACTGATACTCTCCATCCATTAGTGGAGCTGAGCTCATACCATTGCTGTCAGGGGTAACTTAGATACCAGAACATCGACTTCCTAAACCCGGCAGGAGAACAGGGGGACACTGAGGCTGCAAGCACAACACTGCATTCTCCAACAAAACTGTCTGTTACTTGGCAACTGGAAAAACAATCTCTCTCAATTAATGCACTTAGTCTAGTTCACATCTGCTGTTAAAACACTAGAGGAAAAATAGTTGAGCCCTTTCAAATTGCCAATAATGATATTACGCAGACAAGAGATTAGATTGTTCATTTGGAAACCAATCTAATTAATTGCCTGCACATTTTATTTATAACCTTTCTAAAATCCTGCATTCTACAGTTTCATTTCCTCTTCCTTCCATAGCATTGGTCAACTGTGGAGCTATTAAAAATGCTTAGAAAATTCTTCTAATTAATTCAAGGCAGAGTTCATGTTAGAGATTCTATTAAAATGTATTTGCTTATGTGTTCAATAAAAGTCGTGTGCAGTGGTAGGTTTAGAAACACTACCTGACAGTCTTATGTTCAAAGCTCATTCTGGTCAGAGCATTGTGTTTCATTTTCGGTGTCGCTATTTTTTTTAACAGATAGAGAGTTATTATTCTACATATCTGTTCCTTGTGCTTTTCCCCCTCTGAGACTTGTGAAATGCTAACACTTGCTGTCAGACACCTGCCTTAGTTTTCACAGGCAGCTCTCTACATTTGCACTGTTTAAGTTTTAAATCCCATAGGCAGTGGGAGTTTTGCCTTTTAGAAGTTCAAAAGTTGGCAAATGTCCCTAATGAGCTTGCGAACAGTTTTCCAACTAAAAGGAATTGTCAGAAATTTCTAGCAATGAGAGAGACTCACACCTAATGGTTCATCTGTACTCTGCCTGCTACGTGCACTAATTCAATTTTTAAACTCTTAGTGCACAAAGTGGTCACTATTAGTTTGAGACAAAATAGATACGAGTCACACAAAGGCCATTATTTACCTAGGAAACAATATTAAGTAAATAGTTTTAAGCAAAAAAGAATCATACCTTGGGCACAGGAACTGTGAATTTCCACTAGGAAAAAACCCATCACCAAGAGTCCATTCCAGGCTCCTCACAGAGCAGTACAGACACTATTACCGAGCTGGCCTATCCGTGAACTTCTTGATATTTTCAGCATGCCATCAAGTAAAAAGAGTGATTTGTACCTTAAAAATAACTATTTCTTCCCTCATTGCCTCTTTTTGGAGACAGAGCTAGAGAAAACATTGATTACAGATGCATAGCTTTTTCCAGGACATCATTTAGTCAGGCTTCTTTCTTTTCCTATTGATCAACGTTCCATACTTACATTTTATTGAATGACAAACAATAGCACAGGAGAAATTAAACACTGAAATCTGCAGATACTCTGCAACAACATTTGTTTAACAGCTGCCAAACTCTGGAAGTAACAGCAAAAGTATTATGTAAGAAGATCCTGTAACCCAAACAGATAATACTCTGGTTAACATCAGTCAGGCTTTACTTGCTTAAAACATCAGTTGTTACAGGAAAACAACATTCAGTTGAGGATCCACAGTGCAGAACTATTTGTTCATTTCAGAAATGTAGCAACCTAGAAATGTTCAATATGTCAAATTCAGGCAAAAATATAATTGTCATTTCTTTAAAAAGAAACAAATATATATTACAATAGATTACTCAGTTTTATTTCATCCTTGAAAAAAATTACTGGAGTGATACATTGTACTGTAGGATGTTCCAGCCTTTAAGGTCAAAATCAAATTCATAAAAACAAATCTGAAGCCATCACAGTCTGTAAATGCAGACCTGGAAAGAGCTGACAAAATAAAGAACTATTTTGGCCTATATTTCTTAGCAGAATGTACCAGATTTCATGACACTAGTATCATGTTTATGATACTAGATGGGAAACAAGCTGGTTTTATCTGCATAAGTAAATTGTTTTTATGAGCATTAACCCAGAAGAAAGTTGACAGTTTGCCAGACAGGTATGTTTTTCCAGTGTTACCAGTCTCAACTAAAATTTGAAGCTGGCCAATAGATTAACATAGCTTTAAGAAGTGGCCTCATAAATTGTATATTTGTTTGACTGTTACCCAGAGATACTTTAAAAGTAACAGTAAATAATCATCATTTCAAAAGAGGCCATACGACCTTTATCAAATTACTAATGCTATTTATTCATTCCAGATTATATTTCAGATAATTATTCAAACGACAAATAATAATTCAATGAAGTCAGTGCAACATTAAAAATCTGGTTATTAAGTTCTGCTCAAGTTGCTTCAGAGGACTTGCAGAGAAAGTCTTGAGGAAAATAAGTGAGGTAGCAGTACAATTGTTAAAAGTATGTAATTTTCTGAATAAAACAGTGTAAAGTGTATTTGCAATAGTTAAAAGTTCTTATAGGAAAGTTAAGGGCAGCTCCCTCATCTAGTTTTACAGAGCTTCACTTAACTACAACCAACTGAAAAGTTTGAATTCAAGAGTCTTGATCATAAAGGTGCAATCCATGAAGAAAATACGTACTGAAGATCTCTACTGCTTAAATGGAGCACAAAATAATATCAGTGAGGAAAACAAAGAGCTCGTTCAGTTAAACCATCAGCTTTGCAGGAGTCTGGTGTAAATCTGAAGTCCAGTACACAAGCATATAGAAATAACATCTTCCTGCCTCATCCATCAATTGATTTTACTAGGATTAAACACATCAGTTGTACACTGTTCTAGGGTGGCTGTTGTACAGCAACAATTTCCTCTCCAATTTTTCTTCCCAGCAGAAACATAGCTAAGGAGATCTGTTTATTCGAAAACTCCATGACTGTCAATATTTGTCTCACTTTGGCTCCTTGAAACTTTTTGGCCATGCAGAAAAGACAACTGGCTCTTCCCAGTGCACATATTGGGCTACAACTGCATCGCACCGTCTGTGGGCAGGCACTGCTGTGCACTATGTAGCCAGACATTGGGCCAAAGGAAAACACATCCTGAGCCAGACTTTTCTTGTACTGGATCACTAGCACAAGTAAGGGAAATGAGGGGATTCATTTGACTCAGGAGAGAGTTGGATGGGACAGAGAGGGAGAAAGGAGGTCATTCAGCATTTTCTCCTACTGATATATTTGAGCACTCCTGGAGACACACCAGTACTTTACTTTAGGCAATATTTTTTTACTTTATTTTAATAAAACCAAATTTCCTTTAACTACAGACCTCAGAATGAGGACAGGAGATATGGAGCCAACCAATCACAGAAGGTGAGGCCAGAGATAAAGTTCATAAAATACATACAGTGCTAACTGCCAATATTGAGTCTGAGCATGTAAGGAAAGTAAAACAAAAAACCCTCTAAATAGAAGGATAGGGAATGTGAATTTCTTAGTGACCTTAAAGGTCCCTTAGGTTGTCTGTGCATTGTAAGACAGGAAATAAGGTTAGGGCTGGGACTGCTGATTTCCCATTTGCTTTCAAGCTTGAAGAATATGGCAATAATTCTGATGATCAAAACACCAAAGCATCAAGGATAAACAAGAGCAGACACTAGAGGGAAGAAAGGTAAAATTACTAACAAAAATAATTCCCCCCCTTTTTAAAAAATCTGTTAATAAAGGCGGTTTTATTAATGCATCCTCTTCCTCTGTCAGATTAGATATTTTTGTTCTTTCACTTCTGTTATTGCCTCGGTAATGTTTAATTAACTGTGCTGCACCATCTCTAAGCTTCTATTATGTTCACCTTTTAAATGTTTTTCTTTCTATAGTGCTGGTAGGGTCACCTGGAGGATCTCTGTCTATCCAGAATCCTAGCAGTACAGGACCTGATTTCATGCAACCACCTAGGGAGATTTCACGAGTTTTATGGGAAGCCAAATGTCTTTTTGCATTGTATTTGCCTGTTGGATACAATTTTGAAATCTTCTAATTATTGCCTTGACAGAATCCCATCCACTGACTTTCATTAGTTGTAAGAACTTTCCCTCCTCTGTGCAACAGGACATGCATCTAAACCTGTCCTGAAAGGACAGCATGTTATTGCAGGGTTATAACTGGCTCAAGTCTTGCAAATCTTCACAGAGGAAAATGAAACACTGGAGCCTTACCCTGTCCAGTCAAATAGATTTCAAAGGTAAAACAGTAGAGTTTTAACAGAACCTGAGAAAGTCAGTCATCTCCCAGCACTTCCCTTTTTAATACCTTGCTGCTTCCTGTACTACTTCTGTCACTCTGTCACCCACATTTTCTCCCTCTGTTCAACCTCCCATCACCACAAACCCTGCATTAATATCCAACCCCGCCTGCTCCTGCTCTCCTGTGATGCCATTTTGCCCAGATGTTCCCATAGATCTGTATTGGTCTCCAGTCAATAATATCACCTTCCTTTACCTTTAAACTCATTAAATAAACTTGCTTCAATAGCTACTCGCTCCTGAAGGGAGTTTCTCTTTTTCACATGCTCTAAACCTTCTTCCAATCCAGCTTTCGTCTTGTATCCTCTAAACAAACTTCTATTTGTTTTAGTGAAAGCATGAAATTCAGATTACACCCTGATCCTTCTTTACCCATCAGCTTTTATCTCTAGCAGCTCTGATTGGTACCAGGAATATTTTCCCTCACCATCTGCCTCTCTACTAGTTTTCCTTTCACTAAAGCCTTCTTCACTTTCACATGCTGAGGGTGGTAATCATGCCTGTACTCGTTCCCTAAAGACCTGTTTCCTCCTTCCCAGATTTTCTTCCAATCCACTGGTAATTCTGTGCTGATGTTTCAGTTACTTATTCAGAGAAACAAAAGCGCAATTTGAAATTAATTTGGCTACTTCTGTTAAGGATAACAAAATGCGCTTCTATAAATACATTAATAACAAAAGGAGGGGCAAGGAAAACCTCCATTCTTTGTTACATCTGGGGGGGAACGTAGTTACCAGGGATGAGGAGAAGGCTGAGGTACTCAACACCTACTTTGCCTCAGTCTTCACCAGTAGGAGAGGTGCTCCTCAGGATAACTGGCCTCTGAAACTCACAGATAGAGACAGGAAACCAAATGGCTCTCCTGTGTTCCAGGAGGAAATAGTCTATGAATTACTGTGCCACCTGGATCCACACAAATCAATGGGACCTGATGGATTCCATCCTAGGGTGATGAGGGAGTTGGCGAAAGAGCTTGCCGAGCCACTCTCCATCATCTACCAACAGTCCTGGCTCTCTGGGGAGGTTCCAGATGATTGGAAGTTGGCAAGTGTCATGCCAATCCACAAAAAGGGCTGCAAGGAGGACCTGGGAAAATATAGGCCTGTCAGCCTGACCTCAGTGCCTGGCAAGATTATGGAACAGATCATCCTGAGTGCAATCACACAGCACCTTCAGGATGGACATGGGATCTGACCAGCCAGCACGGCTTTATGAGCGGCAGGTCCTGTCTAACCAACCTGGTTTCCTTTTATGATCAGGTAACCCGCCTCGTGGATGAAGGGAAGCCTGTGGATGTAGTCTATCTGGACTTGAGCAAAGTCTTTGACACTGTCTCCCACGGCATACTCCTGGATAAACTGGTAGCCCATGGCTTGGACAGGTGCACTCTCAGCTGGGTTAAGAACTGGCTGGATGGCCACTCCCAGAGAGTGCTGGTGAATGGGGCTGCGTCCAGCTGGCGGCCGGTCACCAGTGGTGTCCCTCAGGGATCAGTGTTGGGTCCGGTTCTGTTTAACATCTTCATCGATGATTTAGATGAGGGGATTGAGTCTATCATAAATAAATTTGCAGATGACACCAAGTTGGGAGGGAGTGTCGACCTACCGGAAGGCAGGAGGGCTCTGCAGAGGGACCTGAATAGGCTGGAGAGATGGGCTGAGTCCAACGGGATGAAGTTCAACAAGGCCAAGCGCCGGGTCCTGCACTTTGGCCACAACAACCCCATGCAGCGCTACAGGCTGGGGACAGAGTGGCTGGAGAGCAGTCAGGTGGAAAGGGACCTGGGGGTACTGATTGATGGGAGGCTAAACATGAGCCAGCAGTGTGCCCAGGTGGCCAAGAAGGCCAATGGCATCCTGGCCTGTATCAGGAATAGTGTGGCCAGCAGGACAAGGGAAGTGATCCTTCCCCTGTACTCGGCATTGGTGAGGCCACACCTTTAGTATTGTGTTCAGTTCTGGGCCTCTCAGTTCAAGAAAGATATTGAGGTGCTGGAGCGGGTCCAGAGAAGAGCAACAAAACTGGTGAAGGGACTTGAGCACAAGTCCTGTGAAGAGAGGCTGAGGGAGCTGGGGTTGTTTAGCCTGGAGAAGAGGAGGCTCAGGGGTGACCTCATCGCTCTCTACAACTATCTGAAAGGAGATTGTAGACAGGTGGAGGTCGGACTTTTCTCCCAGGCAACCAGCAACAGAACAAGAGGGCATGAGCTTAGACTCTGCCAGGGAAGGTTTAGGCTGGATATCAGAAAAAAGTTCTTCACAGAACGAGTAATCAGACATTGGAATGGCCTGCCCAGAGAGGTGGTGAATTCACCATCCCTAGAGGTTTTTAAAATAAGACTGGATGTGGCACTTAGTGCCATGATCTAGTAATCATGATAGTGTTGGATTAAGGGTTGGACTTGATGATCTTGGAGGTCTCTTCCAACCCAGATAATTCTATGATTCTATGATTATTCAGACCCTTCTCCTTCTGTACAAACTGCAGGCTCTTCTTTGCTTTGATATCCCACAGAATAGCTGGATATCAGTTCAAGGTGAGTCTGGCAAACCCTCATTAGGAGTCTTGATACTACCCCTTGCTTTATAGCAACAAATTGCAGAAGCAGTGTCTCTGCTGGGTATGCAATGCAGATTTCTTTTGAATGTCCTTTAAACCTTCACATCTGAGCTACATCTTATTGAATGTATTTACAAACTATATCTCTCCTATCACATCTTTTGTTCACTTTTAGATTCATCTCCAACTGACCTACCTTTTCTCGTTCCCTTCTACAGTCAGCTCCATCCTTCACTCAGCTCATGAGCCCTCCAAAGTTTGTTTTCCCTGTGCTTGAGAGGCAGTATCTACATGCACCTGCTAAGCTGTCTGGTAGCTGTCCTTCCAATTCCTCTCTGCAACATAGAACCTTGAAGACAGGCCACTGGCATGATGAAACTGCTGACAATCATTCTGATCGGTATTTACTTTGCTTCCTCACAAACCGTTTTCTGTGGTACTCATATTCTAGGTTTAAGGCACACGGCAAAGAGCAGGGAGAGCTTTCAAGTGGAGACTTCTCAGGCCCTCCAGTAAAAATATTTCTATTTCCTTCTCAAATATTTCAACAAAAAAAAAATTACTCATCCTCTCAACCCTTTTTACCATTCCCTATTTGTACAAACAAACAAAACCTGTAATACTATTCTGGCATCTCCTCAGCTTTAGAGAAAAGAAAGAACAAATACAGTCCAGGCTCTTTCTGTAGCTCTGGAATGATTCTTGACTCTCAGAGAGCATTATCACCTTTGAAAAGGATACTGTGTACTTGATGGTATTTTCAGACTTCTGGTTCACTCCAAGAATCACACCGCTCTGCCTGCTTACAGCGACTGAGGACCAGCTGCAGAGAGGCCACGGCACAGTGGCCAGCACAGGGTCCAGTGCCGCATCGCGGACAGGCAGCTCTGTTTGGAAGAGAGGTCTCTCTCCACTTACCTCGAGTTTTCCTCCTTTGTGATTCACAGTTTACACACAGCTGCAAAAGACATTAGTGGGAGCGATCCAGATGAAGAACTTTTCTTTGTTTTTGTGACACTGGAGTTTCCAGTTAAGTTTATTTAAGGTAAGAAAGTAGCCACTGATGAAGGCAGCTTCCCAGTCGCTGCCATGTCATTGCTACAGATGCAGTGAAAAGCCAACACTAGCAGTCACTGTGTTAGAAAAGGTAATTGGAATTTCTGATGCATACTGTGTGCCAGATAATGCTTTTGCACGCTGACATCCCCAGACAGGAGGGCAATTTTACATTGACTTGGATATTTGTGCTGAACAGCCCCTCATGATCCATGGAACAGCTAGTACAGACTGACTTACAGCTGCATTTCATGAAGGTCTTGGTTTCTGATGCACATTGTGCTACCCTGTCCGCACCTGGAAGCAGAAGAGAAAACCTGCTCCCTGCCCAAACAGAGGTCTGGTTACTTTACTCCAGAGCAATAAACCAACACATATGCAGTGCAAATAATTCAAAGGGGCTTGGATACATGCATGAGAAAGGGAACCCGTGAAGGTAATTAAACACATTCACCCCGTTAGAGTCCCCTGCCTGATGTTACAGCTGAGAGAGCAGTTTCACAGATAGTCTAATAGGAACAACTCAGTCCAAGACCTGGTTACAAATGTAAACGTTTTAACTTAGACTAACATCTCTATGAAACCACATTTCCTTTCCGAGGAGTGAAAACCTTCCTAAGCTGATTATGACCAAAGAAGCAATAGTTCTGCAAAAGGATAGCTATAAGTATAGTATGTACAGCTGTTTGTAACAAATTCTCCAATTTAAGTAAATTTACTTAATATATTTTGGATGCTGTTATTCTATACCTCAAACAAATATTGCACAGTCTTATACGTTCCCAGTTCCGCTAGAATAAATAATTTCAACAAACCACATTCAGACTCAACTTAAGAAACTAGAAATCCCATCTATTTACATAGGATGAATTTTTCCCCATTTTCTAACTCACCACATTTGCACATGGCAATCCCATACAAGATTACCCATGTTGCCAATGGAAATTCACCTCCACACACTGTGCAGTATTCCCATCCCTGCCAAGTATTTCCAGCAGTATGTCAATCTGACTTGAGTTACTGAAGTGTTTGCTTTTCATTTGCTTCTTCTTTTCCCCTACATCTTAAGATACAAAAGTGAAGTGCTTATAAGTTCTTAAATAAATATCAACTCCCATGTTATTATAGGCCATTCCCCACTTCAGGCAACCTCCAGTGTTCCCAAGAGAGCAGTCATTTATTCATCTCTCACTGTATGCTTAAGACTGGAGTAAGGTTTTGTACCTTTGTCTTCTATTTCAAAACTATGAAGGTAAGGAACAACTGCCAAAACTAAAGTTTAAAATAAAAGCAAGGAGGGTTGTAGACACCACAAAGTAATTTCTTTTTTGGAGAAGAGATTCTGCTTATACTGTGAAGCTGAGGCCTGATTATTTCCTGTGAGATGTCCACCACTTCCCTGGGCAATTCGTTCCACAATCTGGCTATTCTCATGACGGTTTCCAGTTTCCTGTGAAGCGTCTTGCACCCATGCCCTCTTTTCCAGTCACTGTGCATCCTACACATACAAGACATCCATGTCAAGCATGTCCTTGTCTTCTCTGTGACTACTTTTGAAGTGTTGGGAGGCTACAATTAGAGCCTACTGAGCCCTTCGTTCTCCAGGCTGAACAAACCCAGTTTCTTTGACCTTTCTTCATACGTCAAGTCTTCCAGCCTCTGACCATCCTGATGGCTGTCCACTGGACTCTCTCCAATTTTTCAGTGTCCAGGGGACAAGAATGGAACAAAAGTGCCAAGTAGAGTGGAATAATCCCCCCCCCCCCCCCCCCCCCTTGACCTCCTGGGTGCAGAGAGGCAGAAAATACACCAATGTACCAAGTAGGGTCTCTCAAAGGAAGAAGATTTTATTACAACTTCCTCTAAGTTGTTAGATTTTGAGGGGGTTTGTTTGATTGGATTTTTTAAACCACAAATAGGCAGACTGACCCTCAGGGCAAACATCAGGTCAAGCAGAAGCAAAAGAGCATAAGGATGCAGGCTGGTTCTCAGGAAATCTCTTTGGCCCTGACAGATGCTGGGATGGAATAAGAAGTAGGGGCCACTGCACATCCTACGCCACACACTTTTTCTCAAGCCTGCAGTACTGGTCACAGGTGTGGATAGAACCCCAGCACTTTGCTGTCATTCAGAACACAAATTCTTGGGTTCACACGCTACCGTCCTGAAGGTTTTCAGAGCTGAAATCATGGTAAAGATTAAACACTGCAGAATGCAGGACTTTCCACTTATTTTCCCAAAGGAGGCTAAATGTTTTGGTGCCACTGTTATAGCATGACCAGGTGCCTGATAGGCTGGGGCTTGAGGAGCCAGCTTTGCTCTCAGAAGGTATCTCAAGGTCGCATTACCCTTCAGTGAGAGCTAGTAGTGCTAGCACAGCAGTGGCCCTGCTATTTCAGGCTCCTCTCCCAGAAACACATGCAGCACCTCCTCTTGCAACAGCTCACGCAGTTTCTAACTCAACATTTCTATACAACTTGATTAGTTATTACTCCTACATGCCTGAAAATTTCAGTAGCAACGCAGAATGAATGCAAAACAGCAATTAGTGTTACAACACATTTGAAAAAAATTACCTCCTCTTTTAAGTGGAATGGACACCCGTGTTCTTACGGTACTGCCGCAGACCCATGCTGATGAGGGGGGTCTCAGGGGAAGAGAGCACCTATTCTGACAGTCCTTTCCCATCTGCCTGCACTGGCAGGGAAGGGTAACCTGAAGGTTTCAGTGTTGCTTGGTTACTTTCATTGAAAGGAGCTGGGTCTTACTCAATACCCATTGAGAACATTCCTCAGATTCTTCTGTGCTTTGTAAATGGGGGTTGGAAGTCACTGCTGAAAGCACAGGAAGTTAAAAACCATCTTTTTCAGCCTCCTGTCACCTCAGGGTACTTCTGTAATGAACTGACCAAGGCCTGAAGAATGGAGCACCTTTTATAGCCCCATCACAAAACAATTTACAAAATAATGAATTACTGCCCTTACCATGTCCTAAACTGGCACTGCTGAGTCTGTAAGTAGCCAAGCCTATTCACAGGAGCACAAGTTGTGTCTTGTGGTAGCAAAAGTCCATCTGTCACAAGGGCCAAGTTCTCCTCTGGTGTCAACTGAAAGCATGAGTTTTAAAAAGCAGCATGGTGCATCTTATCCACTGAAATTAAACAAAGGTTTTCCACTGACTTTAAAGGGAAATGGATTAAGAAATACATTTTAAACGTTCACTTCTCTACTTAGAACATTAGTTAAAGCTCCCAAGGGAATTTAAAATTGAAATCTGGGGAGCCAGGACGCATCTTTGTTATTCAGTGTGCAAACCCAGATGGTTAAAGTATTTCATAGTAATTGTGATCCACATTAAAGGTATTTTAAAATATTTACCCTATATTAAATATTTAACTGTACTAGAATTAAAAAATAGTTAGTGTTTACTAGCAAATTCTGGAAGAGAAGAAAACCTGTTTAGGACCAATACTATAGTCTGTGGGGAAACACGCTGGTCACAGACCATGATTCAATCCTCACTCCAAGTGTTACAGGTTGAGGTCAAACAGCACCTCAATAACATCCAAAGTCACAAGAAAAAAACAGCCTTCACTGCTCACTGAAAGCCAGCTCCTGTCCGTACCACTTCAGACTTCACTTTTACATTACAGAAGTCCCTAACAGAGGTGCTAAACATGAAAAGCCAACTATGAAAGAACAGGGAACAAATCTTTGCATCAGATGAAGGGACATAGGGCATGTCTGAACTCCATGAAAAGACAGCATTAAATCAGGCCAGGAAGCAGAAAGCAGAATTCCTCCTGTCAAATCAAACACCATCTTCCCAGAGCTTTCCAAGCTGAGGCAGCTATTTTGCTTTATGGTCTGCAACATATACTTTTTTCCTCTCCATTTTTGCCTCCATCTGCATATTTTTATAGGCTTTCTGTCTTTACTTATTTAAATACCGGCTTTAATTATTCATTGAATATTTGCTTCTAATTTCCCTGTAGCTACTTAGAAAACTGAATCTAAAAAGGAAAAAAAATACAGAAAACTTTATTTTTGTATTCGTTTAAATATATTAAATTCAAAATTAGAGAAGAAAAAATTTGAGGTTCTTTCCAAGCAAGTTTTTAACCAGAAAGTTACAAGAAGTTATGAGAGGACTGCTAAAGGTCATCATGCTATAACCAAATTCCAGCCTGTTAAATTACTGCTATATTATGCTTCCAAGAAAATCTGTATTCAACATCTGTTTTCTTTACTCGAGATCACTGGGAACAGACAGGCCGAGTCATAGCCTCATTCTGCACTTACCTCAGGTTTTGAAAGGACAAATCTGTCCCTCCCTAGACACAGGACTAGGTTCAAACCTGGCCTTGTTCACTTGTTCACAACTGTGATGTTTTCAAGTTGCTTTGGAGTCAGATATTACCCAAAAATCAGTATTAACGAGGAAAACAGGAAGGTGACCTGAAGCAGAGCCAGCTCTGCTTCTCGTCACTTGCACTTGCTGCTGTTCAGGCTAATTTTTTATCAAGTCAAAGCAGATTTCTTTCTATGACATAGCTGGCAAAAAACTTCCCCCCAAATTTGGTGGCAAATAGTCAAATTAGGAATCAGTGTGGATCCAAACATCCTGCTACCTCTGAAGAAACCAGCACTCTAAAAATTAAAAAATCCCGAACAAATGCACGTTGCAAACGTTTCTGCAATTAAAATTATAGAAAGCAACTGTTACTGTCTAGCATGTGCTAAAATAAGTGTTCTCCAACGCCATCGACTTTGTTTTGAGAAATCAACATGCAATATGGAGACATCTGGATATTTCAAGGCCGGTATGGTTGTGGATATGAATACCACAGCAAAACAGTGCCCGCTCTTCAGAAGGACAGGCCTCTCTGGACACAACCCGAAACAATTGGACCAGAAGCACTGCACATTTCTTCCACCACTGCTGTCACTTCCCCCTTCCTTCCGTCCCTCCCCACTTCCTTTTGTCCCTCCTCTCCCATCACTTCATTTCTTCTTCCTAACCCTGACACAAATGGAGGAAAAGACAAAGAGGAAAATGTTTTCTTCTGACTGTGGTGAAAATTTTTGAATGGTTCATCTTCCATCAAGGTTGTCACTACCCTAATATTTGCTGCCACAAGCAGAGACAAGTGTTTTCACAACCAAGAATCCCAGGACTTACAAAAAAAACTGAGAATGAATGTGCCTGGAACAAAGTGCTTGCAAATTTGAGGCAACTACTTATCCATGGTTTTACTGTACCTCCAGGTACTTTTCCATCTCAGACTCAAGAAAGTGGCACTCATCATAGAAACCTGGCCAAAGGGCTGTGGAGACTTTTACTCAAATATATTCACGATCTGGTTTTAAATCCTGATGAAATTACACAATGCAATGAAGAAAAACAAAAAGTAGCATCCAAATAGATTATCACAATCATCCAAACTGCAACACTGCTTTTTACTTAGTTTCTAAAGGACCGCATTGATTGTTTCCCTTATTCTTTCTACATGAACATCATGTTGCTACAACGCAGACAATTTTGAAAGGAAAGTTAAAAGGAAAGTTAAACCTGGGGCTAGTATAGGGAGAAGTTCATCTTACTGTAAGATCTTTTATAATTGCTTGTTTTGCCATTGGACATTCATGAACTTGAAAAAATAATTCTGTACCTCGGTTCACCCACATTTACTTATCCCTCAGACAGTTGTAAAGTTTATATCAAAGAAAACCTTTTTGCAAATCTTGAGCTGTGCAGTTGGACTACTGACATTTTGAACCCACATCACTGATTCTGCAGTGTTTTAAGAAAAAAGTGATTCTGAGGTAACAGACTAGAGGGGGAACAGGTATACTAAAAAAAAAGTTGGTAAGGCTTTATTTGATAGACGAGGAAACAGATACAAAGCAGAACTCAGGAAAGTGCAGGGAGGTGAAAGAAAGAAGAAATATTTATGAAATGGTGCTTTAAAGACCAGTGAGTTAAAGGGTTACCCACAACTGCACATACAATGATATACACAACAAGGAACACATATTGCACATTCAACTAGGATCATAGAATGGGTCAGGTTGGAAGGGACCTTAAAGATCATCCAGTACCAACCCCATTGCTGTGGGCAGGAACACCTTCCACTGGATCAGATTGCACAAATTCTCATCCACCTTGGTCTTGAACACCTCCAGCCAGGGATAGGGCATCCAGGACTTCTCTGGGCAACCTGTTCTAGTGCCTCACTGCTCTCGCTGTGAAGAATTTCTTCCTAATATCTAATCAAATCTCTCCCCTTTCAGCTTAAAACCATTACCTCTCGTCCTATCACTACACTCTCTGATAAAAAGCCTCTCCCCATCTTTCCTGTAGCCCCCTTAAAAACTGGAATGCTACTATAAGGTCTCACCTGAGCCTTCTTTTCTCTAGGCTAAACAAGCCCAACTCTCTCAGCCTGTCTTCGTATGGGAGGTGCTCCAGCCCTCTGATCATCTTTGTGGCCCTCTTCTGCACTCACTTTAAGAGAACATGTCCATCTCATGCTAAGTATTCTAGAACTGAAAGCAGTACTAGTTTTATTAATAAGTAGTTGCTGAAGTAGAGATGGTTCTACACGAAGCTGGCTGTGGTTTCCACACTGCACATGTTGAATAGATGTAAAGCAGCCTTCCCACAGGCCTGAAACTTCCTCTTAAATTTACATTAGTTTGTATGATAACTTGTTTTGTTTCTTGCTACAATGGAAAAAGTTAAGCCTCCTGCTCCTCCTAAATAAACCTAACAATTTCAATAAGCCAAACACACAAAAAAAACCCCAAACCACAATATCATTTCACTAGTACTTCTAGACAAAAAAAGTGAGATGTGACATTATAAGGCTTTAAATACGTATGCCACTGTAGTTTCCCTCCTATAGCTGGTTATCCAAATTATGAGGTTATTTACCATAACACTTCTCAAACACAGCATAAAGGCAAACTAAAGACATTAGCTCTAGATTTTTATTTTAAAAGGTGCAGACAAGAGAGTGGCACAGCAGTATAGAGAAACAAGGACTCTGAGAAGCAGATGAGCATGAGGCCCCCAGAGATAGGACTGCCACATCTCACATTTGCTGGAAGGCCCCTTATTCAAATCCCAGGTCAACAATAGGAGTTATTGACATTGCACTGACCATATAGCTCCTTCTGAAAGGAGTATTGACGTTTTAGGCGGATTGCTAACAGACAAGCCTTTGTAGTATCAATGGAGAAAGCAAAGCTTGGATGAGCAGGAAGCTTGCCTTTAGTCCTTGTGACAGAGCAAAGGCAGGTTGGGAAGGCAGGATACAGAAAGCACAGTGTCAGACCCGCTCCCGAAAGCTAACTGTAATGCCACTGAAAGGACCTCACTTCTTTTGTATTATAGTTATAATTCATTAACTTGAAGATAAACCCATCTGAAGCCTTGTTATTTTCACACAAATTAAACAATTACAAGGAATAGCCCTTTCCTTTATCCCTCAAGGAAGTTTCTACCTTAGTTAGCAACATCACTTGTTCCTATGGTAACAGACGAGATGTAAACACAGGATTATAATCATCAACAAAGGATCAAGAAGAGGAAGAAATAGGGCTTGGAGACAGAAATGCCTGGAAGAGGTACAAAAATTGTAGAAAGATAAAAATTTTCTTAAAACACATTTATTCTTGCTCCCAACAGAACTGTGAATATTATATCTTTTTGGTAAAACTTTGATTTTAAAGAAGACCACCATGCATTATTTTTTGCCTCTGGCACAATGGAATCAATCAAATAGCTGGGATTGCTGACACCTGGGACAGGGCATGACACTGTACCTTCCTTGGGGTGCTTTACAGTTCACAAAACTAAATTTATGCTAGAAGGCATATTCTTTTATTCAACAAATGTTGCTGTAGAGATGGGATTTCAGGCCCATATGTACAAGTAAATTTTAAATTCTTACATACACTTATGTACGCTAAATGGAGATGAACAGGCAATTCTAGTACTGTGAAACCAAACCTAATGTTTAAGGTAAAGCACAGAACACACCTTTTAAAATCTGCTTTACTGTGAGCCAAGTCACCATTCCCTTTCACCCATGAAGCCACTTGCATCACTCCCAATAGTGATCAAGCCCTACTAAAAAAACATCAGCAAACCTTCTGCTGCTTGTCCCAGTGTAAACAACTGCACAAAGCACCACATAGCGCTGAACTAAGCCCTGTATAAAAAGCAGGTATTTCCTCTCCTGCTTTTCCCTTCCATTTTCACAGGCAGGATCAGCCAACCCTTTTTGGCAGGGGAGCCAAGGGAGCAGCTGCCCGAGAGCCCGTCTCAGTCGCAGTCTAGCCAGGGAACACACCCACAGCCATTTCAGGAGAGTTGACCCCAACCCCAGCAGTGGAATATGTATGGCACCTGAGCCGAACATACAAGGCCAGGGCCCGATTGCTACTCAGGCAAATTCATTTTGAGCCCATTTGGGTGTGTCTGCATCAGCTGCAATTACTCCTTTGGATTGCCCTACAGCAGCCATTTCCCAGGAACATCTGTCTCTTTGAGTCCCAGCCAAAGGAAGAAAGGTTGCTTTGTTTCTTTTTTTTTAATCACCACCTTCACTTAGCCCAGACACAAGCTTCTACATGAGACAGAGAAAGTAAAACAGAGAAAGCCCAGACTACACTGAGACTAGCAACAAGTCTGAGGCATGACCCGATTAGAAAAGGATCTGAGAAGAGGCAGGTATGTGGGAAGTTTTCAGCGAATGAGAGACAAATCAGGCCATAAAGAATTCTTTGAGCCCTCATAGCTAACCCAGGGCATGCTAAGAGAGTTAAGATAATTCATTCTAAGCCATAAGCAATGAGGTCAGGAAGACCCTTCGTTTTAGAGATGGGAGGGAGTAGATGCACAGCCAACTGAAGAGCAGTGCCAGAACATTTGCCACTGAGCAGAGGTCTGATCAGTTCACCGGACAATCTATCAGGATGCCGATAACAATGATAGCAATGAAATAATTGGGTAATATTGCCTTGCGTTAGATGTGAAAGAAAATAACATTATGCATCTTATGAAACTTAAAGGTACTGTTTACTATTACTTTCCCAGTACAGGGAATGATTGAAGGGAGCACATAGTGCAGACAGGCCTAACGGCAGGAAGTTCTCTACATCCTTCAGCACCTTTTTCCAAGAGAGACACTGTGCCTCATCATTCACTGGTAATATCCCAGACCCTGGAGCATCTTCTTGCTTTTAAAAAGCCCCAGGGAAAGTTCTCATTTTTCTGCCCAGGAACAAAAGTTGCTTTTTAGAAGTCAGGTGCAAAAGCCCTGCACTATCTCACCTGCAAGTCACCTCCCTGTGCTGGCAGGGCTGCACACAGGGAGGTGATGCAGTGACAGCAAATAGAGGCAGACAGAGCAGACTGACAGAGCACAGTGTCGTTACAAAGTTAGCACTGATAATTCACTGCATGCCTGGAGTTACTTTCAACGCTTGTAAAACCTTAAAAATTAATCTAGTGCTTTGCACATAAATAATTCTCCCAAGGACTGATTTACCGTACAACTGTCAATGGGTCTGCAGTGCTCACATGCTTCCCCTGTTAAAACAATTCCAGTTGCCAGTAAGGAACAACATGAGAAAGCATGACTGTTTTCCAGTCCTTTTCCAAATAAGTGGAAGCTGTCATAATATTTAACCTTTCCTCCACTCTTCCACCGACATGCACCCTGCCCCACCCCACTGCTGGTTCCCACACCCCAGATATGGAGGCAGATAAAGAGGTCCCTGGCTTGCTGCTTCCTGATGGTGAGTCATGGCTCTGAGTCAGCCTTTGTGTTCTAGGGAACCTGGAAGGCTTTGAAACCTGCTGTTGCTTTTGGCAAAACTCACCGAAGGGTAAAACAACTTACATCAATTTTGGTCTGAAAATAGCCACCAAGATGAAACAGCAAGAGTATGACCAAATATTTTCTTGCACAGGACTCACAGCACAGCAAAAGCAGAACCTCCCCGTCCTGGGGCACAGTTGCACTGAGGTGACTGAGCCGCAAAATACCTGCATAAGCACTGAGAATTCAGGCAGAATGTATTCACAGCTCCTAACTGTGTCTATTTTATGCACAGATGGTACAGCTATTTACGACACTGGATAAAACTGCCACTTGAGCAATTTCTCACCTCCTCAGTGATGACCAAGAGAGGTGTTGTCAGTCACCTGCTGGGTCATTGTCTGCTTCCCACAGGCAGGTGACAACTGAACTTAAACAGTACCAGTTCCAGCCCTGACACCAGTAAGCCAGCATCCTCCTCCTCTGTTTTCCCTGGTGCATTCCTCTTAGCAAAACCACACCACTATTTTTAGGTGCTCAGATATTGAGGATCTTAGCACCAGGAGATCCAGACAGGAGAAGTATCTTTTGAAAAACAAGGGCTTGCACCATCTCAGTTGAGACAGACCAGTAAGGAAGAAAACCAGAGCAAATCCACCTCAAGAATACATATCTCTGCCTTGCCCTCCTCTGTCTCCACAGATCAGTACTTTGTATTTATATAGAAAAAATCTCCTCATTTTTGGCAGAGAAATTTTCCCTATTTTTACTAACATGTTTAAACATTACATCAGCTGCTCATCTCAAACATTCATCTGCATCATCCAGTTCTGTGACTACTTCTGTACCCATTTTATAAAACATTTAATTAAATTAATTATGCTTTAACATATATATTTATAATTTCCTTTTGCAATCGTATTTCAGACTTCTTTTGATCTCTTATTGCAGCTCCAAATGACAGTCCTTCCCTTCATGTCTGTTTGGTAAACACCTTTGCTTGAGCCAGGTTCATTAGCATTTTAATAGTTTCCTCACTCCAGGACTTCTCTGCTATCCCTTCTTACTACAGTATGGAAAATTTGACCACTTTAGATTAAGCCCTAAATTTAATAAAAAGTCTTAAAGCATAAGTATGACAGATAAATAAACCAGAAAAAATTTATCTGTAAAAAGTACAATTAGTTGCTGCACTCCCTTTCAGAGCATAACTATTGTTAAGGAAATTATTTCAAGGAAATGCGTTTTAATATTCTTCAATAGAGATTTTACATAATAAATCAAAGAAACTTGACAGATGCTGAAGAACATGAAAAAAAGATATCAAAATATCTGTTGTAACAGTATTTTTTTAAAGTTTGCTTTAATGAGTGTTAAGAAATGGAAATCCTGATGTGCTAATGCTTAGCAAAGATTCTAACCTTAATTTTTACCTTGACTTCGAGAATGGCTTCAGTACTCCTCGCTACACATCTTTCGAATAGTTTATTTAAAAATAAATTACCAAAAACATAGCACTATAGAACACTCTAACAATTTACCATGCAGTAGATGTTAAATCTTCAGGTACATGTTTCTTAGTCTGCTTTAGTCAAAGCAAGAAAAACATAGCTTCCCTCGTTTATTCATTTTTAGACTCCACTGATTTGTGGCTGATGCAGTGAGAGCATGCACTTTGAATCAGCTGTGTGGGTCAGCTCTCAAGTGATTACTTGTCTGATCCCTTCCTTGTATCACTACATAGTAGCACCATTATACTTCAGAAAAGGAATCCACTAATGCTGATCTCAAAAAAATCATATGCATCTTTAGCTTAATCAGGCTCATTCAATAATTTAGCACTCACTGCTATTTCAAAGTAAAGCTTATATGGAGACATTCAGACAAAAGTACGTTTGCACTACTTTCAGGCTTTATTTGCATTGACAAAAGGACATATTTAGCCACGGGGAGAAAAAAAGTGGGTGTTAAACCTCTAGGTCTGCTGTAAAAGAGTTGAAACAAAGCCCTTGGTTTTCACGTCAGGTGAAATGAAGGCTACAGGAGGGATAAGGATAAGACCTAATGACTGGCATACTAAAAGCTTCCAACGCTTTTACTTCTCTTTGGATTTAATATAGAGAGTCTGTATACAACATTCTTCTCACAGAGGACAGAAGCAACAGCAGTTCATGCAATTAACTCATTAGAAATGGCTCCATTAAATCACTTCAGTCCCTTTGCAGAGAAATTCACTAAGAACACAAGTTGCTATTTTGGCTGAATTCACTTCCAAACCAAAGATAGGCCATTTATATTTAGTCAAAATTAAATTCTGATGGAAATTATTTAAGCAACATTAAAACGTATGCATTGTACAACTGGTTTTCCCAGGCAGACAAGCTTTTAGCTGCTAACTTGTTTCTCATCCAGGAGGACAATTTTCCTAGCTTCAATCTCTCCCACATGCATTCAAAATGCACCTGCTTTCCTTTCTCCCTGTACTGTGGGAGCAATGTGAATGTTGCACTACATTTGCATCCTCTCATAACACTAGCAGGTATTTCAGGCTGATCTCACTGAACCCCTTGAGAATAAACCAAGCAGTATGAGCTATTATAGGACTGAGGCTGCAATCACTCCCAAAAATTATTGCAAAGAGAATTCCTGTTCTTCTGCAGTCCCTTTCCAGTTTATTTGCCTAAAATATTTCAAGTAATTTCCCATAGAATATTGATTAAGAAAGCAAATATTACGTGCAAAACAATCCCTTGAGGTCCTCATAGCCTTTTGTCTATGACATCCATTTGTAAATGAACATTTTCAAATTAAACTCCACAGCCAGGTTTCAGTAAAAATATTCTTTTCTTTCACCAGCTTACAGTGAACTGAAATAGATAGGAATGCTTAACAATGTTAAACACCTTGCCAGGACGTGTATATTAGACTCACTACACTGAATTCTCTAAAAATTACACACATGACTTGATTAACATTTCAGTTTAACTTCAGTATATCTGAAGAAAAAAATCAAAATGGTTTTCTACAGAAGAGCCACCAACTAGGGCTTCTTTCAGGCAGGTAACACTGCCACCTCCTAGCATAAAAACCCTCTACTTTATAAGTTCCTGGGAAATACTCTCACTGGAAATGGAGGAGAGACTAATAAGGGCTAGAGTAAAGGAGAGCAACAGCCTATCTTTGCGGGAACCAGCAATGTTCACCAACAGCAGGTATGACCTTTACAGTTTGATTGAGGAAGATATGGGAGCCATGTGAGTACAAACAGCTTTCAAATCTGTTGATAGGCTATTCAGAGACTGAAGTGTGTTGCTTTCACATCCTAAGAGTGACCAGAAGAAATATAACAAATATAACATTACTTCCCGCAACTAACAGGCTCTTGCCAGTTCGGCCTGCTACATCCAACCCTGCTTTCCTAATGCTCTATGCAAGATGCAAAGTTCTGCTCGAGACTCAGCATATCTGATTTCACACAGGCACCTGTAAATGCAGGGTAGCAATATCAGGTATCTGTCCTACCTATCTGTAGTTCCACCTAAATCTAAAAGTTTATTTGGAGCCTAAGTTTTCATTATACAAACAGGACAAAAAAAAAACTTGACAGGATACTGGCACTTCTATTTATGAAAATAACCCACTAGCACACAGTCCAACACACTATCATAGAAATCAGGATTTAACCTGAAAACAATGCCATGCTGTTAATCTGATTGGACTGTTAAAGCCTAACAATGAGGATTCTAATATTAGTTTTTAATACAGGAAGTGGGGAAAATTATGGAAATAATAAATGAAAGACTATTTAAGAATAGAGAAAATAACCAGAAATAGAGAAGGAAAAATTACAGTGGAAGTGGAAAAAAAGCCAAAACTTGATGCTGTCCCAAAAGTTCTTTTCCCTAATGACAATGAATGCAAGGATGAGCTAGTAAGCAAAATCAAGAAAAATCAAGGTGACTTCTTGTGTGTCTGAGCTTCTCGCACTTCTGCCTAGGAAAATATTTTGGTCCTTAGAACCTAAGGGCCACTTCAGTCATAGACTTTTGAGATTAAAGCTCCTACTGAGTACTTGCACTCAACTACTGAGTATATCCCAAACCTGAAAGTTTTCTTAGAGTTACCCCTTGGGAAACCTCAGAGTATTGAACATTTAACCCAGCATATATCTGATCTTAAGTACTTAAATAGTGCTTGAAAAAGATGAGTTTTCACTCCGCCGTGGACAGAGAAAGGACTTGCTTTTGTAGAAGAGGAAGATTATCTTATCCCAGAACATCTATGTTGTCTCAGACTGGACCTTGGGATCCCTTCAGCACACTGGGAAAGTCATCCATGGGTGGATAAGATTGATATATTAGAAAAGTCAGCTATGTATTTCCCCAGAGCCTTTTCACTTTCCCTGCAGGAAAATATACAAGTGGTATAGAAAATACCTTTTTTACACTTTTACAAACCCAAAGTGATTTTTCAGACTGTGGCTGTCATTGTCTGAAGATAGTGTTTACCTCATATACTTCAGAAGTTTCACAGGATTGTCATGCTAAATACGATCTCTTCCAAGTTGCCAAACTCCTGTGTCAAGAGACTTCCCCAGCACCAATGAGCAACACTTAAAATCATTGCATCCTACTGATATGTAATTGGCACCCTTAGAATTCTTCTCTTTTGCAACAAGACATCAAAAATACTCTTTTGTGGCCAGGGTCCATAAGCTAAGGGTATCATTATATCTACAGTAATTATCACCAATAGCATCTGTCACGGATTCTTTATCTGCTGTGGGAAGGAAAGTCCTAACAAAAAAATCATACTTCTGATGTGATATACAAATTTTATATCTTAAAAGAAAACAAAATTTGAGCAGAAATGAGATCTACATCTATTCATTCATCATTTTCCCTCCATTATTTGCTACATTCTAATGTTCACAAACAATAAAGGTGTTTACAAATACATTTTATGCAAGCCTTTTGTGATTAAAATAACTGATTCCACATTTCACACTGAAGTGAAGCAGAATACTTGCTCCTCCTTCCAAAACAGGTTATATGTATTTGAGCAGGTGTTGCTGTCCCTCTGCATTTTCCTCCCTCTAAACATTGGCACAGAGGGAGACAGGAGCTAAAGGAATGAGTTTATTGCTTTGTATGCACTCACAGCAAAAATAAAAAGTTGTTCGATGTTGAGGGTGAATTGAATTGATCCAGGTGTTCCTTTCCAACACCATTATTTATGACAAGCTGTACATATTATTGACCAGTGAACATACATTAGTAATGTAATTAGCTTTCACTTAAACAATTACCTTGTTGTCATTTCCGATCCCAGTTCAGGAAGCAGCACAGACTCAAGAGGGCAAAGAGTTGCAATTAACAGGCACAGCTCACAGCTAGAAGCTGCATTAACCCTCTATAGGTGCATTTTTGGATACAGCAAGCAGTCAAATGCAGTTCAGAGCAGTACCCAGAGGAAGAGTACATTTCTACATTCATTAACATTTCTGAAGCTACTCATTAAATCCTGATTCAGTCCAGTAGTGTGAACCAGTCTTACGCTTCAGAAGACAGATGATCCATCAACTCTTGTTTACTGGGATCACAATGTTGTACTGAAAGCAAGCTGCGGGCTTTAGGCAATCAAGAAGCTCCCTCCTTGCTTTCTCAACTTCTCCTTTGCACTGCCACCACCTAGTCTCCTCTCATGCAAATACAGCACAACCTAGGACTTAGGTGCAGCTACCTCCAACAACCGGCATTATGGAGGCCAATTCAGTTCCAAGGCCAATAAATGCTGCTAAGATTTCCTATTAAAAATTTTGCTGGCATCATCTCTGACTACAGTTCTCAGGGAGCCACCCCTGTCTAATCTATCTTTGAATGTTTTATCAGAAAACTACACTGATTTGGTATATCTGGTGGGAAGAAAACATCCTTAATTGGTATAACCATATTGATGACCAACAACACACCAATATATTTAGTCTAGATATGATAACTACATATAATTTATTTTGAACAGAGAACATATTAAAATTGCTCTGAGAAAATAATTTCTTGGTGCTAACCCAAGAGAAACATTAACATCATTCAGTAAATAAAAAAATCCTACCAGACCATAGTATACCTTCTGTTTACAGACATTGTGTCATGAGACTGAGAGCACTGGCAACCAACAGTCCAGGCACAAAAGAGACTTCATGAATTAACCACGGAAGAGAGAATAGGGAAGGGCCTTTGCAGCTCCTTATGCAGCAGTGAGAGCACTCACTCAATACACATGGGGAGATCCAGAGTCCAAAAACTCTTCTTCCAGATTCAGAAAGGAGACCTTGTACCACCAGGGAGAACATGGTACAGAACGGTGCCAAAAACATCATTCCCTCAGTCTGCGTGTTCTCCACCACAAACACTTTCATCCATCAGTGAAGGACCCAAGTTCCTGGACCTTTGTGTTCCTGCACACAAAGGCAGTTTGTAGTCCCACATGAACTGGATCATCAAACCTTTGACAATTCTTTTAATTTTTTGAAACAGCAACAAAAAAATCCTTCCAGGTACTTAAATAAATTCCTGTTCCCCTGCTTGTAATCACTTATTCAGAGGAGCACACTAGTGACAACTCCTCTGTGAAAACTCAGAAAATGAAACTATGACTGAATTGAAGAATTGCAGTTTCTAACTTTCTCTTTTTCCTACTGTAGAGCCTAAATCCACATTGTTTTAATTTAGAGGAGAGATTAGTACCAACTGTGTTCAGTCTCTTATCTTTGCTCAACAAAGAAAGTTACATAATGTTTCAGGAAATGAGCTGAAGTTAAAATAACCACTTTTTTTTTTTTCCACAGTACTAAATGCCTAGGAAAGCCTCTGGTTTGCCTATTCTGACATCTTATGTTACTCAGATCAGACATGGTACAGGCACTAAAACCCCAAAGAAACTTAAGCTGTAATATTGAAGGACCAGCCTAGGGTTAGAAATTATTTTTATGCCTAATAAATTCCTACAGCTCTGTAAAACTGCCAAAGCAGGTGTCACTTATAATAGTAGCAATTTTTGTGATCGTGCTGGTCTACTAGCACCTCACGATCACAAATTCGTCCTTTAGGGAGATATAAGTATTATTTCACAAGCATAGTAAGTACACTATTAAGAAAAGAAGTCATCTAAAAAGAATAGTGACATCATGACACAGAGGTCCGTACTGTAGGGAAGATCTCTGGGTGTGTCAGGGTGTGTGACTGGGTGGCAAGATACAAGGAGCAGCAGCTATAGGGAACACTCAGTACCATTGTTTTTTAAATTAATATTTATCAGTTTTCCATGAATCACCAATTGCACTTTAAATACCAGTGCCTGTGTTCTTCAAGAGACTATAAATACACACAGTTTATTTGGCTGTTCCAGAGAAGGGTGTGAAAAAGGTGACCTTTTTACTTAATATATAGCAATGATGAAAAGTTGTCACAAGGCTGAAGAAACACGTTTTTCTTTTTTGAGATGCAAATGACAAAACAATTCTGTACACTGTCACATCCCTATCTGATGGAAGAGATCCTTTTCAGTCTGTTCAGTGATAACACTCCTGAAGCTGTTTTGAGTAGACTTTTTCTATCTAATGACTACAGCCTACAATACTTCATGCTGCTTGTATTGGTTTGGGTTTCACAACACTTGGTTACCTCCCAAGGTCAGTATGATAACCAGACCAATATTATTGGAAGTTTAAATCTCCACAAATCCATTTCAGTTAGTGGAGCTATAAACCCTTCTGCTGGTATTTCACAAACATCAGTTGTCTCGTACTTATAGCTACACTCTGTTCAGGACAATTTATTTCCTATAAGTTAGGAAAGTAAAAGTCAAGTGGCCTGTGCAATCCTACACAGCAGCCCAAGGAAGTTATCAACCTTTACACACATCACTTGGTCATAGGGAGAAGGAGTATGGGAAGCAACATGGATACACAGAGGAGTATTGGATTTCTGGATCTCCAGACCACTCACTTCCTTAAGTACTTGACAGTCAAAGTAAAAAAATTAATCAAAGACATCTTTCCTGTGCAGTAGGATGAAATTCACACATCAGTCTCCTTGTAATCAAAGTTATCCAAGAATGAATTTGGACTAACATACCTTTATCAAACTTCTAAACAGAAAACAATTGAGTACACGCACACAAGCACAGTTAAGTAACTGGGTGCATTTCAGTCCTGATGACAAAATAATTAAGAGCTCAAAAATTAGACAGGAGGCTACACTTCTAATGTTATCTGAAGTCTCCTGATACACTTGTCTATTTTTTAAGCACTGTTAAGAAGAATAATTTGATATGAAATATATAATCTAGTCTTAAAGACGGGATAAAGTCTTCACACTTCATACACAGCCCGTTATCCACTCCTGTGTCATGTTTCTAAAATGTTAGGTTTAGCCTTTCAATTCACAGGGTTTTGCACGAGTTCCTTTTGGTTCTTACTTGCATAACTCCACATCCTATGAGATTTCACTTGAGTTTCAGTTTCATAGTAGCCAGAATTTCTATGTATTCAACATCCTTCCTATAGAGTATAACTTCAAAAGAGTGCATTTTGATTTCTTTGAAGTGACCCTTAAAATGTTTCCCTACTCAACCTGGCATATCAGAAAGCAAATCAGTAATAGCACTGCAATTGTTTGATTCAGGTCAGATCTTCAACGACCTGGAGGATACTTTGAACAGTGACAAAAGAATGCTGTATCAGCCTATCCTTGATATGCTCCGCAGAGCTTGCTTTGTGGGAGAAAGGCACAGCAATCTGTGTAGAAATGATTAAGGAATTACAAGAAAACTATACGGAATTGTACATGCTTTTCTAATATGGATTAATACAGCTTCTAAGAAATCAGGAGTTTTGAAGCAAAAGCAATATACTGTGTGCATAGCTCTGAAAATAGTCAGATTTTAGTTGCATAATACACATCCCTAAATGGCTCAAAGGAAAAAACTTTGAAATAAAAATTTGTACATTTCCTTTTAAAGGAAATACTTCATGGGGGAAAATAGGTTCTTAGATATTTTAGCGTTATGTTAAGTCTGAAGTTTTTGAAGAGCAGTTGTATTTGTCATAAGAATAGTAACTTGACAGTACAACTGCTTTTTCTAGGCAACCTATGTAGATTTAGAGATGGACGTCCCGAGCACAGACAAATGCCAACGCTTTCAGGCTGCAGCTATCACTGTTCCAAGAGAAAAAGCACACAGATATCTTTCCGTCAAGCTGCGACTGTTGGAAAGTCGTCGGGTTTCTGCATTAGTCAGCAGAAGTGCACCTTGTTTTTCTCGTTGGTTGCACCAGCAGGGTACATAATAAACAGCTGCCTCAGAGGAAAGAGGAGTGAGAAGGAATAATGTGAAGGGAGAGTGCAGTATAATGCATTAAGTGTAATAAATAAAGTGGTTCTGGTTTAGCCTGTTCATTCCCTTGCTGGCATTTGTGAACAGAAGGAAGTAGCAGAAATAACTGCCTCAGTATGCATCCAGTCACTAAAAGGCTGGTGAATTTCCAAGACACACGTATTTATATTGAGCGAATGTTCCTGTCTCAGAACGTCTCAGTTTCAGTGTAAAAATCTGTGGCTATTATGCAAACACAACCTTTCTGGGGGAGTTCCCAAGCCTAAGATGTGGACACAGATCCAGAGAGCTGCTTGAGTAGGTGTGTACAGTCACAGTCACTAACGAGCAATACCCAAACACAGACCCCAGGAAAAGGGAAACACCATCTTTCAGAGTGATCTGATTTATCAGGAATATATTTTTCTCAATTCAGACAAGAGACTACTCAGTGCCTGGAGATATGGCTGAAATGGCTTAGAGTTTTAGCAAATTGAAATACTCTGCTACCTTTATTGTTTATTTTCTTCCCCTTCCTTCAAGCTGCTCTAGTACAAAATAAAGCTGTTGGAAATAGTAGATTCTACTTTGTATACACACACGCTTTTGTAAGCAGTGATATAAAATTCATGCCCCTCACCCTACATATAAGGATTTTTTCCTTCCTTTAAAAGGAAATTTTTAAAAGAAATCTTAATGGAAAACATTGTTCTGGGAACAAAGACTACTTACACCTGAAAGCCAACCACCAAATGCTATTGTTAAGTATCTTGTTGATCAATTACCGTGAAGCCTTAGAAGAGAGGTGTCCAAATGAATTTAAGGATATTAGACACCCAAATTATAATAAAATTCAAGTGTGCTTTGGCTCTGCCAAAAAAAATCCTAGCAGATGTATGTAATTCAAGGCTTAAAATGCAAGCTTCACATCCATAAATAAAGTGGATTAATTTAGGAAACCAAATAGTAAAATTGTTCTCCATTTTCTTTTTCAAAGCACTGGCCAGGTACAACTTTTCTCCCAGAGAAGGTCTTAGCCAGTGCAAAAGCAGAAAACCATCAGGGCTGAAGAGCAGCACCCTACAATACTGCTAAGAAATGAAGCGCTAGCCCCCAGCTACACTTAAATAGCGGCCTCGGCAGGAACGTGCGGGGTTACAGATGGGACTGGTCAAAGTTGTTAAAGTGGAGTAGGGACTGTTGCAGATATATGCTGTCTGAACTTAGACAATTATACTTCCAAGTTTCATCTTTCCAGTTTTTGAGGGCGTTTTCCCTGTTAGCATAGATGAGGGATGCAGCTTTCTGTATCACGGCAATAAAAGTCACTAAGAGGGAACCTTTCAAATAGGCCAGAAGGATTTAGAAACATGAATCTCATCACTTCTCAGTGAAAGCTGTACTCTTAAATATAACTTTTAGATACATCCCTAAATCTTATTCAGAGTGGAAAGGCTTTCTAGAAAGGGGGATTAGAGAAGGGATACTTAAGGCTATTCATCTTATCACTGAAATCCCTCTATCTTCTCCCCAGCACTCTCAATCCCCATGGCAACCCATAGTTAAGTGGTATGAATGAAGCTGAGCAGACACCAATGGACCATGCCACAGTGTGGCCATAGGAGCCAGAAAACGTGACAACAAAAAGGTAGAAAAACAGAAGGGAAAGGGTAATTTAAAGCACGGAGGAAGAAACCTTCCCTCATGGGAAGTGATCACCTCTGCACTACAAAACAGCCTTGTGATCCACTTGAGGTTATCTTTCGTACTGCAGTTCTACCATCCTGCCCACCAGCTTTGTTGAGGGCACACTCAGCACAGTGTGGAGCTCGTGTGACCAGTATAGCCTCTCGAACTGCCTTGTGCAATGTGTGGCATTTCCTGGCCGTAATGTCCTTTTTTAACAGCTAAAATAAGCTGTACATACACTTTTTAAAGTATCCCTCTGACACCGTGTTATTAAAATAACATTAATGTCCCTCCACTCTATGGGTTAGAGCTTAAAATGTGCTGTCAATTACCAAGCAAAATGTGAATGAAATGAAAAACAAATTGTCTAACTTCATCAGTGTGTTTTTTCTCTTCTTCCCCCGATAATAATACCTTAAAATAGAATGCCTTATTAACCACGGACCAGAAGGTTAATAAGTACATCAACAAAACAAATGTAGTAAATTAAAACAATGCATTAACATTCATTAGTATTTCACTGTTGATCCCCAAACATGCTGCTATTGCTATTGCGTTATTATCAGACAATAATTGTTATGTCAAAAGATGGAACCCATATGGTTCAACGAGTTCCTCTGGGAGCTTCTTCTGTATGAAAGTCAATCAAAAATACAATTCTATAAGGAAAGACATGGACATGGGAGAGCTGCTGTCAGTATCTGCAACCCATGTAAGAGACTAAAGTGACTGCTTTAAATAAAAGTTTTTAAATCTAGGAGAAAAAAAAGTGATAGTTGAGAAAGCAGTAGTGAAATCAGCAGGTTTGCCCACAATACATAAAGCTCACATGACAGTCTTTGGCAGACTGGATTCTCATATCCTAGCAGTAGAAAATATTCTCTAAACACTTCAGGAGAGTTCAAATGTTGTATATATTTTCCTACCCATAACAACTGAGAATACCGATCCAGATGAGCTAAACTGGGCTGTTTTAAATGGCATTTACCTGCCACAATCTTTAAGTGTAGCCTGAATAGATAGAAGATGGCTAATATATTGCACTGAATATCCTGGCTGAACTGATCTGCCATCAAACACTAAATCCTGTCTTATCAACTCTGTTGTAAATATTCAACCCACATAATTAACTTCTAACTCTCTCCATGGCCTCTTCTCATTCGGCTGTCCTCATCCTCTCTTATCTCCTGACCATCCTTCTGGAAGAAAGAAGGAATCAGGACAAGTGGCAGTGGTTGTGCCATGGCTTTGGGTTTCGGTTCCATCTGATGTCCATCTGGGACCTCTTGACCCAGTGTGCTCCAAAAACCCCCTTTGGGATTGATCCTCACAGACTCTGTAGCACCTAGCTCAGAGCAGCCACATCGGCACTGCGATGTTTGCCTGGTGCCTTTAATAGCCTTGCTTTCCTCTTCTTTCTCTATAGCTTCGCCTCCTTTTCTCCTACAACTTTTCCCTCCCCCTGAGAGCAAAGCAGAGCCGGGCTGAGGCTGATTTGCTCTGACTTCCCATGCCTCTGGCCAAGCTGCAGCCTGCACAGCTTCCAGCAGCCCACGCACGCCTTTACCTCTGCCTGACTCGTGCTTCCACTGAGGATTTATTCCTATCACTGTTGTTGATTTGTAGGTTTTGGTAGGCCACAGAAATGAATAGAAACCGTAACTGCAGAGTTTTGAAGCAACACTTGGATTACATCACCGTCTTTGTATTTTTACTTGTCTTTTGCAAGTTCATTATAAATGACTGTATGCTCCTTGCTTCACTCTTTTAACAGCACAAGCTGTTTTGCTTAGCTCTATCTCGCTGTTGTATCTGGTGGTTTGTATTTACCGGGCACGCGTTAGTTGTGAAAAGAGTTGCATAAGCTCATTTCTATGGTTTCTATTTGCCATCTGCTTGACTGAAGAAACATCTTTTTCAATTAACACACTGGATATGGTGTTTGGCAATCTCAAAAACACAGGAGGGGCTGCAAAGCTTTTGAGGAGAGGAAAGGCCTTTTAAAGTAGCCCTTTATCCAGCTAAGAAATGCATTGTCTCTGCTTGAGCACCGCAGGAAACTTTATGTCCTGAAAAACCTCTGTCCCTGTACCCAGCTACTTTCCATGGCACTGTTTTATTATAAAGGAGATAAAACAGTAAGCATCTTTCTATATGTACATTCATCCCATTTCTTGGCTGGTTTCCTAAGGAAACCAAGGTGTGTGCTCAGCGTCACCTTATTCCCCTCCTCCCCTAGCTGCTGTTGAGCCACTGACCTATTTCTGCCCCATTTAGAAGAGAGGGAAGAAAATTAAGCTCACACATGCTTCGCAGGAAAACAGTTGGGAAAGGAGAAAGGCCTATCAATGACCCTAATGAGAAATGAGGCAGAGTGAGAGCTCACCTCTTGCTAGACACCTGGGAGGCCACTCCTGAGAGGGGTGTTTTGGAGGCCTTGTTCCTGGAAAATTGCTTTAAATGGAACTTGCAGCTCAGCGGACACAAATGCATCCTAACAAGCCCATAGGAAATTGCTCACAGGACTCCCTGTTTCCAGTGAGTCTCTCTGGCTAAGAATATCAAGCAGGGACCAGGCAAATGAGCCTCTCTAGAAGGGCCTGGATGGGCAGCAGCAATGGTGGCACAAAATGCGTGATGGGATGTGGATTATTGGATAGCAGAAAACCACAGTCCTCAGGAGGAAAGTCTTCCATTTTCTATAGCTGCATGAGGCAGTGGAAAGGACAGGCTGTAAGATCGTGGGTTAACAGCCAGAGAAGACAAGAGCAGGCACACAGCGCGTACACCCCAAAGGAGTCCCGAAGCTGTGATTCATCCAACATCCACCACTGCAGTTTTTGCTATTACAAGGGGGATCAGCAAAAGCAAGGGCCACCAGCTCACTTCAGTGAGCATTTCTGAGAGCAGCCTGATGATTGCCAAGCTGTACGAAACAGGCTGTGCAAAGACACTGCAGGTGGCACACTACCTCGGCCCCTTCATACGGGCAACAGAGGGTGTTCCCCACCCACCACCTCTTCCTGCCATTCAGCACAAGGCAGACATGGCCATACACTGGTGCCTGGCAGCATGCCACTGTTACAAAGGATCTGGCAGCTTTGCCAGCCCTGCTTTTGGACAATGTGCTATCAAATTTCTTTTGGAGCAGAAAGTTAACTGCCCCTCAGCAATGCTCTCTGGGGTAGCTGGAGTGTGGAGAGGACCATGGGCCATTGGCAACAAAAGTCCCCCCATGGTGACCAAAGCGTTGGCCGGATGAACATCTCACCTGGAAGGTGACCCCTAGGTGATGGACTAAGTGTTTATGAGACCTAATTTTCCCCTACACGAAACATCCTAGCGTTGCCCATACACCATTTGGCCGTTCACAGGATGTAAGGCAGCCTCAGTTGTTCCTAAGCATGTCCCACTGGTAGCTGCAATTCATTGCCAGAAGTACATAAGGATGCTTTGATTGAAATGTATTCTCTTCTCATATGTTGCTCCCTCAGATATAGTCCAGTGCTGTCTCATTTTACCTGGGAGAAATGTATATGCTTCAAGCATACCACAGGTAAAAAGCTGAACTTTTATTTTTAAGCTATAATAAACTGAATTTTCAGAGGAGAAAAAACACCAAAATTGCATCTACTCTCATGGTGTATAATATTAAAATAGAGGAAACATACAGCTCCTGGAGAAGAGAAAGATGTTTCCAGGCTCTTCTCCCTGGTGTGTGAATTTTCAAAAAGACACAAGAGTGGGTGGCTAGTAAAGATGAGTGATCAGATACCCTTACAAAGGAGCAGCTGGCACTCAAATAGCCCATTGTGGTGCTTTACTGTAGAAGGAGGTGCACATCTAAAAGGTTTGGGCAATTGCAGATTTTTTTTTGCAATCTAAAATTTAAAAGAGCAAATAAACAAACTTTAAACTAGAAAGTAATTGCAATTTTTTTTCTCCTAAAAACTGAAAGAAATAGGGGAACAGGCGAAAAGTATAAATTTTTGTTTCAACAAGCAACAACCTCAGGTTCTAAGTGGCTGGAAGAAAAGAAATAGGAGGCCTAGGATAAACAAATCAGAATTTACTTTGAGGGTTACAGCTTGTTTATGAGGTTCAGCCAGAGCACAAATCATAAAGCAAGCATCTGGCCCTGATCTCTTTGTGCACTTTAGCAGCCTCCAAATGAGAACTGAAACAAAAATAATCAAACAAAACAACTTCCAGAAGGAAAGTTTTCATGTTGAAGCCTCCTGAAACTGTGTTGTAATTATAGTTAGCCTTTTTGAAAGGCTGAGAGATTTGGGCATGAGCTACACCAGCCTGTCCACAGACACCCAGACTTCCTTGTGTCTGTGATTGCAGCTGGGCTCTTCCTGGTAACATCAAGCAAAAGCAGATATACAAATAGGTCCCTCTGTCGTGGTCTTAACACCACATCACTATGCTTTTTGCATCAGGGAAAGTTTACATATCCTCCAGGAATCTTCCTGTCATAGAGACTCTTCTGCTTGCTGATAGAAACTGTATCTTCCAGACTGTCAGGCACTGAAGCTGTAAAATCACCCGAGAGTAAGTTACAGGTACACAGTTAAGGCAACAGCAGAAGGTCCTAAAGAAAAGTTTAAATGGGAAAAATAATCCTGCTGCAAATAAGAAACTAACCCACTGCGAAGATTCACCCATCTGCCTTGGCGGTACCTTGCCACAGTCTGGAGAAAGCATCATAAACTGACCCTATAGATGCCTTAATCAATAACTTTATTTCTAGCCCTGGTTAGGAACATCGCATTCTATATGAAACAATGAGAGTGAAGTCTTGAGGACCAGGAGATTTTAAAAATTAATTTATATATTTTTATGTGCAGTAATTTATGAACACCAATTCTGTTACTGTTATGTACCAAGGCTGTTGAGCACCATTTATATAAATCATGAGGATAGGTCAGAAATTATATTAAAAAGACCAACAAAACAAATAGAAAACCCCCAGCAAAAGCAACAAAGTTAAAAAGGCCATATATCCCACAGCTATCCTTTTTGCAGGAGGAAAGAGCCTAGACCTGAATCACAGTTAAGGTCAGTGTGGAAGCACCTGGCAGCTGCTCATGCTGCAGCCAACAGGTGCCAGATCCGCTCCAGGAGCTCAAAGTATTTCTTAGATTTCCACCCAGACATGGTGTCTCCTACAGCATTTTTTTACATCTTTCATAGAAAGCTTTGTATTAAGTGGAATCATAAAGTTTGTGCTTGGGCAAGGAGAGCACAACCTAGACAGATATAAGTGCTAGGTTTGCACCGCTGGGCCCAGTCATGCAGGAGGTCTGGGAAGAAGAGCTTGGATATAGCTACTCTTCGCGAGAGGACCATGCTATACTCATGACTCATGACTATACTCATATCCATCACCTGCTTGCCAGCAAACTTCATCAGGGAGTGTTCGTTTTGCCTCTGAATGGGATTATCCACCTCCCATTGTCTCCTATATACAGTCTATATATTAGGTCATCTGTCCTGGAAGAAGGTTTAGTTCTTCACTGTTGGTTTCTGTTTTGTGAGTTAGCTGGGTACTAATGCCAACTTTCTTTAACCCTGCAGAAAGACTTGCACCATAATAGTACTAAAATAATTTGTATATATAATTTTACAGTGAGGTTCAGTCTGAGGGCCTTCTCAGACTCTTTCTTGTTCATCTTTGTTTAAACCTGAGTGCATAAGTTTTATACTCAATAATTACTAAGTGGCAGTTTAAGGCAAGATTTCCTTCATTTGTGATTAAACATACTTTTTGTCATGAAACTCTCATTCAAAAGGCAATTGCTCTTGCTATTTAAAATCTTTTTGCTAATAAAATCCCATTTTTAGTACAGTTTACACTTTCTCAAACCTGAAACCATGTAATCTTTGCTTTCTTCCCAAATATTTTTAATCGGGAATTCAGCGATATGAGTAGTAATGTACATAAAACAAGATAAAAAGCCAATCTGCCTGCACTCAAGCCCAGGCCAGGGTGCAAGCTCTCTCCAGAGCATCTCCAACCAATAAAGAAGCCCTGACAGGGAGTACCAGCACCAGGACTGATGCAGAAGCATCTTGGCCATCTCAGGGCTCTGGCTAAGCAAGATCCTGGCAACATCAGCTTTTATTGTCTGCTGAGTTGCTTGTTTTGGGATAAGATAGGTATGCACAGGGTATGTGGTGTACAAAGAACTATTGCTTGTTTTTCTTCATAAGATTTGTGGCTTTAGTTCCCCTTGCAAAGTCCAGCTCGCATCCTGCCCTGGGAGATGAAAATCACCCTAAGAACAGGGATCGTGTAAATCAAATCTTCTGACAAAGCTAAATGGAACACTCATGAAAAGAAGAAAGAAATGCTTATACACTTTATGTCTCTCTGTGAACAAAAGTATAAAGCACATTTTGAAAACCAAATACTTCTTTCTGACAAAAGTACTGGAATTATTTCTGGAAACAGGCTCCTAGAGAACAGTGGCAAAATCCTCCTGGAGATTTCCCACATCATGGTAAGGGAGTTTCAGCAGGAGTAACCCGATATACAAGCGCATCTGTAAATTAATGACTTCTTACATATTAATAGCTACTGTGGATTGAAATAAGAGAATTCAATTTGACATTGACTTTAAGAGTGATTTAAAATAAACCTGAGCACAATTCTGAAGAAGAGTTCAGGAGCACCTTTTAAATATTTCAGTCAGACAATGTTTTACTCTCTCACTTCCCAGAAGAGGCAGGTTTGCTCTCTAAATTCCAGGGGAAAATCACATGTAATATAATCCTTTGGTAGAAAGGACAGATCTCAGGGTGTAAAGGAAAACAAACTTTATTCCACAGGCAAAGGTTAAACAAAAATTCTTCTTCTAGAAAGTATATCAAATCTTCAGATAGTGACAGAAAGAGGGAATTACAGCTATAATAAGTATAAGTCAAGAAAAAAACAACCGTGATTTACTTCTGAAAAAAAGTAATATTCTGTTCAAATAACGAAGAGAACATCCAGCCTACCCCCCCCTTAAAGTTTTCTTTTTAAAGAGCTTGAATAAGTGGTATATATTCTAATTTCTCCCATTCACAATCTGACGATGGGCATCTCTTTTTTTTCCTGCCAGCGTATAGTTCCCTCCATCTGTCCCAATTTTGAAGTCCACACATATAAAATCAGTCTCAGTGAAGCAGCAGGATGTGACAAGCAGCTCGCTTTTATCTACCAAAACCAATGAAACATGAAGCTTGCATGTTAAAAAACATTAAAACATATGTCCAAAACCTATATTGATCCTACCATATGTTTTAAGGCTTCACCACACAGTACCACCAAGTAAGTACATATTTTTCTGCCTAGGAAGACAGTTTTTCCACATCAGCTTGATATCTCATTGTTTCAGCAGGAACACATTTGTGTTTATTCTTAACCTTATTTCTTCAATGTGTGCATGTTCGCTGCGTTTTGGTAGCTAGAATGTTGCTTTCCAGAGCCTGTAATCTGACCACTTCCTAGGAAGCCTGTAATAGCAGTCATGCTCTAGCTTATGCCTATTATGTGTGTTAGGTCTTTAGTACTAATTAATCAACCAAATAATAAATTAGATTTAAAGGGAAATCTTTGGGGAGGAAAGAACAGATTCGATTTAATTACAATGACATATCTTGATTATTTTTTGTATAAATGCTAAGAATATGCACTTAAACAAGAAATCTTTGTCCTAATAATTAAGTTCATTTGTCCCTACAGGTTATTTCCTGCCTGAAACAGAGTCTGTTGCTATGTGAAGGTGGAGGGCTGAGCCAGTGAGAGTGGGAATAGAGAGACAACTTCTCATCACAGCATTGTCTGCCTCCCACACAGGAATGCACCTCCTTCCCAACAGCAAAACTTTGCTGCCAATCACTCCAGGATCACCTGCAATGCCTGCTTTAATGCTATGAGCATCTGTATGGCTCTTGTGAGGGAAAGCCAGTGGGCATGCCAAGTTTCTGGGGAGGAAAACCTGGAGACTCTCAGAGCAAAGCAGCAGAGTAGGATGTCCGCACACCTCCTCTCATCTCCTACGGTTCCTCCTACACCTGTGGACTTACGGATGAGACCCACAGAAATGCTGGGAAAAAGCCAAAATCTCTGTTCCACAGCTCACTGGCAGATATGGCCATTTCTTGCCTGTGAGACTGCAACACCCAAACCCTGCATGGCTCGTCTCTCATCTTTACTTAAGCAAAGATCTCATGTAGGAGAAGTGTATGGGAAAAAAAACACATTAAAGCCTGCACTGGCATTTAAGAAGAGGTTGGGCAGTCCTCCATCTATCCTTGCTCCTGCAGGAAGAGGATGGACAACTTCAGCTCTCAAGATCCGTTTTAGAGCTTTCCCTCCATTTCCATGTTTATAATTACTGGACCATGGCTATATTTACAGTTTCACTAGAACAATACTTCGTATTTGTAAGGAAATGTGCACCCTAAAGGCATTATTATTATTATTATTATTGCTGTTGTTGTTATCTCACTTATTAACTTCAGAACTGCTGAAAGATGAATCATGATTCCTCAGGAATATGGACAATGTTTTTTCTCAGAGGCTTCAGCGGCCCTAGCAGCATCTGCAAATGAAGAAGAGGAACAAACCAGCCATAGAGGAACAGTTGCAGAAAAATATAAACCTATTAACTGCAGCACCACCAAGTGTCAGTACTGAAAATACCACGTCGGGAAAATACCGAATTTCTACAGAAACTGCAAGAGCAAACACTAAAAAAAAAATAAAAATAAATAAAAACAATGTTGGCATCTCAATGAAAACTGTTTAATTTTAAAAGTCTTTTAAAAGCTGTGTCATTGTTTGGAACCTGTAAGCCTTCTTCCAAGTGTAAAGATATATTAAGTTGTGCCAAGGTAATATTAGCACTTGCAGAAAATTATATGTATTTCCAATTAATAAGGCAGTACTTCAAATAGGAATTTAGATTTAAAACTTCTCAACATATTGAATGGGTTCATATTTGTTAACTGCATATGCACAAGCACATGCACAACTACTCAGCAGCTGGCATATGCTGCGACGTTTGCAAGAGTCACGGCTCTCAACATGGGCAGGGATTTGCTTCACATAACAGGGACTGGCATGACATGGGCAGTCACTGACAGGTGATTTCAGTGAAAATCTTTCTTTTGTAAGTGTGTTATGTTATTGTAGGAGTATCAGAGCCTTGTAGACGTAGTTCTTTTCTTGTATTAGAGGACACAGTTGCACCTGGGTCTCAAGAGACACATCCTCTAGCCACATGCTGATGTGTCTGGATGTCCACTGAGGGCTCTGGGTCAGACAAGGTGGAACATTGTCACCAAGCCCTGCTAGCAGCTCCAGAAGGGCTAGGTACATGCTTTTGCCTTGTCAACAACTGTCCGAGACTACTTTCTTTTTTTCAGGGTATTGTTAAGCAAAAACAATAACTGATGGCTTTTTGATTGACAAGCAATGTGAGATTCTCAAGCCCTTATTGTTAGGATTTATCTACAGGTGCCTTTACAGGCTACACAAGCCAAGGTGAAGAACTGTCCTTCTGCTCCTCAAAGCTGACTATGCTGGTTGATCTGTGATCAAAATCTTCAACAGGAATGCAGAGCTACAGCACTTCCAGGTAAAACAGAGACATCCTTGTAACTTACCCTTTCCCGTGGTACATTTTGACAGCAAAGCACTAGCTATTTTTTTATGATTTCCACATCCTAATTTGTTTTGTCTGGCTGCAGCCACATTCTGCTGTTCGTGCCAGTCCTAGTAGCTATGCATGTGCCTGCTGAGCACCTCTTTCTTGGCAAAGCTGGAAAAACGGGGAGCATAGTGTTACCATGGTTTCCCAGCTCACACTTAGCTGGGAGTTTCTCCGGCTGCCTTGCCCATGAAGCAGGCTGCCACAGGAGTACATCACTGACCTTTTAACTAATATCATGTTAAGAAATGGGGCGTAGGCTTCCAAGCCATTTGCGCAGGTCTGAAGACACTATGATAGCAGAGCTCATGTCCACAGAAAAGGGAGCACCAAGGACAAAGCTCTATCTCAGAATGCTGTGGCGAGGTGAAATAAGCTGGAGAGCACTGTACTCTGCACTTTCCTTGGAGCCTCCACCCCATGGATGTCCACGAGGGCCTGGAAATCAGCAGTACTTGCTGATATCTGTCTGTCTGATTTCCAGATGTGCACTCTCCTTCCTGGTTTTCAGAAACAGTTTAGGCATAGGTGTGTCAGCTGCTTCATGACTGCATGAGGAGAGGGGGAAGAGTTCTCTCTGTCTTTACTTCTGCTATTCCTGATCATAATCATCCTGATTGTGATTTGCTTAAAATGCAACCATATTCATGCCCCTTCCTCTGATTAATCCCATTTCTCCTCATGACTTTCACAAACAACAATCCCATGGCAAATGCCTATAATCACATCACTTCTGTTGCTGGAAGCCCTCAGTGAAAAACAGGCAGCATGTAGCACCCACTACCAAATCCCATCACAGAGAGCCGTTCAATGGCTAATGGCAACGAAGATGATTGTGTAGACCAAGCACCACCTGCTGCCCAAAAAAATAAGCTCTTTGAATTTGCAGCTACAATTCCAAGTAAGCTGCATCAGGCTTCACCTAACAACCTGCTAAAAGTCTGGAGTAACATTCAAATAACCTGCTTTTGCAGATTTCCAAACTTTAACTCTAGCCCTGACCAAACCCCACAAATTCATGGGGAAGGTGCAGTATAACACATTCTCATCTATCAGTAGTAGCCCTGTGTGGGTTTTGAAAAGTGTAGCACTGCTTTCTACTCCATAACCAAACATGAGCCCTTAAACAGGTAAGATAATGTATTGCATAAGCTACCCCAAAATTATGAATGTCACATTAACTTCTCCCCACTTCACCTTGGTATTTACTTGTAAGGCTACCAGATAACAAACCTTGATCCCAACTTTCAGGAAAGCTATCAAGAACTTCAGGGTGAAACTTTCACTTTGTACCAGCTTTTATTCATCTTTGAGAAGAATTTGCAAGAACACAACATAAACCTGGTCCTGCAGTCCTTTTTCTCTTGTAGTCGTCTATAGCTTTCGCAAAAGCATGATGACACTATTCCTACCCCAAAGGTAAGAATAAGGCATTGAGAATCATAAAAACAGTTTCCAAATGAACTCATGCAACTTTGCCAAAAACAGCAGGAAAAATATCTCTGTAAATCTTACCTAACTTTCCTAACTCCTTGTGTTATACTTACTCTTAGTCTTCAAGACTTGATTTTGTCTCAGAGTATCCTACAGATCAGACAGGACAATGTGTTTGTCAGTATTTCATGTCTCTCTTATCCCACCTGTAAGTGCAACCCCCTAAGAGGAACTTGCCTGGAAGTTAAGAATAAAGGCTTTCAAAATCCTTCCTATGTGACTGTCTTGGAGGGCCTCTCAATTCGTCACAGGAGACTGCTGCAGGGATCTGATATTCCTGAATGGCCCAGTTGCACAGGCAGTTTGAATAAGACCATTAAATAGCTTCAGATCTGCTTACTCTTTATCTCAGGCAGTCTTACCACATGTAACAGGAACGATGCCTCCAAATTATCTTCTCCAAACCCTAAATTGAGTCAAAACTATCATCCTACAAGAACTTAAACATCTATGACTCTTCTAAGCTTAACAAGGTATTCAGATATGACTTGGCCGATGACTTTGCAAAATCCAGCAGAAAACTTGCTTCTTCAAAACATTTTCCCAGATCCTAAGTTTAACTTTAGCCTCAACCTCTTCTTAGATTTATGAAACCTCAAATTTGGCCAAAAAAATGTGTTTTGCAGGGTCAGCTCTATGCTTATCTCTGAGCAAGTCATTAAATGCTCAGCTTTCCAGGTTTCAAACTCTCCCAAAACCAAATATTTAATTTTTCTCTAAAGTTCAGCTGTGTTCAGCTCTGCCAGGGAGAGGCTGAGACACTCCTCGAGCACAGCAAAAGATTTTTTAAAAGTTTTTTAAAGTTTGGGGTTTTTTTGTTTTTGTTCTTTTTTTTTTTTAAGTGTCTGGATGGCATTTCTAAATGGAGGGACCTCCCGCGGGGATGGTGGGACCGGGGGAGCTCTGCCCGGCTCCCGTTCGGAAGATGGAGCTGTGCGCCCGGCTGTTCCCGCCCAGGAGATGGAGCTGCGCTCCCGGCTGTGTCCGCCGCTCCCACAGGCGTTTTACCTTTTGACAGGAGCCCGCATTTAAGCAACTGCAATCACCTAAACCCTGATTTGGCTGGTTTATATTGGTTTATTACTTCATAGTAATTAGTGCACGAAGCGCCACGGGCTGAAGCTGTAGATCCACAACCTGCCGTTTCAGGCAGTAGCACAATTGAGCTCCCACTAGGAGTAAAGCAGCAGATGAATTATACTGAAAATACCATTTTGAGTCGACAATGATCTGAAAGAGAAGTCTAGCAAGGGAAAAAGAAACCAATGCAGTTCTCATGTGATGATAGCAAAGAAACAAAATGTGATATTCAAATGTTAGGAAAACAGCTCAAATTAATCTGAAAATATATTGAGATTTATTTTTTTTCAAGAGCCACACTACATGAAATACAAGATGTTAAAGTTGTTTACTAAGCTGAACATTCAGATTCAACACCTTAACTAAACATTAAAATCACATGCAAAAATTACCTTTAAATTTCTATTTGATTATCTTTTAAATTTATCTTTTAATTACCTACTCAAGTGATATTTATTTATCACTTGAAAAATGAAAGACAAATTTTAAAAAGTATAAAAGTACTTCACTAAGGCAGGCTTGAATTAACATGATTTTAAATAAAGCCAGAAGAAAACTAGATGATGCCTTCCTGAAGCACAGAGAAAAACCCAAACTAGAATAGGTAATGTATAAGAAATTAATAGCAGATGGACCAAGTGGAGGATTGTGCTTAGTGTAATTAACATTAGCACTTACTGGGAACAGTTCACGCTCCTATACCATCACACATTTCAAAATAAAGCCTGGTCAGGGATACATCAAAAGACATGAAGTGAACTCTGAGGCTTGAGTGCCATTCAGATCATGTTGAAGATATTTTCATCAGTATTCATGAGAATCATAGAATCATTGAATGGTTTGGGTTGGAAGGGACCTTAAAAATCATCCAGTTCCAACCCCCCTGCCACGACAGGGACAGCTCCCACCAGACCAGGCTGTTCAAGACACCATCCAGCCTGGCCTTGAACACTTCCTGGGAGGGTGCATCCACAACTTCCCTGGGTAACCTGTTCCAGTGTCTCATGACACTCATCGTGAAGAATTTCTTCCTAATGTCTAATCTAAATCATCCTTCTTCCAGTTTAAAGCTGTTCCCCATCGGCCCTTGTAAAACTCCCTCCCCATCTTTCTTGTAGGCCCCCTTCATGTACTGGAAGGCCTCTATGAGGTCTCCGTGGAACCTTCACTTGTCCAGGCTGAACAAGCCCAATTCTCTCAGCCTGTCCTGTAGATAATAGACAAACTAAGACATCATTCACTGGGTGTGATGGTTGGTTGACTTTTAGCCTCTTCATCACCATACTTGAGAATAAAACAGAACAAAAAGTCTTCCATAAAAGTAAATGTTATCTAGCAGAGGTACCTTTTGAATTCTTTTATATTCAAAAACTCAAAGCCAGTCTGTGAATCTGAGTTTTTCTCTTTCTAGAGCATATCCATAGGAGAGGTTCTTTCACTGCCGTCTTCTGGTAGGCATGATCATCAGGAAAACTGTGGCATTGAAGCTGGTGTAGGGGTGAAAAGGCGAAATTTCAATATAGATATTTACTTGTGCCAAATTACAGACAGAATGACAGGATGTAGTGGCAGAATTTTTTCTACATATTATTGGTATTGTTTGTACTATACATATACATATACATATACATATACATATACATATACATATACATATACATATACATATACATATACATATACATATACATATACATATACATATACATATACATATACATATACATATACATATACATATACATATACATATACATATACATATACATATACATATACATATGAGAGGCAGCTGAGGAAACTGGGGTTATTTAGCCTGGAGAAAAGGAGTATGAGGGGAGACCTTAGCATTGTCTTCAACTGCCTGAAAAGAGGTTGTAGTGAGGCGGGTGTTGGTTTCTTCTCCAAAGCGACAGGCATAGGATAAGAGACTTTAGGAAAACTTTCATCACCAAAAGGGTTATCAGGCACTGGAACAGCTGTCCAGGGAGGTGGTTAAGCCACCATCCCTGGAGGTATTTAAAAGACAGGTAGATGAGGTGCTCAGGGATATAGTTTAGTAGGGGATGTTCACAGTTAGACTTGATGATCTCAAAGGTCTTTTCCAACCAAGCGATTCTATATACATATACAAAACTACTTATAAACAAATAAATAAAACCAAAGCACTTGAAGCACTGCTATTTCATGTCTAGATTGTGTGAGAAAGATTTTCAATTCAAACAAAATATATGTGAAAACAATATTTTAAGGAGGATTATCTTGCTTATTTTCACCATCTACTAAGTATTTGCTCTATTTAGTACAAAATAAAAGAATATGCTCATCTTCTCTGCCAGAGAAAACAGACAATTTTTGCAAAGGAGAAGAGAAGAGGGCATTTATCTTTATTTGCTGACTTTACAGTAACCTCTCTGTGCCATCTTCAAGGATATATATACTGACATGAACTGAGGATGGAGATGGGGAGAAACTTGTGCTCAGATACTACTGCAATTCCAAAGCAGAACCAAGGATACATAGACAGAATCCAATTCTCACATAGTCTTGTATGATAAACACAGGAGACCACTCAGGAGACACTGATGTTACTGCTGTGAGCCTCAATGGCCCTTGCTGACTGTAGAGCACAGTGGTACACTTTGCACACTTCAATTGTGCAAGGCAACCAGCAGCTGGTACAACTTGGAGGCATTCTTCATCTTCTCTAATTTATTAAAAGTTGATTGGGAATACAGTGGTCAAATGAGCACAGAAATGGCTTTAAGTTATCTTGTTTTGTTTCCTACCCTACTCCTCCCACTCATCTGCTCAGTACTGCCCTCATTGTCATTCATCTCTCCATCACAGTAGCAATATACCTAAATGAACTTTTGTAAAGGTGCTCCATTTCTTTTCCATTCCCTGTATGAAGCAAAATATTTGATTTAATCTGTTTTTTCTCACTTAATTTCATATTCTAATACCTATATTTCATTGAAGGCTTCTTTTCAGTTCCTTGTAAACAATCCTACATCACGGTCAAGAATATTGTCTCCAATTTGCACCTTAATGAAAAGAAATTAAGACGTGTGCTCTTGCAGTTAACTAGAAACGAAACAAAAAAGCCTTGCTTAAGTTCACTGTGTTTAACCTAAGGTTTACTTAACAACTCCAGACACTTAAAAAAAAGAGGTGTTCAATTTTAATGAAATAAATGTTAGCATTAAGGTTGTTAGAAACAAGCCTCTGACAGCTGAAAATTATTGTATACAAATCATTTGGCTGCACCTCTGAAGGAGGAGTTAGCTGCAGAGATGCGAGAAGCGCTGTGTCGGTAGAGATGGATCTTGAACATCACCTTTTCTGAGCCTGATATTGACTCTTGTATGTTTCTTCCCAAATATCTTTTAGTGAATCCTTTTACAGAATCTCCTCCAACCTGGTGTGAAAGAACATTATCAGTATCTCGATGGATATTTTCTTCCCTGTGGAGCTTGTTCGTTTGGTTTCTGACTAGGACGATGCTGTTGCCCGGATGAATGAGTTCTACCACCTCTTTGAAATGAAAATGTAGATTTAACCAGCCTTATGCTGTCTGTTCTTCATACTGAGCTAGCACAGGTGAAACATGAGGGTGAAGTAGCGAGAAGGAAACACATTGTAGATGGACAGTACAGGGGGTAGGGTGACGTGAGCATAAGCCATGTAAAAGGCACCAGCATTGCTGAAGACATCTCAGGGATCACTTGTTCAGAGATCCAAACTAGCACAGGCAGGAAACCCCACCTGCTACTGGCCAATTCCTACAAAGCTAAAAACAAGGAGAAGGACAGAATATTGTAAACACAGTAACACAGTGTTCCCATACTGGACCAGATCAAAGGTTCTTCTAGCCTGCTAATCATGTTTTCAGTAGGTCCATCCCAGATGCTTTAGCAAGGAGGAGAAAATGCTGCATTTCCGCCAGACCTTTTCCCCTCTCCTCCTGTCTATAATCTACTCCTAGCTGTGTATTCCTGCACCTTACCCTGCATTTGGGAAGGTGTTTGACAGGTCCTCCATGAGCCAGTGTAACTTGTTCGGCAATGAGGAGTTTTCTAAACTGAGCCTGACAGGCACCGGATCTGGTTCACGAAGTGGAGCAGATTACACCAAGAAGACGAAAGGGAAGAGAGAAATAGAAAAGAAGGCAGAGGGAATGGGCCATCCCTCCTTGAGCAGCAGCAGGCTTTTACATGAAAATGCAGCAAAAATGGACCGTTTATCAGCTGCAAAATGCTCTTCTTCTAGCTCTGTAAACCTGTGAGTTAGAAGATGGGCAAGTCATCACACTAGTTCTGCTGAGATCTCTCATGTACTTGATGTTAAGTGGACACTTACATTACCACATTCAGGCTCTTTTCTCAGAATGAAGCTCTTATTCAAAGGGTGGGTATAAAACAGTGCTGCCAACAGATGGCTGAATCTGCTCTGCAGCACTGTGGCTTCCAGTTCACAGCTCTTGCATGTTTTGCCCACATCAGCTATTAAATGACCACCACCAAAATTTCAACAGATAATTTGAAATAAACGTGATCCAAGAAGCTCATAACTACTTGTGGAAAGAAATGGACTATAAACTACCTATCAACTTGGTTATATGCCTGACACTAATTGAAATTGCCAAGGCTCTATAATTATATCTGTATTTTATTGTTTTCAAACGGAATTTGTTCTAGAAAAACAAATTTTTCAGAGGCATAAATTGTTGCTATTGTGAACTTTGAACCTTCCTGTAGTTAAAAAAAAAAAAGCTGTCTGTTGCTTTTCAATTCCGAAAGGATATTTTTTTAATGAGATTTTTCCCTCTAAATCAAAATCAACAAGGACAATTTTAAGCTTTAAATTTATTTCAGAAGGAATATGTAGTTATTCTATTTAGTGATAGCTTTACAGAGCACCAGTCTATGTAAAGCTGACATGGATACAAAAGAACTGCAGATGATCCTTTGAAATAGATCTTTTAAAAATATGTATTCGTGGTATGCTCTGTGTTTCTACTTCCACTAACACTTCCTGTCAATTTTAAAAGATGCTAAATCTCATTCTCCTTTGCTCTTCTGTTGGTTTTGAGGTTTTCTGTGCTGCCAACAAGATTCTGCCAAATGTCACAGCATGAAGTGCTAGAATAAATGTACAGAAATGTAAAAAATGGAGATTTGTTCTTCACTGCTTTATAGTTCATATTGTCAAATAGAGCTCTGCAAGCCACCTGAAGACTGATTAGGTGAGAATTCTCCACTCCCATCAGGAGGGTAGTTTTAACATCTACTCTCAACAGTGACTCTGCTCTGCAAACAATGTAGAGGAGTGTTGTTTACGTGTTCTTGTACAAGTGAGCATAAACAAGTGGATGCTCTAGTAAACTGACAATAGACTATAACAAAGGGCCAGATGCTATTATCCTCTTAAAAGGGTGAAGAGGGACAAAATGAGTAAATATTTATATTATCATAGTGGTATGTAACTCAAGCACAGTTGTGGAGGAAACAGTGATTTACCAACATGTTTATCATCTCTTTGGAATCCACGTAAAACAAGAAATGGTCCAGCAGTGAAAAAAAATTCTTACGGAAGGACTAAGTCAAGTGAGAGATCTAGAGGTTTTCAGGATATACTTTTCTCTGGGCTCAGAGACTATCAAAGAGCAATGCTTTCCTGGGCAAGAGTCAGCACAGATTGATACAAAATGCCTACCTGGGCACAGGAGAACGGTGTTTGTGTCTTGTGACACATACACTTCATCCCTAGTCACCAGACATCTTCTTTCCTAGAGCTTTGGGCTAAAACTCTGCATTCAGGACCTCTCCCTGTAAGATGACTCTAGCCAGAACATCTGTAGTCATTGTGTCACTGCTTGTGCCATTACTCCACTAAGGCCAGCATTTTCCCATAGAGTGTCTGGTACGCTACAGTGTGTAGATCATTTACCATGTATTTCCAGCTTGTCCACCCTTCTCCCACAATTACTTAAAGTCAGTGACTATCAGTTCTCCTACTCTGAGTACTTAAACAAGGCTTGTAAGTCTCAGATGCTTAGACTCTTGCGTCTTCCCTACTGAAAAATTGCAGAAAGTTAATTTTGCACAAACACTTAAAATAAAATATTGTGCATTTCAGTTATCATTTTTATCCTCATAGACACTTGCCTTTGAGAGCCCTTAGAATGTGATTGCAGGTTATTTATGCCTATGTTGTGCTTGGTATCAGACTTAAGGCCTCAACATGTACGTAACTCATGTAAGTGAATGCTAAGATTGCCCCTAACCAATGGAGAGCAATCGAACCACACTCTCTGCAGGAACTGAGAGTAGAACAAGAATATTTCTTGTTCTACTGTTCTGTTCGCTGCATCTCTGGAGTGAAAGAATGCAAACAAAAGTGTGTTAGCTGACACTAGACCTGTCCTTTGTGGATAAGAAGTTGAGACACCACCTTGATGCATGGAAAAAAGAGCACATCATGCGTCAGTGGAGTGTGGGAAAGGATACTCACAGCTGGGCTGGTAAACAACCCAGAAGCATCTCTGTAAAGCTGTCTATGTTCCAAAACATGTTCTTGGGCATTCCCTACTCTGTTACAAAATACTATTTGCAGTCATAGGGGTAAATTTGGTGTGATGACAGGAATGGCAGAGGAAGGCAACCACTCAAAATGTGGTGTTGTATATAACGTTAAAATGTTTAGCAAGAGTTCCAGTTGACTAGTTTTGTAGATGTAGATGTTACACTATACTGTGATGTAAAAATTATTCTCCATCATGCTCAGCTCACTGTGGAACACTTAAAGCACAGCCCCAGGTGTGAACTCACTTGGAGAGGTAAAAACAAAGCCGCATTATGTAATAAGATTTAATGATTATTTGAATCTCTTTTTCCATCCCCGTCGATCATTGATTTAACCTTCCTTGTTTTGTTCTTGGGATATACCTAAAACAAGTAACCATGTTCTAAAATTAATCAGGACCATTTTTTATATAACCCTGTAAGAACGTTTTGATTTTCACTTTCTGTCTTCAGGAAAGGAACCTTAACAGAATCAACATTTTTGCTAGGAACTGCAAAACATTTGCAAAATGTTCAGATTGCAGGGCCTTAGGGAATGAACACGTAAGCTATGACGTCCATAGCCTGGGGTCCAACTGTTATTTTCTCTCAGAGGAAAACAAAAGAAGACCTTTTAAAGCCACCACTAAGGAGATTTCTGTTTAGAGAATATGCAATAACTCATATTGAGACAAGATTTTAATCTCAGCAAAGCTTTGGATAATCTGCTGGCACCTGTGTTTGCTGCTCTTCCACCCCATTGCACTGCTTAGACTGAAGGCCAAAGGTCGGATCCTCCAAGTTTGTTTGTGGCAGCAGTCCTTCTTACATGGTGAGGGTCCTGGCAGGATGGAGGTAAAGGTCTTTCAGGATCTGCCCCCAAAATTGTAATCTATGAGGAAACTACACCAGTGCCAGTATCTTCTATATTCCTTCACAGTCTCTTATTCTTTTTTTTCCCAGTAGTGCACTGGTTGGCATTATTTGTTGTGGTAAGTATTGTACTGATACATTGTGCTGACTTGCCCGAGGAAAAGGTGTAAAGCAGAGACAACACCTTCTGAGGGAAACAGATAGAAAGGTATTATCCAGAATGATTTGTGAAAGAGTTGGGAAAGGTTTCTCAGATGTGGATCAAAACTACCGGACACATCAACCTGTGTGTGCTCTGGAGAGGTTTTTATAGTAGTTTCACGATAGAAGCAAGCAGGGACATTTTCAGTGCTATGTAGATATCATTAGAGATACTGTGGAGTCTTGCTGCTGCTGAGGCCTCTGTACCTGACTAAGATATGAACCCCAGTTGACAAGGGTCACATTTATAAGAATTCAGTCTCTGTAGCCCAAGGAAAGAGAAAGAAATATATTAAGAAAAGGGTTTATACTTGATAATTTTGGCCATGCAGTGAATGGTGCTGTAAAAGGAAATCGTGTGGCTGGGCATAGGAAAGAAAAAAAATAATCTACCTTTAATGTATTTTACATAGGTTTCATCCCTTGAAAAATGAGCATTATTCATTTGAAAATGTTAAAAATAACATCAGATTTCTCTCCTTCTTTGATTCTGTGATTCATGCTTCCCTTTTTAAAGTCTACACCTGTGAAGAAGACTGCATTATCAAGGAAGGGAAGGAGGCTTGCCAGGGACAGAAGGTAATTTCCCGTAGCAGGTGCGTACAGCAGGTGGTACACAGTGTACCTGCAACGAAAAAAGTAGATTTAGGCTAAGATTTTATTTAATATGGAAAACTTATTGCATCCTGAGCCACTACTGGGGATGTGCCAAAAATTGTGTCTGCATATTTCGTGAAAATACCACCAAACTAATCAGTGGAGTTACTAATTAATACAAATCTGCATTTTTGCATAAGCAATTAGTGCAAAGAGAGTGCAATGAAAGAAGAAGTTTGACTCATTTAATCTCAGTGTCTATTCAAGCGGAAAGACCCACTAGGGCAAGGCACTAAGATCTACATTTGGATTTTTTTTTCCTTTTGATTAGTTAAAGGAACTAAAAGGTCAAATTATCAATATTTAATTCAAATGGAAATGCGTTTGTTCAAGAGGAAAGAAAACACTTTATATAAACAAGGTGAGACTCTGGGGGTAAATGCCTGGATCAAAAATAATTAGATTTTGCAGTTATATCTAAATCTCGTCTGATAAGAATCCTTTTTCCTAATAACAGAGGTGGTTCGACACCGATAGCAAAGAGTGCTGATGTTGTTTAAACTCTGTTGCAGGCGGTAGCTGGCCTACAAATACAATTTAGACATTTGCTTTTAATGGTACGTACTTGTCTGATTTGTGGTTTTTTTAATCAATTTGAATCATATTTTAAATCTATTGTGATTTCATAATTGTGTGCACTTGATTGAAAGAATCATTTAAAAAGCTGATAATTAAACCTTGGTAGTGATGTATTTTCCATTAACTAAATAGAAGTTTACATTTATAGAATTAAAACAACAACAGTATTTATCTAACGGGGAAAGGCTCAATAAAATTAATACACTGAGTCTTAAGGGAAAAAAAGAGCAGAAGAGGCACCTTAATCTTTCGTACCAATTCCGAGCCCAGCTGTACGTGCATCCTAGAGAGTGGCTTGTGCGGTACCAACACACCTCGGCACCAAACCGGCACCAGGGTGGTATTTTAAAGCGTTGTTCTCCCCCGATGATTCCTGAGCCAAGGCAGCTGGAGCGGAGCTCGGAGCGTTTCGGGCAGCGGCTGCCCTCTCCTACCGTGCTCTTCTCCCGATGCAGCGCCAGGAGAGGGGAGAGCAAACCCAAGCCGGTCCTTCCTAAGCCCGGCTCCGCAGGGGGGTTGTGCCGAGCGGGGTGGGGGGCGGCAGGAAGAGCGAGCAGGGACACTTCCCCTATTTATTTTATTTTATTTTATTTTATTTTATTTTATTTTATTTTATTTTATTTTATTTTATTTTATTTATTTTTTAGGATAACCCTCAGGCTTTGTGTCAGTGCCCCGCTGGGAAGAAAATAAGCAGGAAACGCGCGCGAGAGTCCTAACAGCCCGGGCAGTAAATCACTAGCTAAATTATAAGTGCGGCTCACTGTTTCCAATAGCTTTAAGCTATTTGGGGAGGCATCCTTTTCCCGCACTCTCGCAGGTGCAATATGAATCAATTATCTTAATTAAGATAATGCAGCAAACCCAAGAGATTTCCCTGGGAGTGGATTTCGCGCTCCGGACAACTCCAAGGCATTTCCACAGCACTGCGTCCCCATCTCAAAATACACACACACACCCCGCCGGGCCAGGGCTCGACCGGGCTGGCGCCCTGCGGAGGGGCTGCGTCCCGCGCCAGGGCTTCACCTCCTGCCGGGCCCGGGGGCAGCAGACGAGGCGGGAGCTGGCGGGGCCGGGCCGGTCGCAGCTTGGTTGGGACGCGTGCGGTTCGCGTGCCGCGCAGCGGGAGGGAGAGTGGGAAGGGGAGGGAGGCGGGGGGGGAGGGGGGTGTGTAGAAGGGAAAAGAGAAGGAGAGAAAAGGAAAAAGAAAGAGAAAAAGAAAGAAAAGAGAAAAAAAGAAAACAAAATATAAACGAAAGAAAAGAACAGGGGAAGGAAAAAAACGAAAAGAAAAAGGAAAAAGGATTCGGGAGGAAAAATAAGCAGAAGCCGAATTAGAAGCCAGATGGAGAAGGAGGAGTCTGCAGGTCAGGGAGAGAAAAAAAAAAGACACGCTTGGAGAGATAAAATCAAGCGGCTGCGGACAGAGGAGAGGCAGGGAAGGTGGGAAACCGGATCCGCGGAGCCGGGGCCGACCCGGTTGCCGGGGAGAGCGGGAGCAGAAGCGGTGCAGGAGCAGCGAGCGGAGCAGGGATGCTGGAGCCGGCAGAGACCCTGCCGCTCGCGGAGGGCAGCACCCGGCCCGGCCCCGCCGCACTGTCCCGAGGGGCGCCTCGCACCTGCCGGCCGCTGCCCCGCGGCCACGCTCTTCTCCTCGCCTAGCGCCGCCTTCGTGGAACCGACCCCCTTGCCGGTCTGGGCAGCCCCTCTGTCCAACTGCCCGCCCGCCTCTGCGTTTGTCTGCCGGCAGTTTCCTGACTTTATTTTGCGCTCGGGAAAGCTGGCTGTACCGATGCACTGAGACGTACACCGACATCCCAAAGCTCTCGCCGCTCTCCGAGATCCAGCTTGCTGCCCGCGCCCCACACTCCTGGGTGTATTCCCAGCCAGTCCTGTCCAAACTCAGATGACATTTTTCCAGCAGCCGAGACAGGGCTGGCGCAACCCCTTCTCTCTCTCGCTCCCTCAAAATCTCTTCAAACCTCATCAGCTTGGAAATAACAAAACGCAGCCGACTGCCTTGCGTATTTGGTTACCGAGAAGGCAAACATCCCCGGAGTCCGCTCCTGCCACCCTGCCAGCCCCAAGGCCGTGTAGGTCACGAACAGGAGAGAAACATTTTAAAGATAACCCGACCTGGAAATATCTTTTGGAATCGATCTCCTCAGAGCCGAACTAATGGTTTCGCATTTAAGCCGCACGAGGAGACAATAAAATATTCGCCCCCCTGTCCTCCCCCCATCCTTTTTTCCCTCCTTTTATTGATTAAATCTCCGGATAACGCACACCAGTAACAACGCTCCCCGTGTTATCACTCAAGGGGGACACCTCCCTCGTTACAAGTGCATCTTTAAAATTTGGCGGCGTTGGCAAACTCCGTTTGAAGACTTTAAAGCGCCTTCTTTTCCGACTTCCCGTTAACTGGCCGCGTTTCCATCAAAACCCTAGGGAGGGCGAAACAGGACAGGCAGCCGCTTCCCCCATGGCCGATGAAGGAGGGAACGGGAAGGACTGGGATGCTCCAAGGGTCAGAGATGCCCGTTAGGGACCCCGGAACAATGGGAACAATGCTGGTTGGGGGAGGGTCCCCCCCCAGGCGGCGGCGCGGAGGGCGCGATACGGAGCGGAGCGGCGGCTCCGCACCGCGCCCTCCGCTCCGCCGCCGGGGGGTGGAGGGGTGCTGGGGATGGTCGCCCGGTGACAGATGGCAGTCGCCCCGCCGGGCCACATAGGGCGTGGCGGCTCCCGCATACAAATCAAGGGGGGGATGTGTCACGTGTGCCGTGGGCGGCCATCTGGCGCGTGCCGGCGGGCGGGGCGGGGCCGCGGGGAGGGGCGGTGGCGGCGGTAACCGAGTCCCGGTGCCGGCCCCCCACCCCCCGGCGCGCATACACGCTCCCGCTATATAACGGGGGAACCCGGCGCTGCGCAACCTCGGGGAAAAAAAAACCACACACACGCACGCACAGACACGCGGTGCCCTCGCACGAAGAGCTGCGCCGGGGTTATGAGACCGTCACCGCGCGGGAGAGGCTGAGCAACGGAGGTAACAGGAAAGCCGGTCGGGAAAGGGGGTGGTAGCGGCTGCCGGGGTGGGAGAGAAGCCCGCAGGGTCGGTTTATGTTGTCGCTTGCGGTCGTGGGAACCTGCGTGTGCGAGCAGCTGTGTGCCCACACACCTGTATCCATCCGTATGCGCAAGCATAGATATGCGTCTCTGTGTATATTATATGTAAATATATGTGTGTGTCTATCTAGAGACACACACGTTATGTGCTTCCACTCACGCACCTCCTAAGTTCCAGGTCCTCCTACTCCGCGGAGAGCGGCCACCGCGGTCCCCCCGCAGACGGGCGACATTGTTCCTCCCCTGTGTACCCGGGGCCACCGGGGGCCGGTCGCAATCCCATCTCACGAAAGGATCCCGCGGGGGCCGGTGGGACGATACCCATCTGCAGCGGGAGGGTTGACGGAGGCGGAAAGACGGGGCCGGTCCCGCACCTGTTACCGCGGATGGGGGCCAAGCAGCACCGCCGCTCGCCACCCTTCCGTGGGCATCCAGTAGCAGTCTTGGGGGCGAAGAAGGGATCGGGATCTCGCTGGGAGAGCTTGAGCGGCGCGGTCCCGGGGAGCAGGTGCCTGTCGGGGCGGGCATTGCGGGAGCCCCGCTCCTTGGCAGGGATAGGCGGTCACCCTTCCCTGTGGATGTGTCCCCTCACCTTTCCCTCTCCCCAATTCGGCAAATGTGTTTTGATTTTTTTTTTTTTAAAACAAACAAACACACCAAAAAACCCCAAACCTAAACAAAAAAACCCGCTTGGTCTGCCCGCATCGTGCAGCTCGGGCTGCTCCCGCACACGTAATCTGCTTATATTCCCCGCTAATATCAGCGAGTTACATAATGGCATTCGTACATATGTCAGCTTAATTATAACGCAGGACCGCGGACACAATTAAAAGTTGCACTGGCCTCGTGGGGAAGCCGGGGCTTCCCTCGGGGGCAAGGGGAGGGGGCGGGCGGCTTCTCCCCGCGGATCTGGTCTGGGTGCTGATGCGGCTCTTGTCTCTCCCTTGCGCGGCGCAGGAGCTCACCATGACCAAGTCGTACAGCGAGAGCGGGCTGATGGGCGAGCCCCAACCGCAGGGGCCCCCGAGCTGGACGGACGAGTGCCTCAGCTCCCAGGACGAGGAGCACGAGGTGGACAAGAAGGAGGAGGACCTGGAGGGTCTGCACGCCGAGGCCGAGGAGGACTCGCTGCGGAACGGCGAGGAGGAGGACGAGGAGGACGACTTGGACGAAGAGGAGGAAGAAGAGGATGAAGAGGACGACGACGACCAGAAGCCCAAGAGGCGCGGCCCCAAGAAGAAAAAGATGACCAAGGCGCGCATGGAGAGGTTCAAGTTGCGGCGCATGAAGGCTAACGCCCGGGAGCGTAACCGCATGCATGGCCTAAACGCGGCCCTGGACAACTTGCGGAAGGTGGTGCCCTGCTACTCCAAGACGCAGAAGCTCTCCAAGATCGAAACCTTGCGCCTGGCCAAGAACTACATCTGGGCGCTCTCTGAGATCCTGCGCTCGGGCAAGAGCCCCGACCTGGTCTCCTTCGTGCAGACCCTCTGCAAGGGCCTGTCGCAGCCCACTACCAACCTGGTGGCCGGCTGCCTGCAGCTCAACCCGCGGACTTTCCTGCCGGAGCAGAGCCAGGAGGTGCCGCCCCACGCGGCAGCGGCGGCGGGCGCCCCCTTCCCGCCCCACCCGTACCCTTACCAGTCTCCCGGTCTCCCCAGCCCGCCCTACGGCACCATGGACAGCTCCCACCTCTTCCACCTCAAGCCGCCGCACGCCTACGGCGCCGCGCTCGAGCCCTTCTTCGAGAGCGGCCTGGCCGAGGGCGCCAGCCCCGCCTTCGACGGCCCGCTCAGCCCGCCCCTCAGCGTCAACGGCAACTTCTCCTTCAAGCACGAGCCGGCCGCCGACTTCGACAAGAGCTACGCCTTCACCATGCACTACCCCGCCGCCGCCGCGCTGGCCGCCGCGCCCGCCCACGCCGCCATCTTCCCGGCCGCCGCCTCCCGTTGCGACATCCCCGTCGAGGGCCTCGCGCCCTACGAGGGCCACCCGCACCACGAGCGGGTCCTCAGCGCCCAGCTCAACGCCATCTTCCACGACTGAGGGGGAGGAGAGGGGACGGGCCGAGCCCGCCGCCACCGCCTTGTTTACAGGGGGCAGCGCGGCCGGGGTCGCCGCCCCGCTCCCTCCTGTCCCGCTCCCGCTCCGCAAAACTGGGGTGGGGGTCTCGGGGTCGCGTCAATTACCTGATCGGGATAACAAAATCACAAGCAATAATTAGGATCTATGCAATTTTTAAACTAGCGATGGGCCAATTACAAAATATATATGAAATCTATATTTTTCAACCAACGTTTTACTACTTGTTACCTTTCCCATGCTGAATTATTTTGTTGTGATTTTGTACAGAATTTTTAATGACTTTTTATAACGTGAATTTCCTATTTTAAACCATGCAGCTTCATCAATTTTTATACATATTGGAAAGGTAGAATTATATCTAATTTATACAAAATAATTTAACTAATTTAAGCCAGCAGAAAAGTGCTTAGAGAAGTTATGTTGCCTTAGCACTTCTTTCCTTTCAAATAGTTGAAGAAAAAAAATGCACAATCTGGACATTTTCTTTCCCATGAAAGTATCTCTTTTCCTTTTTTTTAACTTACTTTTTTTTCTTTTTCCTTTCCCCCCCCTACGACAAGAACCAGATCCCCTAGGTCTTGAGAAGATATAAGAACGAGAGACTTATTTTCTATTAAAACATATCAATTCAACACATTACTTGCACAAACTTGTATATAAAGATTATAAGCAAATGCCAACACCCTTTTTAAATCGAAAGCTGCTTGACTATCACATTCAATTTGCACTGTTTCTTTTTAGTCTTTGGATCCCTTGGCATTCCGTGTTTCTGTTTTTTCTTTTAAGAGAACTTGAAGATGTTAATGTTTCCAGGCGATATAAATGCATGATTTTATACGTGTTCACAAAATCCATGGTTGTCATATACTCATCTTATAAATCGGAACCTAAAACTAATCAGGTGGTTAAAGTCGGGCTATATACCTATTGTAGTCGATTAGTACGGTAGCGTGAAACAAATTCAAACCATTTAATCCGTAATTAGAACAATAGCTATTGCATGTACAATGCAGTCCAGAATAAGTGCTGTTTGAAATGTAACGCTGGTTCAACTGGAATCAATCTGTACTGTAATTTTGTTTGTAATCCTGTATATTATGGTGTAATGCACACTGGGATTTTAGAAAAAAACATCCATCTTTTGGCAACAACATAGTTTTGAACATATGGTCGAACGTTGCATTTCTCCTTAAATGTGATTATTTTTTTTCTTAGTGTAAGTAATTCCTATGGGATTATTGTTTTATTCGAATAGCTCATGAAAGGTGCAACACATTATTTGTAGAATAAAACTGGACAAAAAAAAAAAAAGGACACGGATTCTTTCCTTAACTTGAGGGGTTCTGAGGGAACGGGGGGAGGGGGGGATTTGTTGGTTTATTTATAGTGAAACGGGCCATTTGCAATGCTGATGTATTGAGTGAGGGACACGGGGGCAGAACCGCGTTGGCCCGGGAGCCGCGGCTGTGGCTTCTCCGGGTTCGGAGTGGGGGGGAGCGTGGGGGGCTCCCTGCACTCGGGAATAAAGGGCAGGCACCAGGTGCTCCTTCGCCCCGCAAACCAGCCCTGCACCCAGCGCTGCCCATTCGCCGTCTCCACCTCTTCCCAGAAGCGAAACGTGTTTCTTTAATCTTAACTGATTATTCTGGGGTTTAAGATACCCAGAGGGACAACCTGCAAGGGAACAATTCCCGTGATGACCAGGAGCAATTATCAACAGGTCTTTGCCTCCGACCCTCAGAAACAGATGTAAGACGCTCCCTGAAACACCTTACATGAAACCTATCACAAAGCAGAGGTATTTCATAAATATTTCACTTAAACCCGGCAGAAAGCTACCAGGCTCTCCTGTAGTCGAGAACAGTTTTTCACCAGAAAACGAGCCACTGACGTCTATTTCAAGCGGTGTTTACAGCTACAGAAATCCAACAGCTAAGCGTTGCAAACCTGTATTGGTACTGCAGCACCCTTACGACTGTTTTTTTCGTGATAAAAACACGCTGAAAATTAATTGCAATGACGGCTGATGCGTTTTGCAGCATCTCCCTGAGTTTTACCGAGCCCGGAGCTCCGCACTCCGAAACTGTTGCTGCATCTGAAAAGGAAGAAAACAAAAGCACCCGATTAACCTTTCCCAGTCAGTGGCAACACAGCTAAATATACCTTGGATAACTCGAGGCGGGGAAATGAATGACAATTTTTGAGATAAAACTGAAAAAGCTGACGCAGGCTTGCGCGCCTTTTGGTTATGTGCCTTCTTAAATGTAAAGATTCTTCTAGTCAGTCAAGGGGCAACTCACATGCCACCATCTTTTATTCAAAGGCAGGCACAGATGTTCCTTCTGCAGGGGAGGTTTTAATTTATGAAAATGATATTGTTTATGCATGAATGCACTCTGCATAACACACAGTACTTCCATCTGATGAGAGAAATACCACAGAACCAGTGCCAATGTCAGGAACATATTCTGCAAATTTAGGCGCTTAAATGTTTAATGAATATTTGGAAGGCATTTCTAAACCACAAGAAACCTTTTCAATTACCTTTTCTTTTTCCTCAGTTAATAACAAAATTCAACTCCTCTAGACAACGCAATTTACTTAAAAGTACTACCTAGGCTATCTGAATGTTTGCTACTGCAATATTTTAGAGAAAAAATGTTTTAATGTTATGAGCAACCTAATAAGAAAAATTCATTAGGTGTTTTGGTAACTAGAGGCTCCATTTTACAAATCAATTATGAGTCTTGTTATTTCAATTTAGTTTAGTGGGTTTTTTCCCCACTGTTATAAAATACTGGACCTCCCTCTCCACCCCTTTTACTGCTGCTTCTGATGCCTCCATGACATTTATTTTTTCTTACTGTTAATATCAAGCCAAATCTTGAAATCTCTGCTCATGAATCCCACAGGAAGGTCTATCGAGGTCTCTTTCAAAGGAAAGAATTACTCACCCCATTCATCTCCTATGAACATATCGCTAATGAACTAAGCCTATAGTGTGATTATCTCACTTCCGAGTGCGGAGGAAACTCTGGGGTTGAGTCATATCCACACACATACTGGGTCATCAGGCAGAGGCCTAGGACTCTTATTTTTATGGCTTGTTGGTACCAGTGGCATTTCCCTTCTTCTTTATGCCATGCCTCTGACAGCAGAAATTGTTCTGCCACCAATGCATGTTTGAGAAGACCCTGGTGAAATCTCTGTAGGAATAGAGCAGGAGTAACACTCAAAACTTGCAACTTTTCCCTTCTTGGTTTTCTGAAGCAACAGAAAAGGCTCTGGAGGTTGTGGTCTCATCATGGGTGATATAGCTGAGGCCCCAGTTATGACAGAGGATTCTGAAATGGTAGGATTCCAGGTCACATCCATAAGATGTCTGAGAGGCTGAAAACTTAGGTTTTACCTAGCCCGAATGAAAAAAGAGCCTGAATATCACATTTTGGCCCATCCCTCAGGATGACTCACCAAGTGAAGAGAAGTAGATTCAAGGAGAACCAAGACTCCTGAACTCACCAGAAGACAAGAGAGCATCCCCTTCTCCAGAATACAGTATTCCAGAATTTTAATAAACTACTATTAAAAAGCAACATACAATTCCAGAAGTAATAGGAACAACTAGAAAGAATTCTAAACTAAATCTTGTGAGCAAATAAACCTTTACCTTTTATGTCATCTGTAACAATAAACTTTCTTGCAATTATTTCAGTATTTTTACTGATTAAAAATGGATCCGCCATTGCCTTAACACTACTTTTGACATATTATTAAAATGAGTTCTTTTTCTAAAAAAAAATAAAAACAACAGAGTATTTCTGTACAAAGAATCATTTTGTCAAATGCTTTTAGAAAATACAGAGTTAAAGCCCATTCTCTTTATGCATATGTATATTGTGTATATTTATGTATATTGTAGCTAAAGCTTAAAAAACCAACAACCATTACTCATTCCTATTGAGGAAAAACTCATAGCAATGATAACCTGGAGTTCTGCCTGTTGCTGTATCAGGGAAATATGTAGAAATTTGTTTTTGTTGACCAAGATGAGTTGTATGATAATTATTTCAGAAAATATAAATGATCTACACTCTTCCCTTAGCCGAAAACCCCATTTTACACAAGAGCCTTGGATAACACAGTACGTGAATATGTGTTGAAACAGGGAGCTGAAGATCTACAAATAGACTGTTCTTTAAATATGTACATAAGTGTTTTTTAAATAATTCATATATGTATTTAACAAACTGTCAGAAGCTATGCAATACAAAATTAAAACTGACAATGCTCTCAAAGCATTCTCTTAAGTATTTACGTTGCCTACAGGGTATGTTAAACAGTGTATCAGCCCTAGTTTTCCATCTCCTAGCTTGTAGTATTTTGCAGCATAGAGTTAACTGCATTTTGTACAAAATAAAATAGAAGCAACTAAGATTTACACTATTTGCCAACACAATGGTGAAAGAGCAACAGAAAATAAGATTCAGAGTAAGACTTTGTTACCTTAAAAATATAACATCTCAACCTCAATGCAAAGAAAGTATAAAATGGCTTCTGTTCAACACATTCTCATTTTATTTTCTTTCCCATTATCACATTTTGCTCTATTTTGACAGCTCCCGGTGCTCATAGGAATGACTTCAACTTCAGACTACATTCTTGCTGCTTCTTATTTCTGCATAATAATTTCACTCATTCTTGTTCTTCTCTTTGCAGAGACTCAGCCATCTCCATAACTTCAGATTTTCTTTTCCTTAACGGCTTTTCTCTCTCCTTTTCAGATGTTTAGAAACGTGTATTATAGTAGTGGTCACTTCTCTAGACTACTGGTGCCATTTTTCTTCAGAATAGTTTATGACTTTATGTACTGTGTAAAAAGTTCAGTGTTCTGCTTAACGTCCCTTCTTTGAAGTCAAGTGAAAGCAACACAATGAGGTTGAACTAATACTGAGAGCTATAAAAGATGTTTTTCTAGAGTAGCAATCTAGAGAAGGGAGCATGTTTAGGAGAGCTAGTATTTGGGAATGAACAGCTGAAGTATAACTGACTACACACTAAACCTTCATTGTATAAACACATACTGTAGCCAGAAAAACACAGAAGTCAAGGATGTACTGCCAATTTCAGAATTCATATTTCTCCAGAATAAAATTTGTATTAGACACTGAAGCAAACCAGCTACCAGAAATGTCCAGTTGAATCGCCCAGACTGGACATATGGTATTTTCCCCACAGCACCCCCTTGTGTCTTCTTAATTCCTGTTCCTTAACTTCAGCATCATGTTATCCATGAATTAAAAACTGGTCTTCTCATTTCTCGCCTATTCATCTCATTGCATTTTTCTACACGTTTTTTCTCAAGGGGGGAGGATTTATTTTCCAATAGCATGTTTTACCTGCTTTCTCTCCTTCACTAAACACTAGCTGTACTTCCCTCACTCACTATGTATACGAGACACTGTCTTGCCTCTTCTCTTTCTTCAAGTCACAGGGTTCATCTGGAAAAGACTTCTGAGACTCCCACTACTTGCTTAGCATCTAGGCAGCAACAGATGTATTTTCTTCATCCAGAGAGAAACACTGTTAGTTAAGGAGAGGTTGTCTCCTCATGCCCACTTTTCTGGGCCCAGAAGATGCTCCCTTCTCCTAGTTTGGCTACCTTTGCTCAAGGTCAGTACCCTGGCATGGAGCAACACCTCCTCCAGGTTCAGAGAGCTAAGAACAAGCTCTAAGAAACCACAATGGGATCTCCCATCCCTCACACAAGAACTGTGTGTAAGAAGAGATTCATCACCCCTGGTGTCTGCCTTCATGATATTGCAGCCATGCGTGTTCCTGGCCATATCGAGACCCTGCCCCACAGACCTGGTATCCTTGCTTGGTCTTGGACTGGCCTTGGCAGGAGAGACTTCCCTGATGGCTGCTGGGCTAGCACTGATGCTGTTACTGTCAGCAAAACTGACCTTGACCTGATGGCTCTGCTTTTCAACTTGATGTTTTACCTACCTCATTGTAATAGGCCTGTCAAGCTATTTGGACTTTGGCTGAGCTTGGCTGCGATCTTCTCACCTTGGTCAGATATGTGTGCCCTAGTAGTCACTCTCAGCTCCCCTCCCTGTATAGAGCAGTCTGCTTTTCTGCTCCTTGACATTCCTCCTCTGGTGCTTCTGGCTGCTAGGGCCCTCAGGGCACTGCCAAACCTTAAAAACCCTGACCCCAAAGGCCTGGAACTCTATTTAAGCTTAGCCGGGAACTATCACGCCTTTCTTTAGAGGTGTTGTGGGGTGCTGGTCTTCAGTTCAGCTGCAGCCCTGAGCTAGCTATGATCCTCGCTGACTGAGGTCTGCAAACAAATGTCCTGTCCTGACCTCGGCTCTGCCCCATTGCTGTGAACGCACCAGATGATTTGGATTCCTGGGGGATCTGGGCACCCTCCTCTGGGCTTTCTCACTCAGGTACCACCAGAAAGGCCTCTGGACTTGCTAGCTCTGGATCCTCCTCTTGGCTTCCTAGTAGGGAAGTAGCTGGCCCTTGCTGTGCCCTGACAATGACTTTGCTTTCCTTTCTGGTATGACCCTATACCCCCTTTTTGCCTCTCCTATGATAATTTATTTGAGCCATTTAAAACCAAAACAAGGTTAAGACCATTTCTGAGGCAGTTCCACTGGTCCTCTAAGTAAAATGAAGTAACAGAATAACCTGGGATTCAGTCTCACGACTGTGCTGTTTATTTTTTTGTTTCTAGTATACTGTAAGAATGCACAATTTTCCATACTTATCACTAGAAAAAGAGAATAGCTATGTCTTGTAGAAAACTGCTGGTGAACTAGATGTCCTTGCACACTGTGCATTTGGTCACCTTTAAATTGAAACATGTACATTAAATTCAAAGACAAAGAGTTACTTTATGCATGGAAAACAAAAAATACTTATAAATATTCAAAGAGTACCTGAGGAGGCTATCTGAAGAGCTGCAAAATTTTATTCAAAGGACTTTCATAAAAATGTCCTTCAAATTACTCTTTAAGAGATGAATAGGGCTTCTGTATGTTCATGTATCTATTGCCATTGAATCCAAATGCACATGAGAGAACAAGAAAGTTAAACAGAGTTTAGCTGCTTTGGGTGGCTTGCAATGTCTTCTACAACATCTCAATTCCTTTTACAGAATACTGAATTTCTAAATCTATCTCTCTTGATCATTCTGCCATCACAAGTACCTATAAGCTCCACTTCCAAATTCTGGTTATGATCAAAGGTGTAGAAGAAATAAAGGCCATTACAGGTAGGTTCAGTGCTCTGTACTGTTTGGCTGCCTACTATACAAATCCTGTTACACATTTGCTGTTTGTCTTGTGTATCTCTTCTTTCTCTAATATGGGAACATCACACAGGATTATTTTTGTAATATAGGATCATCAATACACACAACACTTCTTACAAGAAAGGACAAGGAAGTTCTACATTTGAGAGTTCAAGAGATAGTCTGGAAAACAGATAAAATGATACTGCTGTGCTATTCCATACTTTTTACAAATTCAATGTACAAATCTGAAAACTGTGATACTTAAGAAAAAGTCTACTCCAATAGACTTAGCATATTTTTTGCTTCTCCAGGAAAAAATGTCTGTCTCAGTCTTGCAAAGGGTTGTGGGGACTGAGGATTTGTGAACAGTAGCAAACCAAGAGTGAAGAGAATTGTATGATCCTTCTATGTTTTTTGTTACTATATACAAATTCCTTACAATTCAATGTTTTTATCTACTATATTTTAGTACCTTAAAAGTTACTGATGTAATACTCCTTCCAAGTAATGTCAATAAAAAGTTGTTAGATGTTTTAATTACATCAGTTGAAGGGTATTACAAATCTCTTAGGAACTAAACTAGTCTTGCCCTGATGATACTGAAAATAGCATTAATTTATCGTTCTAAGACAGTTATCATCTTATCTTTTTCTGTACCTTATGAGAAATTATCTGGTGACAACATATAATATACATGGATGGGATAGGCTAATAAATGGTCCCAGAAACAAATACAAATAACTGCAGGGGATTATAAAGGGCATACAGCCTCAAAACTGATTCAATTATATCCAGTTTTACATTGTGCTTTACCTTCTAGTTGATGATTTAGCTTTCCTTATGAGTGACACCAGCGCAAACACACTGAAGATCACTAATGTCAAAAACAGACACAAGTTTAATTGCTTCATCTACTGTTGTACCAGAATGATAAATTCGTAAGGCAAGCTTGTTTTTTTGGCTCGCAGTTTTTCCTGCCTCGTCACTCAGTTTAGGCAAAAATGTATTTTGCACAAAACTTTCATAGATTATATAGTTTTATGTGTTTACACTTTATTTTATCTGATTATTCTGCAGTAAAGATATTTATATACCGAAAAAGATCTAAGGGACAAAAAAATATTGACACAATTGAAGTCAGAATAAGACTACTGACACTAACAGTTTAAGCAAGCAGAAACTTCATGCGGTCATGTTATCATTTGGAAAGATAAAATGGTGTGGGCTGCATTTTAGTGAAAGCTTTATCAATGGCTTGATGCAAATTGACAAGCACTTACAGGCTCCATATTTAATAAATACACAGAGCATACTTTTAACTTGGCAAATAATAGATGGAAATAAGTATGAAAAAGCTGTACCACGGTGACTTTTAAAAAGGGGCCTTAAAACTGTCTTCTCAGCTACATGATTAGCAGCTTGATACAGGTTTTTATGGAACTGTTAATGAAGGAAGCTTAATAGTCATGAAATCATGTACCATCTCATCGTCTCTAGGCTGATTTGATTGCAGACAATCAGATTTCCTTACCTGTAACAGCATTTCTCTTCTAGAGAGACAAACATCACAGGAAGACCCTTGACTATTCTGATATGTGATTTGAACAGTAATTTGTATCAATCTCTACAAGGCAATATTTTTAATTTATTGCTTTATTTTGTTGTATATTTGTCTTATTACAAATAGTAAAGATAAAATTACTAAACTGCTCATTTAAAAATGTTCTTTTCATGCATTAATAATCCACCATGACATTAAACAACTCAGAACTCAAAAAAATGCCTGGCTATCTTCCTTCAAGTTAAGCTTTTAAGGCTCAGGAACACCTTATAAATCAGGGTTGCTACTGCAGCTCTAATGTGATTATTATCAGTGAATATTACAGCACCTGTGAGCAAAGCTGTCACATCTCCAAACAGTAAAATCTATCATTTATGGAGTGGGAACAAAGAGGTGTGTCTCACTCCTCTGCATTTGAGCATTTGCTGCATTTGCAGCTTTCTAGGTGTATTTTCTGCATTGGCTCACTTGAGACAAAACCTAGTGTTGTGGGAGTCCATATCAGATTCCGAGCCACTGCCTTCCTCAGTTGTGTTGTGAAGGGGGTGTAACTGTGATGCCTCTGCCGGGGTTTATGATTATGCTCTGTTTTGCAATACTGTATTTATCTCGGGGCTAGGCCGCAGACCCAGCTGGTAAAAGGCTTGACCATTTAGCATGAAAGGGCTACTGTAACTTTGTGTCATAGTTTCCCAAAGCTAAACAGTGGTAATATTATTGGTAATAGAAAAGCAGAGGACATATGGGGCTCTGACAAAGCAAATGAATGTCTCTAGCTAGAGAATTCCTTCATTGCTCTCCTTAGGGAAGCAAGAGTAACTTAGGAGAACAAACCCGTAGGAAGCCAGGGTGCCTGTTGCCCGTTTTGCCCCAGCGCAGGGTTCCGGTTCGCTCGGTACCGGTGCGGCCTGGGCGGCTGCAGACCCCGATTCCGGGTGACTCGGCGGAGCCCTCCCCGCTGGCTGCAGAAAGGCAGGGTCGACTCTCTGGAAGGGACCCCAACTCACTCCTCTCCCCCAGCGGGGTAGGGGGCCGGCGGGCGGTGCCGGGCGAGGACGCGGCAGCCGGCCCGGGACTGGCGCCCCTCCCGCGGGCCCCGGGGCGGCCGCGGCTCCGCCCGCAGGGCGGGCGCTGCCATGGCAGCAGCCGGGACGCCGCCGGCAGCGCGGGGCGACGGTGCTGCCGCCATGCTAGGCGCCGCGGCCCCCTTCCTCCGCCCGCAGCGACGAGCCCAGCCCGAGCGCCCGCTCGGCAGCCGCGCCCCGCGGGAGCAGCCGGCGACCGCCGGTCGCGCTCACTCTGCAGCGGCGGCGGCTCCCGAGGAGCGACGGAGGAGGGTGGCCCCGCTGGCAGCAACGCCGCCGGCCGAGGAGCCGCTCCTCAGGGGCATCTTCGAGATCGGCAAGAGGAGCTGCGACGTGGTGCTGAGCGCCCGGCGGCTCTGCTGGAGCCCCATCCTGCCCGAGAGCCCCGCAGGTGGGACGGGCGGGCGGACGGGGCGGGGGTGGTGTCACCGGGAGCGGGCGCGCTGCCCGGCTTTTCCGCTGCGCTGCCCGGCGTTCGCATTGCGCTGCCCGGGAGAGGGGAGCCGCGGGCAGGGCGGTGGGGAGCGCCCTTTAGGCGGGCTTATAGTGAGTTGAAGTCAGTGGTGTCTCTTCCCTTCAAGGTTGTGCTGGGGGTTAAACCAAAAATAAATAGTTCGTATGGCCACGAACGTCCTTGTATCTGACCCAACTTTTCCCGGCCAGAGCTTTTATTTCTTGGCGGGTGATACGAAAAGGATAAAATGTAAGAGATGGTGTTTTAATGCCTTCTTTACCCCAGGCAGAACAGTAAGAGGATTTGGATTTGTCTCTATTGCGCCAGCTTTTCCTGGCGTGATCTTTCCGACACGTTCCTAAACCAGAGCGCGTGAGGGTGGGTGTGGTTTTGTGAGGTGTGCCTGAGATTTGTGACGAGGCTTCTGTGGTAGCTTGTCCTTGCTCTGTGCTTTTCCGATAAAGCAACGCACTGTGAGAAAGTGCTGTTACAAAGGATTTGATAAAGTGAAACAAATGATACACGAAGGTTACAGAAGAAAGGGAGTTCTCCTTGAACCTATTCAAATAGCCTTTTTTCCTCCTAGAAACTGCGAAAACTTCAACTTCCTTTCAGAGCTACATATGAGCCCTTAAAAGTGCCTGGTTACTTCAGTGACCTCCCAGCACTTACGTGAACGGGAAAGCAAATTTGCATTCAGGAATGCAGAGTTTCCAGAAAGCACTGTTGCCTTCTACTGTGGCACAGCTAGCTTGCCCAGGCCTAAAATGTCAGGTCTATTTTAGTGTTATTTTGGGCAGAAGTTAAAACTTCATATGGGTAAGACTGAACAGCCATAAGTTCAGCATACAGACAAACAAAGTTTCTTCCACACACCAGTTTTGCAATGTAACGATAACCTGTTCCTCTTCAAGGTGGTCTGTATGCTGAAGAGACTCAATAGCAGTATAGAAACCTGCAATTCCAGTGCTGCTGCTGCAGAGAAACACTCAGATACTCACAGCTGAAATTATACTTCATTTCCAGTAACCACGTTGGGATACCGGAGCTACTGAAATCAAGCATGTGGTATCATGCACAGCTGTTGACTCTTATCCTCAAACAGTGTAATCGTGTTAAAAGAGTGTTGTGCTCAGCCTTAGAGAAGAGATATTCAGCAGGACTGCTGAATTGTAAAGATGGCTGTGCTGAAGTGCATGCAATCCTTTCTCTTTTGGAGCCTGTCTGGGTACTTTAATAATGCTATTACACAACTTTTTGGATTAACTACAGGTCTCTGTGTATGTGAGCTGAAGTGACATTTATTAATGATTTAGTTCTGTATGCAGTACTCTAATATGATTGCCACTTTATGTTCTGGCTACTTTCATGTAGCTTGAATTGTCATACATCAGGAAGTTGGGTCCATGGTTTTCTTTTAATTGTTGCTGGTGAAAGTTTTTAAGGTACAGACAGCAAGTATGAATTTTGATTTGTATTACTTTATACTTCCAGGGATGGGAATACATTTTGGGTTTTTGTTTTTCTAGGAAAAGTCCACCCTCTAAATTGCTACCTCGTATAAAATCATTTTATCCTATGCTTACTCATTCAGGCACTGTGAGCTTTTCTGTCCTAGTTCCTGTGAGATGATAAGGTACGCAGTGCTTTAAGTTAGGCATATTGCAGATGTCAAAACTTTAGGGATCTTATGGAAAGCAGCACTGTCAAGTTAATGTCAATTACATAAGGATTTGGGCTTTTACTGCACATGTATTAAATATGTGCCAGTACTTCATTGTCACAGTTTTGTACTATGTTGCTTTGAGCTGCTGAATATTTTGATTTCTGAGAAGTTCTTAACATCCTACTTTGTTAGCAGCTTAAGTGGAAAAGGCAGCTGTGTCTTCTAAGTATTATTTTTTTTCTGAAGTCTGTGGTAGGCTATAAGATTTTATCATAGGATTTCCAAATTCTTAAATGTCAAGTACTTACACTGGAGGTAAAATGATTTTCAGTTCCCTATGTGGTATGGATGGCACCACTATGTCATCTGTGGCTCTTCCTGAGTGTTTTCATTTCTCTCACGCTATCTTGTATCCCAGTAGCAATTGCCCTGCAGTGGGGAACCGGTACTAGTGCTGGGAAGAGCCATCTGTGTTACTGTCTTGCTGGGTGTGACAGAACTGCAGCAGTGCAGTGCCTAGGCCGAGTTGTCAGTAGGTACAGGAGGTACCTACAGTCAATGACTGTCTGGGTCTGTCTGTTCCACTGGGATTTGGCTAAGCATACTTTCTTCTAACCCAAAGTTTCATAGTGCATTTTACTTGAGGCCTTAAAAGGTCAGGTCAAGTCTTTGCACTTTGCCAATGACACTAAATGAAATATCTTGGACTTACAAGTAGTAATGCTTTGTATTTTCAGAAAAGACCTTTCCTTGGCAGTCAATCTAGTTTGTCAAGCCAGAGAACTGATAGGTAGTGGCTTTCTCCCTTTTATCTTAGCTGTACCCCCCACACCCCCAATATTTCCTCATAAGTATTCCCGGCTTCCTGAAGTTGTTTGTTGTCCACGGTTCTGTGAATCCCACTGTATGTTCTTACATGTGGCTGATGCAGCCTGAGCTTCTCCTGAAAATAACTCAAAGATCCAGTTTAAAGTTCCCAAGCAGGTGACATCTGCTGCGCCATGGCTTAATCGTTTTGTGTTCACATATGTGTAGTTCTGCCCCATTGAACTGTTTCTGTGGAGCTTTTGGCAGTGTGATTATCAGGCAGACTTCCTTCTTTACTCTCCCTTTGATTTCTGCAGCTTCTGTCCCCTAGAAGTTTTTTGGCCACCAGTGCTCACTGAGGATTTTTGATGGCTTCCTTTGTTGTTCAGTCTCCAGACCTCATAGCAGGCTCCCCAACAGACTCTTATGCCCTTTCAAATAACCATGACCCTTTATGAATTTTGTCTATTCTGTATTGTAACTAAACTTTAGGCAGAAGTAAAGCCTGGGCAGGCAACTGGTTGAGGAGCCTGAGGGATCTAATGTGTTAAGTGAAAATGTGGGCCATGTGAGGCATGGCTCAGCTGCTCCCTCCAAAATGCTAGAAGTACAGCCTAAGCGTGCAGCTTGGCTGAGCCTTTTCTTCTCACTGGAGCCAGATACCCTCTGACCTATATGTGGTTCCTTGCTTTTAACAGTGCAATGTGCGTTGCAATGAGAAGTAGAGCTCATAGTCAGTAGTCTCTATTTTTTTCTGTGAGGCTTTCCAATGATGTAGTTGTTGAAATCAAGAAACAAGAAGACTTCTTTCTCTGTATTAATAACAATCCAGCCCCAAAGTGTAGAACTTCTCATTTCAGATGCTGCTTCAAAACCATACCAGAGAAAGCTATCCCAAGTATAGATTTGAATATTGTATGTGGTTTTTAGAAGTTCTCAGAAGATAATAAGAATGACTGATGGAAAAAAAAAACATGTTTTAAGAACAAATGGTCAGAGTGGATTTTTGTGTGTGTGTGCTGAAGTTTGAAGACTAATGAAATATAGTGGATTAGCAGCAGTGGATGTGGGAACCCTTTGTATTTTAGAACACATTCAGTACAACTAATGTCGATCCAGTGCTCTTTATGCTGTTCTTCCAACATGGCTTTTTTTTTTTTTTGCTATTGAATGAGAACTTTAATCCTGGCATTTCTTTAAAGCCTTCAGCATCTTTTTTTAAGATTATTCCAGAATTTCCTGATTTACAACAACTACAGGTTTAGAGCAGGTTTCTGTCAAATAGGAAATAGAACAAGACTGGCACTTGCTCTGTGCTTTACTGGTATGTGAGGTCTGGAGGCTTTTGATCATTAGGAAAAACTCTCTAAGTGTAGCTTCTTGTTTCTGTGGTGCGCTGAAAGTTATATGAAGTTTTTCTCTGAGATTGACAGCATGTAGGCTGGACTGAGTATTTGGACAATAATAATTTGGATAAAACTTGCTTTTTTGATATAAGTAATTGAACATAATATTCTAAATTAATCGACCAATAAGAAAGTAAGATCTCTGGAGCACTGAATGTATCACTGAATATATATTTTCATAATGAAGTAAAAAAGATCCATATGTTGTTTAAGTGTATTATTCGTATATATAGCATGCTATAATTCTTGTGGATATTATTCTAAAATATAAATATTCCATATAAATGCAGTAATAAGGAAAAAATCACTGATGTAGTGCCACAGTGAAAGACTTAGCAATAAAGGACTTAAAATTAATTCTGAGCGCATAGTGGCCTGCTGCCAAGGCTATTTAGGAACAGATGTGGCTGAAATAGATACCAATAGTCTGTTTGGGATCTCTAAAGTAAGACATCTGTCAGTCTGTTGGTCAGTCAGGAATAATGGAAATGGGAACTGGCTGTTACAAAATATGAATAACTGAAGTTCCGCATTGGTGAAATTCAAAGCTTTTGATTCTACTTCGAACATGTAGAGAGCATAATTTCTCTAAGTGGCTTATCTGTTGTCCAAGTAGAAAAACTGTTTTTAAGGCAGAAACATAAAAATAAATAATATGAAGTGTAACTGAGAATGAGATGTACAGGTATCACATTAATATATGACTTTAAGATTGGAGAAAGAAAACACGCGATTTTAAAGAATCCCATGGTGTCGGAACTTGTAAGACACTCTTAAATCTATTTCAAGGAAGTCTATAAAATTCATGTCTTCTAGGTAAACTGTGAAATAATTGATTAATTTAAAACTAAATTTTGAAAATTTAAAAATTATTGAAAATAATAGTGAAAAATTAAAAATATTTAAAGAAATGGAGTATGCTGATTGAAACTCTCTTAAAATTTGTTCTTTATTTCAGGTGGTTTCTAGAAATAATGTCTTGATTCTCTGTGTCGCTCTTATTTTTTAACAGCAGATCAGTTCATGGTTATGTGTTTGTGTAACAATTTACATTGTTTCCTGCTTTATGGTCTTTTTCTCATATTTCACGTGTTTATGCTCCTCTCTACTTAAGTTGAAAGGGATTAAAGTACGCTGTGTGTCTAATAGTGGATTTCATATGTTTTTTAATTCTCTACCTCCACAGAGAGAGACCAGTTATTTAAATCTTTGTTCTGGAAATAAGTGTGTGTGTGTTTCTCATACATGTTAAACTGTGTATGTGTTAATGAATTGGATTCTAATGCTACATGAGTCTAAAAGAACAGGACTTATTTAGCTTTCACCAAAGTAATAGTTCTTCTTCCTGGCCTTTTATTTTTGGTGCAAAAATATTTCTATAGGTGATATTGTGGTTTGTGTTATATTAAAGCTCTTCTAGGCCATAAAATGGCAAGTTTTAGACTTGCCTAAAGGTGATGGGGTTTGGTTTTGTGGTGTTTTTTTGTTTTTTCTTCCTTTCTCCTGTTACACTCTGTAATAATTGCACCTTACCATATACTAGCACAGATAAGGCAATGCTCTGCGTTTTTCATCTCATCTGCCTGCCTGGCAAGCAAGGGATGGTGGCTGGCTGGGTACTTGGTGTATTATGCATCATCAGACAGTTGGCACAGCAGTGAGAAGCCAGACGTAGCTGGTGCTGGTTTTTGGCTGCCGAGCAGGCCAATTGAAGAAAGACAGATTCGAATCCAGGAGCAATCAAGAACACTGTAGTGGAGGTGAGCTGATGTGTTAAAGGAGTGTAAGAGTTTTGGTGAAGTGCCATCTGGATGTGCGAAGGATTTGGGGGTACCATGGAGAGGGTTATTTAGTAAATGGAAGGGAAACTGAAGCTGTTGCTGGGCAGATAGGAAGACATGCAGGGTGATACTGAAGTGTGTGAGGTGTGCATGATACAGGATTGGGAAATCACTGGAAAGTCAGAGGGGACATGGTAAGGTGGTGAGGTAAAGAGAGGTAGAATGCAAGGTTGTTTGAATGCATGATTGTTTGAAAATAAAAATAATTATCAAACTTCCATAATTTTTCTGTTCATAGAATAACTGCCAGCTCTTTTGACTATGCTCTCTGTGCAAAGGTGTGCGAGTAATGGTTTTGTTTATACAGCATGAGGGAAAGAATGCAAAAATGTATGTTAAAAAAACTACATACCAACCAATCCATGCTGTGATGGTGCTGTAGGGCTGAATCCCTTCCTCAGTGTAAACTCAGTATGCAGTCAAATCCCTTCTCTAAGCATTTTTCTTGTATCTCAGATTCTGAACTGTGCTGTTCTTCAGCCTTTTAGAAACATTATTTTTTTTACCACTCTTTCATGTTCTGAGTGCTGTTGTAATCTTTTCTTGGTTGTCATTTTATCATCTCATCTCTGAATTTGTATTTCTCTAGTATGCAACTTTGTCTTCTGCTGCATCCAATGATAGTAACTTACCTTGACTTTCCAATGTAGTTTATTGGCAAATGCATGATTTCTTTCAAGCAATCCCTCACAAGTGACATCTGCAGGGAACAAATGAAAAATCCAATGAACAGCTTGGCTGCTCAGAGTCTGAGACCGCTGCCTTCTTTCTTCGTCTGTAGCTGTTTCTTTCCTTGGTCTGTGTGTATGATGTGATTCTGTAGCACCTTGTGTGGGACAGTTGTGGGCATCATGATGCCTAAAAGGGTGTTCTGCTGTGGTAAATCTGTATAAACTTGCCTCCATAGTTGTAACTGCTCATGGTTATACATGGGTTAGAATTCAAAATATGATGTTATTTTACATTTTCTTATTCTGTATCTTTGCAAAATACATGCTCAGATTAAGACATTTCTATCTTTATTTAACAGGTACAGAATAGAAATAAAAACAAAGAAGGAAACAGTCATCTGCTCTCATTGGAGTCAAAATAAACAAAATATAAACAGTTTTCATTGTAGAGGTCTTATTTGTTAAGCATATATTACAAGAGCAGCAGGTACATAATAAGTGGTGGTGCAGTTATGCAAAACCCAAAAAGTAGGTATTGGATAGAATGAATCTGGTTTTGTTTACTGTTTCATTTAATTGTTTCCAATTATTTCTTTAGAAATAAGTTTTTACTTGAATACTTGTAGTGCCCTAAAGGTATATTTATCCTTAGACAATATGAAAAAACCTAAATGACTGAAAATCTGGCAACACAGACCTGAAGAAATGAATAGTCTTTGTGTAACTTAACATTAGTGAGTTGTAGAACTAATGTTTTCCTTTCAAGAGAATCAGTGGTCCTGTTTTTTATGGCTTATGTTGTAACAGTATGTGCAGACAAAAAAACATAATGTGTTGAGTATCTGATACATGTGTTATCATATTGCCATAAGGAACTGCTATTATGTTAGGCACCAACTGATTTCGTGATAGTGTTGGATTTCTCTCACATATGCTTATGTTTTTGTACAGATGATCCTTTAGGAACATCTGCTAGTTTTGTGGTGGTATCTGCTGTTTCCTTTCAAAATTTGACCTTTTTGTCATTTACTGGGACTGCCATAGAGCTGCATTATACTAAGGTCCTTTTCTAAATTGATTTCAGTCTCATAGACATAAACTGTCAATGTTTTGAGTTAATTGTGTTTCACCATTCTCTGATAAGGTATGGGATTGAGTGGAACTCTAAAGTTCATAAATTAACCTTTTAAAATACCATTTTTTTTTTTTAAGTGCTAACTTGAAATAAGTGAGTAGAACTTCCTCCTTCCAACTGTTTAGGTTGTCTCAAAAATACTTGCATCTGCAGATGAAGTGCAAGAATGATATTTCTCAAACTATTGAACTGGGGAAGAAGTTTTGGAGCTCCCTTCTTGCAGTTTAAGAACGCTTCCCCTTTTAGTTGAAATGCAGGTACTATTCTTTGGACAATGTTACCAGTTTAGGTATCTTCATCTTGCAGTGTAGCTGAATAAGTGAAAATGCAAGCACAGCTGAATTTCAGTTGTGATGTAGGACTGCAGCTGGCAGGGAAGTCATGACCCTGTAAATGCAACCAAAAATGTATTCTTAGCATGCTGAAAACTCCTCCTCTTGGATGAATAAACAGGATGTATTGTAATCACTCTTTCAAATGCAGTAGTTACCTGTGTAACTGGATTTTATGTGGTTATGATGAAGAGTTGAAGACATTGGTGTTCCCAACTTCTACGCTCACGCTAAGGATGGAAATCGTTTTTGCAGGACTTGGTGTGGCCCTCTGCGGGGAAAAAAGTGGCATATTGACTTTCTGTAATTTAGAAAAGTGGTATTATGTTTCCAACATACGATGCATGCTTGTATAGAGATAGAAGTTACTTTCACATAATACTGTTCATGATTTTAAAAGTTAAACGTGTATGTAAGCGTGCATGATACTTAATATTTAAAAAGAAAATCAGGCTTCCTGTATTTCTTTAGCTTTAGTTATTGATACGTGTTGTCATTTAGTTATACCTTTTGACTTCAAAGTTGTATTAATTCCAAAGATGATTTTGGATTTAAAAGTAATTTCATATTTTTTAGTGACAATCCTGCTAAAGGAAAAAAGTAGTTAACTCATTTAAAATGTGTTTATGGCTTTCTTGGTTGTACCTGTATTTCTTTGTGAACATGTATTTTGTTATTATCAAAGTCTGCAGATTAAAAATGTGCTATTGAATAATAAATTTTTGCTTCCCATAAGGTCTCAAAGTAAGTTTTCCTATTGCATTTCCTAATGGAGTCACACCTTCCCACTCCAAGTTCAGCAAAGCAGCAAGAAATGTCCTGTAAACCTGTAAGTTTTGTAATGATAGAGGTACCAATATTACCAGCTCTTCTGTGGAGAAGAATCAGTAAACTGTGTTTCACATGACACCCCAATCCCTATTATTTACATACAGTTACCAGGAGTGGCTTGTTTATGCTGTAGAATAGTAACACGGAACTCATGTCAATCTCTTTACGTGTATTTATCAATGACAAGATAAATCTTAGCCACTAATGAGATGATGCAATAAATACTTGAGCCCTTAAATTGCAAACCCAAGAAAATATGTCAAGGTATACTTACTTTGGAGGTTTTGTAGTATGATGGTAAGCAAGTGCATGGAGAACGATTGTAAACGTCAGTGCTTGATTCTTGTGAAATTGAAGCTCAGTGGATCACAAATTACTCAGATTATCCCAGGATAACTTATATAAGAATTAAAATTTTTCCAGGCCTGCCATTGGCTTTATGTTACAAGGAACAATTAGTTTCCCTTACTAGTAATAGAGAAGGTGCTATTTTCTCTCATGGTGTGTCAGTGTAACAGACATGGATAAAAATATTTACTAGGTGGTTTGTTTGTTTCGAAAGATGTTAAAAGGTGTTAAAAAAATTAAAAATTTTAAGTCTGAATTTTCATGTGAGCCTAGATGTGAGGTAGACTTTTTGCCAGAGATTTGATGAAAGAAAATTCAGCCTCCCCTGGCTTCTTGTTTAATTGTAGATGAGGAATATAATAAATCTCTGAGAAAGAAATATATTGCTGCTTGGTTTACCTTGCAGTTCTCTATCAGGTGGCTTTTTCTTGCCTGTGTATTGCAACTTTAAACAAATGATCAGTTCATGAACATAATTCAATACTGAACTCTGAATTTCCTGGCTTTTCTCTGTGTTGGGCTATGTAAGATGGTAGTTACTTAGGTGCTTTTCAGCACAGAGTAGTTGCTGTAGTTGTCGGTTTGTTTGAACTGTGACAATATATCTCTTCTGTCAGTCCATGCACTCGAGTGAATACAGGAAAGTATGCTTTGTGAAGCTCAGAAAATGCAAAGCAACAGATGTTATGTGCTGCACAATTATATGTATCCTGGAAACACATCTTTACACAGTGCAGACAGTCTTGGAAAAACAAAATCTGACATACAATGATCAAGTTAGGGGTAACAGCAGTAAATACTTATGACTAAATACAAAGCTGTTTTGCAGATAGTGTTCAGAGTTTAAGTGATTAAATGCTCGTTGTTCTATTAAAACACCCTGTTTCACAGGTTTTTAGAAGTCTTTGTATTTATATTTTTATTGTATTATTTTAGTACAGTGTACTAGAAATAGAATAACTATCCTTACTTAAAAATAATGTTATAGGAAAATGCCATTTTTAAAAAAGCCTATGTTATCCTAACTGAAGTGAAAATTCTTGTAAATAAATTGCTGAAAGTAAATAGCAAAAATTTCAAGATAATTTCTGTGTGAAAACAGCACATCTTTGCCTGGCTGATCTGTTGACTGTTCTGAACATGGTTCGGAATGAGATTGTTGTTGTTCAAATCCTCTTCCTGGTATGCTGTTTATCGCAGGGCCTTTTGGAGACTCATCAAACAGCTTTGTCAGGAAAGGAACTGAAAGGTTTCATGCTTGGATGGTTTTCGACTTCCCAAAGCCCTGCTCTGTCACATCCTTGTAATATAACTATGGGTGAAGTAATTAGGAATCAAAATTATCATAGCACCAGTATCTAATACAGTAATATTGGCTACAGATGGCTATAGATGGTAGTAACTCATGTCAATATCAAACTTTAAACAGATTTGTGGTTCCCTTTAGTAAATTCATCCTAGGGTAAATATATATATTCACGTATTACAGTAATCGGGAGAAGATTGTATATTGAGGTATATTTTCAACTTGGTGTATTTTTTACTAAAGGAAAAAGAATGTTTCTGAATATTTAATGTGAAATGTAGTGTTTCTTGGTCATTTGACTGCAACACATTCATTATACAAGGTTGTGATTACACTAAGAATATCTACCAGATCCATTTCTGTTCCATAGGTCAGAAGGATGGAGGAGCTTTAATAACTATGGTTGCTTTAGAAAACAGAAGAGTACCTGTTAAATGTTTGTAGTTTTCTTTTTTCTCCTGTAGTATAAACAAAAATGAAATAAAAAGCCTCCCCCCCTTATATTTGTTGAGGAGTTAATTATTTAAAATATGATGGAAACAAGCAGGTGGTGTTTTTGAAATTTTGTCCTTAGGTCTCTCTCTTGTTTTATGGAAACCATTTGTGGAACGTACGAACAGAAATTCAGTATTAAACTTACCATGTAACTTATACATATATGCTTGTTTGTCCTGCTTAAAGTTATACATATATGCTTGTTTGTCCTGCTTAAAGCAGCTACTGCTTTTTATGTTTGCAAGTTTTACAGTTTAGCAATATTAGTTTGTATGCAGGAGTAGACTACTAAAATGAACTTACAGTAAAAAAAGCTGTTCTTAAGTAAGTTTGTCTTTGTTTTATGTTTCTAATGTTTGTTTCCTTTGTCTAATTCATATAGTGGAGGCTGTCTGTGAAGTTCATATTGCCTTTGGCATATTAACAATGTGATCCAGAAGGAGCATCAAAGAGAAAAAATGGCATGACATAAACATAGAAAACCAGAAACGCTGATTTTTTTTTTGTTTGTTTGGGCAGTGTCAAAATAGGAGTGGAAAAGCATTTAGAGCTTGCCAGTAATATCCTACAACACAACTTCAGAGATGTGGTCGTTTTGCTGATTTGACTAGGCAATGGGAGAGTGAGTCCAAGAGTTGGTATAATTAAGCATAGTGTAATGTATTTATCTCTTATTTGAATGCCATCATCTTGGGATCAAGATCAGAAGCTGTAGCTATACCATTCCTAATGTATATGATCATAGGTTTATTATGTGGAAAATGTCATCTGTCACTTAAACAGTTGTTAGGGTTATTATGTTAAGGATCATTAGGACATAAATAGAGGCTAAAACAGATGTCTGTATGCTCTATAAACCAGCAGTCGTTTAACCACATCTTGAGTACACTGTGCAGTTCTGGTGAGGAACGGCTCATGGATCAGCGATGGAGCAGGCACTTTTTGGTCTGAAAGGGAGGCAATTGAGATGCAGCCTGGAGAGAGCAGATGCAAATAGTTTTCTATCTTCCAACATAAGAAATATGGTGCATAGGCTAAGATAAGGCTAAGAAGAACCAGGCTCAAAACAAGAGGAATAATCATGCAGCAAGTATGAACTGTAAAACTTACTGCCAAAGCATACTGTTAATGCTAAAAGATTTTGTGGGTTCAGATGGAGATGGAAGGCCTCATTTGAGTGCTGTCAAACCTGTAGAAACTGCAGTCATTTCAGGGTGTCCCAAATGATAGCAGGTGGGGACTGAAAGAGTATTAGTGGAAAATAGAATAAATGCTTGCTTTATTCCTTCCCTTCTCTTAGCATCTGCTTGTGGCAATGGTTTGACATAAGATACTGGGACAGATGGACTTTCGCTCTGACCTGATATTGCTGGTCTTATGTACCAGAAACCGGTTAAATTGTAGCTAAAAGATATTTTCTGTAGAAGCACACACATCACTAGTCTGTAACTCTATCTGTATGTGCACTATGCAAGCTTTCTTAGTAAAATTTGAACTTCAGTTTGCCTATCCTTCCATTTGTAAGGTACTTTTTTTTTTAATGAATTGATATAGTTTAAAGAACGTATCTTCTTTGTCTGGCAAGATATCAAGAAGTTAATTATATTAAATGGTAAAGATTACAATACAGTAGCAGACTGCATAGGAATTACAATACCATAGCAGACTGTACAGGAAACCTATATTTCTTAGCCCTGAGTGTCTTGAAAATATTGCTCGTACATACGTTTATAATTACTGTAGTCTTGGGATTTTATTTTTATTGTCGTGAAGGGAAGTTAAATTACAAATACAATAGTTAAACTTGTATAGGATATGGGTCTGAAACCAGTACAAGCCATTTCAGAAGAGTAATTTGTTTCATCAATCTCAAGATTAGTAAAAAGTGCAACTTCAATATGCTTAGCTAGTATTTTTCTATGAATCTCCTTCAGAAGATTTCTAACTTCCATAGGGTAGATGATGACCTTTAATGTAAAACATCCCTTCATTATGTCAACATCTTAAAGGTGTGTGTCAAGATATCTGCGGTAATTCTTCAGCATAGGTGATGATTATTTTGTTGCACTGGTTCGCTTTAAGACTAAATCAAATATTATTATCTGATTTGTGATGTGTGGCTGGATATGTGTAGAAACTCATTCAATTTACTTTTAAATGAGCAAGGTAAGTTTAATATTGTGATAGAGCATAATTTAGATATAGAATAGCAACAATAACACACATGCTATGCAAGTGCCTGTTGGAGACAGTCTGAAGATGCGTCTCTTAGTTGCTGTGTGGGTGCTTTGAATATGAATCTCTCTCTGATCCTACAACTATGTGTAGGACCTTAGGATCTTTATGCTGTTGGTAAAAATCTTAGGATCTGCAAGTAAGATACTTCCTTCAACTTTGTAGCGGTAATCCCTGTACCTGTGTGTCCATTTTTGTCGTCTGTCAGGTGTTTCTCCAACCGCGAAAACTCATCTGAAACTGGATTTTTTTGATGTGTTGATCAGTAGTGTTTCAGTTTGATTTTAGTGCCACTTAGTGCTAGGATTAGCACCGTAATTAGGAACAGATCTGTAGGTATGGTATGTAGCCACAGTTGCCATGCTGAAGTTAAGAGGAGTAGGCAGGCCATGTCAAGGAATTTGCTTAAAATAGGTTGGAGATTGCTTGTTTGAGGTGATTGGTGCATGCAGGGATGAAAAGCACACCTCATGGAACATTTTGGGGTGGGTTTTTCTTGGTATTTGTTTGACTAGCAACTCTGTTTTGAAGCAGTTGATGTGCCTGTCGAACTAAGTAATTTTCTGTATGTAATTTTGTATACAAATGTATTTTGATGGAAAAGTGAAGTTACTTCTGTGCTGATTGTTAAATTTGAATTCCATGGTAGTTAATGCTAAAATTTTATTCACAAAGCATTTGATGGTTTCTGCATGTCCTTTAAAATGCATTAAATTATTCTTCTTTATGTACTGGTTATTACACAAATCAAAACCAAGATCAAAATCTTCTGGGTTTTGAGAATTTCTTGAAAATTTCAAATTGTGTTTTAAATGACTCATTACCATTTAGTCTTATGATTCCTGAACTGTGTAGCAACACAAAATATAAAAAAATCCCAAGTACTCATTCTGCCTGATAAATTTTGAGTATATTTTGATTTAAAAAATAACATTATACATAATTTTCTCAGAGTGTAATCAGATATTCCCCAGACATGCTTTTTTTCTGGAAAGCATTTTGTAGAGCTGTTGATATCCTTTATCTGTATCTTATGTACATGGTTTGAACTTTAAATTAGCTTAAAGGCATTTATTATTTACAATTTTAGTTTTATTTCAATATAAGTGTATTGCAGTGTGTGTTCCACAGTTCTGCTGCTAAGTGAAGTAAGCTTGCTGCACAGATACATGGGCACAGGTGGACATCTTGGTAGTATGCACCATGCAGGGAAACACATGGCACTACTCAACATGGGGCAAAGAGCACGCAGTTTGAATTAGAAGTCATTTTATGGATACCTTGTAAGTTTGTGCTTGTTCATACACGGGCTGCAATTTCTAAAAAAGATGTGCTTGTTTTTATATTGAACATTTATGTTACACACAGCACTGTAATACAGTTGTCCTTACTTTGTTGAGAGAAGCACTATTGTATGAGCCTGTTTATGTCAATATTTTAATAATTTATCTTTATAACTGCTTTTGTCTATATTTATAGTAACATTGGCACCCTGTGTACAGAAGATACAATCAGTGCTGAAAGGAAACTTGCATCCATCTGGAAGCAATAAACTTTTCTAAAAGACTGCACAGTGTTACTTAATCCTGTGATTTCTTACTGTGAGTGAAATTAAGGTTTGGTTCAGTTGTGTCACATCATATTGATATCAAATCTTTTGTGAGAGCTTTGTCATAGTGTTAAGCTGCAAACAAAATTTTAAAATTGATGAAAGCCTGAGAATGTAATTTCCTCAGTCACAGCATTATGCATGACTGCGAATGTAGTCAATTCCATATAATAACAATAACTGTAATACCAGAAAGCTTCTGGAGTATTGCATTTTGTAAGCTTGTTCTTTATCTGATGGGCTAATTTGTATACTGCACAATTGACTAAATATACCTTACATTTTGCATTGTGTTCAAAGTAATTTTTGTACTATACATATATCATGTAGTATATTTTTAATACGCTGAAATATTTCACAAAGTTAGAAAAATATGAGGAAAAAATCCCCATGAATATTTTAAAGATCGTATAACAAAAGTCTGTGGGGTTTTTTTTGTTGTTGCTTTTCTTTTAAGTCTGTTAGAAGTGTGGTGTAAGTGAACTAAATTGGATTCATTCATCCCTGCAGGCGAAGTGGTGGAGCTTACATTCTTCTTATTCCTGTGTGGCAACTGAACTGAAGAGCATTGGGGTGAGGGAAGGGTTTTATGCTTGTCAGAGGACTCTGGTGGTGCTATTGCTGTGTCTTACCCTTGGGCTAATGTTGAAGGTGCAGATAGAATGATACAAAGGATGGCTGAGTTTATGATGAAAGCTCCTAAAAAATAGACCAAAGATCAATGAGGTTAAAGCCAAACATGCAGCTATTGATCAACGAGAAGTTCATGGATGAGCTTATCTAGCAGCTGATAGTATGCTTCTATACCTAAAATCATGAGTTGCTGATATACATGAATTACCAACAGCCTGTGGAAGGAAATTTTCCTGTGTTTAGAATGGGATGTGCCTGGGTTTTTTTCTGGAGTAAAGTGTTGACTTGAAAATCTTTCCCAGAAAAGACCAAAATTTAGATATTTGTGGCATGTTGAGTTCCCCAAAAGTAAGACCTTGATATTTAAATGTATGGATGGTTTGTAAATCTGTATTTGAGGCTGAAGCAAATCTCATGCCAGTAAGAGTCCAGTAGAACTGGACTTTATTTTCTGACAAGACAGAAGTAATAACCATGATTATGACATAAATAAGTATTTACAAATCAGTGGGTATGTGTGAGATTTTTTTTCTAAAGCATGTGAAGATAAGCTCATGTTTCCTCTTTGGAAGAAAAATTCCAGTTCTGCTAGCGCATAGCATTAAACCACTTAAACCAGAGGTCCCAGCATTCTGTTTTATTTCAGAAATCTCTCTTTTTAAAGAATTGCATTATATGATGTTTGTGTTGTTGGTCTATATAAAACTAGTAATTTAATCTAATGCTTGCATTTGCGGAGGTTTTAAAAAAATGATGGAGATCACTGATGGTTGTTACCCTGTTGTTACTCTGAAGTTTGTTGCATGTGTCCTTTCACATTTTACATGAAAAGCCCTGGAGTTTCAGGCAATTAACAAAAGGTTTGCTTCTGCTTTTCCAATCGTATTATGAAATTAGGCGGTATGTGGACCATACTTAACATAAAATGTAGAGCTTTCTATAGTAAATCTATTTTCAGTGAGCTTTCTTGGTGTACTGTTAATGAGAAAATGTAACTATTAAAAAGGAAAGTCTTTGCTGCATGCTTCCTCTCAAATGCTTCTGATTCAGTGTCTGCCTCACTTCCTTTCAGATAATGTTATACAAGTATAATGTTGTATATACTATACAACATTATTCCCAGTAGATCTTCTTTTTAAGGGTTTATTTTTCATTTCATCATCTCCCTCAAATTTTTTATTGGAGAAAGAAGAGGAAACTTTTCCTTGCGATGATGCTTCCCATCTGGAACAGCATTAGGCCTTGTGCTAAGATTTAATCATGCTTCTCCATGGAGGTATTTACTCAGGAATCTATTTGGCTTCTATTCAAAATATTCTATTCAAAAAGTTTAGATATGTTTTTTGACAAAGTTCTGCTGTTAACCTGTAATTAATAAGCAAGGTACTTCACTGTTCTGAAACAGAGTCGGAACAAGATAATAAGGAAACCTCGATGGATAGGTACCTAATGAGCCTCATTACAAGAGGAAGGGCCTTGTCCATATCTTGCTGGCAATCATGGATATTGGATGCTGGGTGTGAGTGTCACTTTTGAGATCTTTTCACACTCAGTAGGAAAGTCCCCAAGTCTAGCTCTTCTCAAGGGGGTTGGGGGTGTGTCAGCTCTCTCAGAGAAGACCTCTAAACTGTAGAAGCTCTGCCATTATGATATAGGATTAATTGAACTGTTCCCATAGTTGCTTTGCCAGTTTCCAGCATCATCTTTCATTTTGGTTCAACCAGAAATAGACAGTTTGGCAGTAAGGTTGTTCTTTTGTCAGAAATTTGCCAATTGCCATCATTTAAAGGTGTAGTGAAACACCCAGATTTTGAGTCCTTGAGTGTGGTCCAACTCAGGACTTAAGAACTATACCAGATGTCCACTGAAACTGCTCTTACTGCAGCTGCTTGATGACATGAAGCTGGGCAGAGGGGCACATGACTGCGATGGCCCTTTAGGTTTGATGAGGATATTCAGAAGAACGAGTACTAGTTTTTAAAAGATATGGTGGAGAACAGGGATTTGAAACAGCTGGTCTGGGAGGAAAGAACATTTGAAACATGAGAGAGACAAGAGGGGAGGATGAAAGGTAGGAGTTTGTAATTTTAGGTGTGTATACCCCTGCTATCAATATAGTAAAATTGTCAAGAAATACTGAGCAAAGAATGAAAAAACGTTCCTCTTTTTGTAGAAAGTATTGAAACTTGCACATGACCACTAAAACCAGTTTTGTATTGTTGTATTTGTCACATTTTGTCTTTTAAAAAAATGTAAGAATTACTAAACAGAGAAATAAAATAATGTCATTTCTGTTATCTAGTATAAGCCTTTATCCTATGATCTGGGATTTGCATTGGAAAATTACTGATTTTTTTGTTTGTTTGGGGGTTTTGTTTTGGCTCAATTTGAGTGGAAAAATTCCAGCCTGAAGTACAGATTTATTCACAAATTTTTTTTTAGTATAGCAACTCTTCTTCATAATAATCTTATTTTTAGAGAGAGATATCTATGTCAGTAGTTTAAAATAAGATGACTTCTCTAAGCCAGAATAGTGAATAATGTTTTTTGTTGATGTATTAAAATAATGTTTAACTTCCTATCCAGCAAAACTAAATTCATACGCCATTATAGGTTTATAAAGTGGAGTTTTATTCTGAGACCTACAATTTTTTTAATTGGGAAGATTAAAATAGAGTTTTAAAAATTAAGAGAAACCATTGTATACCTTTCCCAGTTCTCGCTGACTTTCTTGATCTGTGTATGTGTGATCTTTGGGGAGTTACCAATTGGAAGTGAAAATGCACAGCAGATTGACTCAGACCAGGTTGACTTCCTGCTGATGAAAGGAGACAGTCCCAGTCCTTCTTTCTTCCCTGCTGTGTATTTTCTTATCACTTGGAAGCATCTCTGGTTTTGTAGGACTTGTGTTGGACTGGTTATATTAAACAATTTGTCAGAAGGCTAAGCTAGCAAAAAGGAAAAAAAAAGAAAAGTGGACAATCTATGTTACTTTAGGGAGTTGAATTGACTCAGTTGGGTTTTGCCAAGTGCCAGACATAAGGAAAAGGGCTGGACTACAGTTGTGGCAGGTGATTGAGGGTAGGTGCACATATCGGAAGAGGAATCGGTGACAAGGTATCTCATTGGCTTGGCAAAATACATCACTTCACCCTCAGATTCTCTAGAGAAGCAGAATGAAAATTGGTTGTATTCCTGTCAGATGTTTTAAGCTCAATTTCTACCCTGAAGGAATACAGCTGTTGCTGCAAGTGAATAGCTGCCATTAAAAGATAAATTTAGTATTTACACCCTGCTTTTACTCTTCAGCTCTGGAGGAACTGAGGTGCATCTCTAGTACTTTGTAGTAATTCATGAACTCCTTGCAGTTCCCAAGGAGGTTGTTACACACAGTCTGAGAAACATTTTTCTAGAGCAGGGCCTTGGTTATGTTTTGGTTCTCTTTACGCCACTGTTTAAAAGGACAAGAGCAAAGGTTGTCTTTCAAGGAAACCCAGCCCCACTCCAACCTGGCCCTTGCTGTACCACCTTCTCCTCAGCTTGCTGTTTGATACTGGCGGCAAGCTGGAAGTGTAATTTTGCTTTCTCAGCTTGTAGAAGAGACTAAGAGGCTTAGCATCAGATTTTACCAAAGATGTTACGTGACCTGTCTTTTTGAAATTAAAAAAAACCCTTGACAATTCAGAGGTTCTGAAAATAGCTTTTTTGTCTCATGTTTAGAATCTTTAAATTAATGTTAAATAACCTGATGACGTATAAAATGATTCTCAGCTCTTCTGACAAGAATGATCATTCTTACTGCTTTATATTTTTTCATTGCCAGTCTTTCTTAATCAAAATTGTAACCAAAATCTCTGTAGAGGTTTTATGAATGAGTTCTATGCTAGTTACTGTACTTTGCAGACTATGGTAAGGGAAAAATGGGCTTAATAGCTAATGCGTTAATAGTTCATATTTTATATGCATTAGTTAGACATTATCGTATTAATTTTAAATTTTCCTAACCCTAAATTTGTAGACATATTGTCAAAAAATGTTTAATTTTTAAAATTGTATTTATTTCCTTTTTGGTTTTATATTAATACCGTTGTATTTTATTGTACATCCTGAATGGTTATTTTGACAATAGTGATCATAAAATGTAAGATGATCTGTAATCAATTCTTGAATAACTACTGTTGATCACTCTACTTTCTTCAGTATAGTCTTGAGGATTTTTATTTCTATTATGTTATACTGTACTTAGCTATAGAAATAAACTAATAATGAAGTAAATTTTGAGAGCATAAACAGACAGAGAGCCGTAAATGTGTAAAAGACTTATGTATTAAAAAAAGTGGGGCTAGGTGTCTTTCCAAAGGTCACAGGAAAAATTTATGAGCAAAGGAGTAAAACATATTTGCCTTCATCTCATGCTTGAATTACACAAGCATGTTTCATGTATATTTTCTGCTGTTTCCCACGCACTCCAGAAATCTGTTATATAAATTAAGTCCTCAAATAGCACTTTTAAGTGTTGGGCCTCTATTTTAGGAAAATAGTCCAATACATGTTTTGTTGCTGAAGTGTCAGTGTGTATATTTTAATAGCACGCTTCTCTTTACAAATTGTTCTGGTTTCCTGTAGTGCTACTTTTTTCTTTTTGTGGGTTTTCATCAAATTTTCTGTAAACTTGCATAATCTATTTGTTTAAATCCTAGTTTAACACTCTTAATTAATATTTGGTTTGCTAGTTACAATTAAACTGTGTTTGAGTCAGTTAGTTCCTTATTTAGCTCAGTATTGTGTATTTAGGCACAATTTTTCATTAAATAAGAGATTAGACTACCACAAATAGGAAAAATGTAGGATAGTCTCATTGCTTGAAGTCAATGATAGGATAATAGGGGCATAAAACTTCCTAGAAATTCATATACCCAGACAGGCTTTTTTTCATGCTGTATTTAGGAAAAAATAATGGACATGTGCAGAAACTGTGAGTACAATTAGCGTCAAGCAGATAAATCCAACTCTAATCCTGTTTACGCTCTACATCAGACAGATGTGCTGAGATTGATTTAGACAAGCCCTTGGCTTATAGTAATTTTTTTTAAGTGCCGTATATTCTGTTTTTGTTAAATCTTTATTAAATGTTAAGTACCGTTAGTTTTACTCTTCCTAACGCCTGTAACCTACTTTATACAGGTTTCTTCTCTGCTCTCATGATGACAGGGCAGCTCGGTAGAAGAGATTATCTTTATTCCTTGTAATTAAATTGACTTTTTTTCAGAAGATACAACAATGGGAAGTGGGTACTGAATTAAATAAATAGCATGATATCTCATAGACGTATACTTAAATCTCTTGCAAGAACAGATGGTACCCAATATCTTTCTAAGTAATGTGAGAGGACAGTTAATGTCCTGAAAGAGCTAGCAATAACCAGTATGATACTAACAAACCAATAGATTTTTTTAAAGTTTAAAAAAGTGTCTAATCCAATATATACTTTGTTTTTAAAGTGAACTCGATCGTTATCACATACAAGTAATATTTTATAAATGTATCTCATGCCTTAACTTCTCTTTATCTGAATTGTTTTATAAAACTCTACTGCATTTATGATGATCTTATTTTCAAAAATTATAGAATATGCCTAGGGACTTTTATGCATACTTCTTTTCAACTTTAGCAAAAATTGGCTGTCGTAATCTTATTAGCTAGTTAAATAGTTCCTCTAGAATTTAAAACTTGAGGATGATGCTTTTGCACAATTTCTTATTCCTACAGTTTATACGGTTCTCCAAGCTGTGTGTGAATGTGGTGTAATGAAATAATTGATACTTGATTTTGCAGTCTCATACCTGCAGTGCTGTCCATCTTCTCCAGGAAGACAGTTAAAATAGCCTTTGCAGTTCCTACCTTGAACTGCAATACAGCATGCAGCAAATATTCATCAAAGAGAATCTGTTATGGCTTTTGCTATTGAGAAACCACTTGACTGATCTGTTGCTAGATTTGGAAAATGTTTGTAGTTTCTAGCTTTTCTTGCCTTGGGCTGCAATGGACCTTACTGATCTAGCGTGTCGGAGCTGCTATGATTACAAAGAAAGCAAGGAAACTTTTCATGTCCGGAGTATTTGACACCAACAGGAATGTTAGCATTTTCAGTATTTTCATTTTCTTTGTGTATTTGACTTGGTCTTTCAGGAATCAAGTATTTTACAGCTCAAGAGAACAGAAAAAGGAGAAGCTGCTACCACAGTGTTTCAGTTGACGCGTCTCCAAAATGCATTTGGAAATAGTGTCATTGAAGTGATAGTGTCTGCATCCACAGGGTCTATGAGTGTAACAGCCCCCAGATAAGGAAACCTTCACTTAGTGTTCCAGCCTAACACAAATCGCCTCTGGGTGGAGGGTCTTGAACTGTTAAAAGAATTGTTAAAACTGTTTTTCTTTTATTTGCCTTCTAAAGTAAATTCATAACTTGAAAATGAAAGATAAGATGGGTGACACACTTTTCATTTGTTTTTTGTTTAACTGTTTTCTGATATGTTGTAAGTCCAAACCCAAAAGGCAGCAGTTCTACCAAATGAGGAAATAAGTAGGGCATCTAGTCAGGTTGGGTCAGAGCATACTTTCTGAACTCTGAGAGTTATAATTCAGGAGAATACAATGAAGAATTTGCTTTTTGAATACAAACATACAGAAAAAGGTGATTCACTGTTCTTAGAGCCTGCAATTTTATTCAGTTTTTTGAATATCAGAAACAGGATTAAATAATCTGTTTGAAACCATCCTATTTGTGTAGTTGGATACCTAACCTAAATAGCAGAGAGCTGGTAAAATATATTACCAGTGACTGAGATAAATGATACGCAATAAGCTTCAATATAGGCATGAGCAGATGCAACAAATGAAGCTGGAACTGAAGCCATAACACTATTTCGTTTTTTATATATTACTCCTAATCCTATTGTTAATGTTTTTTTTTTCTTCCCTCTACAGGTGATTCTAATGTGGTTTTACAGCCTAAAGAAGAGATTGTGGAAATGAGAGATGTATTTTCAGTAAAACTGAAACGTCGTCGTTTTGTAGGACAGAAAAATGGTGGTACTTTGTTAGGTATCACAGTTTTTAAATGCTTGAATAAAGGAGAAAATAAACTGACGGATTGTGCTATCCATTTAAATAACTTAAGTGAAGATCATTGTCATCTGTGGTTTAGACATCTAAAGGAGATTTTGAATGGTAAGCACTTAATTGGAGTTGATGTCATTATTATTTCAGACTTCTTTCTATTGCCAATTCATAAGGTTGAGTGAAGCTTAGAAAAATGTTTTCCCTGTGGAAATTAAGACTTAAAGATATAAATGTTATTGCTGGGAAATTTTATTTATAACTGAAGTTTTATTTGGTGTAGTGTAAAATTTAGGAAAGTGACCACAATTGACTAATGTATCTTTAAAAATTGGTGCTAGTTTTGATAGTGATTTGGATAAAAGAATTAGCTTAGTGTATTCTGAATGAAGAATCTTCTGGGAAATCTGTTTCTTAAAGAAATAAGATATATTGTTGATGTTTTCACTTGGAATTGCAAAACATCTAATGGTACTGCAGTTGTTGCAGTCCTGGGAACTCTTCAGGGATTTCTCAGTGACTGTTTAGGAGCTCCCACTTGAGCCCTGCAGATTTTTTAAGAGGCTGATGGGAGAGGCTTTTCTCTTGTTCATAAATTCACAGGTCGAAGTGCTCTTAAAGTTCTGTAGGACTCATTGTATAATTTGATACAAAATATTTTGACACTAATTAGTGATGAGAGGCAATTCTTTAGTTTAAAAATACCTTTTTGTGTTTCGCTGGATTAATGCCAGTTTCAGGATGCTTTGTTTTTCCCATGATAGTTCATTTTTTTTGTGAAAGGTGTATAAAATTTTGGAAGAAATATTCACTGTTTAGGAAGAAATAACAACAAACAAAAGACTTTCATGTAATTTAATGCCATCAGTGTTGGAAACACACAGAATATAGCACAATTGTGATTTAAAAAACCCCAAATAATACTCCCTCCCAAAATAAACTCTCTGATTCAGCTATAGCAAATGAGTCTGTTATTACAGAAGAAAAAACAATCCATATTGTAATAGACTATTAAGACTCCACCTGAATTGTAATACTGAGCCAGATTACAGAATTAAAATGTTACACAACTGTAGTGTTTGTAACAGCACTTTCAATAGTGATTTATAGTGTTCTTCTAGTAAAGTGACTTTGTCAAAAGCAGGTATTAGAGAAGGTAAAATAACATGAGGTATTAACAGTGCATTCTTACATTGTTTGCTTACAATATGCTTTGGATTTTCCAAATAAAAATATGTATTGAAAAGTGCCTTTCCTTGCCCCTTTTTTAAAGACTTTATCATGAAATATCTAAATCAGCAGAAGTGCCGAGATTCTTGCAGATCTCCAGCTACCCATAAAGGCAAGAACATTTGCATAAGGAGCAAATGTCTTTTTTGTTCCCAGATTATCCTCCATCCACCAGGAGCAGTGATACCATATGTTCACAGAAAAAAAACCTGCAGTATCTCTTGCTCAGGTTGCCTTGACTTCGAGGTGCAGTCTCTGTTTTACAGCTTTGTAATTGGAAGCCACCTGAACCTGAAAAAACCATTCTGTGCAATGTTGCTATTTCTAGTTTTTCCTTCAGCTTCAGTTTTTCTCCAGAAGCTCAACCCTTGTGCAGATTTTTCTTGATATCTGTTCAGTACATTTTTCTCCTTTCCTTTTACTTCAGGAATCATCAAAACCCAGAGGGTAAAAAAAAAACCAACCACCCCCCCCCAGTAGTTTACTAATGTGTACATTATTTTAAGTTCCATAATTACAAAAAAAAACGTAGTTTTCACACTTGTTACATTTAGAATTCTGCGTAGGTACTCAAACTGCCTTTGTATCCAGAAAATCAGCAAAAAACCCAGCAGCATTTGACAGATGCTCCTTAGCAGTAATTCAAACAGTATAGTCATAGTATAATTCAGGAAAAAAATCTGATTTAAAATGTACCAAACATTGGCAGGAAGTTTCCAGTGGGTTTCAAAGCTGGACAAAAAGTATAAAATCCAGGTAAGTTTCGTTGATTGCTCAGAAACTGAAATGGCGAAAGACACATTGATAAAACTTCTTGAAACTGTGATGAATTTTCATAATTTTTTCTGCAGCTTGTTTTTATAATAGTGCTAGTGCTACCTTGGTTAATGACCTCAGATTGGCTTTTCTTTGATTTCTGTATGAGCTGCACAATAACATTAAAATTCAGTCCTAAAATAGTCAAAACATAAGTGCATGTATTTTTCCTAATCCATCTGATAACAAAGTAAATTTTCAACTGCTGCATTATTTGCTTGAAAGCTTTTTATTGCTTCTAGGCTGGATCAAATCAAAAGCAGGTGATTTACCAAAGTAGTGTGTATATATGGTTGGGTACCACTGTTGGTAAACATGTACTTTCATTTGCCAAACCAGCTAAATTTTACTAAAAGGTTTGTTTCCTTTGAAAATAAATGTGATTTCTATTTGTTTATTTTATTCTTTGATGGGTTTGGGGATTTTTTTGTACATACGTTAATTAAAGAACAACAACAGGAGATTTACCAATGAAGATAAAAGCTAGGTTTTTATCTAGAGATTTGTTCTAGTGCAGATTTCATTTTTTTTCTGGAATACCATGTACACAATGTCCTCTTTACTGTGCTTTTTAATGCCTGATACAAATGTTTCTTGCATGTGTTTTTCCTGTTCATTTCACTGTCTTCACAGTGAGTGTCCTCTATTAGTTTCGATTGGTGTTCAGGTTGCTTCCATTTAAAGTCAATTTTAACTAGGCTATCATTTTTTATTAATCCTGCCATTATGTGAGTACGTGTATAATATAGTTGTCTGGAATTTAGTTGCAGTGGCTACTGTTATGGCTCTTTGTGTGGGTGTGATAGGGTAACAACACACAGGTACCACCATCCTCTGACTTTCAAAGAAGGTCTTATTTTCTTCATAATGTTGCTGCTGTCCTGTTGTATGACAGGTAGATTTGAAGAGCTTACTCAGTGTCATGGTCTTCAGGACCTTCTTATGTATATCACATGTTTGTTAAACTGATGTAAAGTAACCACTGCCATCTCAAGGCATGCACCTATGAAACCTTGGTTCTGTACTGGCTCTTGGAAAGCCCCAAAGGGCAGCTTAGTTTCTAATGCTGTTGTTCTTGCCTCAGACCTGCCGTACACCTGACTTGCATTGATTTTCATTTATACGTCACATCTTTTTGTACTGAACCTACAGGTGTGTACAGTGGACATACTGTGTCAGTGGAATACAGTGTTTAATTTAAAATCCTCTGTGCATGCAAATGCCCAGTGTCTCTTAAAGTGTTAGGACAGGCCCCAAAATGAGAAAAAGTGCATAATTATCAATGTGTATCCATTTTATATATATATTTTTAGCAGAGTAAGACTTACTAACAGTTCATTTCAAAAAATTTTATTTAAAAACTCTGTAAACTAGCAGAAGACAGTAAATATCGTTAAGAATAAACTATAAAGTAGCAAAAAAATGCATGAAGCGCATTTTATTTTGATCTGCTGTTCTGTAGTATCTCTCACACTGGGCTTTGATATGATTGTCTGAAACTTCATGCATGAAGTATTAATTAAACCATTAATGTTAAACATTAACTTGGGTTAGTTAATATTAACAGTGGTGTCTCCATAGCTACATTAACAAACCTGTCTCATCTTATTAATTTTCCTTATGTATAACATTCTTACTCATGTATTAAGTATTTATATATGCATGCAATAATGACATGATTCCAGGCTCTTAACTTTTGTAACATAACCCCTTTTTCATAACGCTAAGAACTGAAAGCAGCACAGATGTATGTCTGAGCATAGCATCTCTGCTGCCCTATGAGCCTTTGTTTTCAGAACACCCTGATTGACCCACCACCCTTCATGGTTCACTGATTCACTTGATAGATCAAGTTTAAACTAGTGCATATTAGCACATTTGTTAGTACTAGAGGAACAGTTGGCCTTCCTGCTTTAGGCTGCTGGTTCATTTCAAATGGAGCAGCCACAGAAAACAATAACGAAATACCAGTTAGGGGAACAGCAAAAGGCTGACAGACTGAAATCAATTGCAGACTGTAGTAAATGAGGTTGATCCATTCATATAGATGTTGTTTAAAGAAAACTAAAAAAAAAATACTACTATTTTAAGAAACTTTTAAAGTGTGACAGTGTCACCTTTGACTGTTATTGGATATTCTTCCACTAAACTCAGTTGTTTGTGTTATAACAAGTCTGATGCATGCTGGGTACAATAAATAATAGTTGTTACCATGATCATGCATTTGTGTCAGTTGGCAATCATTTGGCACAAACAAACCCACAGCAGTAGTGTACCATATCTGTGCTCACATGCCTTGTTTGTGATACCTATTTTTAAAATAAAATAGTTTACCTTTCTAAAAAAGTAGTCATAAATAAAATGTTATATAATACTTTTATCCTGTGAATTCATTTGGTTCTTGAAAATCTCAGTAGGATTTATGTATTAACTCTGATATGCTTTTTAATGATAGTCTAATGTATATAAAGGTACGTACAGTACCTCTTAATCATTTATTGAATGAATTGTTGGTGAATTTTTGAGAAAAAGGAAATAAAAATCCAGTTAAGTTTCTTTAAAAATCCAAGAATTTTTTTTCTTACCAATTGGAAAAATCTATATTGCTTTGCTTGCTTATGTTTCCTTTTAAAACTTTCTGTTGCCACCTGGGACAAAAATAAAATTGAATATATATATATATAAATTATTAATCTAGACATAAACGTTTGCCTTTTTTCCTTCAGCTTTCTCTTAACAGTGGTTTAATAGTGTGACAGAAAATGAGTTCTAACTTGCACTGTCTGGGTAACAGAATTTATGACACTTTATCACCTTTTTCTCATTCTACAACTTTATACTTTCCTTCTTTTTCCCTCTGCTTTGTCCGTTATAAGTGTGTGTGTGAATAATGTTTAAAGATATACTTTATTACAAATTAAGGAGACTGTAGTCAGTTTTTATAGTTTTCTGGCTCTGGTGAGGGTTGAGTATTTAGGGCCAGCTGATCACGGGTGGGAGATCCTGTAGAGAAGAAACATGAAGCAAATGAACTAATGTGGCTAAATCTCTACTCTATTAAAATTAGGAGTCCTTATTCTTCTAGTTTTCCATTTAATTTCTATTGTTGCTTTAGGCAAAATACCAAGCTATAGAAATTATTTTTTTTGTCTTTTAGCTTCTAAAAGACTGCAATAAAACCATAGCAGATTTCTAGTGAGTGTCTTGAATAGTGGTTATTATAATGTCTTAATGAGGATCATGATTTCTGTGTTTTAATAGTCTTTAGGAATTTTTGTGTTTTAGGTAATCTTCCTTATTTTTGTTGTAATTACTATGATTAGAAATTACACTGCAGTACATACCTGCAGTGCTTGTTTCTGTTTCCAGAGAATCGAGAATAGTTTAGGTTGGAATGGACTTCAGGAGATGGTCTATTCTAGCCTCCTGCTCAAACCAGGTGAGCTTCTAAATGAGATCATGTTTCTAAGAGCTGTATCCTGATGTCTTGAAAATCTCTAAGAATGGACATTCCGCAGCCTCTCTGACAGTGTGATCCATAGCTTAACCACATTCACTGAGAAGAATGTCTTCCTTATTTCAGGTTAGAATAAATCCTGCTGCAACTTGTGTACATTGTGGTTTTTGTCCTTCCACCTACAAGATTTTTGTCTTGGTAGTCTTTGCTAGTTCCACAGTAGATACCATGGACAGCATTTAGGTAGATGCTTTGTTCTCAAAGCTATACAAATCTTTTTCCCTCTACCTGCTGTATCTGGCTTGTTCCAGCCCCCTCACCGAAGTCACAGTTCTCTGTTAGGCTCACTCCACTTGATGGGTCTTGCGATGGGGGCCTAAAAGTGGATGCAGTTTGTGAGATTCAGGCTCAAAATATTTGAATACAAGGGCATAATCACATCCTTTGAACTGCTGTTTGTCTTCTTGTTAGTGCAACACAGTAAGCAGTTGGCCTTCATGGCATCATTGGCACACCATTGACTCATGTTCATCTCCTTGCCCATCAGGAACCTCAGGATGCTGTATGAAGGGGTGCTGTCTAGTTGATCCATCAGCAACCTGCACTGTTAGGGTTTTACAAGCCCAGGTGCAGGGCTTTGTGTTTGAACATCTTGAGGGTTTTTAGCAGACCTTTCTTGTAGATAACCAGGGTCCTTGTGAATGGCAGCCCTGCCCTCCACCACGTCTGTTATCCTTACCAACTTCCCTATTTTCTTTTCATCTCATTTTTAAAGGAGATTCTTTTAAATGTAGGTACTAAGCCTTATTACTGAAGGCATTCAGGATTCATGGGGCATTAAGGATTCATCATGATTAATATGCTCTGCAATGGTGTGGCACTGTGTGCAACATCTTGCCATAAATACAATTAGAGATCTTATTTTTTATTTATGCTCTCAGGTTATAGCAGCAAACTGATTGAGTAATTTCCTTCAGTATCTTTAAGAAATCTTGGAAGATTTTCTAACTCAAGCTGGATAAATTGTTATTTTCATTTCCAGATTCTTTCATGTGTTTAAATAAGTGAAAAAAAAAATGATCTATGGGACTTCTACAATTGTTATGTTTTGATATTAAGGAACGTTTTCCTCTTTGGTACTGAAATAGTATTTAGTCATAATTTCTCTGAGGAATTGTTCCTGTTCAGTTGTTGAGGTAGAGTAAGTTGGGAACAGCTTGAGGAGGTCCCAGCTGGTGCTCTGAATGTATATGTGGCTGTAAAAATTGAAGTAATACACTACGTGGGGCAGGAAAGCTTGCTTTCACTCTCAGTTCCTTTTGAAATTGTGGCCTACTAGTAATTTTCTTCTTGAATATTGAAAGCAATGTACTTGCCAGATCTAGCTTTCATTTGGTTAAGTAAGGGGTAGTCTAACCTGATACTAAAAGAAAATACAGAATTTATAAATGAATTAATTGAGTACAAAATTTTTCAAATCATATATTTTAAATAACTACCAAAGATGCAGCAGTATTGCATGCCACCACTTGCGTTTTGTAGCAAACTAACCTCACTGAATTACTCAATTGCAGGAATTCTAGAAAAGACAAATTGAAAAGTCCTGCTATTACTTTTGTAGGAATTATTTACTATTCAACAAAAGGCATATTCCAAACAATAAAATTACTTCACAAGATCAATGTACAAGACATGGTACTGTCTGCACAGCAATTTTCCTCAGTGATGTTTGCTGAGAGTTCATTACTTCAAAGACCTAAAGGTTACTTTTAAAAAAATAAGATTAAAAATAATTCTCAGATTTCTGAATGATATCACTAAGTTTTCTATTTCTTTATTTATCTTCTCACCTCTTTCAAGATGAGGGAATCTCCTTTGCTGTGTTTGATCTGAAATGTCAGGAAATTGGATTGTAGCATCAGCTTTGTTGGGTGTTATTGTAATATGCTTACCACGAGTTTCTCATGTTACATTTCAGAATGGATAAGTTTTGATGGTTTTTGTTGCCCTGTCTCATAACCTCTCCATGTTCACCCTGCATCTGTATCAGGTTATGACAATTTTTTTTTCTTGTTCCTACAGTGTTTTGGTTAGTATGTGATTAGTTTCTACTGTTTTTCAGCTGTACACACAGAAGTAATCAGTACTGTGATTTTAAGAAGTAGCATGTATCCAAAAAGAAATTGAGACCTTTTTAGACTCTAATTTATTATGCTGTTAAAGCATTGTAATGCTCCTAATAGTAAAAAAATCTTTTAAGATGAAGAAATAATTGGGCTGTGTGTAATCTTACATTTTGTGTTTTCTTTTTAGGTTTCCAAAATAGACCAAAATCCTTAAAAGTGTTTGTTAATCCAAGCAGCCACAAAAGAGAAGCCACTCGTGTTTATTATGAACAAGTCGCACCTCTTTTTAAACTTGCTGACATCAAAACTGATGTCATGGGTAAGTTGTTTCAAAAGTGTAGTTTAATCCTTTTTGAAACTGGTACTTAAGCATGCAAGACAATTTGAATTTACTGCTAATCCTTATTGGCTTTGCCAGCAAGTAGTGCATTTTGATCTGTAGTTAATACAATGCAATATATTTTTATTTAAAAAAAGATTAGTAATTCTATTATCATTTTATAGTTTTTCACCTGTAGCTATCAGAATTAATAATATATTTTTCATAATTTTAAAGCAAGCATCGTATAAAAAGAAACAAGCATCTAATGTCTGACAGTCTTGTGTATGTGTGCTAAGAGTTGTTCCTGCATTCTGACAAACACGTGACCTTTAACATTACTTCTCTTCTGAGAACATCTATTGGCTTGAAATCATAAGAGAGGCTTATCTGAAGGGCATTATTTCTGGAGTCTGACTCAGTTTCAAGGGATGACCTGAAAGCGTAAGTGATTAAGTTCTGTGATGACAAGGGCAGTTCTCACAGGGCACAAAGGCACAACTCGCTGTCTGGAAAACGTGAAGGTATTACTTTAATGTTGTAGTGATGCAGCCTTTTGCTCGACAATGGGTTTCTGGTAGCAGGTGGATTTAAGGCCCCAAATTCTGCCAGAGTTCTGCTTTATGTCATGAATTTGCTCTTTGGTTGTATCATTTGATTGAATTTTTGTAAGAAAGTGAATAGCAAAATGACTAATTTTCTTAAAGCAAAAAAAACATTAATGATCTTTACTTTGGCTCCCTTCTGTGAAGAAACTGAAACTTAGCCTTGCATCAAATTTGGGCCCCCAAACACCCACATTTACAGAGAAATGATACTACAGTTCTCTGTTCCAAATAATTTCATATCCATAGTATTAGAATCCTCTTTATTACATTGCAATATTTTGGTCATGCATTTCATATCTAAGTGAAGTGTAAACTCTGGTGCAAGATGTGTTGGCACCAAAAAGTCTCTTTCCTGTGTCTCTTGAAATTTGTATGCAAAATAATCCGTTCCATCTTAAACAAATTATAAGATGGAAAACTCATCCTACAGTTGTTCCTTAAACTTCTTGTGAAATCATGAGCAGTTCAGGTTGCAGGCCACAAATAATAAGAATTAGGCAGTAATAATGTCTTACCTTCCTGTAATTTACAGGGGAATGCCAGCAAGAAATGGATAATAGTGTAGACAGATTAATGATAATGCTCTTTGCTTAGGTTTTGAATGTAGCCATGTTCAGTCACAATTTTTTAAAAGAAGGATATTTTTATCATGCAAACCTTAGTAAGAAATGACTGACTGTCATATTGTTAAATTACTTTTTACCTTACTTTAAGGAATTATTTAAAAAACGTTATTTTTTTCCCTCTTCTTACTACTGGTTAGTTTCTTTTGTCTTTACTGTGAACATAGCCTTGCTGGCTAAACTCTGTTAAAAACAGCATTATCATTAACCTGTATAAAATTAAAATTTTAGATGTGTAATGTTGTTTGGAATTCTAAAGTTGAACTAATAAGCCACATGTGTATCGATGAATTTATAGATTGTTTACAAGAATTTAAGATAAGCTATGATTATAATTTGTATTGCTTTGAAAAATATTTTCCCTAATTGCATAAAAACCAGTTAAAATTTTATTTTCTATTATTTTTCTTTTAAATTTTGAGAAGAAACTTCTGGTTTTAACCAGAAAAATGTTTAATGGCTTATCCTTAAAATAAGGTTATTTTGTCAATGTCCAGGTACAGCTGTGCTTATTAGCTGCCTAACACTCCACCTACAGGCTAAATGAGAAAACTACATCACAGTTTTAAACACTAATAGAGAACTAAATAATTAAGAAATATATATTAATAAAAAAGGGCTAGAATGCTGAATGAAAGTCGTGTCCACCTGTACCCTCTTCTAATAAAACTAAGTGCCTCATTTCATGTACATTGAACAGGAATTTTCCTCCCACATTTTTTTGATTTTGTGAAGTTGGAGTGTGCATTTCACTGTTACTGCTTTTATGGAACATGACTGTTATTTCCATACAGTTGGTGTACAAGGGTGTATTAGGTACTAAATATTGAAGGCTTTTGTAAAATTTTTACTCTGAACACAGTTTCCTTTTAGTCCTCCCACATGCACCTATTTAAAGATTAAAATTCATTGTACACAAAAAATCTTATAGCGAATTTGAATCTCTGAAGTGACTTTCTGTGCATCGACAATGTAAGTCTTACAGGTTACTAAAAAAGAACCCCAACCCAACCCTTTGACAGTGGACTGCTGAAAGACAGGGCTGCTCTTGTCCAATTTTGTATTTTGGTAGTTGGCTGTTGCTGTTTTGTGTTTTCTTACATGAGCAAGCTTGCTGGAGCTTGTTTTTCACTGGAACTTCTATTGGAATAAACTTTTTTTTAGAGAGGTTTGGAGTAGAGGTATTTTCTCCTTCTCAAGGATATACAAGAGTCAAAAGGCATGTGTGGAAATAAGGGAGTTCTGAAGGAGCGTTTACTCTGTCCAATTATCTTTAAATTTGGCAGGGTTTTCTATTTTTTGCCAAATTACCTTGCACTCTATAGATGTATTAATTTCAGTGAAAAGAATCACAGGTCGTAAAGGGTGGGTTGTGGTTTTTTGTTTGGTTGGTTTTTTTGGGGTTATTATTGTTAAATGGAAGTAAATCTCTGAATTTCTCAGTGTGGTAGAAAGTGGGAATTAGCAAATTTAAGCCGAAATGCTACTTTAACTGTAGCTAAAGCTAAGCAATATTTGAAACCTGGTCTTTATGCAGTTTTAAGGGTTGACAGTCTTGAGTTCTGCAACTGGGATGCGTGTGTTAGGAGAAGATTGATGACCCTTCAAACAATCCAGTTCAACAAAACCTCGGTCCATATTCAGGGTACCTAGAAGTACTGCCATATAGTGATAACTGGAGCTAGTATTTTATAAATATGTTAGAATCTTGCAAGATCTTTCATATACTGAAGTAAATAAATATAATCCCAACAGACTCTTAGACTGTCTCATTTCTCTTCCTAGTTTTGACTCTTATGCTTCCATTTGTGCACAATTTCAAACTGGATGTTTAGGCAAAAGCATTTGCCCTCCCAGCACCTCTTCCCCCGGTTTTTTTTTTTTTTGGAAGCAGAATCACAAAGGAAAAAGAGTGATTGAGAATTGGGCAAATACCATTGATTTAAACTCACTGTATAGTAAATGGCATTATTATTTTCCCCTCCATTGTTAACAACAGTTAATCTGTTGTTATTAGCAGTTTTAATCCTATTGACATTAGTCTGTGACCTGAGTGCCAGTATTTGCATGTGTCATATGGAAGTGTCCCATGTTTTGAAGGACTCAACTAATTATATACTGTCTTTTCTGTATGTAGGGGCTGAACCCTTAGGTTCTTGTTGGCTGAGTGAGATAGGGTGTTAAAACGGCTTGGGTGATTAGCTATAGTGACTGTGCCTGTTGTTACTTGGGACTTAACACTTAATGAAATTTTGAACTTGGGACTAAGATTTTTTTGAAAAAGGAAAACTTTCTCAATTATGCATTACAAATGGTTGAAAAAAGCATTAAATAATATTTTTTGATAATATTTTGTCCAAATGCATAGTCTGAATCCTTGTCAAAAAGTAAAAGCAGCTTTTTCTTCTTCTTACTGAAATCTGTTTTGTGCTTTGTTGTTGTTGTTGTTGTTGGTATTTGGATTTGTTTCCAGGTACCACAGTGACCTTAATGTGTCCATCTGGAGGTTGTCAAGCCTGCAGAAAACTTTGTTAGATGTAGTCTTTTTACGGCTGCATTGTTTTTTTTTTTCAGTTTTTTTCTAGTTGTTTGATTTCCTACGTCATCAAGTTTTTACTGGAAACTTCTTTTTTATCATTACCTTTTTGTCACAATGTTCCAAAATAGGTGCTATGTACTTCTGTTATTCTCTCCTCCAGTTTTAAATTTCTCTAAATCACCCCAATTTTTAAACCTCGCGGTACTCCTTTGTATTTTCCAAACTTAAGTTATTAGAAGTCCCGTCCATCTGGCCAACACCAGCCGTTTTTACAGCCTTTACTGATGTCTCTGTAGACACGAGTCCTCTTTGTCTTCATGCCCTTGTTCTTTGAGTGAATTAATTTTGTAATAATAAAAGTAAGTTTACATTCATTACATTAGGAAACCATTGAGCATGTTTTCTTTTACAAAATAAAACCTTGCTTACGATACCATTTTTATTAGACTCTACACATGACTTTCTAAATGTCATCATGTTCATATAAAAAGGCATGTAACCTGGTAACCAACTGTATGTTTTCATGGGAAGAATTTCTTTCACAGCAAGGTAATGGTGAGATATTGGAACCTTTATGCATTTTTGCATGATGCACAGTTTTATTTGTTGTTTTTTTTCCACAATCTACAGATAATGATAGAAGAATAGTTCTCATTAGTAAAAGCAAAACAGAGCATGATAGCTTAAATATAGTGCTTTGATGTTCCAGAAGAGGTCCTACATGAAAGTAAATCCTGTAAATAATTCCTGAAAGCTATTTCAGTGATAGGTATTTCTGTAGCAAAATGATAATTCTCTGCCTTTGATATCATCAAGATAACTCTAGTTTTTAATTAAGGATTTCCAAAGCATCAGGTTGTACAACTCTGCTAATACTGTTGGGAGGTTTTGGAATTAAATACTGATATACAGTTGTTTAGGGTGAAGTGTAGGAATTTTATCACTTTTATTTTGATTTTTTTTTAAAGAAAAAGTTATGTATACACTCACTGTATATACACATTCTTGTGTGTGTATAATTCAGGGAGAGAGTTGTTTTCAGTTTTTGTAACTGCATCTGAATAGTCTGTAGAAATACTGTTATAGCAGGTACAGATACGGAATGATTGTTTTAGACACCAAGACTAATAATTTTAACAGTGTTTAGAAACACTGGAGAAAGCCTTGAACTATGCTAGCACCAGGGATAGACAAGCATGAAAGATTAATGTAATTTTGCATATAATGATGCACATTCTTACACAAAAAATGCATCTGCAAGTGTCATGTCAGTCAGCAAAAATCTTTGATGGGTGGCTGCAGCTGGGCTGTCTCTTCTGGCAAAGCTGGCCTAGAAAATGCTAAATGTAGTTATGATGCTTTGTGCCATCTGTAGTGTGCCAGTTTATCCTGTCTTCACTGGCATTTACAGTCCTATATAGGGTATCAGCAAACACAGAGACATCAATGTAGAGTGACAGATTCATTTCCTCCAGAGGCTATGAACTCTGGTGTATACTTGTGCCACCTTCCTCAGTGTGTTATACTCTGTTGTCACTGGTATTTGGCTTGATTTCATACTTCTGTGTTTAACTCATATTTTTGATTTAGCAATTTGCGTATCCTAACACAAAGGCAATTAAATATGATTGATATTGAAATAATTCGGTCTTAACAGAGGATATGCTTACATTTTCCTGAAGTTTACCAACAGTATCAATGCTAATACTTGCATTTTGTTGCAAAAACTATCTCTAATTCTCTGAATTCAAATGCACTAAATAGCCATGTGTCTGATGGCAGCTGAGTTTTAATGTCTTGCCTTTTAACTGGTGTAACTGTATAACGTCCTGTCTTGTACTTTTAATGCGTTTAATGTTTTTTAAAATACTCTGAATTATCATGTGTTCCTTATGCTAGAAAGCCAAACATTTTTTGAAAAATCTTTAAAATTATCTAATCTTCTGATATTTATCTCTTACTTTCCACAGTAACTGAATATGAAGGACATGCTCTCTCAGTACTTAAAGAATGTGAACTCCAGGCATTTGATGGGTAAGTTGATTGTGATAATGAATATTAGTAAACCTCATCACATTAGTTTTTATTTGTATTCCATCCAAAACTATGCTAGTAGGTATTTCATGAGTTATTCTGTTTCTCAGATATATTAAGCCTGAGAAAATCAGTTCTCGTTATATGCTTTGGTTTTTGTTACTTACTGGCTGTAGGTATGTATTTTAGATTTATAAATGACAGTAGATAAACATAAAGCTTTCTTCAATAGGTTTCATGAAACCTTCAGTTTCTTATTTCCAAGAACGACACAAGTGTCTTGTATTTCACTTATCCTTTCAAATGGTTCTTAAGGAGAACACTTTATCTAAAGTAATTTGAATACTTTTTCTGTTTTAAAGCATCATTCAAACCTGCTTGAAGTCAAGAGCAAAAATACTTGTTTGATCATTTTGAAAGACCTTGCCATATGGATTAATTCTGCAGTCTGTGGTATTTTTACATTAATCAGTCTGTCATCCAGTAGAAGAATTTTGCATACTGTGGGAGCCTTGCAACGTTCTTACAACTCTTATTGGAATACGTGAGCTATATAAGAGGGCTTAAATACTGGTTTATGTTTAATCAATTTCTGTCAGTTCTAGAAACTCTCAGGATTGGGTAAGAAAACGTATCTAAAAATGTATGTATGTATTCCATATTCTGAGGATAATTTCTTTCCAGTTGAGACATGCCTTTTTGGGTCCTAGTTTGTCTTGAGAAGCAGATAGGCAGACAGAGAAGAAAAAGCCTGGGTTGTATCTTCTGGTTCAAATCCCTTCTATTCTGAGTCATATTTGATTTGTTTCATCTTTCATCATTGGGTAGAATCACTGGAGTACTTCTGTAAGGCTTCTCTCCAGTAGCCAGGGGAAACAAGAACAGAAAAAGCTGGGAGAAATAACCCTCAATTCAATCTGATGCTAAGAATTCTGAAGTGAAAAGACCCTGTCCTTTCTAAGTTAGCTATTGAATCACTGGGGTTTTTTTCTCAGGAGGAAATCAAGCAGTTTATGAGCAAACCCGAAATTTCTGAAGTGCTTGAATAATCAGTTTTATCACTTCTCAAATAGCCCAGCCTCTATCTATGTACTCATTTAATAACGCACAATACAGAAAATTATCCCATTAAATAGCTGTCTTAGGGTGCTTTCTACAGAGACTGATAGACTGAGGTCAGAATTCGTATTACACTAAAGATCTGAAAATTTGAAAAAAAAAGCTACAGAACATCACTAATCTCTCTCTTCTCCACTATCTTTACAATTGTTTTTAATAAAAGGAAGAGAATATTTGAAATTGGGATTATGTTTTTTAAAATCTTTAAAGGCTTATGGAGTACTTTTGCTTACGTTCGTTTGAAGACCTTGATGACTTCCCTGTTACTGTCTAGGCTGGAAAATTTTCCCATAGATATAGAAATCTTGTAGGCCCCCCCAAACGACCCCACTATTTCCCAAATAAAATCCTAATGAAAATTTTTTTTTGTTGAAAATTAAATCAGAAAATGTATACAATCTGATTTGAGTTGAAAATTAACTCCAGAACAATGAAATTGTCCTACTGATGAAAAATTACACTTTTAGTTATTCTAGCGGTCACCTGATGTAATGTCTTTTCACTATTTCCATTAACTCTTGAGGAGGTTTTCTTGTCTCTTGAGCAGCGTTGCTTGTGACTTCACAGGCTTCAGTTCTTTCCTGCTTTGCCCTGGCTTCCTGTCCAGCGTTGTTCAAGTCAAGTACTTTATCTGTCTCTTAGTTTCCTGTTTAGAAAATAAAATGGCACTTCTCTACCTCCTTTTAGATGTGGAAGACACTCTATGTGGTGGTAAGAGGTAGGGTAGTATTGTTTTACATGGCAGAGTTCATGTAGATCTGAGCTGCCTTGTCCAAGCTCGGAAGGGACTGGAGGCGAGTTAGGTGTGGACTGAGGGGAATGTCTCCATGCCTCAGTCTGCTGCTCTAACTGGGCTTGTGGTTTTCAGGTGTTGTCTATTTCAGATTGTCTAAAGGCTAGTTCAAGTCAAAATGTGTAAAGGGCAAGACACAACAGTTTTTTATTAATTATAGTAGGTAAGCAGTACAGCAACAAACAATTTCTGATCTTGAACTCCTGAGAGTTATGGCTCCTTACACGTTAAACAGCATGGGAAGTAAAATGAAGCTTATGGTTTGCAGTAGTAAATAGAAAGTTTGTATCTTAGTGCTTTCTGTAAGCCATACTGCTGTGCTTCAATTCTTTTCAAAAGTGTTTGCACTTATAATTTCTTTTCTCTGATTTCTCCAGTTCCCACTGTTTTGCAAGGTCATAGGCATATGTCACGTATCTCATATATTCTGCCTTTTTTACTATCCAGTTCTCTTTTTCTTACGAACACTGGAAATTTCAGTGATTGTCAACTTGGCAGTACGCTTTTTCCCCCACCTTGGAGCCAAGCCTTGGTCACAAATAGAGAGTGCACTTGTGATGCTGTTATGTCGGCTGAATTTTCTTGTTTGGGCAGTGTCAGCAACACACAATATACGTGCATGAATTTCTTTCCTAATTCGGAGCCTAAGGTGTTATGGATGTTGTTTAGAGTAGCCCAGGTTAGTCAGATTTTAGTGAATAGCTGTCTGATGATTAGACTGATGCTTAGACAGATATTTCTTCCTCTAAGAAGCCTTTTTCAAGGTCTTATTCAAATCTGCTTGCTCAAGACTTTCTACTCCTTGTGTGTAGCAGGTTCTTGCTGATTAGCTTTGGAATCCCTGGTCTTTGACAGTATTTCTATTTGAATCAAAAAGCCAAGTCTTGATGATTAATGCTAAATTAATATAAATTAAAGAGTAGCAGTATTTTTATGTTATTTCTTGGACTCTTCATCTATTTCCACCAAAATCAGAAGACAATATTTCTGTTTTCAAAAATTTTAATTGCCAGAAGACTATCTGCTTAAGTCTTCCAGGTGTACAATTTACTAGACTACAAAGATTAACTGTTTTTGCTGTTGTGGCAGAAACTTTTAAGCCTAGCAATAAACCAGTCTAAATTGAAAATGAGACAAAAGACTAATGATGACTCCTGATTATGAGCAAGAAGAAAATGTGCTCCAAATGTTGCTGTGTACTTCTTTTTTTTTTTGCATGTGAGCAATGTTTAGCTAGATATAGGAAACATTCCTAAAAATTTAGAAATTAAAAAATAGCTAAGAAATAATAATAGGAACTGAAGAAAAATGTTAGAGAAGCTGAGATAATTTAATTTTAACATTTAATAACATAATGGGTATTTTCTTATGAAGAGCTTATCAGTTTTATCTCATTGAATTATTCGACATAGTTTCACAACTGAATTTATGATATGTGAAAAAAAGAAATTTTAAGTAAGTGCCTCCTAAAGTAAATCTGGTATTTATATTGTAAATACTGGGAGTGTGCAATTACTATTTTTATCATTAAAATGTGTTTACCTAGAACACTTAGCTTTCAAACATTGCTACTAATTTGGAGAAGCACTTAAAGAGTTACTTAAATACATAAAAACAGAAAAAAAGAGATGGTGTTTGCTGTAACAGAGCTTTTGTAGACAAATGCATTCCTCTCTATAGCCACAGCAGGTGGGAGTTTAATTACATGCTCCAGAAGCAGTGATTAACTACCTTCATGCAAAGGATTGCTGGCACTAGAGTTTTATACCTTGCTAAATCCCTCAACTGCCTGCATAGTATGTGGAATTAGCTGTTTTCAAGTATTTTTAATTTTATTGTTATATTTGGTGAGTTGTTCTTTTAAGGGCAATTAAAAAAGCATTGGAATGATTGTGTGGGTCAACATTGAAAGATTTAAAGAACTTTTCCATTGAGGCACTTGGGCATGTGCTTGACTCTTCCGTTTGATCAGTTCATGAGCATAACGTGTGATAGGGCCAGAAATACTTTGGAAGTTTTTTATATCTTTACTTCTACTCAGACAGAAGAAAGCAGAAATAAGGGTGCTTGCATCCTGTTAGCTAACATTTGCTGATCTGTCAGAGAGACCCCAGCTTGTTCTGAAAAAAGAAAGAATGGTTTTTAGCCATTTGAAGTATCATTATGTAGATGCCTTCCACTTTTTTGCTCATCTACGGAAGAGTTTATTTTGACTTGTTTAGGGTTTTTGTTTTGTAATAGGGTAGTTTGTGTCGGTGGAGACGGATCTGTCAGCGAAATTGCTCATGGCCTACTACTTAAAGCCCAGATAGATGCTGGAAAAGACACAGACTATATAGAAACGCCTGTCAGAGCGCCGGTCCCTCTTGGAGTAATACCAGCAGGTGAGTCTAAAAGGTACTGTTACATTATGTAAGTCCCAGTTTTGGCAACCAAAGGCATTTATTGGTGCTAAAGCTTCAGTTACACAAGGGAGCTATTGAATAAATGTCCTAAATTAGTGATTTAGATTGATTACAAATGACTAAATTTTAAATCATTATGATAACTTATAGTAATGGCACAGATGAGCACTTTGCCTAAAGGAAGAAACTCAGGAAGAAGAAAACTAGAATAATTTTCAGCTGATCCATACGAAGATCAAGTTTTGCCCTTATTTGCTGCCAGAAATGATACCAAATAAAAACCCTGTTTTCCATAATTTCCTTTATATAAACCATGGTGTTTTGCTTCTCTCTCCAGTTTTCTTGGCAGGATTCTCAGTTAGATTCCTGCTTAGAGTCTATTTTTACATGGTGTCCCAGGGATACATTTTGTGGATTACATGTAGACAAAAACATAATGTGCACACAAAATCCCTTTCTCTCTCCTTTACTTCTATGGACTTGAAAATTTATGCATCTCTCTCAAAAAATCCTCTTGCTCCTTTTAGAGTTTGTATCTTGTGGTGTGGTTTTGTTTGTTTGTTTGTTTTGGGGTGTGCAAGCGTCCCTTCTCCCAATTTTTGTATTCTTCTCATAATATAACTTGGGCCAGGCAGAGAAGCTTAGCTAAAACTAGTACAGGCTTGGTTGGTTCTAGACTGATAAATGAATCACTTTCCTTTAAAAGAGGAGGGATATTTTGCATGGACACTACCCTCTGGTATGTATGTTGATGTGACTAACTGATGTAATTACTCAGAGGTTTTTAACTAGTAAGGAAAAAAATCCTGCAGCTAGGTGAACAGCAAATCATTACTTTCAGTTTTCTACTAAAAAAAAGGAGCAAGTAGCTTCTGAACTGAGCAAACAGGTTTTAAGTGCTATGATTCATTTTGTGCCTCTAAAAGGAACATTAAGACAGGGACTTCTTGCTTGTAAAAATGCAAGATTACACTAGCTTTTTAAAGTTAAACCTTGGAAATATATTGGTAAAAGATAATCTCAAAGACATGAAGCAAATGAGTTCTAGTACAGCAGTTGGACCATTGCTTTTCAGTTGCTGTAAATATCTTGATGATATTGAGACGGAATCTCTCCAGCGCTTGTCTCCACGCTGTTTGGGTGTGCTTAGGTCACTCTGCCTCATCATTAGCGCTTACACTCTTCAGTTTAAGAGAAATATAGCATGAAAAAGGATCTGTAACCTGTATGGCTTGTTACACAGAATGCCATAGAATTTTTTATAAGAGGATGAGAGAAATTTGTAGGATGAGAGCAATTTGTAGGATGAGAGTGAGAAACTCCTTAACGGGTTCTTAAAAATTGTCTATACCTTATTTTATTGCCATATTACTGATATTCTAAAAGAGTAGTTGGTTAGATAACAGATAACTATGATACTTGTGTATATGAAGATGATGGTTCTCAATGGTCAGTTCATTTTCTTTTTTTCCCCCAGGAATCCATTGTACTGAATTATTAGGATTTTCCAACCAAGTAAAAATAGAAACTGTATTGTGGGATTGCATTATTTGAGTGGCTTAAAATCTGGTTTTAGCCTCTGTTTTAAGTAGTTAAGACAGCATTTTGAAGTTTCAGCCAACTTGATAGGAAGGAGCTACTCTTGAAACAGTTTACCTCCTGAAGAGGAAGGTCCAGAGAGGAGTGTGTTTTGACTAAAATACTCTACTGAGCTGCCTTATTCTGGTCCAAATCAAATGGATGAGATGTGGGGAAGCCTGCAGTTGTACTGCTGGCCATTAGCAGGAGTGTTTGTTGCTATGGGAACTACTGCTAAGAAACTGTACAGAGGGGGAAATGGAGAAAGGGGAGGGGGAACTGGAAGGACATTAAAAAAGCTATCCAGTTGTTACAGAACAGGAGACAATCTATAACTGATGACTGGGAGCCTTTTGGTCCTAAATGGTTCATTTAAATAAATTCATGATTTCCAATTAATTCAGAAAATAAAATATTACCGAGGAACTGTTAATTTCTGTGATATTTCAGGCAAAGAACCAAAATGTTGGTGCAGTTTTCATCAGAATTTTAGCTATGCTTGACTAGGAAGTCATTACATCACATTTATCTGTTTGGATGGGGGAGACATTAACAGCCTTATGAATATTCATGTTGTCTGGTTAATTAAGTTAATTGTACTGCAGGAGTGCTTGCACTTCCAAGGACAATTTTTTTTCTCTACAATTTCTGTTTGGTACCTTCATCAGTCATGCTTTACATGACCTGCAGATACATTGTCCTTACTGTGATGCTTTTGCACATTTCATAGAAAGGAGGTTGTGGGAAGTTGTTTGTATTGTCAGGAGAATGGGTTAATAGTTTGAAAATAAATATATTGTTTTAATAATAGAGTCTTCTTTGTTTTTGTTTAAAAGAAAATCTTGGTGGCAGGGATGCTGGAGTTTTATAGATGTTACCTTTTCACAGTACATCAGGTAACTGGAGTGAGATCTAAAATGTGACTCTTATTAATCTATGAGGGGTGCAAAGCTACACATGAGCATCAGAGGAGGTTATTAGCCTCTCAAGTAGTACGATGGTGTTCAGGGGAACCATCTTGTACTGGTAAATAATATTATGAGCTTACACGGGGGAGAAAAATGTTTAGGTGACCTTGGAAGATGAGTAATGGCATTAAACCCCCTATTATCAAATCACTGCTTAAATCAGCAAGCTTATATTCTAATTTTTTTTTGTCTAATAAGTTTCATTTTTTGGGTTCTGTTTATAAGGAGTTTTTTGTGTGTGTGCATGGCATCTGGTTTGTATAGGACCTAGGTGATGAGACACATTATTCAGTCATTCCTGGGATCAAACTGCTGTTTGAGTGAGTGAGTTTTTTTGAGAGTGTGTTGCGAGTTTTTAGAGAAGATGATGGTACTCACTACTGCAAAACTGCTTGTGTCCTAGATATTCAACTTGTGGAAGGGTGGTTGCATTACTTATGTTATTGAACGTTGGCAGAACTTGTTTTATTTTCCCAGGAGTCATGAAAGGGTGGGGGTTTGCCTTGTTTACTTCTGCAAATGTTAATGAGCTCCCAAAGATTTAAGAGAAGAATACAATCACTTGTGCCTATCCTGTTTAGTAAGAATGAGTTTTAACTCTCATTAAAGTCAGTATGAATATTGGTATTGACTTCAGCTGTGGTCATTGGTTGTCTTGCTGCCATCTGCATTGGTAAATTACTCTTGCTTAAATGAGGAATCTGAGTTTTAAGACATACCAAGCCCCAACTTCGGACGTATGTTCTGCTTTGTGCTGTTTTATTAGCTTGCTATTCAGTGACAAAGAAAAATATTTTTTTCAGAAGCACAACTTCCCTATTGTCAGTTTACAGGGAAATAAACACAATTGGCATAACTTGTGATGATCTGCTCTTTATGGGTGTGATGTCCATTGTTTTGGAGAGATTCCAATAAAAGTTGATAAGAGTTTAAAAAAATAGATTGAAGGAAATATCTGAGTATTTTTGAGCTACTTCTTTAGCCAGTTTCACTGGTTAAGCAGAATTAGTTGAATCCAGAGGTTAAATGTCATAAATTGTTCAAACATGAAATGTCACCTATACCTATAAAATTCTGAGAAACGTGTGGATGATTTTTTTTTAAATTTTGGAGAATTGAACTGCACCTGATTTCTTCCATGGACCACTGGAGATGGAAACCTCGAAGGATGTTTTTGTCTTAATAGATGTATTTTACGTATTTCTTTCACGTACTAGGAACCCTGAAGATACTTAGTCAGAGCTCTTCTTTCTGATGTCATGAAGACTTTCCATGAGGTTCTGAGCATTCTGAGTTACTTTCAGAGAGTAAGGTGCTCTAACGACATAACAGGTTCTCTGTGAGATACTGTGATACAGTTCCCAGTTATTTTGCAAATTCTTATTCAGAAAAATTATTGAAAAATTGAAGCATATACTCCTGAATAAGAATAGTAAGATGCCTTCAGAGCTTTGTAACTATGCACTTCAGTCTTCCCAGATTTAGTTTTAGTTTTCGACCACTAATATGACATCAAAGATTGCAGAGTTTTGGGCTGAAGGTATTTTTTAAGTCTTGTACTCAATGCTTTTAAAGTGCTTGTTTAAATATTGAGTGCCTGTTGTTTGAAATGTGATATTCTTTCCCTTTCCTCTCTTCTCTCCCTCACTCTTGAAAGGCAAATTTAAATGCTTCCATAAAACTTAAGGCAAATTTAGCATTCAGAATTGTCTGTTGCTGCTGTAGCATATTAAATATTTCAAGCAACAAGAAAATGATTTTAAAATCTAACTGAACTCATTCCTTTATGGAACGTTAGGTTCTAAATTATTCTTTTGTAATTTTTATTATTTTGGTTAATCTGTTATTTAACTATTCATCCCCTAATCTGTGATATGAAGAAGCTAATATTCTGCCTGCTTGGTGTCAGAAGTGAATCCTATGGTCCTGGTTCTTTGTTTTTGCAGAAGTAAATGCTATGGCCCTGCTGCTTGGCTAAGAAACACCAGAGATGTGATTGATGAGAAAAATCAACTTGAAATTCTGTTAAAACTATACCCATTTAGAAAAGATGCAACCATTCCTTGTACAGGATTTTAAAAATAAATTGCTGTTTGAAAGTCAGCTGATACATGGATTACAAAATGTTGTATACATTAAAGCAGAAGGGCAAAATTTACATGTGTGTCCATGTATATCCATAGGTGAAGTGACTTAAGATATGATTCACCACCAAACATGGGTCTTCAGAACTGCGCTTCTTTCTATAACAAACTGATAGCTAATTTTCCACTCCAACTCCATGCTCATATTGCCAGTTCTTGATTTTTTCCCATTTACCAGCTGATTTACTACTCATTCCTTGTTTCAAAATAAATTAATCTCTTCTATCCAGTGGCTAGGAGCAGCATTTGCCTGCTGATATCCAGGCAATGACCATGACAAGTTAAATGGGTCAATCTTAAGGAACTGAATGCAAACCAACAGTTTGTCAAACACAGGTTATATTCTACATTCTCTCTTTTTCAGTCATTAATGTGTTCTCATATGTAAAACTGATGTGCATTGATTAATTTTATTCACTATTGCTTCTAAGAATCTAAAATGTAGCCTGCAGGAGGCACAGCTGCTATCTTAGCATTAGAATATTGTCTGAGAAAGGTACAGTTTTACACTGGTTGGGTATTACACTATTTTTCCACCTTACAAATAGTCCCCCATAGATCTTATTAGATAATCTGCCTTCTAGTATAGCTTCTCAATACAACACTTCAATATAGAAAAAACTAAAAAAAAAAAAAGGCATTTTTTCAAAGCTTCCCTCCACCCTTGTTTTGTATGGCAATTATGGATGAATTTGCAGAGAGGATTTTATAGACCTCTGGACGTTTAAATGGTTTTAATTTATACTATTTAGGAATTTTACTGTTACCAAGACTACATAATCTGTAGAGAAGCTTTTTTTTTTTGAAAATGGGGTAAATATCTCAGTTTCTTCATTAAAAAATATTATATATATATATATTTCTTGCTATTCTGTGTCTCATTTTTACAGTAGTTTGTGCTTGCTTTTACAGGTACTACTAATATTTTGGGCCACACTCTCTATGGTATTAAGCATGCAGTGACTGCAGCCTTGCATATTATAATGGGTAAATATTTTTACATATGTTATCAGATTTTAAATAATGAAACAGCATTTAGAAATTTACCATAACCAGTGGTTTAATAAAAGCATACCTTTATGCTGTGTCACTGTAAACTATGTTGTAAAACTTCTACATCCAAACTATTTCTATCTTGATTTATAGTGTACTGGAAATGTTATGATTCTTTGAGTACAGTAGCAAAGGTTGTGGACATCATTTTTTGGTAGCTAAAAGCTGCCATGGCATAATATCCGATTTTGGCATTCATGTCCTATTATGGATGTTTTTTTAATAAAATGTAACCTTTCCCAGACTTGATTGTGTGAATAGTGTTGCTCTGTGTGTGTTATTATGCAGTGATTTGTTGCCTAATCACTCAAATATTTTAATTTAATATACCTGCTGAAGACAATAGGAAAATATACAGTACTTTCAGTTTGAGGAAGTGGTTAGAATTGGACTTGTCAGGAAAACATAGTCATATTTCTAAGAAATCTTTTTACCTCTGTCTGCATTTCTTTTAAATACTAACAGTTTCCATAAGAAAGCTTTATTAGTAGAAAAAACTATATCGCTTGCCATTTGGTCTGCACAATAAATAGCTCTTTTAATGTGAAAATGTAAATATGCTAAAAGGAAAAACTAGATAAGAATCATGGAATGTTGGAAAGGACTCACAAGGATCATAGAGACCAACTCCTGTCCCTGCACAGGACAACCCCAACATTCACACCATGTGTCTGAGGGCCTTGTCCAAATGCTTCTGGAATATTGTCAGTCTCGGCGCCATGACTGTTTCCCTGCTTCCACCATCCTCTGAGTGAAGAACCTTTCCCTAACACCCAACCTACCTTCCTCTGGCACATCTTCCTGCCACTCCCTTGGATTCTATCACTGGTCCCCAGAGAGAAGAGATCAGCACCTGCTCCTCCTCCTCCCCTTGTGAGGAAGCAGTAAACTGCAATGAGGTCTCCTCTCAGTCTCCTCTTCTCCAGGCTTATTTTCAAATCTTAGGAAATAGCAAAACATAGGCAATGCTAAAATACCCCACAAAGCAATTTTTCTTTAGGATACATATTTTTTCCAAATAAACAAATAATGAGGAAGATCCATCTTGAGTATGTTTTCTAGGTCTTGCAATGATCAGTGGAAAAGCCTTTGCTCTCTTTCTTAAATAGTAATGCACAAGCCTTTACAGGCAAAATCTAAACCTGTCTCTTTTCATCAGATACACTCAATGTAATGGAAACTGTCCAGGTTCTTCTACAGAAGAAAAATATATACTTTCTCTGGAACAGAATTAGATGTCTAAATTCTACAACTGTAAACAAAAATATATTTCAAACCTATATTTAAGAGCTCCTCTATCTCCTCCAATACATTATTCAATCATTACAAATATTTGGTGAAATTGTTGCAAATATTTATGTAGAAATATTTTTTTTTTATACTAATAGCTGAAAATTTGAATAGAATTAAGTCAGACCCTTTGCAGCCTGATCAAGTAGCCGAATTTTCACTGTGGCTATTCTAACATTTTGAAGCATACAAATGTTTTTCTCTGAAGTGACTACTTCAATCTAGATTGATTCTGGCTTCCATCAGTAAAACCTGACTTCCTAAATGCAGGAGAGTCTGGAGGCTTTTTACCCCCACAGGTAGATCAGATGAAAAAGAAATGGCAAGTTGTACTCTATTTGAAATACAGATGTTATTTGTAATTTATGATCTCTATCTTTGAAATTTTAGGACATATTCAGCCAGTAGATGTCTGTACTTTCAGTACTCCGAGCAAGCTTTTGCGGTTTGGGTTCTCTGCTATGTTTGGTTTTGGTGCAAGGACTTTAGCTTTGGCTGAAAAACATCGTTGGATGCCCTCTGACCAGCGGAAGGACTTTGCTTTTGTCAAAACACTGGCAGATCTCAAGTATGCCATAAGCTATTATATTTTTCTGGTATTTATCACTTTCTTGAGGAAAATACAATAATCAATGTGATAAAAATATAGACACCATATATAGTTTAGATATCTTGACTTCTCAACTGCAGACAGATTTAACTCCAGTGTTATGTATATCCCTTTTGCAAGTTAAAAAGGAAATAAGTTCTGTATACTCAGCGTCTCCTTAAAACCATCTTACCTCGAATAAAACTCTGCCTAGGAGTCAGAATATCGGTTTACATGACAGTAAATATCAATACTTTTCTAGACCAGAAGAGTGTGAATTATCCTTTTTGCCTCTGGAAATTCCACAGGAAGACTCTCGTGAGAATGACAGGCAAGTAAGACAATCCCAAACCTACAAAAATATGTCTTGGAAGATAAAATTACACAAATTCTTAGTTTTGTTCAAATTCAGTCATCAGGTAAAAAAATCTTAAAAATAAAAAGATTTATTTGGACAACTGCAAACTTGTACTATTGTAAAGCGTTCCCCACAGGCGATCTGTTTCAAAGAGATCTTCTACTCAGTATTACAGATTTATTCTGTTCCATTAACTCTTTCTTCCATTGAGAGCTTACTTTTTTCTAAAGTGAAGTTGTTTAAATATGCTAAAATGACTTCATATAATTTTACCTACGTTTCCATCTTTTAGAAAGAAGAAAGAGAAAATGAAAAAAAAAGGTGGGTTTTTGCTTTTATTTAAAAGTGAACTGTGGCTGGTTAAACTGGAGTAATATAAAATTACTCTGTTATATTTAGGTAGCAAGGATCAATGGCACAAAATTCAGGGTCACTTCCTGAATGTGAGCATTATGGCAATCCCTTGTCTGTGTTCAATGGCACCAAGAGGCTTGGCACCTAATACGAGGTCAGTAGGGGTTTAGAGAATTAGTCATGTCTATAAATTCTGACATCTTACCTTAAGACCTTGGCTTTTCCAGGAATACAAGCCCGTGTTTAGGTAGTCTAGATCCTCTGAAGTGGGGGAGGGAACATGGGCCACAACAGACTTGATAATCCCGGGAATTGTAATCAGTTTTTGGATCAGGCAAATAAGGTCAAGCAGTCTAACTAGAATAATGAGTGGATAATTGCTGTGATTAAATTAGTTGGTAAGTCTGACTTAAGTAGTAGTCATCGAGCAGTCATCTGGCATAGGATTTGTCTGCATGTAGAAACTTCATTCTTGCATTTCATTTTTTTCAAATATAAAAGTGTCCCTTATTTCCTGCTTTACAGCCTGTAAAAATTAAGCATGAATCTTTCTCTTGTTATGAAGAATTGACATTCACACTTGTCTTCAGTCTTTTTTATTTTTTACTATGAGTGTAGGGTTTTGGGAAACAAATGAATATCTAATCTGGTTGTTGACATTGACTCATTTTGCCTTTAGCTCTTTGTTGAGACCATGCTTTGTGGTGATCAAAACAGTTTTCAGTTTATAAATATTTGTACTTGATGTATCCAGTTGGCGATTAAGTAGAGGAGCAAGTACAAATTTGTACTTGTACATGAAATACAACACACCCCCTCTAAACAGAATGAAGAAACTCATATATATGTGCCTGTGTGTGGGTGTATCTGTTGGAAAAGAAACCCCAACACTCAGGCAAGTTTATGGAAATAGTCTATTTTGTATCATTTTTGTTATCATTAGGAGAAATAGATGTGCCTTAGAACTGACCAGGTATATTTCTTTAAAATTACTGGCTGATCTCGTAGAATTTGACTTCTTTGAAACAATGTAGAAACAAACGATTTTGATGAAACACTTATTGCAAAGTTCTATTAGCTACAGTGATCTTGCTGAACCTCATACAACTCAACATGGTGCCCTGACGCTGTCCCCACTTAGGAACTTACTCTGGTCAACGTTTACCAGTCAGTAGAAAAAAATACTGACGAGAATTGAAAATATTATTTTCTTTTTTTGCTTTGCTTTCTCTTTCCATCTGTTCTGGCACCTGTTTCTCAGTGACAGGGAATTCTATGACAACTCCATGCAATTATTGCAGGTTTGAATGAGCCTGTTTCCCCCTCAGTTTAGTTGCTCAGTGTATCCCCCTGTCCTTTCATTTAAAGACGTCTTTTTTCCTCCTTTCAAAAAATAATCTTACAATTTTAGGAGTGCAGTCAGCTAGTAGGGTAGGGAGGACAGACTTTTCAGAGAGGTTCTTCATTTATCATACTGAATTGCTTGACTGTAAGGCTTTTCAATATGAAAAACCTAAATGGTGCACTAATTGTTAGATACTCAAGACCCATCATGGAATTGTCAGCTAAACTCAGCAAGGTTTCTTCACTCTTTGTTTTCCCCAAGAGGTTTTGCCACGTGAAGACATTTGGAGTGGGATGAAAGCTCTGACTGCTGCTTATAACTCTAGTTATTGCAGTCTAAATTTGCAGAAATGTCAAGATACATTTAACTGTATGCACTATGTGAGCCATGTGGGACATTTGTTTCTCACAACATATGTGTTGTGCTTTGCTGAAGATGGGACTTTAAAGAGAATTAAGGAGAATTCTTAGTCATCTCTGAAGATAAAAGGCCATAGTGCTGAATGCATTGCCCAGTACCCTCCTGTGCCCTTTTATTGCAGCAAATATGACAGGGAGACAACTCTTTCAACTTCATCATCACTGTTTTCTAAATCAACAAAGCAATGTTATGCCAGATCACTTATTTATGGAAAAATTATCTTCCTAGATTGTGCTGTATGGTGGTCTGAGAACATTCCTGATGCAGTTGTTCAGTAGCCAGAGAACTAGGAGTAGGAAGAGATCTGTGGTTGTAGGCTGGAAGTATTTTTTTAAACATTCTAAACACATTTTCCAAGCATGCGTGCTGAATAAATATAAATGTGTGCATGTGTATTCAGAAGATGTGAAATACATCTATGTAGAAAACCATCTCAGCAGTAATTGTCATGTTCATCAGATATTCTTTTTGAATGTTGATTTGTGTCTATAACTTAAATGGGACTTAGGCATAAGTGCATTGAGATCCAGGCTGTTAGCTTCTGCAACAATGTGCAGTTGCATTAAGGGATCTGTGAATTGGTACTAGCACATTGTCTGACCCAAATTTGCAAAGATGCCTAAACATAATATTAATGGAAATTGGATGCCTAGAACCATTGAGTGTCTGCACTGTAGGGCCTCTTCTTGATTAATCTCTAGTGTGTGACTGTTCTATCTCACACAAAATTCTCTTAGTGTTTAACTTCTATGTGCTTTGTGAAATGTGTAAGTAGAACTGTACTGAGAATTACTAAGAGAGTTTGAATAGCCGCGTATTTGAAGCTCAGGATCTTTATTAGGGCAGCACGAGTGTTAATGGAGGAGGCAATGAACCCACATGCACTGGCTTATAAGACGGGGATGTTCTTGTGTGCATCATGGGAAGGGTTTCTTGGTAAAGTTCTGCCTCACAGCATTTATCATCATCATACTTCACTGGAGAGAAAAGTGAAAAGATAGATTTGTGATCCTCAAAGTTTCTAAACCGTCTGTTAAGTAAAAAAGCAAGTTTTTTTTAAAAAAGATGTGTGTTTTGTTCAATAAATATTGATAAGGGAGTGCAATTTTATTATTACAGTGTATATTATAAATATATCAATGTTAAGTAACCTCAATTGCATAGTTTATAGTGATCTACTGGGGAGGTGGCAAAAAGATTTAAAAAAACATTGAGACTGTTCTATTAACTTGACTTTGCTATCTTTTCTTTTTATCTCTAAACTAGTGAGGAGCCTGTTAAACTTATAAATTTATGAATTTTATTTTGGGAACTAAAGTTGTCTGCTTTTCAGGTTGAATAATGGAAGCATGGCTCTTATTGTTGTACAAAATACTTCTCGAACAGAGTTTATAAAACATCTGAAAAGACACGCCAGCGTAAAAAATCAGGTACTGTAAATATCTTTCTGGTGATTATAAAAAGAGCAGTTAATTGTGAAGGTAGACATGCTGCAAGAGTTAATGTTAGCATCCTCATAAGGAGACTTAGCTTCCTGTCAGAATACATTAGCCCCCTTTTTCTCTGATTTTTTTTTTTTTAAATCACTAGACTAATACCGATTAGCCTATTTCAGCCCATCTGTTGTGGTTTAAATTGTATTTGTGTTGTACCATAGTTTTATGGATGTAAAACCCTTTCACCACAATAAAGGGAAAGCATGCCGTGTTTAAATTTTGTGTAGTATGAAGATCAAGAACACAGACTGGGGGGGCACCATGCAATTCTGCCAGGAACTAGTGAAGTCCATAATTTCAGCAGATCGCTGCATGCTGTGCTGGTAGCAGCGGATCATGGCCATGGATCTTTAGCAGGTATGCATTCCATCTGGTTATGAGTGTAGAAATGTTTTTCAAAATTGTAGTCAGGATTCTGTCTTTGAAGAGAAAAATGAAGCATCCAAACACAATGCCTTATTGCTGTCCCAAATACCTGAGCCATGGCCTAAGCACACTTGTACGCATTCAAATGTTTCAGGATTATGTGAAATCACTTTTACAAGAAGGTTTAGGTTTATTTATCAACAGTGAGAGAGTTTGTGGGAAAGGTGGATGACAATTCCATGTGACAGCACTTGCAGCTGCATTTAGAAAATAATTAATGCTTTCCAGTTATGCTTTTGGCGGAAGGCTATGCTTTTTTCTCTGTCTTTGTGGTTAGAAATCAGACAAGGACTTGTGAACCCTCCTTTAAACTTAAGATAACCATTTCCTAGGATTCTAACTAGCCTGTTTAGGGACAGAATTACTGGTAATGATAAACTGAGCACAGGAAAAAATTTGTTTGGACTTTCACATGTTCTGCAAGCATGTGCCATTTCCGTGTGTGTAAAAGATACCACCTCACTTGTACATTGAGCAGGTCTGATATGGGAATGCAAACGGAACACTACCATTTTTTCCTGAGGCACAATTTTGGGTAAAAATAGCATGCTAATCTATAAATGCTAGCTGGAATATATAATGCCTCATGTGGTCAAAGCTTGAGTTAAGTATTCCCATTTACTTAAGACAAGAAAAAAAGCAAGCTTTTTAATTTCAAGTAACGCAGTTTGTTGCTAAGCTACCACCTATATCTTTCATCTTAATCTAATATGTATCTATGTTTGGTTTAGTTCAATTTTCCCTTTGTTGAGACCCACACAGTTCAAGAAGTAAAAGTACAACCAAGGCTTAAAAGTGGGCTTGATGCCAAAGAAAATACATATTTGAATGCTGCTTCTGCAGAAGGAGATTACCCTTGGAATATAGATGGAGACTTATTGAAAGAAGCATCGGAAGTTCATGTTCGGTAAGGCTAAGTATTACATTTATGGACTGTAACAGATTAGTAATGCAACCTTAAATGTCTTACGTCTGTATACAATACAGATGTCACCAAAAACAGATGTTGTAAATGCTGTAAGAATAGTACTCATTTGCTGCACAGTGGGTCTTTTGCCATTGTTTGAGCCTCTGCCCTGTCTCCTTGTGCCCAGGTGACAGGCTTGTTACGACCCACGCGGCCTTTCTTTTCTAGTGCTTCATCGACTTCCAGCATTGCTTCTCTTCTTTCTGCCTGTTACTCGACCCTTCTGTTTCTTAGAGGAGAAGAGATGTATGTAAAGGTCTGGGGAGAGCTCCTTTTGGGATGAAGATCCTTGCTTGGAAAGCAGTGTGTGTTAGGTTAATAAAAAAGTTGTTCAATTGTGTGAAACTGCTGCTTAAGAATAGTCTCCATATCTAGGATCTAAGAAAGAGACAATGAATACGTAGGGACAGAGGAGGATTATCAATGGAATTAAATGGGTGAAGACTCATTCTTCTGCAACACACACAGGATTAGTTGAAGGCACAGAGCTGAGAGTAACAGTCTGGTATGTAAAATAAAAGGTAGATCATGTTACAGGATTTATCATCTTTACTTCTAAAGGTGACCTTATGGGGATTGTCAAGATGTAATTTACCTGCTTTTATTCCTTGTAGCAGTTTGTATGTATTTGTTCTCCTCTCCCTGCTCCACCCCCCCAAAGTCACACACCCATTGCAAGAGTTAAGGAAATGGATAAAAGTTTGACTTCCTCACTTCACAGGGTGCATCCTCAGCTTATTAATCTCTATGGAGTGAACACTGATGACCTGGAGAATTCCCAAGCAACATGCAATTGCATTTAAAAGGGACACACTGCAAGTTCTGTATTAAAGAATCCTTTTCTCACCTCTGGGCACAGCTTTGCAAAGTCCCTATCTTTCAACTGACTTCAGCTGTTGTAGCAGGAGCTTAACTGGGGTGTTTGTAATATTTCTAGTTTAAAATTTTTATCAAGCTATATATTTTTTTCAGGTTGTATTTAAGTGTAAAGAAAATGTTAGGCTTTACAAGAAAAAATGAAAACTGATTATATTGATCTTTTATAAATTTGGAGTTTGAGAAATGTCTACTTCAATTTGTAGTTTTCATTTTTAATGTTGCTTTACTGTATTTGCTTTCAAATAATTTCTAGTGAAACAATAATACAAAAGAATATGCTGATGTCTTATATGGCTTTTCTTTGTTCAAATGTATTTTAAGACTAGTCTTTGTACAAAATAAATTTTATCTATCCTAGAACTGAAATGATACTCAGCATAGTTTTTTTGTTGTGACTGAGAATAGTTAAGATAAATAACACGGCGCTGTCATATTTTTATAACTTTCCTATAGGACGTAAACAATAATCTAACGTGACAGCAAATGAAGACAAAGTTCTTTCTGGGAACTGGCTTTCTCTGAGATGATGAAAAGTAGCAGACTGACAAGTCTGTCTGTCTGCAGGACCATCTTCCTGGTCACTTGTCTATGAATTGTTTCGAGGTGGCTGACAGTGGTACGGAAGCTGCATTGTCTCATGGCTAGAATGAGCTGCTTTACATTCTTTCTTCAGTAAGCAGTTGAGCATAATGTGAAATCCAGTGCTTTAAGATTTTGTTAAAGACCTAAGCCTTTGCATGGGATCTATAGCTACTACTTTTTATTTAATTTTAAATAATATTTTTTAAAAATTCTTACCTGTCATAAATATGCAAGACAAAAAAGTACTGCACCTAATGTACTGCAGATGGTAATTTGTCTCCTAAGAACAAGCTGTTACATTTTGGAAATCTCATGCAGTTTCTGTGGGCAGACCTGGCTGGTAGTAAAGGCCAAATTCATAGATAATCAAATGCCTGCTTTGTAGGCAGTTTATTATAGCTGCTCTTTGCACTGGAGTTGTTAGCTGCAGAGCAGGACTAGAGTCACAGCATCCTTTGGGCTGGATGAGGCCCCAGCAGGGCTCTAGCCCAACTCTGGTGTTCAGAGTGAGACCAGCTGTGAGATCAGAACTGGTCACTCAGGCTTCATCCAGTCCGGCCCTAAAACCTTCAGAGATGGAGAAGACACCACCTTTCTGCACCCCTGTTCTGATATCTGGCTGTCTTCACGAGGAAAGTATTTTTCCTTATGTTCGGTTGGAAACTCTCACTTCAGTTTATATCCATTGTCTGATCATCAGTGAGTAGTCTCCAGTTAAACTACTAGAATTGATATGGTATCACATCAAATATTTTTAGCATGTTAAGATAATTCAAACTAAACTTCCTGAAATTGTCTAGAAGATTACAGCTAAATTTAAGCGATTTAGCTGTTATCCTTACATAACTGAAAACTAACAAAATAATTGAACTTGCAGAAGAAACAGCATGCAGGTGCTTAGCTTATTGAGAGTGGTATTTTATAACCTTGCCACTATCAGAACACTGTACATTCATTTTTTTTTGTCAATCTGGTTTATAAAAGCTAATCGAATTTTACTTCCTTTCCTAAGAACAGCCAGTCAACATTTACATGTTAGTAATAAAATCTGAATAGGAAGTATATGATTTTCAAGGCAACATTGTCACATGACTTATGTAAACTATTTCAAAGATAAATAAAATGTTTTAGTTTCAATTTTTTGCATTGTCTGTACAAAAAGAATGTTAATGCTTCTTCCAATATTTGAGAAAGACATTTCACAATATGCTGTGATATCAAATCAACTTCTGTTCAAAGATACTTTGGTTACAGTGCAAAAATTCATTAAAGCCATTTGGAAGATAAGTATTTTGTGTGTATTTTCACAGACTTGCTAGAAAAAAATTTGTTCTTCACATACTTTATTTTGAATTTTTTAAAAAATATATGCACATTCATTTGTCCTTACACTGCAGAAGATTTTAGAGAGAAAATTTACTTCAGTGATCCACATCTTTAGCATCAAATGAAGTCAAAGGAAATCACAAGATGGTCCCCAATACCTTTAGAATCTGTGAACAAAGTGGCTTTTATGGCACTAAACACTTATTAGCAAAAGTGCCTATTGCAGGCACTCTGTTGCTTTTGAGTCTCAAGCTAATTCCCGTATGATGGTGCAGCTTCCAAGTGTGTGTATGTTACATTCATTTCTCCTTGCGGTTCTGAAAGACATCACAGGCATGGCAAGAAAGGCCATATTACAATACATTCAGTTCTTGAAGAAGCTGTACGTTCACCAGTTGTACTGCGGAGCAAAGGAACTTTTTTTTTCCCCTGGATTGTACTGTTTCACCAAAGCTAGGTGGCAGTGCAAACTTATCTAGCTGAAGAAACTTCCTGTAGTAGCAGAGCAGTGGTTTGAACCATGTTTCTATTCGGTCATTTGCCTTTCTGCAGAATGGCTTCTGAGGATGCCTGTCCAGGATGGCATTTACCGGAAAGATTCACAAGAACCCCACGCTAGCTCTCCAAATGATCTCCTTATTAAGTATTTTCAGGTAAAGCATGGTACATCTAAAGATAAAATTTGGCCCAGTAAAGTTGGCATTCGGAGTCTTCTGGGTATGTGTTTCTCTATTTCATTACCATATTCTTTTTCAGGTCCTGGAAGAATGCCAGTGCTAAACACGACCATGCCAAGTACTATAGAAAAATCTTCAAATAAATAAAAATAAATACTTGCTTTAAAGAACCTCACATAGAAATATTTCATTGGAGAAGTCCAAAACATCATGGCAGCAATATCTGAGGAAAGGATGAACAACTCATTCTGTTGTGCTTGCATGTACCACGTTAAAGATGGCTACAAATTATGATCTCCAATATAGTACTCCTTCCTACAGCTGATAAAGGATTCTGTGTTGGATCTCCAAGCTACCTCACAGAACTCCCTGCTCTGAATCCACCTTTTACCCTCCTGGTTCTGGCTTGCCTGGGTGTCTAAGTCTCTGAAGTGTTGTGGTTGTGCCTGTGAAGCCAAAGTTTTTGAGGTTACCTTCAGAAGCCCAAGAGAGCTTCTGATAGCTGTTTTCTACATCCCTGCACTCTGCTTATGGTCCCTCTGTTGGTTTAAGCTAATTTACCCTTGTAAAACTGCCAAAGTAAGATAAGAGAGGATTTCTTCTTGTATGTCTAATCAAGATTATTGAAACTTGAAAATTAATAGAATAACTCAAGTTAATGAGTTTGAGATCTTATTTTCCAGGATTGGCCAAACATTATAACTTTCTAGAAATTCTTCTTTCTGGTAAGTAATTCTTCTCTTTATCTTTAGTGTTCTTCTGTCTGTTTTAAACCAGATATATATATGGCATTTCAAATATTACCGTTAGACTTCAAAACAAACTGTTTTACCACTTTCATATTAGAAAAACAATAGTACTCCAAGGTGTAGTCCTCCAAACAGTTCAAGCTGTAAGAGTGAGCGAATTTGAGACTGGTTTTCTTGTCACTGATGTTTCTCCTTTGAATTAACCCGCATCTTAAATTCTTCATTTTAAAATCTAACATTTATTTGCCATCTTAGTCATCTTTGTTCCCAGTTGTAAAACTCCAGCTGTCTCTTCTGTTCTTGTCTTGAGGGACTGGTTTGTACGGCCTTTTGAAAAAGCCAATCTGAAATACATAATAATAATAATATATAATTTTGGAATCTATTGTTAGCAAATCTTTGTTATCAAATCTAAACCATAAAAGATGAACTAAAATAAAATGCATTTATAGAGTGTTTATGAATGATGGTATTTGCCACTACTTTGTCATACCAAGTAATCAAATGTTACTCATCAATCAAAGAAGTGCGTATGCTTTTTCTTTTACTTTTTCGGAGGCCGATACTCTCCTGCAGGGATTAAGGACGTGTGAACAATAACAGTCCATATAATCTAATAATTTTTAAGTGTGAAATTGTGACTAAGAGTAAGGTTTTAATTTGTTTCATTTCTACAGTTTCCTGGGAAAAACAACGGATGGAGAAAGCCTGCATGTAGGTGAAGTTGTTAACAATATCTTAATTGCTTGTCAGAGACACCGCTTTCTTCATAATTTTTCTTACTTATGCACAGAATTCCTTTTAGCATTTATGTTGCAGTTTAATATTTTGAACATTTTATTCTGGCTTGAGACTATGTTTTAGCATATTAGTCATCATGCATCGAGTGACATTAAATGTGGAGCACCATCCCACAAAAAGGATCCATTTGATATCAAGAAATTATATAAGTAATTTCAAACATGAGATGCCATCTAAAACACGGGAAAGAGTTTGTGGTGATAAATAACAGAAGTAGAAAAAGCAGAAGCTAAAATGAAGGAAAATGGAGAAGTACTTTGAAAAAACAAGTTACAGGAGGAATTATGTTTCTTTAGAAAGGAGAGTTCATAATTAAATAAAAAAAAAGAAAATAAAATCCAAACATCTGTCAACGGTGTGAATTTCTGACTTGAGAACAACTGAAAAATACTGAAAACCTACCTTCCATAATATCAATGAAAGAAGCAAAAACAAGGTAACACCAACTACTAAACCTATTCCAATAATTAGCACGGTAACACGGTATTTTGGCTTCTGGTGGTGCACTCCTTCCAAATAGACCTGGAAGGCAGAAGATAAGTTTAAGGCTAACAAATTTTTTTCCCCTAACAGATACCAAAACAGACTAGGAAAATTAAATTACATTCTTAAGTAATTAACACTATATTGATTGCCTATGTATAGATATGTATAATTTTTCAATTTTAATTACTTTAGTAAGTTTATCACAAAGTCAGTAAGAGAATTCTTACATATGTAACTTGCTTATCCTTGTTTAGCTCAGTAACTTTCGCATTTTTTTCTGGTGAGGCTGTTGCTCTTACTTCAAACTTCAGTGCAGATGCATCATCCTGATTAAAATAAAAAAAATTGTATCTTTTAAAAAATAATTTCAACACTTTAATTCCCACCCAGCAAAAATGGTAACACAGCTGCTCACAGAAACAGAATCTCACGCAAACGCACAATGGGGCCCTTTTCTGATCATGAAACAAATTAGTACCAGAAGCTGGAATGAAGCCCAGTTGGATTTTACTTAAGTCCACATCCATGCTGCTTTTCTTAGAAAAGTACAATTAGGAGTTGAAATTAAATCCCAATCTTACATAACACAGCCAAAATAGGCAAAGTAATACATACTATAAAATGAAGTGATAATCTAAAATACATATTTTCCAGTGGTTTTCATTTTTCATATATCACCTTGAGACTTAGCAGTGGATACCTAAAATAGGTTAACACCTAGAAGGCTTGGATTTAATCATACTGTTTGCAAAAATGATAAACCCTAGAATTTATATTCACTGCAAATATGCTGTGAAGTATTGCCTTCAAGTATGATAAATTCATGTATTACCATTTCTAAAAGTGAAGGAGTAGCCTCCAGATGCAACTGAATGGTTGCTTCTTTTCCACTTTCCATGTTTCCAAGCTTGCAATATATTTGTAAGCAAAAGTTGTCTTTTTTCATACAGTACTGTAGAAGGGAGGGAAAGATTAAATCTTACATTTATCAACATCATCATCTTAGTATTAAAGGCATTCAGGAACAGAGTAAATCAAAACGATCCATATTTGTTCTTGAAAAGTGAAGGTGTAACTATTCATCACTATCAATCTACAGGTGCTAAAGGAACAGTACAAGGGACCACCCTAATTGTTATACGCCATTTTTCTTAAAAATACAAAATTTTTTAGACTGAAAAATAACAAATAGTCATAATTTGGTTATATGTTTAGGTTTTTACACTGTTATTTCAAGTTAGGTTTTATCAAGAATGATAAATGACAATGACTATATGATACCCAGTATAATTCATCGATCCTTACACTTGTACGCTGACAGCAAGCACCATTTCACTCATCTTTGGAGAAGACACAAAAGCAAGTCTGTACATGACTATATTCTTTGTCTAAGACTGCAATGCCTAAGTCTGATGTGATATAATAGTACAGGCTGTTGCTCAGCCACTGGCAGATCTACCTTGTAACATCCCTACTTAAGGTCCCAAACTAACATATTTAAAAACCTCCAGCCTCCTTTAAGATGAAAGTATTAAAATTGTACTTTATCAAACACAAATTGCAGGACAAAGATTTCTATGACAACAAACTCTCAAAAATGTAACACTAGAACAGCAATTCTAGTTAGGACTGCTGTTGTGGATTAACCCCAGCTGGCCCCTAACCCCACTACTGCTGCTTGCTGATCACCCCCCCACCCCCGGGATGGAGGAGAGAAGGGGAAGGGTGAAAGTGAGAGAACTCACAGGTTGAGATAAGAACAGTTAAAAACCAAAATAAAATAAAACAACAATAGTAATAGTAACACTAATAATTACAATGATGATGATGATAACATTCTAATGAAAAGGAAAATAACAAAGAGAAATAAAACCTGAGAAAGACAAGTAATGTAAATGAAAAAAAATTGCTCACCACCAACTGACTGAAGCCCAGCCAGTCCCCGAGCACTGCCCCTCCCTCTCCCCTTCCCCCTCAGTTTTATTGCTGATCATGGCATCCTATGGTATGGAATATCCCTTGGGTCAACAGGGGTCAGCTGTCCTGGCTGTGTCCCCTCCTGACTTCTTGTGCACCCCCAGCCCACTTGCTGGTGAGGTGGTAAGAGGCAGAAAAGGCCTTGGCTCTGCGCAAGCAGTGCTCAGCAATAACAAAAACATCCCTGTATTAACACTGTTTCCAGCACAAATCCAAAACGCAGTCCTATACCAGCTACTATGAAGAAAATCAACCCAGCAGAACCACATGGTCAAGTATCTGATCTCCAAGCAGTGTCCATAAGCAGGTACAGAGCAATGAGCTTGAACAGGCCAGGCACGTACAATATTCTCCCACCTCCCCCATATTTTTAATAAGAACTTCCTGAGCCAAATATGTTTTCCATATATTTTGTAATTCTTAACGGATTTCAGTCTCATTAACTCGTACAGTGTCCCTTGGAATTCACTTATTTTTAGCATTCATAACCCTCTTCAGTAAGACGTTCTACCTTGAGCACTACTTTTGTCTTTTTAACCAGGCTCCTATTAGTTACATTTGATGGCACTTTTTTGATATGGAAAAGGCAATGAATATTTGATCTGCATACTTTGTGTAATTAAAATCAAGACTGTTGTTCCCACATGCATAATTTTTGATTTGTTACTGAATTTTATCTGCCATTCTGTTCGCCCACTCATTCAGTTACATAACCCTTTGACAGCTCTTTGAAGGAGACTGCCAGCTAGACTGACTTCAGTGACGTGTCATTAATCAACTTTCTCATCTGAGTTTTCACCTCTTTCACTAAAGTCACTTATGACTGCACTGAACTCATCACAGGTCCCACCACAAATCCTTGCAAGGCAGTACTAGTGACATCATATAAGACGTACCGCTATCTTAAGGCTCATTCATACAGTCATTTATTTTCCACCGATGCCACAAGACAGACCTTACCATTTGTCTCTTAGCAGGCTTTGAAAAGAATGTGACAACATCCTTTAATATGTTTTCATTTTTTTCTGCTGCATTACAGTTTCTGGGATATTTATTATAGAAGCACTCTCCAACTGTTGTCTAGAAATAAAAAACCATCACTGTTAGAATTTAAACATCAGATAATTATCAGAATACAGAATTCTGAAAGGCAAGAAGCTCCAAAGGAATGTATCTTTTACTTTCAGAATACTAAAACACATTAGGCTGAAGATCATCCTGTTCTTGATCACCCTGGTTCACCACAGATAACAAACTGAACACATACTTAGTTATTATTATATAAAAAATTATATTCAGTAACCTGTGCTTACCTTGACATCCAATATGTTGAATAATTTTAAGTCGTTGGGTGGAAAAGCATTGGGTATCATTATCTCTAAGTTTGTATTTGGAGCCATGCTTGGTCCTGCACTGATAACCTTTTGGGGAAGAATGTTATACATTTAAAGCTTTACTTCACGCTAGCCATTCAATTTATATATATATCTATAAAGTATAAATACATAAAATTTCAGAGAATGGGGTAGCATTTGCGTTGTTAGAGTGTCATGAAAATGGATTGTGCTAGGAGTTGTAACATTTGGTTTAATACATTCTGTACCCTTACACACTTCACTGTTCTGAAGCCACTGAGTAAGCAGTGCTGATCTGCGATGACTACCCTGAGGTCATACAGACTGCCTTCTGGGAGAACATGCAAAAGGAACTAGGAAAGATTAATGTCTAACTCCTGCTTTTAATCCACCAGAGACAAATCTGATACCTACAGATCCTCTTACGAGGTGCTCCTAGTTCCTTTTGCTTACCGTAAGATAATTCTTTTTGAAGTATTTCTTAATGGAAGCAGTAGCAAGTCAGAACTGCTCTATCACTTTCAGTCCTATTTGTGCTGAGTATTTTTTCTCTGACAATTCAGTGGAAGGTTGTCCAAGCCAAAAGACGGGATTAACAGCCACCTCCCATTAGTAGTGCACAGAGGTTGCTCACCATGCCCTGGTACTCTTAAATTCCTTTACTGACTATGCAAACTGCCATTAGATACACTGGAAATCTAAGCACTAACCTTCAAAACAAAGATAAGAGGGTTTACAGAGAAAAACTCTTACGTGGAAAGTGAAGTTGATGTTCTCCTTCATACACGTAACTAGTGAATCTTTCTCATTTGTTCCATAAACAAACGAAGCTGGTGATACAAATCTACAACGGTTTAGAAGTTGTTAATTAATAGAATTACTGTATAACATTAGCATAACTTTCTGCTCCTTGTTATCTCCGTTAAGATTGGTTCTAAGAAAATACCTGAGTTTGCATTTAAGTAAATCTAGGAACACTGAGTAGAATTCTTCTACCTTTGTACTCTTTCCTCTTAAAAAGGCAGATGAATCAGCCAAACTCATAAATCCTCACCCAAAACTATGCTCCATGAATGCCCCACAATAAAACCAGAATATGGTATATGTTAAGCAAAGAATCTGAGGATCTGCTGTGCTCTTATTAAATACCTCTTTCAATAAAAACTATTAGAGTTTTTAAAATAGTATTAGTCTGTTAAGGGAAAAGTTCAAAGCACCATAGATATCACTGGTCTCATCTGACAGTAGTGGAAACAAACTCTTAGAAGTTTAGGGGTCAGACCCCAGGATAGTTGTGCATCTCATTCCCAGGATTTAAGCTTCTGCTTAAAAGCTTTGGGAATTTACAATAGTAACAAGACAACAGTTCTATGGATGCGCAGGTACAGCAGCTATAGCTGACTTACCCATGAGTGTTTAACTCGATCTCATATTTTAGAGGTACAGCTAAAGTCAGGGTGTTATCCAGCATCATGTTCCCATCTTCATTTTTACTATAAAAACACAAGGAGAGAAAAATGAGCATGATCATATGCTATGCATTATTTCTATAAACAAATATTAAACAAACCTTTCAGCTTATTAAAACAAAAATATTTTATTCCTAACAACACGTTACGCAATAAAAAATATAACACTTTATACAGGCAAAAACTCGCTCATTGTTTAAATATCTATTATCTTTTTTTTTTGTAATTTCCCTTTCTCTACAGATATGCCACCAATGTGTTTTCTTGTAATTATGCTTTGCTAAGTCCTCTCAGTGTCCCCTATTCTGTTTTCCAAAGCTAGTAATATTTTTCATTGAGCAATTTTTATTAGACTTTACCAGGTAGCATTAATGATAATGCTGAGGTCATCTTCTGCTCTGGTAAATGAGCTTGCATCCAAAAGGAAACTAAAATCCAGCTGTAGAACAAATACAATATTTTAACATCAAATGACAGTGTGTCTTAACACAGTTTAAATAAAAATATTTTATTAAGCAGATTTAGAATTTCAAGCACAATCAGTTGATACAAAACACAATGTCATCCCTTAATGAATTATTCCAGAGTGTGTTTAAGAAACAAATTTTAAAAGTAGCAGACAAATTCAGATACCAAGATGATAAAAGACATTAGTTGGGAACGAAGGATAGGTTCTGGAAACCTAGAGTTTTATCCCCATAAAACCCACATAACATATTTGTGGTGTTTTTAAAGCCAGGAACTTCATACATTGCTTACCTTTGATTTTTGATCTACATATAAATAACCAACGCTGCACTCAAGTTTCACTGCAAGATTTTCTTTATCGAATACTTCACAATGTATCTGTACGTCTTCCTAAAATAAAGGAAAAAATATTAATGATCAAAATAAAACTGCTTTTTTAAAATATTTCAAATCACATGCAGACACTGACATTGGATGGTTTATATTTCCTTGAACTAGGTGTTTGTTATTTCACTGATGCAAATATACAGAACTTTCATATAATTCATGCCTTCTTTAACATATCCTTATATTGATTACTGCATCCTATTACATCTTCTTCTGATTGCTAGCAGTGAAGCTAAGGTGTATGCATCAGACTCAGACTCAGTCAACTTTAAAGCCAACCTCTGAAAGGTGTCAGGGGAATTCTACACAGAGGCAGAAGGAGAGCAATGAGATATGTGACTTTTTTGTAAGACTATGTGTCGGTGAGGAAAAGCAGATTCAGACAAAAAAGTAGCAGTAACATCTTGAAATACATTTAGAAACATTTTTTTTAAATTTCAGTTGTTACCATCACAGTACAGTTTGACAGATTTTTTTTTGTTCTTACCAATTCTAAAATTCGGATGAAGTAAAGACCTTTAGGGATTTGAATGTGGAGGACAGTTTCATACGCATCATCTCCCATATTAAGCAGAGAAATGTTCAACAAGAAAGTCTTCATACTTCCAACAGCAAGATATGTTTTCTTATCATGAGGCCTATAAAAATAATTATAAGTGAAAATTAAATTTATATACAGCTTGTATGCAAAAATTTTCCTCCACTGCTCTTTTAGTTAATTTGATTTGTTTCTGACAAAGCTCAGCTGGAGATCATTAGAAAAGTTTTTACTCAGTCCTGTAACTGAAGGCACTACATCAGTTACACGATGGTCATCTTCAGTATTGTACTTTTTAAGGCCTGAGGTGATTACCGTAAGAGCAAGAAAGTTGTTACCAGGCCAGTCATGCTTCTGGCTTTTGCAAGATAGGTCCTTTCGTTTAGAGAATAGCAATGTGCTACTGCTACAGTATTTTCAGACATTATTTCAAAATTCACTCTTTGTACTTAAAATTTCAGACTCAGTTAAGAAGAATCAGTCACAAAGAAGGCAAGTGAACACGCCCATATTATGATCTACGTAATTTTCTATAAACATGTTACAAGTACTGACACCCTATGGGGGGCTAAAAGTAAACTTCAGTTTGACATTAAAGTTTAATTAAGACTTGTAGAAAGGCTGCCTAGAAACAGACATTTATCAGATATTCTGGCTTGAACCCAAAGCATGAGTCAATGAACACCTTTGGGAAAGAAGCTGGCACTTAGAAAAGCAACAGAAGGTAAAAGCGCTGCATAAGCACAGAGGTTCCAAGACAAAGCGAATTAAAGAAAAACACAATGTTAACATTTCAGGAGCTTTATTAAGTGTAGGTTAAATTGTAAAGTTGCTTTACTAGTTATTTGCTTACCACTCAGTCCTCTTACATGCATTAAAGCCAAGCCCATTAACAAGATGCTGTCGCAAAGATGCCTCCCAGCTTAACACACAAGTACACAAAAGCAGCAGGTGCACATCTGGGACTACAACAAAGCTGAACTAGAGCTTTTCCCTGGTAATCGTATTTCATTCTTCATTACAAAATGCACAATGCAGACTAGAAATTTACAGAGCAGGCCACAATCTAAGCAATTTAAACAAAACATGATAGTGTATAAGTCTCATAACTCAGTAAGTAAAGCAGTGTATTGATACTCCTATTTGATTTCATTCTTTCAAGATTAAAAGTGTTTGCTTTGCTGTTCAAGATAATGAACGCATTTTGTCTAGACAAAATAAATTAATGCTTCACAGCTAACTAGTTTTTAACCGAGATTCTGGGAGCACAATGTAATTTAAGGTGATACTTCACAATTTCTCAAGGTATTTAGCCTATTTATTTGCACTGAAAGTCTACTACTGGTACCTAATGCCAAGTAGGTATGTTGTAATCTGTTTTCCTTTCTTAGAGCTTTGAAGTACTTACAGAACTGAATTGCTAATTTGAATGGAAATGTTGCACAAGCTTTTTTTCTGAAAAGTTTATGATTGTTCAAATAAAATAACCTTAAACCTAAGAGAATGAAAAAATGGCTTAAGACTCATGCTACAAGACGTGTAGAAGTAGGCAGAAAGACACTGATCTTAATATAAAATCTATGAAGATGAAAAAGCTTGTGTTCAAGACCATACGGGTATGATTAATAAGCACCATGTGACTGTGATCAGCTTTTGGTGTCATTTTAGGTTGTTCAATGAAATAAATCTAGTAACTTGATTAAAGTAGAATAAAAGTGATAAATTATACAAGAAAATCCACATCACACAAAAATACCTAACTAGCTAAGATCCACAACAGGTACAATTTCTCTTTTTACGTACCAACAACCCATATTTCTTGCTTTTCAGTATAATAATGAAGAAAAAGATTGCAATGGTAAGATATAACTTAAAATCAAATCATTAAAATCTATTTGGAATAGAAACAATGCTACATGGCTCAAAAATTTCTAAAGATGGTGTTGAATAGAAGTGTATCTCACAAAGTATTGCTTGCACAATGACATAATTTAAACGCAATACCTAATTGGAAAGAATGGGAAAAACTGAAACATACTAAAAAAAAAATAGGGATGCAAATCAAAACTCACAAAATGAAATTAATTTTAGAAAATGCAAGCCAATTCATGTAGGGAAAAGAAGTCTAAACCTCACATAATATTCAACTATCTGGTGTCTCAATCAGCAGAATAAAACTGAAGATGTAATATTCTTAAGTAAATCAGAAAAGAAATATACTTGAATATTTTATAATTGAAATAATAAATATAACAATGTCTTAGTACAAAGCTGAAGTAACTTCTTTGTACAGTGCAAATACATTATCTTCATAAGAGCAGCATAAATAATTGATAATTTGTCAAATTAACAGCAGTTACGATGTCTACATATTGAGGATGCATTGTCCACTGTATCCTAGCCCAGTTATAGATGAACTGTAGAATGCAAGTTTAACTTTCTATGAAGATGATATATTTTATGAGCTGTAAAGTCTTCTAATTATGCAAGAAAAGTTCTTATCTTATATACATTTCTGTTACATTTCCTGGAGGATTTATGATTTAAAAATATTCTTCAACTAAACACAGCATTACACCTCATTATTTTCTCAGGGAGTCCACAGAGTACTTCTGCAAATTAATGTTCTTTATATACAAAAGATTAAGGAATAATTTAGATAAAATCTTAGTGAACCTCTTAAAAAAAAGTGAAAGCCACACTATACTTACTTTGGAAATGCTACTTTTCCAGAAACTCTCAAGTCAGCAGAACAATTTTCTTGGGTGCAAAATCTTGCAAAAACAAACTGTAAAAGAAAAAAAAAGAAAAGGAAGTTTAGTGTGTATTATGCATATTACAGTGAGCAAAGTATTTAAAAAAAAATAAACACTTTGGTACCAAGTATCTGGAATTGGCTAATGACTGTGGCTCCTAAATACAATTTAATCAGGCTATGATTTCCTACTTGCCAAATGTATTCTGCACACCCAGAATAACATCAGAGAGGCTTCCCAGACTTGGACTCTCACAGTTAATATGATCAGCTGATTTTTTAAAACTAGTATACAAAAAAGTCTGAGCATTTTAGAGGATCTATTCATTCAAGGCTACAAGAACACAATTCTTTTCACTACACTTTGTGTTTTAAAACCTGCAATATCTTCATGGAACTAATAATTTTGGCAACATCACTGAAACACTTCAAGATTAATACCAACACAATATTATGCATTTAACACAGAATTAATCTTAAAGTACAATTTTATATTGGAAAGTGATTCAACCTCTGTCATTGAAAAAGAACGAATATTTCAATGAGTGAATTTCATACCTGTGTGTTCTGAGGTTTACAATATTATATGTTCTTGCAACTTCTCTGCACATACTACTTTTTTTAAAAAAAGAAAACATAACACAATTTACCTACCAGTTTTGCAAAGATTTTTTTTTTTTGGCATACAATTAGGCATTTTTTAGCTTGCTGGTTAATTAATTAAGATCAAGGGACAGGGTACTACTCTGGGAAATGCATTCCCTCACATGATATAGATATGTGAACCTTTTTTTAACTGAAGATTAAAATGTGACTAATACTGAATTTGAAAAAGAGAAGTCATACACTAACCTTGCTTTTTGTAACATCTTTTTCTTTCCTCCTTTGAAGAACAGGCTGAATTGGTGAAAATTCTTGAGCATTTCTCTTCTGTAGAATATGATGCCCCAGATGATAACTTGCTTCAACATGTACAGGAGTCAAGATATCCCTTACATCTTTCTATGAAAATTGGAAACCTGATGAGTTAATCATATAAGACAAGACATGTATGCTTATGTTTTAAAGATTATAAGGTTCCCTAGAACTCATTTAAAAAGGAACACTTTTTTCACATGTAAAATAATTTCATATGCCATATGGCTTACACACTTCTCCAGACATCTTTGTTGCTTAAAAAGGTAATCAGAAATGCAGAAAATCATAATACATTAATGACAGCACTAAGCATATCAGCAAAGAAGATTATTTATTAAAAGACGTTTTATTGAATGGTGAACCTCCCTCTGTCAATAATACTGCCTGTACACACTGGTGAAATGCTGTACTGCTCATACAGAAAAATAGGCAAAAGTTGGCTAAAATGGAGAAAGTTAACCAGTGTGACAATGCCAGACAAAACCCATGGATATTTCCATATGAAATCAAAAGGAGTTCTCCCATAGTACCATAAATCAGGTCACGACTGGATTTTATTTTTCTGCTTCTTTATTTCCTATTCTGTATTAAAAATTATTAAAATCCTCAGTAAATGATCATTTTGTACATGAAGCCTTGGCTGTGTAGAAATGTTGCAGATCAGAGCCCAAACTACCTACCTGTAAAAACTGAACAGCTTGAAGCGCCGAATACTAACAATAGCAAACCTGACTAAATTATTCCCAAGTGTAGGAGATAGACACTGATTGTCCCTCCACATGGCCACTACTTTAATTCTTATCTGCAAGCTTTCTCTGGCCAAATCACAAAATAATTTTCCACAAGGTCTTCTCTGCATCTGCTTTATATTACTTCCATTATACTAATTAGCTATTCATTAGTCTTGACTCAAAATACATGAAATGTATGTTGTCTCTTGCAAGGACTGTACTTGACAGACATTCACATTTACTTAACTTTAGGAGCTTCATACAAATACAGAAACCTCAGTGGGTGGAAGGAGATGCTTATAATGCTATTAATTAAGAATAAAAAAGAAAACTGAATTATATGGAAGAAAAAATACTAATGATAGAGCATAGGAAGTGATGAGCCAAATCATATCCTTCCTCCTACACAAATATCTGCTGATGCTGGTACAGTGATCTGTACAAGGTCGGCTGTCAGTCAGGTCTCTTTCAGCTTACAAAATTCTAATAAGTAAGCGGGCAATTTGCCATTGCTCCTGTAAGTAACATTCACTTAGGTGCAACTATCAGTTGAGATGCATCTGGGCAATTTTCCAGTAGATAACATAAGCTTTCCGTTCTACCTCGAAGCTTTATTGTGAAGAATTGGCTTCTAATGGTGTCATAAAGAAAACATAAGTAAAAGGAAGGAAGAAGAAAAATACATGGAAGACTTTTTCCCTGCAGGTTTCTTGTAGCTATAGAAAATTAAGTCTGTTTGCCAGCCTCTGTGCAGGATCAACTGCAGCAGTCATCCTAATACATACTTGTTTCAAAAGGTCACAGAATTGCTACCTTGAGGATTTTCAAGAAAATTATTACCCTTGCTTCACCTTACACGTAAATATTCCCTGCCCTTCTTCCCCCCTCCCTTAGATAAGGTCTTATAGCGCGTAAATCTATTTTTTTCTGAGTTTAATAACACATGGTTCCTCTGTGTCTGCTAGTTTTTATTGTTTGATTGTGGTTTAGGACTTTCAGTTCTTCCCATTTATTCTTTTTATTTTTTTTGTTTCCTTTTTTTTTGTTGTTGTAATAGGCAGGCTTCTAGGATGCTTGAAAAAATGGTTCACTTTATTTTTTTTGCCCAGTGAATGGCCTTAAAACTATTATATCCCTGTCCTGATTGCAGTTGTTTTTACTTTCGATACAGGTCCTTCATTCATCTGTCAGAGGGATACATCAAGCAGTTTCTTTCTTCCAGGGCAACAAGGACTATAATACTACTACTGGAGTTAGGATCTTGCTGTCTAGATTCTTACTAATTTATTTCCAAGACAGCACCATCCTTAATTTCAAAGGATGGCTGCTGTTGGCTTCTCCAGAATTAGAGTTTGATCCAACAGCCGACTTCCTCCTGCCACGTACCTGGTACCATCTCTGTTATTGATGTAGTTACAGGTCTCCCTGACTAGCTGAAACCTTGCAGGTCTCCAACAGCCTCCTGCCGAACCACCACTTGCTGGAACACATCTACCTCTGTGGCTTCTCCTCTGTAACACTTATACCAGCAGATTGCTTCTATCACAAAGTTGTCCCTACACCTTCGCAGACAGAGAATTGTAACCATGTTCATTACTAATTTGGTTCAGAATTCAGGTCCATGAGAAAAGCATATCTGCACAGGCTTCACTTTCGTGAGCAGAGAGATGACTTTGTCAGCACAGTGCACATTCTTCATAACGTTCAGCTCTAAATTAATTCATGAAACTCTTATGAATATTCTTCCTATCCCATTTCCACCTCTTGATTATTTGTGTATTTCTCTTGGTGAGTGCTGCCTCCCTTGTAGGAGAAATAAACCAATTCCAAGCAAGTGCTTTTCTTCACACCCTGCTACCCTTTGGCTTCTTGCAACAAATTCTAAAAAAAACACATTATAAACCTCAAACTACGGACTCTTTTCTAGCAATCAACTTCATTTCACTTTCTATAGATCAGAAATGGGTTCTCTTCTTATCAGGTGAGTCTACCTCATTTACTCACATTAAAAAGGGGAGCAAGACCATACATGTGTTCTTTGAAATAGTTACAAATGAAAAAAGATAATAAACATTTTCTCTTTGTAATTACAAGTTTAAAGGTTTTGCATTAAGCAATAGGAAAAGTCCCATCAGAAATGTTCATCGGAAAAGGTATGTTATACTGTATCTTCTTGGTTGCTCCAAACCAGCTTTAAGCTAAGATCTGTCATCCATAAGAGAGGGTGAAAAATGTCAAGAATGCTCATGTCCTACTTCATCACTGCGATTGTTATTATTATGCACATTCTCACCAACATAAGAGATGGCAGACCCACCGATTTCCTCACAGAAAGCTGCGAAAGCATCAGAATTAATATATATCAATTGTGGAATTTATGAACACAAATATTTTATTTCCAAAATTATGTGATGCAATTGCAAACCAAACCAGTCCTTTTGTAGCAGCTGTGCTTTTCAAAGGATAACAAAGAATTCACAGAGCAAGACATATTCAAAATTACATTACCCTCATAAATGCTGGATGATCTTTGCAGGCAATATTCTTGCTGTAAATCTTTACATTTCCTGATATTGTATCAGATGTTCCATTGGAGGAAAAATAAAATCTTGCTTGTGTATCCACTTTTCTGTTCACGTCAACACTCAGATTATAAAGCAGTACTGCAAAATTAAATCCAGGGAAAAAAGAAGTTATTAAAAACTTTAGGTATAACAGTTTTCATGATTTTATGATAGAAATGATATCTTTTGACTCATTCCCTTAAGTATGTTTCATAATATCCATTTTGAAACACTTGACTTAAAAATTCTCTGGCATAAATCGACATCTAATGAAAGCTTATAGTCCTCTGAAAACTGACTGCATCTTGACTGATCCTTGATATATGCTTTTACATGAGGGATAGCTCTCTCAAGTTATATTAATAGTTTTCTATGAGAATCTATTTAAAGAAAACCTGTTTCAGTTACTGACAGGGCTGACATTACATTTGAACAAACAGATAAGTCTACAGATGCTGTTTAAATTCACAGTTTTTTTCTACTTAAGTTAGCACGAATTGCTACAATAACAAATTGCAAATAAGTTTCAGAACATTACTGATCTATTACTTCTTAATATCTGCCAAAAGGCGAGTTAGAATTTTCTCTTGTCTTTTCTATTAAAATTAAAGAGTCTTGTGTCCAAATCCAGCATGGGTAATCCAGTTTGACTGCTCATCCTTCACAATAAATATGATTACAAAATATCTGAACTTGAAATTTTGCAGTTCATCACTAGATCTGTTCTCTGAAATGTGTTCCTAAAGGATGTTGCATATTCTCACACAGAAGATTTAAGCAATTTAATTTTATATAACATGTATTTGCAGGGCTGTTTGGAGTTTACAAATAGCACATCACAAGTAGGTTAAAAGCATTCAGACAATACAGTCAAATTTAGACAGTAAATTATTTTAAATAGTTCACCATGAATATTCACTCCAATAGATGTTACTCCAAGCCAACAACGGTTTTTGCCAAAAGCAAAATATGCATTATATAAAATATAATACAAGACATACTTTTCAGTAATTTTGATGGGACTACTTGTCTTTCATATAACATTACATAATGGTACAATCAGGTGCCTGAGCTGCTTCATGAAGGGAATGCCTTTTCCCTGCTGCAAGGTGGAAGACTGCACCTACAGTAGTTTCATATAGTTTGGTCGATGCCTAGGAGGACTGCTGTTAGAGCACATCTGAATATCATGCTGAATAATCCATTTGATTCTACATTAAGAAAAGACATTCACCCACCATTAATTCCCTACCTAACTGCAAAACAGTAGCCCAGATATTTGCATGTGGAAAGTTCAGACAAACGTGACAGACACTCACGTTGGGCCCTGTGCAAAACAGAATATGGTCCCTGGGGAGCTATGTAAAAGGAAATGTTCTCAGAATAAACGCGCTCTAAAGACGTACTACCTCACTCAAAACCCTATAAAAATGATGGATCTTGTTATGATACTACGAAAGGGACCACCTGAACCGGCATCATTACAATGTAGTTCTAAAGTATGAGTGTGAATTCAATCACACCACTGTTAGGTAAGTTAATTCAGATACTGGAAGTAGCCCATCTATGATGGTACTGCTTTACTACTGCTGCAAAACCCATGTGAAAATACTACTAAATGGTTGTGCACAGCCGCAGCTGAACTCTTCGGTGTCACAACCCAGATAGCCTCTGTTTGTCTGAACCATTTGCCATCAAAACATTAGGTTACATCATTGATGCAAGAGACAAGTTGGAGTTCTACCTTCATTCTCACAATATCTCACCTTTTTGACATCACTATCGCTTCTAGGCTCTGTAACTCTGGCAGTCCTAGTAGAGATGTGCTGTTCTTCTAAACTCAATAAAAGTGTAAGGGCTCAGTATTCTAGGGTAATTCTGAGATAAAAAAGGTATCCATGTTTTTAATTTTTGATTTTATACTGAACTCAGATTAATGGTCCGCTGAATGCCAATACCATAACTCTGTAAACAGGTGCATTGAAAATGAACACGTATACTGGATTTTTTTCCAAGGAGCTTACCAATATAACCAGGTACCTCTCGTCCTGTATAGGTAAAGCATATCTTCAAATTCATACAGGTGGCAGGCTGGTCATTTTCCATGCAGTTTAAATTAGTTCGATTTATTGAATTAGGATGTTTTAAAGAAGCTTCAACAATTATCACTGGTTTTACTCTAAGAACAAAAAAGAGTTAATGTTCACAATACACTTCAGAAATAGCTTACAGAATCTCTGCAGAAATCTATTTTTATATTTTATAATTGTCATTTTCTAAGCCATCTGCATTTTTCAGAATCCAAACAGTTGTATGCACATTATTTGTTGCCTCAAGAAGTTTCAGAATTGTATTTAACTTTTCTTCAACGCATTTACTTAAATATTTCAGCTTTAGAGCATTTTAGAGCCTAGTGACCGAAGTGCAAGACACCAAGAAGAATATAATGAGGTTAAAATATACTGCTGAATTTTATTAAATTGCGTTAAGGAACACGGTTAAACTGTACGGTCTTTAAAACCACTGTAATGTAGCAACCTCACCTCAGCACCACAGCAGAATCAGAGAGAAATGCACCAACTGCTACATCTGTACAAAACAAAATAAAATATCAATAAGCATAATTTGTTAACCGGAATTACTTCTCAGATACAAGCATTCTGTAACATATTCACCTTTTGGTCAGCATTAAACCACCATTTGCCATTAGAAGACATATGCTATGTGCACTAGCTCTTAGCCCAGCATTTCAATTTAACATGGATAACATTTCGGTTGACACAGCCAGAGCATTCAACATGCAGTTCATGATAACGTTATGCTTTTACATCCACAGGCATACAGGCAACACCTAACCTGACAAAACGCTTACCTGCAAAATGTCAAAATATATTGACAATATGTGTAAAACTGTTATACTTGGAACCAACTAAATTGCTTTACACCAAATTAGCACTTTTGTGTCACGCCCACAAGAACTCCATAACAGTCTTAATCCGGTGCTGTGAGCCCTGAGTCAGGTTAATGTTTTGTTCACACAGGCTGAGAGTCACAGACTCTCAGTGACTCCTGGCAAAATTCATACTATGTAAAGACCAGTAAGATTTTTCAATTAGCACACTGGTCTGGACAACAAATAGGCTTTCAGTACCCAAACTAACTCCTCATGACATTAGTAGATGAGATGGCTGCTGCAAGAATAAAAATTATCTTCTTCATCTTGTGCATTAGGATCCTACTATTATATCATTCTCAGTCCTTATTTAAGAGTTACATGACTGTGAAAACTGACTGTCTGGCCTCATCTTTATCTATTTTTTTTTCCCAAAATGCAAGATGTGACATGTCAACTTAAAAACAGATTTGGCTTCTGTTAAAAAGTAATGAGTAATATGGTAGGGTTGTTCCCTATGAATCTGTACTCTTTTAAAAGTAAAAGTATTGTTTAATTCACCTTGATAACCATTGTTATCTGCATCAATGCCACTTGCTATGGATTGTCCAAACATGCTTAAAGAATTACTGACTTGATGTCCTTGTATTCTCTGAAGAAGAAAAAAACAGGAGAAAATGATTTTTAGAAAGCTAGTCTTTGAATTACAATTTCCAATGCAAAATATTAGCACAAACATCCTGCTGCTAAAGCAGTTACGTGCTTACCTGTGAAACTATACCTTTGAAAGTAATATACCTCAATTACTGCAAACATTATCCCACAAACCCTGTCTGAGGTCTCCAAAACCAATTTATTTTTATTTTTCTGTTACGGGCTATATTGTGACTGGAAATCAGAGAAAACATAAAATACTTCTGAAGTATTTTAAAGTACCTCAGGCGGTCTGACTGTTAAATGAAGGGAAAACCCTCTTGAACTTGAATGTAAGTTTTTCCTGTATTGATTATTTTTATTGAATAAGTGTACCTGTGAAAATGATGGTGTTATTCCATCTTGCCTGCCGTTGTATATATAAATAGCCCCTTTTAGTTCATCTTCTTGTGGAGCCCCAATTGCTACATCTGTGGAAAAACAATTTAACAACAATCAGTTGACTAGGAAACATGAACAAGGAAGAGTTAAAAAGTCCAAATCAAGATGCATGCAATGCCATAACAAACTCATTTGACTGAATTCAAAAGAAGTGCTGAAGACAGATATAAAGCAAACGGAAAAAACACAGACCAGCTCAGTAATTTGACTGTGCCTTAAGAGGTCATCATGAAGAATAACCAAAAATTATCTTTTTTTTTTTTAGAAAAAAGAAATAAATTCCTTGTATTCCTGGAACTATGATAATTTTCCTGCATTCTGCTTATACCACATGGATTACATCCCTAAAACACAAGTAGTACTCATACTGTAATGCCTGAAAAGAATCAGTTTTCTATGAAATATCCTTAACAGCTGATAACGGGTTTAAACAGGCATTTAAGAAAGAAATTAAGGTAGCTGGTTTATATAAAGGGATCTGTGTTATGTCCAGATGATTTAATCCTGGAGAGGTGTGGCGAAGCATAACACACCAACTGACCCACTCACCCTCAACAGCCCTTACCAAATGCCCCACGGTTCAAATAGCCAAAAAGTGTTGGGAGGGGCAGATGTATAATATCACCTTGAAAGTCACTAATATAAATTAATAACTATGAACTTTCATTCACATATAAGCAAAACTGAACTATCTGCACATCAGAAATACTGAATGCTGCACCTAACAAAAAACACAAGAAAAGCAAAGCTCTGACGATTTGGTTTTACTGAGCAATCCTCTGATTGAATCCACATTGACTGAATCCATACTTTGATGACTAAAACACACAAAATATGTTACGTCTCTCTATGGGTGAGATGAAAATAGGACAGCCAAGTTGCGCTAATTAAAATTACCCATATGTTCTTGAGGAAGTCAGATTCTACACCAACACGCACACCATTTTCTCCACAGGGCTGATACTGATGGTTTAGATCACTGGAAGAAGTTGGCCCTGCTGTGCTTTTTTTTATTACTTACCACATAGAAATGGTTTCTAATACCCAAATTCTTTTTATATTTTGCTTCCAGCTGTTTTTCTTACAAAATTTCTTTTCCTACTGCCACTCTCAATATTGACTCCACTTTTTCTTTTCAATGCTTTTGCTCCCTTGAAAAGCTAATCCACTTGTTTGCTCTGCCTCCCCTCAGCTTTAGGATTCCCATTTTACATTATGTTCTGTGCAATACATCTACTTGCTATGCTGCTATTAATTTGATTTTAGTTCTCTGTTCCCCAGCCCTACATTTAGCTATAGTTTTCATTTGCAGTTTGAATATATTTTAGGTCAAACCCTGAAACTTGTGTATAAAATTCTGAAGGTAATGTAAAACAGGAGAAACAAAAATTAAAAAAAAAAAAAGAAAAACCTGCCTTAAGGAACAGGAGACCAGATAAGAAGAGAACGACTGTTCCATTCCAAGCTTTGCAGGCTATGGAACAGGACCAAGAACACAAGACAAAGGGAAGACTGAAAGGAGAACCCTGGATGGTAACTGCAAATAAAAAGGGTAATTCAGAGGCACAGAGAGAGACAGACTTACTAAAGATACAGCCCAGGGAGAGCTGACAGTTTTTGCACAAAGGATATAGGCTCCCAAGTTTTGACAATGGAAAAACCAAAACTGTTTATGAATTTTGAACAATAGAAAATGCCTGTCATATTTTTATCCTGTCTCTACATAGCCTAATGTGCCTGTCCTTCTGCTGGAGGGGAGCACATGACTGTTATTCATATGGGAATACTGGCCATTCCTGTTTGTTTGAAACCATGAAATGTTGAATGAAGCCACTGGACCAGGTCCACCTGGAGGCCTCCCAGTCAGATGAGTTTTTGCAGGCTACCTGAACAGCTAATGAATGGCTTTGGAAGGAATGAGGCTAAGCGCAGCAGACCATGGGGCTTTCTGCAGCAAACGCATTTTAGGCACCCTGACTGAAAGAAGAAGGGAAGCAGGCCATGAAAATCACTCTAGTTGTTTTAACACATCTTACGTCCATTCATCTGTTCTCTTTAACTAAAATATCTTTTATCTAAAACTTTCACATGGCTTTCTCTTCTCAATGTCTATTTTATGCCAATTACAGAAGTTAGGCACGGGTCTGGAGACTGAATCTCTCTGCCTTCTGAGCAGGTTCCATATGAACAGAATCAATGGAAATTTCAGCCCATATTTCATCATATTTAGAGAGGGTTTTCTCAGCCTGGGTCTTGGAGAAGGATGGGAAGATATTTTTCACAATTTCTGTCTAGTCATCTATCTTTATGTGCCTGAAATGGATCCTCCTGTGGTAGACAACAGGAAGAAAAAGCTCCGTCAGAGTGCCATTAACATTTTGAATTCACTGTCAGGATACGGCCATCAAAGTCCTTCCCTGTGTTCTCTGCCCCACTGGAAGCCCACTTGTTACAGGTTGTTTTCAATATTCCCATGTGTTTAGTACTTCCTATTGGTGACACAGAAGTAGATTTTGATTCAAAGTGTAATTTCTATTTATGATGTTACAAAATTGCCAAATTGTTCCCAATTATTGCATCAGATGTCTAAAACAGGATTAGGGATTTCACTTGAGGACCAGCACACAAAATTACAGACTATGTTACTACCTTATGCTCATGTTTTTTATTAAAGCAACAGAACCTAATCGCTTGGTATTACACATCAATGACAGTGAAAAAGCTCTATTTCAAATTTGTAGCCTGGAAAAGAAAGGTCAAGTCACCAACTGAAAGTCTTCTCAGACTTCCAGAATGCTCCTGTTTATCATGACAGTCCACTGCTCAGAAAGAATTAAATCCAAGGGCTTTTTTATACTTACCTTCAAAACCATCATTATCAATGTCTCCTAGATTGGCTATGGACTCTCCAAATCTGGCTGCATATGAGTCACTCCCGCTGAGCTCTATGTTCAGTTCCACCATCTTTGCCTCCTGAAGAAAAACAGAGTCAATGACACGTTAACAAAGCATCTCCCAGGCAACCTGAAATATTACTCAAAATATTAAAACTGCCTTGGGCACCAATACATATCTTACTGAACTCCTTGGTGTCAGTGAGCATTAGCAAAGATATTTAATAGTATTTAGTATAACAATAAAGAATAAGAAAGTTGCTCTTAGAAAGAGAACAGCAAACTGTTCCCATAGCAAACACCTACAAACAGCAGCGAGCTTCTATCGTCATATAGGGGCTTACTGCTCTGCAAAAACCGTGTATGCCAAAGATGTAGTAAACAGTAGCTGCTTCAGATCTATTGTGTGTGCCTTAGTTAGCTGTAAGTATCCTGGAGTGACTTATTTCTCTGTAATGAAAACATGTTAAGAAAATGTCAACTGCAAGTATAAGAGAACAAATATGTATTAGTGTGCAGAGGAAGGAAGGGAAATAAGATATGAAGATAAAATTTACAAAGTCAGACAAATTCAAAATCACACAAAACCCAGTGACTATACTTTCACTTCTGATCCTTAAAAAGAATAAAAGGAAGCTAATTCTAATGCATGATCTGTCCAGTTACCTTCTTTGCCAAACTCAGGAAGACCTGCCTCTTTCCTGACTGGTACCACTAAATACACGGAAATTTTTCATTCTTTGTTTCTGAAGTACTAAATAAGTTGGTTTTCACATGCCAGTTGAGTGGTAAGTATGGCAATGGAGGAGAGCTTGCAAAGAGACTGCAAAGGCATGCTATCGCCACCTGAGGTTAACTACGAAATAAAATCAGCCTGTCCTCAGTTCTAACACTAGCAGAAGGAAGTGTTAGAGTTTATAGAGACAGCTTTTGCAGGTGTTCTACACCGCCCTGATGGGATTGTCACTGGGGTTCTAGAGTTGTTTTTCCTGTATCCTGAAATACTGTATGATAAGAGAGTGGAAGTCTCTTCTTCATAGTTTATTACACTAGAATGACTGTGTTACCATGTGTTTTTAAGAGAAAATACTTACAGAACCTGAATTGATATAGACATAAACCCTTCCTTCTTCTCTGATGGTACTTTGCATTGGAGCACCAACCAGCAAGTCTGAGAGGCCATCTGAATTCAGGTCTACAGCACAAACTGCAGCTCCAAAGTAAGAACCAAGCTGTGTGCAAACAAGAAATCACTTTATTTTTGAACTTTGAGGAAGACCTTCTAGAAGTTCTATGGTGCAGAAAAATAGTATGAAAGATTTACCTTTTTACCCCTTAGTTCAAATAGAATGTTCAGTTCCTTCTCAATGCTAAAAATGTATGCCTAAAAAAAAAAAAAAGAAGCTGTAAGTGGAGCTGAGGAAACAGTAACCTGAAATAATTTTCCCTACAGTATGTGCTAGAGAATTAGTAAAGTAGCACACAATTTCACAAGATACAGCTATTTACTATTTTCTATCTGTACCTTTCTTTAACACCATAGTTCACAGCAATGTCATGTCCTCTCATTCCTTCTTTGACTTTTCTCCCCATGAGAAATCATATGTATATGATACTTGCCTTTAATCGGTTAATCTAAATTGCAAGATCAAGGGTGGGTATGTGGGGGTATATTCTTCAAACCAATAATACAGACAATCCCTTACTTTACCAGTCTGTTCCTGTTGGGGGGCCCCTCCAATTACTTCTGTACTGGTTGATGTTAGAAAATGTCCAGCTCCAACAGAGTAACCTTTAAATTAGAAATGCACTATTCAATACTGGAAATGCTATATAAAGAAAAAACCCGCGATGTATATGATGTATAAAAGCTGTCAACACCATGAACTGACAGTCTGACATTCAATCTTCATGCAAGTTAGCAATGAAAACATAAAATTCAATTCTTTAAATTTAAACAAAAGTTCAATACAAACAGTAAGTTACAGCAAGCAGAAACAAGTGTCAGAAACACCCACAGCTTCCCACGATCTCAATTATCTGCCATGATTTAAAAGCCAGTATAACATATTCTGCTAATGCACCTTCTACAATTGTTCAGTGAGTCTATATTGCAATATAAATATACATATATTGTAATGACAATATATTGTAACACAAATAAAAATGATCAAATATTCATACACTAGAACACTTGATTAATTCGTTAATTTCACTATTGTAACTGGACTGCAGAAAAATTAAATGTAGTGCTACTTATATGCATGTGGACGTATACATACATATACAAATGCACACGTATGGCATTGTTGGATATACACATAAGAAAATGTCAGGAAAAAACTGGAGCAAAAGCAAGATTATATAATAAGGAAATGTCACATCAGCTTCTGTAAATTAATCAACATAATAAAGTATTTCTGTATCTAGAGATAGCTCTTGACAAACAGCACCATATTTTGGTGCAGACGTCCAGCCACAGAATTGCAAACTGAGGGCTAACACCTTACTTTGTAGCTACACAAGTCTTCCTTACTCTTTCCAAAATACATTACGGCTAAGTTGAAACAAGAAAGACAGTTAACATATTCTGTTACTCTACTCTTGCATTTACAAAATGACTGTTGATTTTCATAGCATACAGAAAAAATAGAAAAATCATCTTGGGTGAGATGAAAATGAGCCTTAAATCATTCACGCAGGAAGATAACTGTCTAGAATTTAAGGTCTCATTAAGCCAGTTTTTTCTTTTTGTATTTTAAGCCAAAAGAGGTGCACAAAGCAATTTATCATTTAAAGGTCAAAACCTAGTTTTTACATATTCAACAAAAAATTGAACTTAAGTGCTTGAACCTTAATTTACGTTCTCTGACCTTTATTTTCTAGTTATTTTGGTTTTGCTGAAATGTAAACATTGATAACTCTAATGATCTGGCTTTTTTAAAAAAAAACACACCCAAAACCCAAAAAGCCAAACAGACTAAAATAAAGTAATCAGACAGTCCTCATTTTAATGTGGTATTAAATGTTTGGCAGGAGGTGGATCACATAATCGATCCTTTAAATTTAAAGGCACAGTCAAACAAAATCTTATTTCCAACAGCAGAATTCTCTCCGCTTCGCAATTACAGTTTTTCAGTTTCCTGTCATTGCTGTTCTCAGATTCCTAAAATTTATTTATTACTTTGTGATTTCTGCAAAGCAGTTTAAGTGCCTAAGGTCACTCTTTCATTAGGCCCAGCTGATTTGAAAGACTGACTTATTTTCTAATTACTTTTAAAGAAGTCAGTTATTAATCTCCAAGATACTATTAAGCAGTCAAGGAAATACTAGCAAATATTACATTTTATAAGCTTCTTGCTAACTTAATTCTTAATTTCAATTGTGTGCTACTTAAACAGCTTTGTTTCTTTCAACTTATGGAAAATGTTGTATTTTTGCACACCCTTCCTGCAATCTTTAATTTGTTAATTATTGCTCTTTGATAGTTTAATGAAAAATGTAGATAAAGAAGCCAACTTCTCAGTTCCTGCAAGAAGGATAGTTTAAGGAGATAATTATGTCCAGTCACATGCCTGAATTATACTCTGGTCAAAATATACTTCCATCGCTTGGTAAGGATATTTTTGTTCATTATTTAAGGGAGAGGCAAACTCAGTCTTCAAAAAAAATATCTTTAGCAAAAGAATTCACTCTAAATAGATTTGAGCCTTAAACAATACCAAAGATGGCACAGAAGAGAAGCTGAGGGAGAGGAAGGAAGGTACCTTTACTTATTTCAACCACAGTATGTATTATCATGAGGGAATGAAGTGGAGATTTAAGTAGCATGAAAAAGTGTAAAACTTAAGGTTTATCACAGCTGCTGTAGAGACACACAGACAAGCCAATGGTCCCTTTCTTTACTTTGCTGTAGAAATGGCAAGTTTAGAGGACACATGGTTCTGCCAAACCACTGCACTGTCCGTTATGGTTGCACCAGTTCACTGGAGAAATGTTTCTGAAGCAAACTCCAGCTGATCTCAGGTCCTGGATCAAAGGAATTACAAGACACCACACAAAGGCATGCCTTTCCCTGCACCCTCCCCAGCACAGTCTTTATGCAAGCTTTTACACCTTTTTGCTTATATCTGTTTTTTGGTTATCGATGATTTGACTCCTTCATTACAGAAATTCTCACTCTTACACTTGTAGGAGCAGAAATCAGGAAAGAGCTATTTTTTCCCCAGACAGATATCTGTAATCCCCAGATTTTTTTTTTTTGCTAATTGTTATTGGAGAGCTGGAGCAAGCACTCCTTGAAGTTTTCCATTTTTGCTATGAAAGGTTAGAACGGTTACTGGTTAACCACAGTGATCTGAGTATCTGATCACCTTTTACCACCCAACATTTCCTTTGCTTGACTTTCCCACAGAACCCAACTGCAGCCTTTGCAAGGCTCAGTCTTGAATTCTGAAACGTTGGCCACTTCATAACAGTTATTTCGTAATATGTGCCTGCTTCCTATTCTCAGAAGAGTGACATCAGAAACAGGTAATATTTATCCACGTGAACAGGAACTACGAATGGGCAAATGCAAAAACTAATGGTCATGGGCGAAAATACTCTTGCTCAGGAGTTTAGGAAGGACAGATGAGCTTGTCTCAGTGTGTAGTGGGAAAACTGAAGCTGATGATGGTTCTGGCACAAATCCCTACAAATACTAGTACTAAATCCATCTAATTACTTGGATTTGGGTACATAAGTAGGAGTTTCACAGCCTTCTTTGCAGACATTCATAGATAAGGTTACCCTCCTGTGTATCCAGATGAAGATATGGTTGGAATAAAAATAAAAAAGTCACGACTGGAGGCAAGGCTGTCTCTTCAGATTATACCATGCTTCCCCTTACTGACAACACAATCAAGACTTGTTTTCTTGCAGCTTCTTCCACTGTAACCAACTCTTCCTATTTCTGATATATGTAAAATCATCACATCTTCTGCTATGAAAGCCCTTGGCAGCATTTCAGACTTAACAGTGAAGTGCAAACCATTGCTAACCAGAAGCACATCTCTACCTTGTAAATCAAGAAGTGATAGAAACTCAGTGGAGAGATGATAAACACAGAAATTCAATGTTTAAGAAGCTTCCATGGAAAATGAACAGAGAGGAATCCTTAAAATTAAATAATATTTAACAAAATCAGAGCACATCTTTAGATCCACCACTTCTGGGATTCATAAAGAAAGCACTGATAAACACTGTGCACTTCAGGGTAATCTACTTAGCTAATTAATTGACTTATATTTTTGTAAAATATTAAATATTTTTAAGTACCTAGATAACTGCCGAATTTCACTTGGTTATTTGAATCCGTATAAGCATGGATTGTATTTGCAGTTGTGTTGTATACAAAAACAGAACCCGTCCAATAAAATGATCCAGGGGCTCCCATTATAATCAAGTCCTAAAAGAAAAATAAAAAAAGCCATGTTATTCATATTTAAATATTCATGAAGATATGCAAAACAAGTCAGATGCTTTTATTTAGATCTTCTGTGAACTCAATGAAACGCTACTGGAGATGCATCTGGCTCAGGACTGGGGGATCCCTGTTAGATCACAAACAATATTTTTCAAACTTTCTAAAAATATGGTTACTACAAACTGAGCTGTGAACAACTTAAGACATTCTCTTCTCAAAAGAGTTTTTTAGAAATCACAATCTTAGGGTGAAATGGAGATTAAATAATACAGATTATTACTCTGCAAAGCAAGAAGGTAAGCGTTATTACTGTTAGCATTACATCGAATAAAAATATTACTTTAAAGAGACTAATAACACTTCATACACTGATATTTATGCTCTTTTTTTCCAGATAAAAAGCAATTTTCGATTTAGTAAGGTGTAAAGTATTCTTGGGAATAAAAAGTAAAAGTATTAGTTGGGAATTATCATTCAAGCCTTATCAAGATTAATTTAAAAAGAAATGGGAAAAGTCTTATTTTTCCCTTCCACAAAAAAAGACAGTGTTAATGTTTGCACTTACTTACACACTTTAGCAAATGTAAATATATATATATATATATAATTTTGGTATCTTTAATACACACCTCAACGTATAAACTAGACATTCCAGCCTGGCATGACCCATGGTTTTCCCCAAACTTTCGCACATGATCTGAGAACAGGCAAAAAATATTAAAAAGGATGAGAAGAATGTAGTTTCAGAATTTGTTACCAGGTCTTTAATAGAAATCGAGACAAGCTAAAGAACAAAACAACATTGGTTTTCAGTTCTGTAAAAGCTAAAAACACTGGTTTCCACTGCGTAGCCTTTAGCTTCGACATAGTATTATAAGAAACACAAAGCACTATGTGTCACTTGATCACAGCTTCCTTTGAATCTTGTGACTTTAAAGGCGATACTTTGCTTTTCAAATTGTTCCATCAATGAAATAGCATGAACAGTTTGAGCAGCACAACTAGATAAGCTTAACTCTTCTTTTACACTCTGTATAATCCAGGCATAATCTGCTTGACAGGCTTGATAGGAGTTGCCCTGATGCTCCGCTAGTGCTCTGAAGGGTTGTATTACAGCTATCTTGGACATATCGGTGTCTACCATCCTTAGCAGTTGTCTTTATATTCAACTCTCCCAGCTCCGTTTTCTTGCTGTTCTTTGCTAACTGGCTCCCATCAGGGTTCCCTTCATCTCATCCATAGATACGTTTGCTTAAGTCATTGATAAAAGCATGATTTCACCAATGGTTTTAACACTCTCTGAAGCCAACAGTGGGATGTTTAATTGTGTTACTCTGTTGTTCTACACAGAAAGGTCAGATCATCAGCTCTTCCTTGTGCTCGCAAGGAGAAGAGTCATGAGATCATCCTCCTGATGTGAGAGAGGTATGAAAGAGAAAGCAGAGACGGACTTGTTTGGCAGCTACAGGTCTCGACTCTTTATTGTGCTCCTGTAGTACTCTGAGGAAAGACCACTGACGGTCTTACACCACAGAAGTGGACTTGGCAGGAGGCAAGTAAGGACATACACTGTGTTGAGGAATGACAGTAGCTTTGTATCAAAGGCTAAGGAGCAGATGGCAACAATCACTTGCAGGTATTACTGCTGCTCTGCTGTGAGGCACTCCCCTGAGCAGAGCAAGCAAATGACAGTGTAACGGAAGGAACAATGTCCTCTACTGGCTTCTGTTTGAGAACACATCCTTCAGCAAGTATCGTTGACTCCCTTTTTAAACTAATTTTTGACAAATATCTTGCTAACACATTTAAATCATAAATTAGGCTTGTATCATCAGCACTCACTCTTCAGACTTTTAGCTGCAAAAATCCTGCTCGGAGCAACACAGGCTCTTCACAAACTCCACACCATGCAATCATGTATCCTACTTTTCCCTACAAAGGACCCAAGCATCCCACTTACCTATGTAGCATGGGCATATTCTTCTGCTTAGTTCAGTTCGAAAATCAGAAGAGACAGCAAAACAAATACCATGTGGGAGTTTGTGTTCATTTTTAATGTAAAAGATATTTTTCCATCTATGTCCACAAGCCTATGGATAAAAACCAAACATGGTGTTTGAAACAAGCATAAGAATGGTGAAGGCAGTCTGACAAACAGACACACAGCTTCAGTGTTTTATACATACAACGATCGATCCATTTTCTTTTGGCTGCCTTGATAAGCTGACACCAAGCCACTGATTATCACGCTCTTCCAAACAAGTCTTCCCACAGCTCTCTCCACTGGGGTTGCCTAAGACACAAAGACCAATGCTCTGAAGAGGAGGACAAGCTGAAGAGACACATGGTGAGTAACAGGATGGCCTAAGAACCTTACAGGGAAGACTGTAGTAACTTGGGGCTGGTGCACCCGACCTCTGTCTCTGTCTTACATAGGCCACGTACACTTTCCACTTTTTTCTTGAACAAAGGTATGACTGGATGCAGCCAAAGGGAGCAATACTGGTTCTGAACATGAGAGACTGGCTTCTCTGTTGTTATTGAAACTAAGATAGAAAGTAACATTACACTCAATCTGATGAAAGGCTCGTTTTGGAAGCATTCTTCAGCCTAGGAGTTCATAAGAAACACAAGTAAGACCCATGAGTGTTACCTAACCTCTAGCCTAAAGCAAGCATCTCTCCAACTACATATCTACTGCTAGTAGACCTTTAAATGATCTCTACTGCAAATAGCTATCAAATAAAGGGTGTATAAATGCAACGTCTACTGGGGATCTCAGGTCATTATGTATGCATGTCTTGTGTACTCCTTGCACTGTTGCAATTATTTAGCAGGAGTTCTTTGTTCTGTTCTTAAGGAGAGTTAATCTTTAAAACCTTAGAGAACATAGCAAAATTTCTTCTAACTCCCCCAACAGCCTACAGTATTACCAAGTTAGCAAATATTTGCTTCCCTATAGAAAGCAGCAGTGGTACTCGTGGTAGGGAGAAGCTACACATTTAAAACTATTCCAAGTTATATAAAGCAAGCTTTAAGATATGTTTGCATGAATAAGACTAAACCAAATTACTGAATCAGTATTTTCTATGCATCGACATGACACAATTTATGAAAAAATTCTTATAAAACGAGGAAACACATCACATCATTTGAACAAGCTCTTTTGCATAACTTTTAAGACTTCTCCAGATTCAATGCAGTTACAGGTGAACCTGACACCTTCGAGGTTCGAGGGCTTCAGGTACCCAGGAGAGGGCACCAGTGCAGATGGCAGAGTGCCAGTGCTAACAGGACACGGTGCCACAGGAAAACACAAACCAACATCCCCTAAACGATGCTGAGATGTATTACTATTCAATGCATTTAGAGAGTTTAGATAAATACACTCCTAGTTTGTTGGACTTGTAACATTCCTTTTACAGGACACATAAACGTGCAATATTGATTGAGTACACGAATAGAACAAGAGGATACACCTTGGCCTGGAGAAAGATGAATGACTGTGGGCTTTCCTATATACATTCTTGCAACCAACACTGACTTAAATTATTTTATAGCTAGGATGCAATGGACTTTTTGAGAGAAAATACCAGATTATTGGAATCAAGATAATTCTGTCAGGAGAAACATCTGTAGGAATAAAACTCAACCACCACCTTTTATTTTAGAGCTTGTTCCCTACTGTTTTGTGACAGGCCTAGCAATTGCATGTCTGAAGAAAATGCTGGAGCCTTTAATTCATCTACTCTCATTTTACCTCTCTGCTTTTTCCAAACATTATGCTTTCTTCCTGCTCCAATGGAAAGAACACAGCAGTGCAGTCAGGAATCCCTCACCATACTTACAGAGAAGACGGCAAAGCCTGCACATCACAACTGTACTCTGCCCTCTTCTGAAAACAACAGGCTTTACAGGGCAAAGAAGCATCTGACCCTCCCTCATCTCTTCTTTACCACTTCCTCCTCCATGTACCTTTCCCTAAGACAATAAGGGAATGCAAAATTCAAGTAAATAGGAACAGCGTTTGTCACTCACACTAACATCACATTCAATTCTCTTTGGACCAAGAGATTTTATATCACTTTAATTTAATAATTCCTGTAGGTAACCTAAAGACAGTAATTAAAAATGTGGGCTCTTACTGGAAGACAAGCATGAATTAAAATGTCTTATTTTAAAAATCTACTAAAAAGATTTGCTTCTGCAGGTTTAAGTGATGAGCTTCTGAATTCTTCTACTTGGCTAATACAGTGACACGAACTTCCACGTATTGAATACATATCATTTCAGGGACAAGTCTGGAATTTAGTTTGGAAATTTAATTTTGCAATTACGTCATGTGAAACTCCTCACTTCCTAAGGGAGACACTTCCATGGTTTGCATGAATTACAAAGCATGTTAATCTGATTGAAATCTCCTCAGAAAACAAAATTCCATTACACTCCCATGTGCAAGAATTAAACCTCCTTTAAATCAGTAAAGGCACTTCTGGCAACTTCCGTCTAGCAATGCGTTCCATCCTCTTATGGCAATGACTTACTTAAGACTTCCTTTACAGTATATGTGGATTTGCAGGGAATGGAATAAGTGGAGAAGACCAGTGTCATAAATTGAGAACTCAAGAGGCTTTCTGAGACCTGCTATCAGTAAGTCAAACGAGACCAGATAATGATGACATGAGAGATAAGAGGGAGCTTTTACTCGTCTCAGTGCTTCATTCCTGTGCCTATTTCAGAGTTCCGTAAAAAGAAAAAGCACCACTATTCCTTCATGCTTATTGGATTGTACTCCCCTTTTCCTTGGCTCCAGCATACGTTCTTGATTCAGGTTCACTTTGGCCCTCTGCTGACCTGCTGTCTCATGTCTCTTCTTTCTTTGTCTGACAAGTATGGAACCACCTTGGAAGTGTTGGGCCTTTGTGGGTGAGAGAAGCATGAGCTTGACATTGCAGAGACCGTGACAAGCTCCTGCTCAGGGTATGATAGTATAAAACCTTTATCAATTAAGAACAGAAAATGTTGTATTCTGCACAGGCAACAAAGCAAAACTGCATAAGCTCAAGACGACACAGCAGCTTGGTTGCCTCAGGGAAAAGGAGCACACACTGTCATAAAGTCACCGAGATAAGTAATTGTCCAGCTTGTGTACATTACACAGCTGGAAGATACACTTCTGCTATAATCCCTGCTGCATGCAGATCTGCAGATCTATCATCTGCAGAAATAGCACAATTGCATACAAATAGGGTCACAACTTATAAAGCCACCTCTAGCTTTGGCCTCAAGGACTTGAATGTTTGCAATGTCATCTGAGAAACCAATTTTATATCACTTGCTCCTGTGTTTTCCATGCCCAGCAGCCTACCATGATCTTTTTTATCCTCCCAGAACTCCTCTAGTCCTATTGCTAATTGATAAAAAACTACAAAGTCTACTGCAAAGACAACAAGCATTGTCATATCCTGCTCCTAGATGTCAGGGCCTCATGACATTTTTTTTTAATTTATCCAGGGCAATCTTTCCTATTTCATAGATTTAATAGGTCTTATCCCTCTTAAATCCCTCAAACCACTTCTACCCAAACCATTTTAGCTATGTGCCAGCTGTTTCCATAACTCTGTAAGAGACCTAGGTCCAGAAGATCTGTCAGTGGTATCAAGTGTTACAGACTGCTTATTTATTTTTATTTGGAATATTTCTAAACAATGACTTATGTTAGATGCAGAAGCTTGGAATCAAGCTCTAGGCACAAATACAAAATACAGTATTTCAGCATTATTATTTGGAGCATTACATATCCATCTTTTATCAGTCTTCTAGTCTTTTGAATTTCAAGACGTTGCCCACATCAGTTTGGGGTAGTTATAGATTATTGCAGAGGGACTCACACAAAGTTCTTTAGAAGTTTTGATCTATGACATTTTGGGATTGAAAAATATTACAGAAATTCTTCAACAAAATTGCTCTCAGATTTGAAACAGTGATTTATTGACTAAAAATACAGTAAATCATTTATAAAATTTGCTATCCAGTCTAAAAAAATTATTATGACTGTACACAGTAAATTCAGTGCATGTTGTTTATCATATGGCGAGAAAGCTCTGCCTACAGTTTCAGCCTTCCACCTTTCCTTTAACGAGGAGGTCACTGACTGAAAGACATAGCGTTGATAAAACCATTATGTCCAAAAGTTGCTGACAGCCTGAACAAGTTAGACACGAGGTAATTAAGTTCAGCTTTGCAACTGCAAACTCCCTTGTGTATTTCTGTGACTGCTCAGCAGGATGGCAGAGGCTTAACAAACCTCAGATCCTATCCTACTTCATTTACATCCCATGCACCACAGCTGCCTTTGGCTTTTTCATTGACCTCATTGACCTGTTTTACAACAGAGCACCTCTTTTCAGTACCTATTTAACTTCAGAAATACTGTAGACGTACCTTAGTGATGTAAAGACACCATCTAGCACCAAGGGAAACAAACACTTCGCAAAAAAACCTTGCAGTATCACTGTTCTTAAAAATGCAGAACAAGACAGTAAACATCATTGTGTAACCAGCAGCCTTGAAACCCAGGAATAGAAGCTGTGTTAAATTAAGCCTTTGGAACCACATAAACATTTTCATACACCTGTTGCATCATTTAATTTAGAGTCTCCTAAGCTATTGAGAAAAGCCCACCAAGTTACTTCATTAGAGCTTTTGTTTCTCCACTGGCTATGTGAACAAGTTGACAAGTACTGCAGATGCATGTAGTTCTCAAAGAATCTGAAACTTTCTACCCTTCCCCTCCTTTCCTTCCTGCACACAGTGAAGGACTATTTTTACCTCCAACCCAGGAGTAGGGGTTAGTTGCCTCTTAACATATCGTATTTCACCACTTCAGTTGACTACCTTGACTTTTGCAAGCCTCCTCTTACAAACAAGCAGTTGGACAAAAAAGCATTTTTTTTAATAGATCTAATATTGGAATTAAATTATTCAAAAAACAAGAAAAAAGAGAGAACTACTTGGGTTGGAAAAAGTTTAACCGCACTTTTTTTCTATAAGCAACTACTTGTCGTTACCACATGTGGCTACGACTAAAGCACCATTGAAGTATCTTACGTTTCTGTAGCTTGGTTACAAAACATAACTCTTATTTCTATATGTAGGAAAAAATGGATAGAGCACATCACTTCTAAGTGTTACGCATGGATGTGTAGAGAGAAATACTTGTTTTAACATTTTTTTTGTGACAGATTTCTGCCCTGAAAGCCCATCAGTTCACGGTGCACTTTCGCTTTCATTCGTTTCAAATATTTTGAAAACTCTTTCCCGCGCTTCTTATCCTTACTGGGCAGCAAGTTCATAGTTTTAACGGATTGGATGGTTTCAGCAGGATAGAAAGTTCAGGAAGCTATCTATGCGTAGCACAGGGGTAGAAGAACAGAGCTCAAAGCAATTCACGAGTATTCATGGTAACCCATTGCAAAGTATTCTCCTTTTCAACAAGTATCAGACACAAGTTGGATAAGTGCATCCAGTTACATCTCCCAAGCAAGGGGACTGGAGAGATAGAGAGAAGGTAGGTTAAATGCAGCAGATTCAGTCAAAACAGCATTGAGAACCCATCTGCAAGATGACTGTGGTTCAGTGACTCTAGGGTAGCTTCTATGAAGGGAAGGCTTTGCAGAAGAAAAGGCGATTTAGGCACATGCTTCCACCCCCCATCTCCAAGCTAATTCCGCTCGCTCTCTTCTCTGAAAGCTGCAGCAACTGCCTGCGGAGAGGTGCGGGCGCCAGACCCCTGCTCAGCCCAGGCCGCTGGACCGGGTGCTGAAAGGTGCGAAAGAAAGCAGCGGGAACGCGAGCTCTATCACACGCGGCTTAACTAAATCAAATTTTGGTCCAGTTCTTGCCGTCTACAGGGAAAAGAAAAAAGGTGTCACCGTTGCTGCTTTTCGGCAACAGCGCTGATCTCGCCCCTTAGCGGGTGATAAACGCGAGTTTCATGCGGAAAGCACCCAGCAGGACCGGCCAGCAGCCCGCTGTCTTGGCGGGGGCAGCCGCGATGGGCGCAGGGCGGGCACCGACCGTCCCGTCCCATCCCGTCGCCAACTCACCGAGCTGGAGCTGTTCGCAGCGCCCGCGGGGGTTCCTCCCGATCCGGCACCGGAAAATGGCCCCTGGGGTGACCACCGAGGTGTTGGCGGGCCAGCTGGCCCGCGGCGCGCCCGCCACCAGCCTGCGGGCACAGAGGGCAGCGTCAGCGGCCGCGGAGCCGGGAGCAGGCGCGGCGGGCGGGACGCGGGGCACTCACCATCTCTCCTCGCCGTGGCGGTGCAGGAGCACCGAGTACCCGAAGAACGTCCCGTTGCCCCCACGGAAGATCAACGGGTGCCGCGTGTCCAGGTTGTAGGGCCGCGCCGCCGGCAGGCACAGCCACAGCAGCAGCAGCAGCGGCAGCGGGGCGGCCCCCCGCGCCGGCCCGCAGCTCCGCATGGCCCCGGCCGCAGCCACACGGCTCCGCGCTTCGCCCGGCGAGAGGGCAGCGCCGCGCCCCGCCCTGCCCTGCCCCAGGACCGCTCAGCCCGCGCCGCCTCCGCTACCGGTCCCCGCAGCCCGGGTGGGGGTGTCCCCTCCGCTATGGGGCAGCCCCTCTCCCTGCTCAGGCGACGGGGGTCGGGTTTCTCCCCGCCCCGTCCGCGCCCAGCGGGTGCTGCGAGGGGAGCGCGGGGAGAGCGCGGCCCCCGGGCCACCGTGTCCCCGGGCAAGGCAGAGCACGGCGCGGCCCCGACCCCCGCCTCTCGCCCCCCGGCGGGCGGCGCGGGAGAGCTGCGGGCCGGCCGGTTGGGCAGCGTTCCGGCGGCAGCGGGGAAAGAAGAGCCGGCCGACTTTCCCTCCCCAGCTACCTGGTCCCGGTCCCCTCCCGGTTTCCCGCTCCTGGAGCCCATCTGTCCCGGGCAGCAGCCGGGGAGCCTCTTCGGGGAGGGAAACTTTACTGCCTGAAAGGTGTTGGTCTCTTCTCCCAAGTAGCAAGCGATAGAAGTAGAGGAAACGGCCTCAAGTTGCACCAGGGGAGGTTCAGATTAGACATCATGAAAAAATACTTCACCGTAAGTGTTGTCAGGCACTGGAACGGCTGTCCAGGGAGGTGACTGAGCCACCATCCCTGGATGCGTTTGTAAGATGGGTAGGGTGCTCAGGGATATAGTTGAGTAGTAGACAGGTATGATTGTACTCGATGATCTCAAAGGTCTTTTCCAAACAAACGATTCTATGTTTCTATGATTATTTTTTTGCTTTCAAATGTAGAAGTCTCCCCAGGATTCCTGTGCTGTAAGGCTTGACACACCACCATTGTGCCGAGGGGATCTGCCCTGCCAGCCCTCCTGGAGAGTGTGGTGTTTGAATCCTGAAACGAGTGCCCCAGCAGCAGAGGACAATCCTGAGCCCCCTCGAAGGCCAGGCTTACAGTTACAGTAATCCACACGTATGGTTAAGCTATGTATGACGGTATTTTGAGCCAGAGGAACACGAGCATAAGCACCCTTTCAAAATGTAAAGTTTAGTTACAGAGTTTACGTATTTTATTTGAAAGACAAATGCAGTATTTCTTCAGCTATCCAATATTACACACATTGGAAATAACTGTGAGATGGTAGAGTACCATCCTCTAAGGGAAATTCAGAATGCAGCATTTAAAGCTTCTTGGAATAACCCCCCTTTTCATTTCTATTCAGTTGGTGGAAATGTGGAAAGTTTAACAGTTTCTGCAAAATGCTGAGCAAGCAACAGAGCTGGACACTGAGGCAATGTAGCAGTCATACATCCTGTCATCCTAAGCACATGCAGATGTGTAACTCCTGGAATGAGATCAGCACATTGCAAGATCTGGGTCTGTCAGTCAGCAGTTTTTCATTTTTTCAAGCCGTCATCTCTAGAACCATCAGAGGTCTTTCCTGGATCACACTGATGTGGAGCAGTGACTCTTTAGTGTAAAGGAGTTCAACAACTCCTCAGCTGCTATTCATCTCCCTTCCAGCTACTGACATCAGAGGAATTACAACAATCAACAGCAGTTGTGAATCTGCAGTTCTACCAGTTAAGAAGTTTTCACAGTCATTCTGAAAGAAGCAAACCAAGCATGATTCGAAGCTGAAATACTAAATTGTGGTTTAGTTGGTGGGAAACCATAATATTGTTTCAACACCGCCCTGGTCACTTAGGCAGTTTTGGGACACTTTCAGGATTTCTCCAAGAGATAATTACAATTTCTGGGTTGATTTCTTATTCACAAAGATGGACACAGAGCTCTATCCCTTGAATAACAGGGAAAGGAACAGTTTCCCAGACTCCTTTTCCCTTGCAAGTTTATGTCCTAAACACTTCTGTTCCTTTTGCTGTCTCTCAAGACCAGTCCTTAGTCTATGATTTTGTAAATAGCTGATGCAGGAACCATATGACTGTCTGATCAGTCTCAGCAGCTGTATTTCTAACCATTTGAGAGAACCTCACCCTAACCCTTGCTTAGACAACTTGTTCCTCACACTTGGCCTTGTATCAATGTGTGTCATATAGGGAAGGGGTAAATGTGTGCAAGCTGCTTGTGGAACTCATAGACTACGGTTTCTTGAGATCAGTATTGCTGGGAGAGTTTGGAGAAAGAGAGACTGCTGAAAGTTATAGGGACTTTGTAGACCCTTCAGTCTAGTGGCCTATGGATTGCTAAAGAGGGCATTGAGCTGATTGGAGGATTCCTAGTTGACAGGAAAAGGTCAATGGTAAAGCTGTAGGATTCATCTATTGTCATATAATTAGCAGCTTACATGATGCAGATGAGAACTGTATTGTACCTCACCTGTCAGGAGGAAATATATCTGGTGTCTCCTAGGCTGTGCCAGAGTAGGTAGGATCATGATCCTGCAGATATCAGTGAAATCATAAATCTACTAGAATGTGAGAAATCCATATTTTGAGAAATATTTGAGGGGTTTAGTATCAATAAGTTACAGGACCAGGCAGAGAGCAAAATCAATGCACAACTGAAAAAATGGTGTAATAGAGAGAGAACTTGAGTTTTGTTAGGGATTGGGAGAACATGTAGAAAAGGTGAAACTAACACTGGAAGCCCCGTACCTGTTATTTACAAAGGAAAAATATATTTATGTATGTAAAGTTATCCTGAAATAATAAAAAAGAAATTCTTCCAAAAACTTCTTGCAATCTGGAAGACACATATCCCACAGTCCTCTGTGAGCTAATAACACTAGAAACAAAACATGACAGTGACTTGCTCTTCTGCCTGACATTGGTTTACCATCTAAGGCAATTTCAGAGGAGCTATTGGGACGGTTTGTTAAGTGAGAAAGTATATTAGTCTACAGTTTGGCAAGCATTTTTTATAGCAGTTGTATGCACTTCATCTGACTGTCCTCATCTCTTGCTGCTCATTCTTGAATCATACTGCTGCCTCTGTTACACTGATAATGTTTCGTGCCTGAGCAGTGAACCAGATCAGAGAAGTGATTTGGGTTAAAAATAACACAGCAAAACCCCCAAGCCTAGATCAGATTTGCAGTGCTTACCTTGTGTGGCTGGCCCATTGTGTTGATTGATTGATTTAGTAGGGTGGTTTGAGCGGGTGCTGCAGCTTTAGGAGCTTTCTCAGGTAACAGCCTGAACTTTCTGGTAGAAGTGGCAAGACTCTGCAAAGTTAAAGCCACGTTTACCTTAAAATGGAAACAGAAATTCATTTCCCCAGCATTAATCTCCTACGGGAGTTCAGGCTTAAAAAGAGGCTTAAAAAGAGCTATATTAGGGTAAGACAGATTGTCAATGAACAACATGGTGTGAACAAGGTGACCATACTGTTCTATATGGGATCATATGTGGTCCTTCAAGATGTGATATTTCAAATGCAATTATGAGGTTGTGACTACTGCTGAGATTTCATGTGTTGGTTTTTGCATTTGGAAGGAGTATGAAAAGAAGTTGCTGGGAAAAATAAGAACAATTGCCTTGCCCATAGCTGTTCACTTTGGAAAATGGAATGGAATGAGGTTTTAATCACTCTGTCAATGTTGGTTACACGTAATACATCCCACACTGGTGGTGTGAAGAAAGGAAAGAGAACCACTGTCGGAAGAACATATTCATCCTGGATGTCTGGCATTACCTTTCTTCTGCGTAATCGGTATTCTCTTTTTCATTCCCTAACCTGGAAGGCATTTGTATTACATTAAGTCCTGTGTATGGGCTGATATTGGGTAACTGATCACATGAGTGCTTTCACTGTGTTGCAAATACAAGGGAAAGCACACGTTCCTAAAAATCTTTGTGTCTATGCCTGCTTCCAGCTGTGTCCATCCTTGTTCTCCTCTGTGGCTTGTAAGACTACCACTGCTTATGGAAGGGTGTCTCCAAATCTACTTTCAATTAGAAATAAAACCAATTGGCACTTGATTTCCTGTTTCTAATTAGAAAGAGTTGAGAGTTTCATTTTGAAATTGTCTAAGTACTTAAATATCGGTATTTCAAGTAAAATTTTTAAAGATTTTGTAACTCCCTGTGACGCGGAAAATCTAGGGGTTTCATCAGACCAGAACTATGTCTTGTTTCCTGTAAGCTTCTTTTTTCTTCCCCTCCCAACAATGGCAGTGGGCCAAAAAATCTATTTGTTCATGTGCTGTCATCTGAGAAGTTATAGAAGGCAAATATACTGTTGCACATACAGCTAATTCTTTTCAAGAAACTTCATCTTCCATGTGCTGTCAGATACATGTGAGCTTGCATAAAGAGGATATGTTGTCCACTGACAAGTATAATTAAGCACAGATGTCTGAGGCACCAAAAAGCAGCTAATGCTAACAAGAGTATTTATTTTTATTATTTTGCTTATATTCTCTTTAGAGATCTGAATTTCATTTAGAATCAGTTAATGAGGAAGAAGATTTAATTTCATCGACAAATGGTATCTTCAAGATCACATGATGTCTTTGAAGGCTTGTGTTGGTGAAATAAAGACAGTCTTTCCAAAAGAACTTTTCAATACCCAAGCTTATAATGGTGTCACACAGAGAATGACTATGGCGTCCCAACTATGGGAAGCAAGCAATAGATCGTTATTAGCTTAACTAATGACTGCATTCTGATTTAGAATAGGTAAGATTGGAAATTAATCATTATATGTGTATGTGTGTTAAAATGCATATCCTTCTTCTTCCTTAGAAGAGTTGCAAGATCAGATCAAACCATAACTAATCAGTTTTGAGTGGAGCTGGGCAGTAACCTCTTTTCCCGTCCCAAAGGAGCTGCTGAGCTTTTGAAACTTTCCCATCTCAAATTCTAACAAAGCATGTTTTCATGTGCCATCTCTGTGTCTTCCATTGCAAAAATCTGTATCATCACAGTTGTAGCCTTTTTCATTGATAGAATTATTTTCACATAAAAAAAGTATTTTCAGAGAATTTAAGCATAAAATATTATTAAAAAATGAATAATTTCTTTAAATCAACCCTTTCCTGCAATTCATTTCCATTTCAAATATTAATTACTCCACATAAAAATTCCTGACTGCCTCTTAGTATTTTGAGTTTCTAATTTTTTTTGTATTTCTATTCTTGCATAGGTCCCACATATCTGCTGAAGAGGTTGGGTGCAATGGAAATGGAACAGGATCCATAAGGACTTCACCTGGAATTATTTCTTAGCTGCAAAGCAACTTTAAGATGACTTTTGGTCTCTTACTTCTGATAGGCAAGATAAATGAGAGGACAAGCTAAAAGCACAGGCTTTGATTATTTAACCAAAGAACACCAAAGTAGGTATTAGTTTTACTGACAAGAAACATCAGTTCTGTATTCAGGTATGAATTTGTACAGCACTGAGCATCACTAGACCAGAATCACTTGGACGTACAATGGCAATTTCAATTTGTATCCGAGTATGTGTATACACCAATACAAGGAGACCGTTATGTTGGACAGGACTACCTTAATAGCTGTTATTTTCCAGAGGTGTCTTTACAAGGATACTTGAATGATTCTATATTTTGAGAAGAGTGGGAGTGTTCTTTGCTTTCTCTCTCTTTTTTTTTTTTTTTTTGTTTCATAATTTGTAACAAAATATAAACATGATAAATGATTCGAGAAATTTGGACAATTAATAATTTAGAATCTGTGGGTCAAGTGATAATGAGGCTGAAAGCCTTTTGCTCCACAAGAAAATCGAGCATTATGAGAACAGCCCTCAAGTTATGAAGGTTTGGTTGTGTGTGGACCATGTTGTTTCAACAATGGCAACGGCTATGTTTGAGATAGGAAACAAACTCGTAAGACCCCTCTTATTACTTTAATAAAACCAGAAAAAAGCACCCAAACCAAAACACTTGTTACAAGAGAACTGTTTAAAGGAAACATCTGGAGGAAATGCCAGTCCAATTTGGATCTTGTCTTCAGGTTACCATAACTTACATTTTTCCAGGATGTGATACTGTGCTCCATCAGACAACATCACGATGAGATCATACCTCTGAATATGGACTTCAGGCCACCTTTATGAAGCATGGTAATTATTATGTCTGATTCTACTTCCTGAGAGAGTATATTGGAAATATTTTTCATCCATTGATCATTTCTTTGATGCTAGCATGGAATCTTAGATATACACAAAAAAAAAGATTATTTCAGAGACTCTGAACCTCTGTGTGAATGGAAGCAGGCATCTCTAACCAGAAACCAGGGCTGGAATGTCAACAGAGTTGCACAGAAATGCCTAAGACAAGCCCTAGCTAAATTCAGAACAGAATTATGAGAAGTAGGAATTATAGTAGAAGGCAGTGAAAATTCAGTGATTTTGTATAGCCAAATGCAATGTGAGACTTTTGGAATTTTTCAGAGGAGAAATTTTTTCTATCTTTTTATGTACCTGTTAATATTGTTCTAGCATTCCTTCCATGGATACTCTTAGTATGAGTACACAAAACTTCTTTTGCCCATAAAATGTCTTCTTTGATTTATTAACTTCTTTAATAATTTGGAACCCCTCCCATTTTTAGCAAACTTTAAAATATTGACTTAAAGAGCCCTTGGTACTGGCATAACCTTCGTAAGTAGTTATTACCTAGCTGTGTATCTGTGATTTCATAGTAATCAGGTCCAGTAAAAGTTTGGACTCCCACATTTTAAATGTAAAAAATTTTTGTTGGCTTGCAGGAACACAACCAATCTGACTATCTTTGCGTACCCTGCGAGAGTGTTTTTTTTAAAGTTATAGCCTCGTATTCAAGGAAAATGTTGAGACTGGGCATAAACCAAGTATATAGACAATATACTAATAAGAGTTCATCCACTTACAGGTAAACTTAGTTGTCCTGGTTCATGGTCTTTGCTGTTTACTAGGATTTTTTTCTCTGTATAGTGATCTATCTAATAGGCATCATAAACGATTAATTGCAAATTGTTGCTGTAAAACTTGTAATTAAATGAAACAGCAAGCTGCTCTCCTACTTAGAGAAGTTCCTCTGAGTTGTTTTGGCTCTGTTTTAGAGTGCTACATGCAGTAGCTTTAATATTTTCTTTCTTAGGCTTTTATTTTGACATGTCCTAATTCCCAATGTCTTTCGGATATGTTGTAGCCTATTGTGTTCTTGAAAACTATACAGACTTGACATCCAATATACATGTATGACCTTTGTGTATGTGTATTTTAATCTCATATTCCCAGGGGAATATTATAAAATGGACCTGCAGCATACTCTTATACTCTTTCTTTTACTTATTCTAAAAATTTACACACTATGTACATAGAGATCAGGTCTGAAAAAAAGTTATTCTCCTTTTTCAGTGTGTGCTTATCACACCTGAGCAGGTGCCCCACTATACAGTGTAGTCTGCATTGAGAAGAAAATACCTCAACTGCATTGCTCCTCCTGTTCCCAAAGAATATTGATAATCAGCTTTGTGTTGCTAAAATAAATCACTCCCAAAACAATCATGTGTTACAGTACTATAGTAAGAAATATCATTTAAAAAAGAAAAGCTTTGGCAAAAGAGGCCTTCTCCTTCTTTTAAAAGCAATGTATTGTAATGCTAAGACATCAGTGATTTCCTAAGGAAGGAGTAAGATAAATCATGTTTTTCCTTTTAATGAGACAGTACTTCCAAACATTAATGAAAGGCCATGTATCTGTCTTTCACAGATCTGTGATTTGCCTCGAGCTAAGCATGATAATCGTTTTCTTTGTTGGGAAGAACCATGCCACCTGATCGAGTTGAAGATATCACAGCTTACTGCAGGGAAGTTGGACTAGGTGACCTTTAAAGGTCCCTTCCAACACAAACCAATCTATGATTCTGTGATTCTACATATCGATTATTTTATGCCAAATGTATAAATGTTTATATAGGAGCTGAATATATACAGGACCCCATGTACAGCATATTCTGACAGGAAATGTGGCCTGTGGAGAGCCCACACCGTGGTAGGCTCTTCTGAAAGAATCTGTGGCCCCAGAGAACCCACACTGGAGCAGAATGTTCCTGACAGAAACTTTGGCCCGTGGAGAGCCCACATCAGAACAGGTTCTCTTGACAGGAGCTGTGCCCATGAGGAATCCATGCCATAGCAGAATTTTCCTGACAGGAACTTCGGTCCTGGACACCCCACACTGGAGCTTCTTCTTCTGGCAGGAAGAGCAGCCTGTGGAGAGCTCATACTGGAGCAGGTTCTCCTGAGAGGAACTGGGGCCCATGGATAAGAACTGCAGCTCATGGATGAGACCTGCACTGGAGCTGTGGAAAAAACGTGGGAAGGAAGGAGAAGCAGAGAGTAACTGTTATATACTCACAATAACCCTATATTTCCTATTTCCCTTACACCTCTTGGGTGTGATTGGGGGATGTAAAGGACCTGGGAATTAAGGAGTGAAGTTGAGCCAGGTGAAAAGGTTTTGGTGGTGGGGAAGTTGGTGTTTTAATTTGTCTTTGTTTCTCACTCTCCAAATCTATTTTAACTGGCATGAAATCATTTTCCCCCCAAGTCAATTCTTCAGCTCTTTGCCTGTCGACAGTAGCTCAGTAGCTTGTAAGTAATCTCCTTGTCGTTATCTTGACCCACACAAATTTTCCTCATTCTTTTTCCCCTTGTCCTGTTTGAGGAGGTGGAGTGAGAGAGCAGCTAGGTGGGTATTTGGCAGCCTGACAAGGTTAACCCACCACAAAGTTCCAAACCTTTTACAATTACAAAATACATCTCTCAGTGTAAAGGGAATTGGGCTGTAAAATTCAACGTATAATCAATAATTAGGGCAATATTCAAGGTATAAGTGAATAGATTTATATATCATGAAAATGTTCTCTATTTAACCCCCTTTCCTAAAGATTGATTTGGTGCTTTTTTTTTACTTGTTTGTTTCAGCTTACCATGAGAGATATGCTGGAAGAAGGCTTAATCAAGATCTAGTACCTGCAGAACAGTTAAGCTAGTTCTTCACAACTGAGTGGTAAGAAACCACACATTATCTGATTTTTCCAGACTTTAAAGTTCAGGGGTGTCAAACTCACTGCCCACGGGCTGAATCCAGCCCGGCACCTTGTTTCTACCTAGCAGCAGGGCCAAGCTCCTTGCCCCTGCGCTCCTGCCAGCTGGTCATGTGTGCAGTGTGTGACGTGTGTTACGCTGCAGGAGCCGAGTTTGACATCCCTGATTTAAAGTGATGTGGAATTTCTCATAGGACATATAAGCAAAGGGTACAGCTCTCAATTGCACAAATATCTGCCTTTCATTTACAGCTATTACAGGCTCAGTATTATACCTTGTGATCTTGCCTCTGGTAACCCTTCTCCACCATGTCTGCCCCATGAGAATCCTCCCTGGGCTGTACAGAGTGTTGAAGAGTTCTAAAAGGTCTGAGGATATTGTTCTAAATATGTGAGTTTGTGTTAGTTTTAAATAAGATGAATGAAGAATCTACAGCGTGCTATTAATTACGCAATGATTAAAGATATGAAAATACATCATAATTTTAAGAACAAAGGATTTTCTTATTTTAGGCAGAGTAGCGTTGTCTTTTTATGGTGTGTCATAATTTTAGAGCAAGTGAAAAAGATGTACTAATAAAAAAACCACACCTGTGTTTAACCATCATTATAAGCCATATGTAATACTACTTAAAATTTTATATAAAAAGTGATATGAGTATTAATCTACTGCATAAGAAGAGAACAAAGATAACGGCGACATCTTCTTTCTTGTGACATATCTCAACTACAGTTTTCTCTTTGTTGTCACACTCAAGGTTATTACACAAACTGACCATAAATGAGCATGCCTATGTCTATTATGATTATGGGATAATAGACATAATATCTATCTTGAGAAACGAGTGTTGCTTATCTAAAAAAATGTTTTTCTGCTTACTGAGATCACAGAAGGCAGTTCAGAGAAAAGTAAACTAGAATTCAAGTGTCATCATGAATGGGTAAAAATAAGATGTTGAATATGTATTTTGTGTAGCTAAGACAAAATTGTCTGTTCCTCAGAAAAACGAATTCAGATCTAGAGCTGGCAAATGCTGAACAACTTCAGCAATGGGCTGTGTGTCTATAACCTTCAGTAGTCATAAAAGCTGTTTGACATTTCACTTAATAAAGCAGAGAGATCTGCCCATACTATTCATTATTTAAAATTTGTGTCAGATTGTAATTCTAGTTCTTTTAATAGCTAATGGAGTTTTTCCATTGTTTTCAACAATTTTGCCCATTTATGTATTTGTCTGTGACTCTATGAAGACCGAAGCATAATCATTAGATAGAATCAGATTAATGTGATTTTTTTTTTTTCATTATTATATTCAGCCTGAATTATTTTTTAGGTTTCTGGCTAATGAAAATTGATCTTCTAATTACCACCCCCCCCAGAAAAAAAACCTTCTGGAATATTTACTTAAACATAATTATATAAATAACTTGGCAAAATATGTGGAAAATAGATTATCTATTTCAATGAGTTTTCCCAAGATTTTTCTATTTTGAGAGGATACAGTGTGTTTTAATGTCTTTACTACATCATATCAGTATCATCAACTTTTGTTTTGTAAAAAGAAGTTGCATGTTTCTTCTTGTTAGAATGAAGTGTAATATTGTACATCGCTTTCCGAACAATCTTTGTTTCTACTATAAATGTGTAGCAGTTGCTATGAGGAACAGGTTGTATTCCAGTGATTATGTTTGACAGCAAAACTTTCAAAGTCAAAAGAAAAAGTCTTTACAAACATGACAGTATGAAAATGTAGAGTGGTAATTTTATGTTCCAGATATTTTTGACCATTTTGCCACTTAGTCATTTCCAATGTTATAGCTTATCTGGAAAGGTAAATAAGGCTTACATATGAAAACCTGACAATTAACCACATTTTTATTTATTGGAATGCTTATGGGTTGGGTATTTCTCTGCATGAGTACAGTTACAGCCTTCTGAACCCAACTGGATCATATGCAGAGATGTCTATGTTGCTTTTCCATCTTTCTTCTTGTCTAGATCCGGTCTTTTATTTATTTCTAGTTTTCAAAATGAGTAACGTCTACTTTTTTGAAATAAAATATCCAAAACTTAGACTTATGTAATCTCCTTTTTCAGAAGCTATTTGTACGTTCACAGTGTGTTGTCTGCCTGTTTATCTTTCATGTTTTAGATCTGGATGTCATTAGAGGCATTTAATGAACACTGGAAAATCAAATAGCTCTAGTTTTATCCATTTCCAGGAGGCCTGATGTTCTGAAATCAAGGTAGCATGTGTGTCAGTCCAGGAGTACTATTCCACTCCAAAAGAGGTACTTTGATTCAGTGTTCATGATCACTTAGTGTGATACACCCATAAAGTGCTAAATATTTGAAAGAAAATTTCTGTGAGACTTTTCTATAAAATCACTGGGAGACTGCACTGACTGTTGGACTTCAGGCTTGTGGTAGATGGATAGAGAAGAACAGAACAATCTCTAAAGTTAATGATAGTAGGGGGCTGCTTTCGAACAAGTGAAAAGAACTACAGCTTTTCAGTTTTCTCTGTGTTTAAAGGAACAAGCTGACTGATAAAGACCTCAGTGCAATTGTTGGTATTCCCTGAAGCTAGTTTCATTGGTTTGCTCTTCTATAAACTGCTTTCTGAAATCAGCTTTTCATTTTTTTTCTATTAATCATTGTTTATGCCTGCTAACTGTTAGAAATAAACAGTAGGTAATTATTCACAGAGATGTTGTTTTTCTTCATTTTCATATTCATCTGTACAGAAGAGAAAACAAAATGAAGTACTGGTGTTAAAATTTCAGAGGAAAAACAAGTCACCTGGAAACAGAGACATCCTGCTTACAATCATTAATTGTTTGGGGTCTATTGCTGTAGTGAGTCCTTTAAATACAGGAAGGTAGATGTAGATAAGGTGTAGCTATACATACCGATGTATACACACACACAACACCCTACAGTCATGAAAGTGAAAATACTGTCCTTTAAAAGGGTTTAAACTTGTACCTATGTGTATTTTAAAATATAGAAGATGGCAAAGTGTGTATTTCAGCAAGAGCTATAGTCACTGAGAAGGGAGAATGCAGCAAGCTCCGTGCTACTTATGAGTGCAAAAAGGCCCATTTAAGTCTGGGCTGATATCTGAAGGACAGATTTGTAAGCACAAAGGAAGTGTTGCACATAGTTCAGGTATTTGGATCAAAATTGCAGCTCTGGATCTAATCAGTTGAGCACAGGGTTTAACTTCAATATATGCATATGTAGGAGTAAGTAACTCTTTGGCATCTTAGGCTGTAATAGCCAGCAGAGCTTATAATGAGCTGCGATTTGTAGAGAAATACACCATATTAAATCACACAGATCATATATTATAAACTTCAAGATGCAGCAGTACTGTTTGTTAAGCAGATTGCAGGCTTTTATTCCATGTCTGAAAACTAAATAGTATATGCCTGAGGGATGGTGGGGGATGAGAGGTCAGTGGAGTTAGACTGATTTACACTAGCTGATAATCTGCTATGGTGAATTATGCCCAATCACCCCTTGAGCACGAGCTAATATTTTTATCTTTCTAAAATATTTTCCCCTTCACTTGCCTCTGTTCAGCAGTGGTGGCTGACATTAAACTTTTGAAAGCAATTTTGCCACAAGTAGTGACAGTTTCAGTGACAGCTGAAGTTTTCCCATAAACTTACATGGATTATACAATTTAAATGGTCAGAATTCAATCTTAGCTGCCTGTCATGTTGATCATAATCACAGTTACTTTTTAGAGAGTATTTTCGTAGTCTTTGCACATACAATCCCTGCAACTGAGAGTGTTTGCATACCACGCAGCATCTGGCTCAGTTTTTGCAGGATTTTAACAGATGCAGTCAGGAACAATGCACAACTCTCTGAAGTCTAAAAATAATTGTATTTTACTCATCTCTTATGCTGTAATCACTATCCCATAGAAATATAATAATCTTCTAGCATTGGAAATGACTCTGAAATATCAGAAGAAATGGCCACAACATGTAGCCACTGAATTTTTTTGTTTAACAAAGAATAAATATTAGAGAATATTTAAAGAAATATATTGAAATATTTGTGTCACAATAGTTTTAACTTACATCATATTGGAAAGATTTAAAAAATTCAATCAACCCTCTATATTAAAGATTTAAATGACATTCACTTAAATGAGTGGTAGAATTTGGATTGCATTATTTTATGTTAAGGAACTTACAAAATAATTGTTTCTATTTTTATATGAAGAAGAAAGAAAACTGTTTCTTTTACATCTGCAGTATAGACACACCATTGTAACATTCTGGAAGGAAGTCTAACTTCATTAAGCCACATGTTGGGCTCATACTTCTAATTCTTCCACAAAAGTATCATTGAATGAAGTAAATGTTTTGCCTGAATAGGAGAACGACAGAGAGAGCAGGACAAAATGCCTGATGAAATAGAATGCTTACAGTAACTTTAAAATAAATGTGATGTCTGCAACTGTGAGGAAGTCCAAATTGTGTGTAACCCTTTCAAATCCATGCAGCAGATCCAAAGTTAAATCCCATCTTCAAGGTGATTGCTGAAAAGAAGAAATACACACACACTGAAAAGACATCAGCAATTCATCAGTAAAACCATGTTTTGGGATATTATTTTGATATAGAGAGAATACTAAACCAAACATTTGTCTAGGTTTTCCCTTTCTCCTGTCCTGAAGTTTTGACTGGCAGGAATGACTGTTGTATGAGATTCACAGGGCTCCAGCAGGACTCTGGGCTACATCCATTGGACTAATAACTGCTATGTGTAGGATCTTTTTTAATGCAGGGAATATGTAGTGAAATGGAAAATTCATAAAATCAAAACCAGCATTAGATGACTCTTTGACTCTTCAAGTTAATATGAAGACCACTGATTTCAGGCCAAGTATGGAACAGGTGTCTAACATAGTGTGCTGTTGAGGAAGCGATATAGTAATTCCTGCATACACACATAAGCAATCAAAGTGAAAGCAGGCTCTGTGGACAGTGTATATGAACAGCATCAAGCACATGTCTCCCCTATTACTTGAGACTTGAATGTCAAGGAAAAAGGAAATTAAAATTTTTGTTAGGCTGCTCACTCAAAACAGAGCAAGCTTTGAACTCTAAAGTCTCCATATATTACCAGCAAAGATGTTTCTAGTTTGTCAGATTTTCCCTGCAAAAGGAAAAAAAAAAATCCTGAAATTAGATCTCTATCTAATCACTTTGAGATTCTAAAGGTAAATGATTTTCAGGTATGCTCAGTTTTATGAAACAGAGATTGTCTAATTAATGTCTAAATAACATATGACTCGAGTGATCTACCACATATAATTATGTGCAAATAACAGCCTTACATTTTAGATAATCCATAGGCAGTAATTTGTTTGGACAAGTGTCAGTGAACAGTGAAGAATAACAAGCAAATTCTGCAAAATCATTATTGATTTGTGGCTCAGATCTAACAGGGAAAACAACATCTAGTAAACACAGTATTAATTTTGAATGGTTCATCCAATTCTACTAAAAGGCTTCCTTGGGAAAAGATGACAAGGTTTCTATTCTCATTATCAGCAATTAATCTATTGCTATCTAATGTATTGCAAATAACTCATAGATAGCAAGCCAGGAATGTTTTCTCTTGCCACATGAGCAACTCGAGCTGTGTGTACAATAAAACATTCTTGGCAACAGCATTAATCAAAAAAAGCCAGAGGTGTAACATTTTCACATTTGCTTTTCTTGTCAGTTTCACATTGTTTCTGTTTCCATCTCCTGAAGGCTTTTGTTTTCACAAGCAAGGTATACTGGAGAGCACTCCAAACTATTTGACATTCTTGAAGTAGTGTCAGTCTGAGATTTCAGAAATTTAGAATGGAAGCCTGAGAATCTCTAAGGTGTATGGTAGCATAATTTATTGGTTAACCTGGCTAGTTTTTATGGGTACTGAATTCAACATTTAGCCAACAGCTAATAACATTGTTGGTATTTTGTTCCATACTACGCAATTCTACCCTTTCATCTTTTGAACAGCACAGAGCTCTTCTTCAGCTATCCTTGACTTGAAGTTTACTTGCATGACAAACCTTTGCTTAATCCTTTTTATTGCTCTGCATTAGAGAAATAGCAGACAGTAGGGATATTTATCTGTTCCTTTTGTGGACCCTGCTCCTGGATGAAATGGCAGCGTTAAGTGTGCTCTGATATTCATGCAGAATCAGGCTTTCTTCACACAGACACAGCTTTCAGGTCTAGAATTATCAACAGCAACCTCTTAAAAATAGGATTTCTCCTGTCCTCCAATGAAGGAGGGGTGCTATACACTGTTGTATCTCAATTATTGGCACAGGATATGGTGGATTTTTTTGCCAATTTTTATACCCTAGTGCAAATTTTACCAAGATACAAATTTTAAACCAAACAAATTTGGGAAAATTCCTTTGAAAGAAAAAACACCACTTCTTCTAGTAAGCAGTTTTTGTCAAGTTGTTCATCTATACTAGAATAGTCCTCAGTTTTGTGATCTTTCAATGCAGATTTAGGAAGTTCTTGATCTTAGCTCTGTGTCTAAGCTTAGTATCTTAGCTTCAGAAGAAAGGAAGATGAACTTGTATCTTCTGTTCTGTACGTTGCGGTACTTTTCTCATCTATTATTATGCAGAGTATATTTAAAGCAAAGGAACCAAAGCTAGGCACGTTCTGAATTAGGTTTGATTTGTAAACTTCAGCAAAACTAGATCCATCTGGAGGATATAATGCTCAAATATTCATGCTTCTTTTGGTCTTCCTGAAAATGTTCAAAGCAAAAGTGATTTTTCTATGGAGCTTGTGGAAAAATAAATCTTGTTTGCTGTTAGGATTTTAGATTCGAGAACTAATTTCTTTCTAACTAGACATTTTGTAAGATGAATTTGCCAATACTTAAAATATCTCGGAAAGGAATGAGAGGAAAATGCATTCTCAACGGCTGAAATGGCATATTTCTATTTGGATAGATCTTTCTGGCCTACTCAAAAACTGTAGGCTGACTTCCTCAAGCTTGTTATGCTCATGTAAGCATAGATACTAACTAGCTTATGTTTCCAGTGATGTGCTAGAACAAAGGCTCCTGTCTTGCAAACACTTTCTGTCAATGTAAGAGGACACTAAACTATATTAAAAACACCAAGGAAGATGCAGGCAAATCAACAGTTCAGCCTGTAAAAAGCAGGGGAAATTGTGAAGCACCCAAACTTAAACCTCCTATTTGAGTATAGCGATATTTATGAAACAGGAATTGCTGTTTTCAAACAATCTGACATAATTGTCCAGCTTCTTTATGAAGTTTTAGTTAAGAAATTTAAAAGTACTCTATTTTCAGTTTTGGTGACATTTTCTAAGGGAAAGGAGTAGAGGGAATGGAATGTCCTTTTTTTTTTCCAGATTAATTTTTCCAGATTAATTAATTTCCAGATTTAATTTCCTTTCTTTTCTCCTGCTGTCTTCTGACTTACCTTAAAGTATGCTCTGAGAGATTCTAAGCTGTGCCACCTGATAGTTAACGTAACTGAGTGCTTCTTGAAAAGATCCAGGGAAAAGATGCTATTCCACTTTTCTACAATGTCTGGGAGATTTGGAGGACGGAGATTGCTAGCATTTTCATTCCTATACATCTTGGGATTGGGATAAAATTTCCTGAAGCAGCCTGGATGTAACTGAGATACCTTAGTTATATGAAACAACAGTAAATCTGGATGGTTTGTTATACAATGCATAGTTTCACTAGATTTTAGTTTTAATTTGATACTCTCAGGAACACAAAGTAAAATGAACTCAGGAGCTGAAAAACTTATCTTAGATGACTTCTTCTATTGAAATCACAAGAACATTTTCCTTATAAAATCTAGTTCATATATGCTGTTTTGATAAATCAAAAATCTACTTCTTTTCTCTTTATTTTTTTTCCCCTTTTTTTCATTTTCGATATCATTTTAGCTCAGTTGCAGAGCTCTCTTTCACAATCCAAAAACAATGCTTTGCACAAGACCTTTCTGTAGCGTTTCTGTAAGGGGAAGCTCAATGTAAATAAAACCCAAACAGGAAAGAACTTTGCGAGGGAGTCGATTTACATGTATGGTTGGATCCTGACAGACAAAAGAAGACTTTTGGAAGGGGTATGACATTTCAATAAAAGTTATGGTTTATTATTGATATTAATATTTATTTTATTTTGTGGGTCTGGAAAAATTCTGTAATATTGTATTCCAACCCATAAGAACAATTACTTTCTAGTTAAATATTTAAAGTGAAGAGACCACATCTTTAGCTCCTACGAGCTTTTCAGAGATAGAGTCAAATATCCTTTGAGTGTTTTTGAAAATCTTGTGGTTAATTTAATATACTTTTTTCCATGTCTTTAGTGTAATGTTGTTGCTAGCAATACTTTTTTTTATTGCATGCACTATACAATTTTTGAATATCTGAAGGATTTTCTGTTATCACAAAGAAAGGAAAGAAAATATAACCAATAACCTATGTACTGGTCTGAGAATATTTCTTAATCAGTATCAAATTTGTTTCCTGCTCACCACGGGGGAAAAAAGGCTTAAAATACTTTAGATAGCAGATGAAGTGCTTATAAATGGAAATTATATATGAAGCCAGTGAATAACAAAGAGACTACTGTATGTAAGTGATAAATTGGGCTGGTTTCTGCAGGACACAATAAAATATGAGGGGGAGAATGGGGTAGAGGAAGAAGTTCACATTCTCTGGTAGATAATATTTTTTCTAGTGGGCTCAGAGATAGTGTCAGAATTATTGTTAGATACGATCTGTTGCCATCAACAGAAACTAGCTGAAGTCACATGATCTGAAAAAAACAGGAATGATTTTCTAACCCAAAGGTCTGGGTCTGTCACAAACTCCCAAGTCAGAAATGAAAATAGGTGGAAGTAGTCTGAGGTAAAAGATTCAGTACCCAGCAGCCCCCTAAAATGTATGAGTATATGGAATGAATGTAAAGCTATGCAAGCTGTTTTGGTTTTGAACTAGAATAAAATAATGCAGCTTATTTGCCCAAGAGATATTCCCAGTTACTTATGTTGGTCTATTTCCCTTCTGAAGACAAGACATTATATAAGCAATTATTTGAGGTATGTGCGTTATTACATCTAGTTTGGGTTATCTGGTTATCTACATAACATTCTACCTGACATAAAAAATGTCCAGATGACATCTCCTGCAAATGTGACTCTAGTACTCAATGGGAATCAGGCACAGGAAAAAATGACAGAAAATGTGGAGTCCAGTATTTGCTCAGTTTCCTGTAGCAATTTTTTCATCTGTAAAAACAATACATAAGGAGCATTAGGTGAAAAAACCAAAGGAAGGACACACAGGAAGGTATTTAATCTGCAAATATATTTTTATGTAGGAAGTAATACCTGGCTAAATCACAGAAGATGCCTCTAACATATTCTTTAGTATCTTGCTTGCTATAACAATTGCTTTGCTATGTTAATTAATGGTTTTGTAACAATGAAACATTAATGAGAACAAACAAATGAATATTTTTGTAAAGTTACTTAGTTAAATATTTATAAAAATATATAAACGGGATAGATACTGTATCAAATTAAGTTGTGACTATTTGTGCTAAATAGAACAACTACTATGTACTAATTGATTTTAAACTGTTTACACAATCCAAATAAATGGTGGAGGCAAGACTCCGGAGTTTTCCCATTGAATTCAAAAGAGACTGGGCTACTGCTGAAAAACTAATTTAGCAAAACGGTATCCATGATGTACATGTGGAAAAGAATGTAATATGAAACTACCAGTGTTATGAGAGCAATTTTACTGTATATAAGGGAGAACTTAATAAAAAAAGCTAGAAAGAAAAACTGTCTTGGCCACAAGGGTTAGTTACTGGATCTGGCCAGAAATTTTCTGTCAGAATCCTTTTCTACTGAGAAGTGCAGTTTTATATCAGTCAAGTGGACTGAAATTTTAGTGTTCATGATTATTTTCACTGGGGAAATAATAAATAAAGATAGGACTCCTTAGATTTGTGAATCCTTGTTTGGTCACCTACTGCTAGGGCTGCCTCAAAGACAGGGACCGGAGTTGTGCAGAGAGGGGCGGCCTGCTGAGAGAGCCAAAGGCTCACCTGACTGGGCCACTCGTCCTTGCGGCTCTTAACCCATAGGTTCCTACCTGTCCCTTTTAATGACCATGTCAAGGGGGTAAATTGTTTAATAAAGCCATTGGTGGCTTTGAAGACAAATTGGAGAATTTGTGCCACTGGGTGATATGTTTCAGTTTCTGCCACTGCTGGTCTCAATGCCCCATGACTGAAATAAACTGATACTCCTGAACTGGACTGAAAGGACCTTCAAATATCTTATTTTCCTGTTCAAAGTTTCAAACAAATCAACTAAAAAAATATATTCATTCAGTATTAGCAAGAATATCTGTTGGTACTTAATTTAAAAAGTAATTAAATGACAGGGCAGTATTAAAAGATTTAAAAAATAGAAAGCTCAGGCAAACCAGGAAAGAAGGGATTCCTAACATTATGATTGGTTAAGTCCTGAGCTAGTATTTTTCAATTCTGCTACCATTTTCTAATCTTTGTTTTTTTTCCTATAATATTTGAGCAGAAACAGATGTTTTCCACTACCAACATCAGATCTGTGTGTGAAGAACTAAGGGCATTACATACCACAAAAGCAATGACTGATATTTAACCATGCAGACTGCTGTTAACCCCAGACAGAACTACAGTGGTAAGCATCTGCATATTGTCCTCAAACCTTACAGCCTAATATGACAGTCAAGTCTCTATAAGAAGTGACATATATGTATTTAAAGAAACAACTTGGTTGATTTAAGTAATTCCAAACAGGGCCAAGTTTAGTTTCCAGTAGTGTTAGAGACATGGAATAGTTTTAGTTTGCACGATTCAACCGCAACTTCAGGTATCAATCATACATTTTAAGGATAACCTTTAATCCTCAGCTTAAATATTCGATCACGTTCAGCTTCTTTCAGTTCTTCAGGCCAGACCCAGGGTGGGCTTACATGACCACTTCTGCTTAAGATCACTCTTTGATATCCTATTTTTGTTTTTTCCTGCTATGTTTCCTTTCTTGACCTGGACCCAAGAAACTGTAAAGTCAAGAAGACAGCATTTCTTTTCAAGTTTCCTCCACCAACCAGACTAGAATGCCCAAGGAAAAGTGGCATTTAGTAATGATAGCTATATTATTGCTGTCTCAGTCCTGATCTTGGCCATCAAGTTAGAATAACTTATGGCATGTACAGAGTCTGTGTAAACCAGGCTCAGGGTCATGACAGAGCAGAGCTATCCTACAGCTCTTTTCACTCCACAAGGATGTTGATTATACCTAGTTCCGTTGGATCTAGCATATTTAATACATATCAAATCTGGTGTTGTTACTTGCAATCATGAAGTGACAATGGCTTGTTTTACATGGCCCTTATGAAAGCGCATTTTTACACTTCCAAGTATTTGTTCCAAGTTCCCTGTAGTTCGTGCAGTTAAGATTGGTACTAACAAGAAGAAATTTCCAAGAGTAGCCAAGCTCCTTGAATTGAAAAGAATGCTGGAAATAACTTTTCTAAACGAACATTTTCCAAAGTCATAGCCATCAATCTGCCAAATACATTCCAGACTGGTATTTTACGACAGAATATTCCCCTTGCTATATCCAATGGGAAAGACTGCAATCCATGCCTTCCTTGCATTAACCAAAGATGCATACTGAAGGATGTTAATTTAGAAAAGATGACCATGATGTAATATTCCATATAATTTGCCGCTTGAATAGTACTCATGTAACAAAACAATAATAAAGGGTCAGATGTATCAGTGAAGCCACTCTTTCTGGCAGATGCAACACTGTAAATAAGGGAATTGTTATTGAAAGGTACATGTCAGTCAATGGACTATGTTAATTTGTGGTATACATTAATTAAGAAAAGTAGTACTGCAAATGCTCTAGCGTGCTGTTTTAAGAGAAACTTAACTATTTTTTTGTTGGAAGAATAGAAATTACAAAACCTGAACGCCCTGTAACTTTCAGGAAGATATGTGGCCAGGAAAGAAGATTCTATGAGAGTCTAACCAAAGTTCTTTGGATTGTGGTCTCAGGTGACCCCCTGAGCAATCATATCACAGGCCCAAATGGTGCACTCTGAGCTTCAGCCGTGTAAATCTGAGGCGTGCCTAAACTAGAAATATTGGATCCATGCTTGTAAAGTTGGACAGGCTTTGTTCACGTCTTAATAGTCTTCTGACCTGTTGAAACTCTTTTAACTTGAAAAAAAGCAGGCTTCACTCTGCTGTTTGGAGTAACAGAAGAAGAAGATTGAGAAGAGCGTAACAATTATAAATAAAATTAGGAAACACACTATTGTGTCTCTTGCTTTTTCTAAGGTGAAATAAAACAATCCAGGCATACTGAAGATAGAATTAGGACTTTATTAGAATGCTCTGTCATGAAGTTCTTGAGAATGTGAGACTCTGGTGCCTAAGGGTGGTCCTGGACACCCTACCTACCCTTGCCACTCACCAGGGCAAACCAGGCTATGTATAGCATCTCAAAAGAAGGATAAGAGAAGCTATGAACACAATAAAATAAATGCATTTAATTCATGGTTTGCCATAAAGGAAACATCACTACTTGCTTGTCAGGGCTTGTGGCAAAGCCACCAACTAGGCACTGGTCTGCAAAGAGGTTTGGACAAATTCCTGTCACTGAAGCATATTATTTAAGAAAAGCAATATGGAGCTCAGCGATATGGAGAACAGAGAGTGAGGTGATTTTATTTTATAAAGCTCTTGTCTCTTATCCCCTCAATGATGACACTGATGACAGGAAGCAGATTTAGCTACTCTTAGCTGACCCATAAGGGCATACAACTGCTTTGTCTTTTCTCCCTAGGGCTGACCCCCCTACCCTCAGTGCCCTGCTTCATCAAGGTGTCACAGAGAGACATTAAGCTAACAGTTTTCATTGTTTTTCCTGGAAGAGAAGCAAGTTACATGATGAAGGGAAGCTTTCCTTCATCAAGGGAAAATTGTGTGAAATTTTCTTCAGGGTAAAGCTTTGATCATTATTCTTCCTCTATTGGAGTTATTTCTATGCTTTTTGTGCAGCAGAGGACAGTCAGTCTGTTTTAAATTCCTTTGCACTGAGTAAATTTTCCTATATGCTAAAAAATAGTAATCATAGTTAATCTCTCACCCTATTATAGTTCAACTGTGCTTGGATATTAAATAAAAATCTGTTAGATGTATTTTACTATTTTTTTTTGTGCCAAAATTCTTTTCTACAGTTCGTTCCCCTATGAAGTTAACTTCAGCCATTTTGAACTAATTTAGAAGGAATGGCTTCTCTCACTCATCTGCCCACCCACAGATGCACACAAAACCCAGAAAAGATTAGTATATGATGTACTAGGAGATTGTGAACAGCAGGCTGCATTCCTCTTTGTGATGCAAGGGAACAATAGCTGGGATTCTGTAGTAACTGAACTGGGTAGTAAATACTTTCGCATGATCCCAATTTGTGTGAGTAAATATGGTTCAAAAACTGTCAGCTACTCTTTTTCACTCTTTCCCAAGTTAGTTTTAGTGATAACCACATTTATGATTATTAATTACCTCAATTACAAATCTGGGTAACTAGGCTAGTCACGGTACATCCAGTTTCCATGAGACAGTTTCAAATACAGTGTAATACCATGGCAATGGCTATCGCTGTGCCATCTCTGTTCCCAGGTCCACACTCCTTTAAAGGTACTGTCTCAGCCAGCTCTCTGACACTTTGCATCTGCTGTAATCCTAGGATGGATTCTTAAATATACCATACAATTACCTCTAAACTCAAGAGAAATCCAGCCTAAACCCATGAGCTAGCCTGTAGAGTTACAAATAAAACCCTAAGCAACATGCCATCTCATAAATTTTCTTTTTGTACTCTGCCCATGCAAAAAATTGCATGCTGTAATCATTCATTTATTAAATGTTAGTGAATGTTAGATGTGCAATGACATATTTCTTGCTAGCTCAGGGCAAAGACTAGTGTCCTGTTTACAAGACGCTGTTTAGCTTACCTAGCAAGTTCATAAGCCATGATCCATTTAAGCCAAATTTATATTTTAAAATATTTTGCCATGTTTTTTAAATTTTTTTTTAAAGTCAAGGGCACAAAGAAACCTCTCAATTTGTGTGTGCGTGCAAGTGTTGATGCAACAGAATTCATGGTCTTTGAACAATTTTTTCAGTAGGTCATCTGTTTATGTTCAAACAATTATAGGAATGTTTACCACAAATTCAAAAGTCTCTAACTTTTTTGTTCAATAGTAATGATGCAAGAATCTGTCTTGTTTTGCATTTCAGATGCAATGCACAAGAAAGGCTTAAAGACATAAAAATAATGCGAATGAGTTTACTTCTTCAATGTAGTAGCAACTTTTGTAATTTCATATAATTTTTTCAATATTTTTTTACTACCAGAAGCAATTTGAGAAAATTCTGCAACAAATTCAATCAGTCTTTCTTAATTCTACCTGTAATGTGTGCAAAAATGTGTGATCAAAAGACACTTGTATCCCTGATATTTTTTAGGTTTATTGAATACTTTTTTCCTGTTTAAAAATTAGATGAAAAAATCATGTTACAAGTTTCCAATCAGCAATTAGATTGTACAAAGAGTTTCACAACAAAACAAAGGAGGAAAAAATCAAGTGACATGAAGTTATGAAAGCAAGGATTTGCAGGAGAATAAAAGGTACTGTATAGGAAACATCCTTGCTGATCATATAGAACTTTTCCATATTACTCTAGTGCATAGTAAATGAAAACCCCACACATTTGACAGAACAAAGATGAGCAGAAGGAAAATGTGTCCTAGGAGAGCATGAGTGAGCCCAGACCCAGAGGCTATTCCAGATCTGTTAGCACAACTGCCTTTAGACCTCACTGCGCAGCCAGATGTTGCTGCTAGAGCCTTCCCAAGCTTGGCATCTGGGTCCTGGCATGCCTCAGGAATGGCCCGCGGTGCTGCCCCTCTCGCCGGGTTATGTGCACAAACAGAAAGGCAGGGTGAATTGTCTCAGCTGAAAGATCTAGTTTGCTTCAGACTGCAAATGTGAAATGTTTGAGCAAAAGCACCACAGAGTAGATATTTCTCACTAAATATAAAATTGTATATAACTATTAAATATTATTTCCTTTTCTTCTTCCCCCCGCCCCCCCCCCCCCGGATTTCAGGCTTTGTGTAGTATTCTTCTCTTTGTGAGTATTCTTCTCAATTTCTAATAATGTTCAGTGGCATTTATGAGGTTTAAAAATTGTGTCATTTTTCAGACTGAATCTTATGAGGTTTCTGTAGCCTTTGCACTTGAGATATCCATCACTGGATGCTGTGTACTGTCCTAGACAGATATGATTTCACTCACACAATAGGGATACTGAGCAGTAACTGTAAGCCAGATCTTCAGCTGGCACAAACTGCACTATGCTTAATCAACTTCAGTGTGAAGCTATGCCAGTTTATACCAGCTGGGCATCCAGCCCTTTGTCTGCCCCTACATAAAAACCGTGTTTATCTGCTTTTATCAAAGCTTTACGTTTTCCATGTCAGCATAAGTAACATTTTCATTTTAGAGCCGAAACTGACTCTTTATTTCATTTCCCATTTCTGCTGCATCTCCATCCATCTTGACAATTAAATGCACACAGGGGAGGGTAAGCAAACAGCTTAGGAACATCTGGGATGCATAGAGTCTCTGTTTCAGTCTCTATAGAGAGCAACCTATTTTCGTGGCACCTCTGATGAACATACAGCTATTACTGGAAGCAGTGGCTACTTCACAGGTTTAATAGGACGTCTGAATCTTGCTGTGCTCACTTCACTTTAATTCCAGTCCACCTTCAATAGCTATTGTCTGAGCCCAAATAGGCTCGGTGGTGGACAGATGCTATATAAGGGACAACGGGCTTGATGTCTGTGAAAAAATCCTGAAATGGCTGTGTGTTTGCAAGTTTCTGTGTCTCTCTTCAGTCTGGATGAGACTGCCACAAATTTGAGCCTGCTTGTGCAAAACTGAGTACATGAGCAATTGTGTATCCACCAGTGCTATTGATTTCAACTTCAGTGCCTAAGTGCTCACCACATGAGTAAGGCTTGAATATAATAGCCTTCTGATAGTGTTCCAAGTTTGGGGGGGGATATATGAAGGTTAATTGAAGCTGCAGACTTGGCAACTTGCCTCAAATGGCTGTGTGCCATAGTGTTTGGGGATTTTAGCTCTTATATGTGTAAGTAATTGCTCTTTACCAAATACTCCAGAGAGGAAAAAAAAATCACCAAATCTAACAATTTCACGTATAGAACTCTCCATGCAAAAAGCTGAAGCAAAACCAGATCTTCAATATATGTAAGGTATGCCTTGGCCCTAGTGCTGTTATCTAGCACCAAATACCATGTTCTTGCTTCTGAAAGCATTTATCAGTAAATCATTGCCTTAGTAGATTTAGTCCTGCTGTACAACAACAGAACTTCTGAGGATAGTCAGACTCATTTTAAGTATCTGGAATCCTGGGTTACAAAAAGGTGACAGACAGGGTGGGCTTTTTTAAGACAGTATTCTTCCCACCCATCTCTTCTTCCCCAGTGCTGGGGATGACCAGCCCCATACCCCATCAGCTGAACAAAACACACATTTGTTTACCAGCTCTTTGAGGACAGAGTTTGATATTGTGAGATTCAGCAGATCAGATACACTAAGTTAAGCAGTAGCTAATCAACATAATATAGTGAATTGTGGACTGAAGGAGCTGGGAAGCGCTCACTTCTCTCACCCCAGCTATGCAGGCTATGACCTCCAGCAAAGAGGGTGAGGAGGACTGCCAGAGCAATAATGTTTAAGTGACCAATACTAAATCCAACAGAGTACACCTGACAGGACCCTTAACAAATACTGCAGAAGAGGATAAGCTTGTGTTCATGTGATAGGCTTTAGATGGAAGTAGCTAAGGGAGTAGGTCTTTTCTACTCTCTGGTATCAGCCAGTGTCTTGAAGCAGAGAGGCTGAATGGATTTCTTGGCTAAATTATTGATGGTCATACTTTAACTGTTGAAAAGCCTTCAGTCAAAATCTGATCATCTGATAATGCATAAGAAGAATATACTGAATATTCATCTTACTGTTGTTGGCGATTAAAAGGAGACTGTTGCTGGAGATAAAAAGGGAAGTTTTTGAGTCAACATTTCAGAGTAAATACTAATTCAATATATTCCCAGGATTTAGGAATATCCTTTGGACTCTGGCTTCAGGAGAATGCTATAAAATCAACTTCTGTCTCTTTCTGAGGATGGCAGCATTAGCTCAGCTGTGCCAGTCTGACTGCAGCAGTCAGCAGAAGCTGTGTATGAAGCCATACAACTACAACAGAGTCTGATCATCATCCTGATGAAATTACACTGATCTAATTTGCACGCTGTGAAGACATTTGGCACTGGCTGGATCTGAGCTGTGACATCTTCATTGGAACTAAAAGTACACTAAGAAGTGACATTACATTTCATACTCTTTTGTGCCAGACTGTGGCATTTCTTCCTCTTTAAAGGCATTATTTCAAGAACATTTAATTTGGCTTTGATATGTCTGCCATTTTGCTACGCAGGAATGTACTGAGCCAGAAAAGCTCAGCTGTAATAAAGTTTGGCACCATCAGCCCACCATATACCTGCACCATCCTGTGCAATTTAATTGGCATTCAGTGGGTTGATAAATGGATTGGCTTAATGAGACAATATACTTGACATATGCAGGACTCTCCTGAGGAATAAGATTCATTTTTGCACTTCGCATATAAACACGCTACAGATACCAACACAGTCACCTCCGGCAGCTGTGATATAACCAATGACATGCCTTCCACTGTGTTGACCAATAACTCTGCTGCCTCTCAAACTAGGTTTACATCATTTTCCACTTGAGCATTTTCCTTCTTCATTTCTTTCTTTGTATTTCGATTATAAAAATAAAGCAAGATACCCTAACTGTCTTTGATTTTTTTTTCTGTAATGTATAATATATATTTCTTTTTTCCTGGTATAATCAAACAGCTTATCTTCATAGCTCCCTGAGGATTTGCTTCTGAGTTTGGGAAAAAGTTCTAATTATATTTTGAATGTATCATAAATTAAAAAAAATCAGAAAAAATACATAAAAGACCTATGTTATGTAGTTTTAAGTGACTATGAGTAAGCATGACATATTCTCCTCAAAGGTTCTTTTATATGGATGAATTAGGTTTCTGTTAGAGCCATTTGTGAATTCAGGGGGAAGATGCGGATCTCTGGGAAGTTGCACAGAAGCTGTCAGAGGGGAGTGTTTCAGTGCAGTTACGGTACAAGCAATACAAACCTATGACCGTGAAAGTTTGTTTAGCATTTTTTTAAACAAGCCTGATATTGTTTTAGTCAAGAATGAAAAAAAAAAAGAATAAACAGTAACGTCAAGGATCTGGTGCAGTGTTCAAAAAAATAGTAGTTTAATGGTAGATCTTTGAATGCTGCCTCTCAGACGTAACTGTGAATGTAATCAATGTCCTTTGATCTTTTTCAGAGGCCTGCTTGTTGGGGTTATAGACCATTTCAGAGCTGGGATTTAACAGCAACCCAGAGAGCTAATTTATCTTGCACGGACAAGAGAGATACCAATCCAGCTTTCTGGTATTTTACAAAGGCCTGGAAAACAGTTCAGAGACAGAAAACATCAACCCATTTACACAACACACGCATACTGACTTATGTTCTTTGCTGACATTAAAAATGTGCACATATATATCCCCCTTATTTTAGAAATAAAAAGTCAGTATTACCAAGTTCCCGATCACCATTACTGTCAGGATACTGAAAAAAAAGCCAAATAGTTTTAGTAGTCATTCTGCTCTGGTGCAATTCTGGGGCCACTTTAGGTTGTTTTAGGTGAACCAGCTGTTTATCAGGATACAGAAAGGAACCACTACTGAAGAGCTGGAAAAAGTAATCAAAGTCATGTGGGCAGTTATCTGTAACTATGAAGGGAAACCAGAGCACTGTTTGCCTGTCTTGCTCCTGAGACCCCCTAAGGGAATGAGGAGCCAAACTCCCACTAAATGAACATGCAGGTTAATATGATAAATTCCTTGTATCCATTGTATACAAAAGCTGGTTTGCACAGCCAAGAATGTACAGACTCACACCATGGGAATGGCCACTGCTTCAACCTGGAAAAGAAAATTCAGCAGAGGGAGAGAGGTAAGTGAGGCTGCAGCTGGCTGCTGCTGAGCTGTGCTCTGGGCCGGGCTGTCACAGTACCTGCCGCTGGCTTCTTGTCCATGAGGTGGAAGAAACCCACGTGTTACTGCCTCAGATTTCAACTGGGTGCCAGTTTGATGCTTGCAATTCGGCTCAAAGGAAAGCCTCATACATGCAAATAAGCCCAAGGAAACTAAAAAATGAAACGGTGTGTGACAGTTTCTAATTACTGCGTAAAAACAACATATGGAAACTTCATTGTCCATTTCATTCCTCAACATGTACTATCAAGTTAGATTTCTTTTGCTCAATCATTCTCTCTAGAGCATTTGGAGCTGTTTCGCTTGTATTATATGAAGAAAAACAGCACTTGATTTGAGCAGTGTTATGCTTTTACTTTCTCTGTCCAAGCTCATTAATCTCATGGAGGGTTTTAAAAAAAATTCCTACTGATTTGGCACAAATTGTAATTTTCCAAAAAAGGAATCAGTTCAAAGCCCTTTTTCAGAACTATTCCATCCACTGTCATGAATCATGTTTGGAAGAGTGTGAAGATTGAAAAGCAGGAGAATAACTTAATATTTAAATGTAGCCAAGGTAAATGCTAACAAGTAGAGAACATCACCTACTGCTTTGTGTTGATGGAGTCAGTTGCTGTAGAAGATCAAGGAAAGAATCCTAAATAGGACTGCTTGATATGTACAATTAAATAGGAAGATGTATTCTTCTAAACTTTTAAGTGTTTCCAGCAAGATTTCAAATTTAAGTATCTAAAATGGAGGTATAAAAAGAAATTTAAAGGATATGGTTGGGTCAAAAAAATGAAGCATACATCAAAGTCCCGTTTTCTGGGAGCAAAAGTCTTGCAGCCTTCTCTATCAAGCCTTGTGGCCACAGAAGCAGTCAGTTAATGAATCAGAAAAAAGCTGGTTACCAGATGTCCTTACTTATTAACACACAGAGCGCATTCTGTAATGGCATTCACTAAACAATCTGTGTGGAGCAGACTCTGCTCTGTTTAAAGTCCTTCTTTCAAAAAAAACCACTTCTAACTTTTCTTCCTCTGTGATTGATTTCAGGATAGTTTTTATTAAGATGTTGTCATGATTTTGTCTAATTGAAATTTCTTCACCATTCTGAGGGTTCCTAAAGTACCTAGGAAAACAAAACTGGTTTTAGCGTTTATTATTTTACCCTTCCTTCTAAAATGATACTGAAATAAGATAAAAAAAATAAAAAATATTAACTTAAAAGCAAAGCAGGAGAGAAACCAATTCTCTTTGATTGGTTTCCACTGCTGCTAATTTTAATGCCACCCATTGTTCAGCTCTGCAGTCTAATTTTATGTTAATATCCTGAAAGTTGTCAAATCTTGGCAAAACCTATGCATAAATTACACAGAAAGTAGCTCACAGGAGGGGGAAAGTAATGACTGTCATGGTTAGCCAAACCCATTAATAGTCTGACAAGCAATAACCCAAGAGCTCTGGTCAACTGCTGCAGACATCTGTGAAACTTTTGCAATTAATTTTTTTTTTGGAGGAGGTATCAGCTGTGAAATAGCACATAAGTGACTGATTATTATCAGCTCTGCTGGTGAGGGCAGAGCTGATCATCTCCAAGCATTCACCCTTCTATATAGACCGATTGTTTTATGAATATGAAAGTTTTATTTTCCTTTATTTTCTAAGGCACTCTAATCTCCAGAAAGGAGAGAGTCAGTTATATATGAGCAGAGCTTCACTTGCACATACTCTTCCATATCATTAGTCATCAAAGAACTTAACAGAGGTCATTAGCATTGTCTCGGTCTGTAAATTGGAGAAACTGAGGCAGAGACTATGTCTGTGTATTCATGTGCATGATAGAACATGAGAGAGGCTGAGAAATTAATAGAGGGGCTTCTCTGAAGTCATATATCAAGACAGGAGTGCCTCTGCTTCCCCAGGCAGTGTTCTATCAGACTGTACAGTCATCTATTTAAAAACTGGAAGTATCACACTGTGCTGAGAACAATGTAACTATTTGATCAGTTTTCTCATGTCTCCAAAATCATCCTTCCCTTGAGTTCTCTTTTATAGGCTGAAGGGACAGCTGAGAACTGTTCCATGGTGCCTCACAAATCCAAAAACCTCAGTGCCCTAAGTCTTTGGAGAAATTTTTTTATAATTGGATTGACCTGGTAGAGGTCTGCTGCACCAAAGTGCAGTCCTGTTAAAATTGAATAGGTGTATATTTCAGTTGCTCAATTAGTACCTAACATGACTGACATGCTCACAAGTAGCTCTCTGATTTGTAAAGCAGAGTGAATTTGCCCTGTTGCATTATCATACCTGTTTCTTTGCTCCTTTTGTGTACAGTCTAAAATCCTGATAAGCAATTGTTACTGGTAAACTATATTTTCAACTTTAGCAGGATACCATTACCAGAAGCTTTGACTGAATTAAATGCTACAGTTATCATTTCTTCCTTAGAAACTTTTTCTTACACAAACAAATTCCATTTTCTTATAAGGAGGTGGTCTGAAATAGTCTCTGAATTTCTTGTTGCCACTACAGTATGAAATAATCCAGTAGATGCCAAAACCAAACCCAAATCTATAAAAGGTCTCAGGCATCACGATTTAGATGGACTACTATACCTCTAAAGAAAATAATTGCTCTCACCACCATTAATGAACAGGCAATTGGCATGATAAATGCATATGGCTTATAAAAGTGTAGCAATATCTTATATTTGACTACTGTATAGACCTTACGTGCTGCTATAACAAAAGAACTACATATCAGATCATTCATTTTCATACCTTGCTTTTTCATTCTCCATCTTCAGCACAATACAGGATAAGCAGGCATTTTAGGACGTGTTCTGAAAAAAGAATGTTATTCAAAGAATAGGATTTTTAAAACCCAACTTATCTTGGAAAGCACAAGAAAAGGGGAGATGTTAAATGTAGCACATAAACTGATGCCCACAGTCTGGAGAACAAGTTTGCTACTGCCTTGGGACACATAATTTTTAGAAATAATGGACCATTTGGCAGTTCTGCACATGTCACCAATCATGCCTGGAAACACCATGGGCTTTGCTTTATTAATATACATGGTTTGGACTAAATTCCCTCTGAATGCTAGAGGAATCCTCAAATCAAGTAATTCATGTGACCTTTCTTTATTTAAGACAGCCTGTATACTTTGTACTGTACTGTAATAAAAGATAGTTATTAAACAGTGTACTTTTTTTTTCACCTACAAACTATGGCAGACATTAGTTTTGTGGGATGAATTGCAGTGCATAGATGGGAAACTAGTGATGCACATTTACTTGTGATTACAAAAAAAAGATAAAAGGAAAAGAGATCCTTGTTCTTGATTCTGTGAATACCCCTGTGCTCTGAGTTTAGCAGACCTGCCCACTTCCATGAATCTAACAGGCTGGTACACACTCCTTTTTAAGGAGAGTACTTTAAAATAATCTGAACCACAGCAGTGACAGTGGATAGTTCAGAGCCTCTTCCCAAGGTGCATCAGTCAATTCAGTCCTAGGAATCCTAAAGGTGAAAACAATCAGTACAGGCAAAACAAGTACTTAGGAGCCAGAAAACACTACTCCCCAATTCCAGCCATATCTGTGGTGCAGTAATGTGGGTGAGAGGTCATACACCATCTCACACACAGTTTCTAGGGGCTTTAGCCTTGTGAAGTTCTGTCATTCTGTGAGAACAATCACTGCCATTGTGCTCGACCCTGTGCAGAGACTGAATGCCTGAAGAAGGTGCCCTTCTGCCCTTATCTATCTCTGCAAAGATATAAACACAATTTAGCTTTTAGTTCCCCGATTGAGCTGATTCTTGTTATTCAAAAGCATCTTTTCTTTTGGCCGTAGGTTATTCAGAGGAGAAAGATTTGAACAGAACCCTTTCTTGCCCTTCAGCAAAGAAACTTCAGTAGAACATTTGGGTTGGACAAAGACCTGCTCAGAATTAATGTAGCTATATTTTTTTTGTGATGAAATTTACTAATCAGTTAAACCCATGCATTTTATATTTGTCATTTTATTGATATATTTCTACAAAGTAGGAAAATGGAGAAGAGAGGTGAAAATAAACCAGTATTGACAAAGTCAGAAGGAGCACCATTTTTTTTCTAGCATTGTGAAGATGAAAGGGATATTCCATTAAAAAAAAATGGTGGTGAACACTAGATTCTTGTTTTCATCATCTCCCCCTTCTTCACACCCTTCTTCCCTTCCAGGAAGAGAAATTCAAGATCTTGATTTTCTTTTTTGATCCATACTGATTATTTATGTATTAGTAAATTAAACTTACTCTTGACTGCTCTCTGGCATGTGGTGCAGACTGGCCATGCTGTGCAATTCTCTCATTGTCCAAACCGAACACTGTTTGTGTTCACTCTACCTATAGAGAAAGATCCTTGTGAATTTTTTGGAACTACTCTAGCTGGGAAAAGCCAGGAGTGTGCCAGGGACTCTTTTAACAATTTAACAGTGCAGGCAAATTCCAGTGCCTGGAAGCGCTTCCCTGGCACTGTTAAATCTACTAGTCTAGACACAACTACTGTGGTCAAAATCTTCCCTTATTCACGTAAATAGCTCCAGTGAAGTCAGCTGTGAGACTGGCTGTAAAACAAGAATTCTGTTTTGCAAATTATTTCAAGCATTTGGCCTTCATTCTACATTGGGGAAAAAGAAAACAACCCAAAACATCGAGCTTTTAAATTTTAAAAATTAAACAACCTAAGTGTGAACTATCCAAAATACCAAGTGTCCAATATGTTCCTCTAGAATGTAGGGGCTCATGTTGAAACCTCTATCTTTGATAAGTGAGAAAATTCTGTCATATTCCTAAAGAGTTTAGGAATCCCCTATATCAGGAAACCCGTCTCTCCAGGTCGTTTTCATTTTTACATTAGCAAGGCTTACCCTGAACTGAGGAAATTACAATACTGAAAAATTTTTGATATGGAAAAAATGTTTTGTTAAAGATACCTACCTAATCTACAGGATTTGATTCTAGAAGTTAAAAAAAAATAACACCCAGAAAACAACCCCAACACCCCAAGCAACTCAACCTACACTATGGTAGTGGTTAACATATTTGCCAAAGTAACATCTAATCCCAGAGCTCACAGGAGTTAAGGTGGGTCAGGAATTTTTTCAGACAGAAGTTTTTTCCTTTGTGAATAAATGAACTTGAACATGAATTTGTCAAAGTCAAAATGTGCAAAACTATACTCACTTTGACATTGCTATTTTAGAAAAAAAATATATTTGATGTTCTTTTAGAATATAAAATGTTGAGCCCTTGTTTTGAAACTTTCTTAATTGAACTTCCATCTTGTAGAAGAAAATTAGAAGAGCAGGAAAAACATAAACTGAACACAATACTTTGGGTTGTGAGGCATTTCTGTATATTTTATTTTAATTCCTGCTTGAAAAATCAGTATTTTTAGTTTACACCTTTTATCCCGAAATGAAAAATACAATCTATCACAGCTTTAATAAAGCCCCTTTTACTGGTAGCGTAGACTTTGGGTATAAAGCTAATCCTCTGGAAAAATCATAGGTTAAAGAAAGTTTGCATCAATTCTCACAAAAATATTTTAGATTTAATTCAACTCCTGCTAGGCATGCATTTTCTTTGTGGTTTTCCATGTGTAATGATAGATTCATATTTATTTACCTCAATTGTTTACTATAGTATCTTCATGTAAAAATGAAATAAAAAAGACAATATCTAATTGAAGAGATACTTTAAATATGTTATTTGCTTAAAATGAGTTTAACAGTGCATCCTGGACTCAACTGACCATACTTTAATGTTACAGACTTATCTTTTTGGATCTTATGGTATTAACTGTAGGCTAATCCCTGTGCATGTTGCATCAAGCTGCTGCAGATTATACTGCTAAAGCAGTCAAAATAAGGACTATATAATACTAATGGTACTTCTGTGCCTGCTGTGGTTGGACTCGGCAAGTACTTGCCGGGAGGTGTGTGAGGGAACTCGGTGTGAGGTGGGTTGCTCTCCATAGGGATGGAAACCCCCACCCCGGGGTAACTAGGTGGTATGTCTTCTAAATTCACTGAATAGTTAAAGAACTTACAGCATGAGATGGAGGAAAAATAAGATGAATCCCTTCAGAAGAAAGGACATAAAAGGGACTACTGTGTTTCAAGATATTCTCATGTCTGATTCAGAGAGTAGAGGAGAAGAGAAGCTTGAGTGTTAGCGGGGTTATGTGGTATTCGTTCCCAGGGCAAAGAGATGGTTGATGGGCACCCAGAAATGCCCCATTGCTACACTGGCCAGCTGATTCTCTTCAACCTTCCTAGGACTCAGTAATTTTAATGACACCTGCCTCCAAGGTGAGAGGGTGATGTGAAAGACTGGGAGCTGGATGTGGAAGACTGGGAGCAACAACTGAGTGAGGGCTACGCACAGCAGCTCCCAGCCCTGGGGAGTAGATCATGGTGTTACCATAGCCACATACAGGGGAGCATCCCCTTTGGAGACAGAGAGGGACAGAGCCAGGAACAAGTCTAAGATGAGAAATATCAAGGGCTTTTTCTGCTTCAACTCCTTTTCTTTTTTATCTTGTGTCTGGTTTTAAACTCACATCCTTGCTCTGTAATATGATCCTGCTGTGTTCCACGACATTCTAGGAAAAGATTTGAGTGTTTCAGAGAAAAATACATGCTGAACCCTAAAATAATTGTCACTGGCAACATTGTAGGCTACAACAGTTCACAAGTTCAGATTTTTTGTAACTTTAATGATTTCAGTGAATAAAATACATTGAGCAAACTGGTAATCTGTTTAAATTCTAGTAGAGCACTTTCAGAATAAAAATGCAGGTTGGATTGAAAAATATCAATCATATTTGGAGAAGGCTTAAAGGCTTATGTTTTCTTTATTATTTTGTATGAAAATACTTAGAAACCCAAATACTACTGTGAAATGGAAATACTTTGTAAGGAAGCATCCATAATTAAAACAAAACAGAAAAGCTGAAATATCAAGGTTATATTGTATACTACTCAGTTATAATGAACACGCAACATCTTAAAACAACAGCAGCCTAACTTTTGATATTCTTACTCCACATATGAAGATGTATTATAACATCTAGAACTGGTATCTTGATTGTTTCATAGAAAACGTCTGTAGGAATTAATTATATAACGAGTATCAGAACTCTTTTTACTTTTTCAAAATACAGCTATCTACTTCCCCTTTTCAGGTGTATTTTAATATTTAAAATATATGAGATCAGGTGCTCTCAAGTGCTCAGCTTCAGCCTGCTGCAATTCATTAATGTTTGATTGGATTTAAACCATGATAAGAGAAAATAGAATTAGATTCTCTTACTACACAGTTATATACTTTCCCCTCAAACTTAACGAATGGTAGACAAATCAAATTACGGTCTCTTTAGGCTTTGTTACTAAACAGAAGCTATCTTGCTCGCTCTTCATGTCTCATTCTAATTCTCATTTATTTCATGCATATCTTTATTAATTCTTATTTATTTCATCAGATCAGAATGAATAAATTTTATCCTCAAGATCACTAAAGGCATATTTAAATTTGGTGTTTGGTTTTGGTTCAACGGTAGGTTTTGGAATATCTGAGAAGGCTGATGACCCTACAAACTTGCTATAAATAATTTTGAGAGTGACATGTTTTTAATTAGTAAAATTTAAAAGGGACATTATTTGAGAAATATTTTATGATATATGTGTTTCGAAGTCAAATATTCTGATTTGGGGATATGTATCTCAAGAACTTCAATCTGAAGTTAATCTTGGTAAATCAGGCTAGAGTGGATTAAAGTCCAAGAAAGGAAAAACCTTACTACAGGTTAATAAAATGGACTGGATCTAATCCAAAAGAAACTAAATGATTATAAATTGAAGATTACTACAGAATAAGTCCTCTATAATCCTTCTATAGCTGACATTGGATGTGTGACTTACTAAAGGCAGGTTTATTAGAGTTTAATGCATTCAGTGATTTTTGGTTTATTTTCTAAAGCGTTGGACTGCCTTATATAACTGTGTCACTGCAGTTTTTATAGGCTTTAAAATATCCTTTTCCACTTTGAATATAACCCATAGAGAAATCTGTACCTTGATTATGATTAACAAGAGGGTTGAGAGTATTTTTTGGTTTATTTTTAAACACAAAGATATTTCTTTTTCAGAATCTCGCCCTGTATTTCTTTTCCTGAGCAAGTTAAAAGAATAAGTTCTTACAATTAAATCTTTTGCATGTCTAGCTTTGATTTTCAATAACCATTCCAAATAAAATCCACCAGGATGCAGATTATACTGGATGTGGTGCTTTTGGCCACGTTTACTATCAGGACACACTACTGGCCCATGCTCAGCTTGCTCCCTCCCAGATTCAAAGGCCCTTTCCACAGACTTGCTCTCCAGCCTGCTGAATGGCAGCAAATCCAGTCCTTCACTCATACAGATTTCAGAGAAAATAAATCATCCATTTTTAATGGTATTCTCACTTAATTTTATTGAATGAGGAGAAGCTTTTCATAATGCCAGAAAAACTGGCATTCATTAAAGGAGAGGATAAGAAAGAGCAATAGGAGTGTTTGTATAACACCAGTATCACAGGACCAGATCTCATTCTTAATGGATCAGTACAATTCCACTGATTACACTGAAGCTAAAGTCAGACTGATTAACAGCCCAAACTCTCAGCTCTAATTGTGTGTTTTTGTTCGTTAGTTCGTATAAATTAATGTAAAATCTTGCACTAACAGAAAAGTCAGCAACATAATTATTAGACAAAAAATGCCTACTTTTCATAATAATGCACATAAAAACAATGGTAAATGTAGAAAATTATAGCTAAGAAGAAAATTTAATGTTAGAATTCTTATTGTAGTTAAGATGTAGAATCATAACAAAGCACATAACTATTCAGACTAAGATGTTGATTCTGTTTTTGTTTCTTTAATATTCTAGGCAAGATCCTTCACTATTTTATTCTCTAGTTGCTCCAACTGATAATGATGATTACATTGCTTCATTGTTTTTGCAAGCTACTTTGTGATTAATCAGTATATGTGTACATAGAAAGCGGACAATGTTCATTTATATTTTTGCCAAAGAGGTAATTTTCTTATGGAAGTTAAATTTTAAGCCACTTAGGGATGTGCCTGTGATCTGGATAGGATATAGTTCAACATGGCATTGTTGGCAGTATGTATCAGTAGTAATACAATTTGACCTGCACCAGCATACTCTAGCCTAAACATTTGTTTTCTCAACTATTTGGAGCATTTGCAGAATATATCCTTCTGGATGTCTAGAAACTTTACACCCTGTGCTCCAGAAATTGTATAGCTTTTTACAGATGCAGGGAAGAAGAAAGACGACACTGCTGTAAAGTTGAATTGCTTCTTTCTTTTGTGCAAGTGATGATTTTATAAATGAGGAATGCAGAATGTAAAGTCATCTTCTAATAAAAAGCAATCCAGAGTCCACTAATATTCATGACACTCTGAAAAGGAAACATTTCCTTGCTTAACCCAAAGTGGTTTCTAAAACTGATGGCTCTTTCTGGACTGTTTAAAGAAGTGCAGTCTTCCACAGTAATCAAACAGGCTTTATATCATCAGAAGAAATATTTCTTCCTGGTGCTAAGGTGCTAGGACTAGTCTGAAGGGCAAGCAGTAGGAATTCAATGTTGCAAGTGTTCTCTACAAGGACTCTCTCTGTGCAAAGACGTAACCAACTTCCTGTACGTTATTACGCTCAGCAGCACAACATAGTAACAACACATTAAGGATTTCAAATCTCCAGGGCAATGGTCATGGTGATGGATGACTCATACACAACCAGTCAGCCCCTGAGTAATCAAGCGGAATAAACTTTAAAATGGCAGTGGCTACAGCCTTCTCCATTAGCAGCTCTCACATTTGTGCTGATTTGATCACATGTAAGTTCAAGGACTTCATGATTTCTTGAATGTGATCTGCACGAACTCAGAGTTTTGGTGTTCCACCTCTGATCATAGTTCCCAGTGAATTTCATTGTCAGGTGACCAGTGACAGAACAAGAGGACATGGTCTCAAGCTTCATCAGGGGAGGTTTAGGCTTGATATTATTCACTGAAAGGGTGATTCGCCAATGGAATGCACTGCCCAGGGAGGTGGTGGAGTCATGGTCCCTGGAGGTGTTTAAAAACAGATCAGATGAGGCACTGAGTGCCGTGGTTTAGACGACAAGTAGGTGTTGGTGTTGGGTCATCGGTTGGACTTGTTCTCAAAAGTCTTTTCCAACCTTGTGATACTGTGATACTGTGACAGAAGCCCCACCCCATAATGCTAAATGTCTGGAGAAGCATGTTCTGCAGCAAGACTGGCTTCATTGTGTTTTACAGATTGTTTTCCCTTAGCAGCAGTACTGTTCTGGCATCCACGTTCATCTGACTGTCAACTTAAGAAGTTTGTGAAATGAATCAATATATTTTGCCTTTTTATGTTTTCTCTCATCATTCCACAGTCACCAGCAACCTCAAGTATCCCAGGGTAAATTCCAGGAACTGGAATATCCATGAACCCACCCCCTTTTTTGGTATATATGAAATTTTCCTTAGGACTTAACTTCTTGTCTTGAGTTCAAATGATGCTTTTTCACTCTCACACACACACATATATATATATTCATGTAGTCATAGCCAGCACACTGCTTGGGACTGCGTAAAATCATAAATAAGAGAGTGTCTACAGGACAGAACTGTTCTTAGGAACTATAGACAATATAAAAGTGAACAAAGGAACTGTTCTTCCTCCAGGATATTTAAAAAAAGGCTATTGACCTTATTAATTTTTTGGGTTAAATTGTAATATAACACAGAGGGTTTTGAAATGGTTGGAAGCTCTCTCTTTACCTAGCAAGGCTAATCTTCAATGAATTGGTGAAGTGCCTCCATAGCCTTTTCTTCCCCCCTGCATTTAAAAGGGTGTTTGAACCCTCCAATATTTACAGAACTGTTCAGGTACTTCAGGACATTAAGGATTTTTCTATCTGTAAAGCCAGTGGACACTAATTTACAGAAAGCAGAGAATCTGCCTGAGGTTTTGGTTCTCAGAGTGGAGCATCACCCACAATCTGAGTTTTAGCAGACAGTTAGAGGATATTAAGCTGTAGTGCTGAATTCCTAGGACGAATCTGACTTCATGTAGGATGCATGGTTATGAATGCAGGAAAATTTTTACTTTCTTGAATTTTTAGGTTGTTTTTCTGTGTGAAAAAATGGAAATGTAAGTTATACGACAAGAAAGAAGAATCTCGATTAAAGGCACTGTTTCAAAAATCAAGAAATCCAATGAGTTTTAGAAACACATAAGCCTGTATAAAACCAAGCAGGAATCTGCAGTCACTGGAAGTTCAAGCTTTTTCATTACAAATATATCATGACCTTGCCCACACAACATTTTTACATGCACTATCATTAATCATTACTGCTATTAGAGATTCAACACAATTTAATTAAATTAATCTCAATTTACTAAAACATTAACATACAAACATCTACCAAGTTTGTTAAATCATAATGCTCTGACAAAATGACTAAAACTCAGAATCAGTATTACGAAAAATGTAACTGAAGTTTGAACACGTTTTTCTGCGTTTCTTTGTGGGAAAAAAAGAACAAGTTATTTACTTTAACATGGCAACATATTATTTTGTGATTAATTTTAAAATAACATTATAAAAAATATAAACTCATTTTAATTTGACAAGCATTTGGTAATTAATTTTCAAACAATGCTATGGGAATCTAAGAAGCACTCTTCATTTGACATGTATTTTATAATTTATTTTAAAACAATGCTGCACAAATCTGCAAAGGCATTATTCATTTGAGAGTTCATTAATTATGCAAATGAGTTGCAATTAACAAATCTGTTCTGAGGATGGCATTTGCATAATAATGAACTTCATGTTTGTGACATTATTTAATAAGATACCTTTGTGCATTTTTAAACAAAACGCTCTTGTGAATACTTTGGTTAAAAATGGACAACCAGTCAGTAGCATTAAAAACCAAAGTACTATCAAGAGCAGTATCACTAAAATAAACCAAATTACCTAAGCTCTAAGTAAGAAATAGGGATATAAAAGCTGATTCTTTTATTAACTCCTGCCTTCCAGAATATAGGCTTTGATTTTTCAATTATGGTGTTTTCAAAATGGTGCTTAAGGACTGGCATTGGAAAAGAACTGGTATTTATCAAGACAGCTGGAAATAAACAGATGAATGCAAACACATACTTAGCTTTGCTGCTGTGGTGGATATATTGGATCCGTGACTCTTAGGTGATGGATCTTATTACAATCTTATTATATGCAGCATGTCAGCCAAAAATCTAGTGAAGATCATATGTGGCGTGAGTGGCAGTAGCATTAAAAAACATACTTTTGGGGTTAACATTCTTGCTGAAGGAGAACAGCTGGGTAAAGGCCTTTTGTTTGCACGGCTGCAGCAGTTCCTTGCAGCTCACTGCAGCCGGTGTATCTTCCCACACACCCCACTGAGGGCTTAGTAGCAGCAAAGATTTTGGGACAATGGAGACTTGCATGGTAACCGAAAGCAAGATTGCCAGTGTGAAAAAAAGGGACTTCAGTCAATCATGAAGCCTTTGTGGCACCTATTTTTATGTTTAGCCCAAGACAGTATTGCTTGGCAACATTTTGGCAGAGTCCTGGTCCTCTGATGGGAGGCATGAGGCAATGAATCACTGATGAGACTGATATATTCAGAGTTACATTTTAGGTGCATTGCCTGCAAGGTCAGAAGGCTGGACCTGCTGGAAATGCTTAGACAGAGCTTTGGTCCTTCTCTAGTGCCCCTGACTCTCCTCTGGCATTTCTTGTGTTTATTATTCTGCTGTCTGTCACAAGTGAAGAAGTATTGTGGTTCTTAGCTGTGTGCTTTGAAATGCACATAAGAGCAGATTGCACCTGAGAAAATAAGTTATATTTAATGCATTAAAGGCAGGTAAAAACTTAGGATGAAGACATACAGAAAAAGATGTAAGGAAGTCCTGCAGAAAGTTCCATCTCCAAACTCTTCAGTATTTGGAGACAAATAAACTAATTGGCTATTTTTAGTAGAATATTTTTAAGTTATGAGCAGGAGGGGGAAAATGAGAAAGTATGAGAATTTTTTTTTAATTAAAGGAGTTGATTAATGTTTTGTTATTATTTACATTTATACTCAGTGAAGTCCATGATAATGATTTTACTAACAGTGGTTTTTATTGTGGTGCCAAGGGATTTCAGCTGAGAGTTACACTGGTTTGTGACAGACAAGATAGAGGGACTTCCCAGCCGAGAGAACTTACAGTTGAACAGGCAAGGCAGAGAGAGGATTTGGGCAAGAGGGGATGAAATAGTCAAAATTCTGAGATTTTGAGATGTCATATTAATATCACAACATTTCTGTTTGTACCTTCATAAAGTGATGGGGTTTTGTTGGGAGACAAAGGGATACAGAGAGGATAGACCAATGGAAGGGGAAGTGAATGGGAAGGTGAGGCAGAATAAAGTGATGTTATCGAAGGCTTTGGGAAAGCAAAGCATTGAGTGCAGGTACTTGGTAAGTGTACAAAAGTAACTCTTGGTAACATCTGGAGAATGTACCTGCTGCAGCCATTCAACCTCAGCTCTTGCTGGATGGTCATTAGCTGATATCAACAGCAACTTTTTTTTGTTTGTTTGTTTGTTTGTTTGTTTTCCTTTTACCCGGAGGCACAGCGGCTAGGGAGGAGCAAATTAAACATCTGACAACTATAAAGGACTTCTACATTTACATTTGCATTTCAGAGGGGCAAGAGGGAGAATTTTGCTTCTCAGGCCCTTCCATCAGGTTGTTCATCAGGTTAACCAGTGATCCCAGGCTTCATGGAATCCCCAATCAGCAAGGGAATAAAGAGCATGCTGGTTTTTCTTTTGCATGAGCAAGTGATGAACAGGAGTTACCCCTTAGCAAAGATTTAGTAGCGGAATAAATGTTATTTTACATAATGCCTGTCAGAGTGACCAGAAACAACTACACATACCAGTTGTTAGATCAGAAAACAATCACTCCTGAGGGGTCACCATGCCACCTTGTTGCTGCCTTTTCCTCTTCTTTTTTATAGTATTTTTACCTTCTGTTTCAAGCTCCACTAGTCATATTTCCTCCCTTCTCAGGGAGCCATGCCACACAATAACGTCCCAAAAATGTTTGGTCTTCTTATCTTCCCTCAAGGACACAGAGGCACCCTGTCTGCCCCAGGGCTGTCCCACTGCTTCAGCTGCAGTCTAGTTACATTCAGAGATTTTAATTGATTCTGATAACCTTCTCCTTTGTGATCCCACTGCCAGGAACTAGCAGCTCACTGAAACTAGTCCATGCTGCTTTACATGAGCAGTTTACCTGTGCTGGCTGATAGCTTCCTGGTCTTTGTGGCTTTCCCAGCTTCTTACTTCCTGACAGCTTTAACACAGTTTTTGGTTACACTTTTTGTCAGCCATTCCACAAGCAGGGATGTGTTATATCCCTCATTCAGTAGAGAAAGGGCCAACAGTGGCTTTGGGAATCTCTATGACAGTATTAATTGGTATTTTTCTACAACATGTCAAGTCAAGGAAGTCATTTAGGTGATTGTACAATCAGCATTTAATGCAATTTTCTCTCTCTTTTGAGATAACTCTTTAGATAGGATTTCCCCTCATTACTCAGGCAATAAGCAGAGTAAGTATAAGGGTATTGCTATATTAACACAGCGTAAGAGCACAATATTTGTACAGTTTAACACATTCATAGATGTCTTGGTTGATAAAGCAGCTGCAAAGTCTTAGATGTACTATGCAAATATGAGATACTATTATTAAAAAATAACCAAGGACCTTCTTCCTTCTTTGTGTTTTTTGAAATCTCATTAATGGAGTATTGACTGTTGATCATATAATTTTGCCACACACACTGGGTGAAAATCCAGTCTTACATACATGATCTCCTACTCGCATTGATCACCCATAAAACATTATCCTCACAAAATCCTGCTTTTTTTTATCATAGTAGCATTTATGGGAAAACTGGGAAATAAAAAAAGACTGCTATATCTCAAAATTTAAGAGTAGTAATATTAATCTTTGCCTTTTCATCATTACATGTATTATTTCCAGTTTACATCTCTACTGAAACTTCATGGTCAGTTCCCAGTGTCTTGGGAGCTTGATTAACCTCCAAAGAACAGAGAATAGATTCTTGTGCAAGAGCCATTGACGTGAAAATCTGCAATAAGAGACTGATGGTCTGAATACACACCCTGTTCTGAAAATGCTTAGTCATACAGATTCTCAGTGAAAGTTTACTTAAAATAGGTTTGCAGAACTAGGCTGACAGAGGCTACAGTTATCCATTCTGACTAGATTGTTAAAATATACAAAGTTATGTAGGTCTGCCCAAGGGAAGCAGATGAATGCAGAGTTAATCAATTTTCCTAAATCTCAAAAAAGACCCAAACCCACAACTACTTTTATGAAAACAGCCTATAAAAAATATTGGTGTGTATAGCATTGTTATTCTTAAACAAATACTCAGCTGCAGATGTGCACAGCATTTATGGTGTTTCCTTATTGCCTGTAAGTGAGACTGCTGAGAACAGTGTTAGCACTGAAAAATGAGATAATTAGTACAGATGGGCATAGTCTGCACTGCAGTAAGAACTGCCCCACTTTTGTAAATAAGTAACATCATCATTAGTAGCTATACCCTGTCTACTGATAACGCTGTAGGGGAGGAAAGGGGGGACACAGGTTTCAAGAAAGCTGTTGTGGGAACAAAGGCCATGCTTTCTCCAAATTGCTGGGGAGAGGGAACTGAAAGGTTACAGAGGAGTCTCTGTAATGAGTTGACCATTTGGCTGCAGCCTTTGGCGTATTTCTACTTTTTCACTCCCAGCTATTGACCTTTATGTTCTTAGATCGTGGGAATTTCTGCTTGTCCTATCTTTAGCAGCACTGCAAACAACTCATCAGGAGTTCAATATCAGAAGGTATTGAGAACTGGTTTTGTAAATAGCTGTTTACTAACTGGCTGTGCCCTAAATTTGGAGAAGCGGTGCTTGTGAAGGATAAGATATAAATAACTAATTATTACCTTCTATAGTTAGAGACCCTTTTCAGTGGTTTGTTGCTATCCTTTCATTAGTGAGAGCAAAGGACAAATTCCCCCAGAATAATCGTTTTCTATTTTGCACTGTATTACCCTTAGGTATTGGCACTGTAAATGAAACTTTCTAATATTTAAAGTAATTAGGAAGGTTTTGTTTTTCTCTTATTTACTCCTGAGGTCTTAAGTATATCAGATGCTTGCTGCTATAAAGTGAATGTATACAAGAGAGCATATTGAATTGTAGCGGTGTGGATCTACGTATGTAAAAGGCCCTGTTAATTCTCACTAGCTCCATCAGTGAGATATGGAAATCTCTTCTGTATAGTCATTTATTTCATATGATGATCCCCTTGGAAATCAAACACAGAGTGAAGCAAGCAATGCCAACAGCATCCCATTCTTGACCTCTTAACATTCCTATATGCTAACTCTCTGTAGCACCAGGAGATGCTGGTTTTGATCAAGGTGCATGTAATCATGAGCTGAGTAACTGACAAGGAAAGAAACATAGTACCATATTTTGGGAGAGGACATACAGACTCTGAATCCAGAAGGAGGAAGACAGCACTGGCAGTGGCCCTGCTAAGTGGTCAGACAATTTTCCTGTGCTGTTTTGTAAATTTCTGTAACACCCATTCACAATGATCTTCCGAGTCAATGGAAAATTCTTACAAATATAGAGATTCAGAGCAAAGTTTTACATAATTTAAACTACATCCTTAATCCAGTTTAATCTCCAGCTTTGTCCAGTATTTTCAAAATTTTCTACTGTGTTCCAGTTCTTTCACTCAGTTCTGTACCAATTTTCTTTCTGTGTGCTTGCCCATCAATACTGTATTTTGTATCATATCATGGATATAAGAGAGAAAACTCATGTGGGGACTGAGTCTGGACTGATCAGCATTGCATATGTGATCTGCCGTGTTGTACAGTGACTGTTTTAGCTGGATCCTGGCAGAGCTTCTTTGTGCTGCGGAGGAGGTAGCAGAAGGAAATATCCCTTTCCTTTGTACTCTCACAATCTGTTCTTCCCAGCACAGATCTGTAATCACATAGGCTTGATTGTGGGCAATGGTTACGTGAGAAAAATCTTTTATTTGGCCTTCCTAATATGAATATTCTTTCTGCTGGATAATTTCAAATCAAAATCTTGCCATTAGACTTGCCCACTTGCAGTGTGTGTTATTCTCATCTGGGACTTCAGTCACCATCTTCACACCTCTAGTGGTATCAGCACTACTGTTATTGTCACTCACATATCGCTAATCTTCCTTAAATATATCTATTTTCTCTACTTTTTCCCATCTCTCATGATTCTTGCTTAATTTGTGCAACTTGACTCTTTCCAGCCTTGTTCTTCTGCCTACTTAGGACCCTTACATCTAGGTAACAATAAAGACTTTGTTTGAAACCTATTTTACCCAACTGGACAGTGTTGTTATAGGTTGTACAAATTCGTGGTTTGATTGTAATTAACCATGCTGACCTCTAAAATATCTGTTGTTGTTTTTCTTTCTCCCACTTACTCGCTTGTGTGTCTTTCCATAGTGAGGAAAGTTCCTGAAGACAGGAACTTAGGGCAGGGAATTATCCAGCACAGAATAGGTTCTCTGGACACATCATATACAAGGAGTTTGTTATTTTTGCAAAACATAAGAAAACATAGTGAATAAGTCAAACTATGTGCAATAAACATGTATAAGTTGACTATATTTTGCCTTTCATTCGAATATTGTTCTATTTGGCTAGTACTAAAACAATGGATAAAAGATTAAGAGGCTTGACTACAACTGAAATTAAAGTACTTTTCTGCATTTTATAAATTCCACACACTGAAACACCAGAAGGAGGAGGGCTTTTAATCTTGTTTCCATTCTTTATTAAGATGCTTTGTGTAATTAGTTGCATTTCTATTGGAATAAATGGTAATTTGGAATTCATCCAAATTGAAAACCTAAATGAAAAAGGAGCATTAGTGGTGGGTTGCATGCTAAAAGAGGAAAACTTCTCTAGGGCAGATCTCTTCATGCAACTTGGCCCTGCTTAAATAAAATCTATAGAATCCATGTGGAATTTAAGAGGGAATGCAAAACATAGGAGGGATGGGAATGTGAAAGAAAACAGATTTTCAGCCAGAAGGGCAATTCACTTACAGTTTAATGAAAACCCCCTAAAACCAGACAGAATTATGTATGTTATGTTGAAATTTTGTTTTGGAATAAAAAAGAAAGCCTGTAAATAAATGCAAAAATATGACTGTGTATTTTACATTATTTAATTTAGTGTGTTTCAAGAGTGGCTGATACAATGACTTTGTTGCCAAATGAAATTATGCTGTATTCAGGTGACAGTATTATAAAAGTGCTCTTGATGCTGCTGTAGGGTACAGTGTGTCACCGCCTGCGATTATAAATTACACTTTGCAGCTGGTTGTTTGGCCCTTTTAAAGCCTTCGAAAGCATAGAATTTTCACCTAGTGTATTCAAGCAGTTATAAATTATAAATATTTTTTCTTGCTGTCTTTTTTTTTTTTAGCTACATATCTGAAGACATTAATTGGTGATGCTCACTTAATGCTTTGGGGGAGGTGGCAAATGACTAACATTTTTGTTTGGGGAAGTTCTTACTGATAATGCACTTTACCTTTCTAGGGATGAATATTTCATAAGGAGTTTCAGTGCATAGAGTTGTGTACATGAACAACAGCCACACAGGACACGATGGACTGGAATGCCTCTGAAAGAACTGTCACAGTCCATTGTGTCAATCTATGAGCTGAGGTGTACTTGAATAAGCCTAAAAAATCTCTATCGTGGTTCTGTTGACATTTTCATTGTGGTGTGAAGAACCCGGCTAAGGAAAGCAGAGATTATAGAGACTTGATACTTAATCAGAAATGGCATACTGGTTGGTACTGGTTTTCATAATGTACCACATAAATTACAAGCAGTTTTACTTAACTTTCAATGCTTAATAATCTCCTTAAAGCTGAAAGTAACTCGGATTTTAGAATAAGACCCATAGTGATTTATATGGTAGATCCAAGGGGTCTCTAATGGCGTATGGATAGTTCTCATGTTTATCTTACAGCTAAACAGACAATAAGATGAAATAGTGAAAGTGTCATAAGTGCTTGTTCATAGTATGTTCTGCTGCCTGAAAATTTGAGACAAACAGTCAGGTATATTGCTATGTAGATGTTCAGTGTAATAATCAAATCTGGTTATGATAAAGGAGTAACATAATTTGATAGAGAGCCAGATCCACAAGAAAGGATGCACTATCTCATAATAAAAAATGTTTTTAGCATTGAAATGTGGACCCTCCTCTGAATTCTTTATCTTGTGATCAGAATTTCCTTGCTGGAAAAAAAGAAATATAGCTAGTCTTGAAGAGCCTATGGCTATGAATCTTCATAACAAAAGGATGACTTTTCTACTATCTCCCACTATGCCATGAATATGTCGCTTCCTCAAAAAACTTTTCTTAGTATAAAGGCATCACCTTCATTTCAAAGTGAGCTATAGACAAAGTGTTCTCATGCAAGCTTCATTTTATTCTAAATACAAGGAAAACCCAAGCCTATGATATTGTCTGTGCTTATGATATATTGGGCTAGTTGTGGCACCTAGCTATTAGCAACACAAATTAAAATAGCTCTTTTAGTGCAAGAATCGTCAGAAATGAAAGCTGGGAATTTCACAGGAGAAGGCCCAACAATCGATGAACATTTACCCAACTTCTGCTTCTTAGAGAAAAATCAAGTGCTATTTCTTACATTCTCTTCAGAGTCTGTAGCATGGCAAAAATACCACAGAACAAGATACAACAAAAAAGAATAAAATATTCTTGAAGATCAGTTTATCCTCGACAATTACAAAAGAATATGCGTAGCTCATTAGATCAGTATTTTCAACAACACAAATCTCTAATTAAGAGAGCCAGGAGATGCTTAATAAGAATTTTTGTTCCCCCTAAACAAAATGATTAAACAGGAGAGACAATGACAAAGTAAAGCAACCTCTGGTTATAAAATATTGTGGTCGTTTCAACATGAAGTATCCTATGGGAAAATGCGTGTGACTTGATCTCTACCAGGGACTGGAGCAAATGGACAAATTCAGTTTTGGAGGATACATGAATAAACAGTTTATCAGACCTGCATCAAAAATATGAGTGCATAAATAAATAAATATAACGTTGTTCATACTTGTGACTGTGTTCGCAGCTGCCAAAATAATTTTACTGAAATTTCTCCTGTTACATTTCAGGAATGATCTCTCCTGACTATCACAAAGTACAGCTGTTTTTTCCTGATTTCCATTTTACTTTTTCATATTTCAACTCTGTTCTCCTAGGCATGTGGCTAGGTCAAGTTTGAGACCTTTTCCATATACAAAATATCATCACATTCTGAGCATACATAAAAGCTGTGGGTTACTACTGTCTTTTGATCAATCTTTTCAACATGTGACATTCAGCAATTGGAAAACAAATACAAATCAGATGTCTACTAGTTTTTGTAGCAGGGAAAATACATCTTGTACTATATTTAAAACCTCAACTTTAAATAATCCTCTTCTCCAGGTGTAAGCAATTGGTTTGATCTAGAATTTCTTTATGATCCTTTTTTATCCTATTGTAGCTTCACTTTAAGCAAGAACATTTTCATGTGAATAAGCACCTCATACAATAATTTTGCCGTGGATATTTCAATAATCAACCTTTCCTATTGCTTCTTTAGCCAGTTTCATACTAATGTGTTCTATGTGGCTTGGAAACTGAAGGTGTTTACTCATGGAATGGTTTAGATCATGAACATTTTCCACAAACATGAACTGAGAGAAAATTGCTTTCTATCCTTTAGGAAATGTAGTATTATAATGGCTCTTTCTACATCTGCTTACCTTTGGAGTCTGAAAACACTGAATTTCCATTTTGTCAAAGACATCCATAAAACAAAACCAGCTAAAAATACATTCTGTGTTACAGCAGAGTGAAGCCATGAATCACATGGTAACACATTAGAGCGAATAGTATCAAAGGACTCCATGGGGAATTTAGGAAAAGGTAGTTAAGCAATTAATGAAGATATTTAAAATCCTAATATGGCAGAGACAGCTTTGAAGGCAGCAAGGGATTAATATTTATTTAATAGATCGTCAGATTCTGTGCCAAAAAGAAATGTAACAGAAGCCACACTACTCAGAATGCAAACATGCACAATCTGAAGAATATTTTGTGGCAGCGCTGACAACAGCATATCATGCTTTGTCATGATAGATGACAAAAATATCTTACGTTAAAGAGAGAATAATTTTTGCTGCTTTTGACTATTTCTGCTGAAAATTACTTCAGTGATTCAAGCTCTGCCCCAACACATTCAACACAATCTTCAAAGAGAAAGGAACGTATTGTAACTTTACAGAGGTGGCATGGTTTAGTTATACAATTGACAACAGATCACTATAACTGCTTTGCAACATTTTATGGGGTTTGATGGGACTATTAACTGCTTTTATTAAGAAATTGTATGTAGCTGAATCAAACATTCTAGTTTCCTAAATTGCTGGTCATGTTGGATGAGTAAACTCTATTTAGGCCAAATGTTACTTCTCACCAAAGGTCAAACTTCTATGTTAGTTATAAAGGTTTTAAACAAAGTGTTTATGACAAACTGTGCCTGGTGTTGTCTCTGAGACACAGCCTGTCAGGAGTGCAAAAGATTACTGTAAAGTTCCATTCTTCCTTTTTTTTTTTGCAGAAAATCTGGAATTCATAAAGAGCTCATCATCTTCCTTAGTGGTATTTCTTTAGGTTTCTGGAACATTAATGTACCATCATTCTTCCCAGTTAAAGGCTTAATGAAGCTGCTGAGGAGGGTCACGAATGAAACTACTTTTAATGTATTTATTCTTTCAGATGCAGGTGTTGAGGTTGCCTTATATCCCCTGCTCCAGAAAAAAATCAACTTGTGTCTAAAATCTGGTTTGTCTTAAATCAGTTCAAACAGAAAAGAATTAACTGACGATAACTGTCCCCTTTGTGAAAATTCAGGGAGTTTCACACACAGAGCTGTAAAAAATACAGGTTGCTTTTGGTGTCACAGAGGACTGAACAAAAAATTAATAGAAAGGCTGAAAGAATATTTGAGATTTTACAATTCTCACTGGGCCAGCGATCTATGCAATAATGATGAGGCAGATGGGATTTTTTAAACTTCTGCTTAGTATATAACAGGTTTTTTACTCTATTTGATGTCTTTTCGACTTTAACAATATTATACTTACTGTTTAAATCCCAAGTAGCCAAGGTTTTGACATGTTGATTTAAAGAGAATTTCCCAATAAACAGTTAATGATGATGTGTTTTAAAAACAGACCTACCAGTGTGCATAGCTGAGAAAGTAGCTTTTCATGTATCATTCTATTTTAAGAGACTGTCTAGAATTTGTGATAAAGATAATACATTTTTAACACAGTAAATTTAGTAACTACGACTATGTATCCCTCCTAGAATCATATGTTAATGAAAAAGATTCTCTAATTATTAGGACTGAAGCCCACTGAATACAACACCTTCTAATTAGCACTCCCCAGCTTGAATACTACCATTAACATTAAACAACAAAGACAAAAATGGGTATCAATTCACATAATAGAAAATAATTGATGAAGTTGGAGGGTGTGATTATTTGTGATTACTTTACAGTCATGCACTGAAAGTAGGAGAACCCCAGTTAGTATTTAATCTCTGGCTACCTCTTTGAAGATAATGAAATTGGCTTCCTACTGATGATTATTCATTAACAATTAATTCTTTCTTGGGGATCTGCTTCATTTTCAGCTTCTCACCACAAACATGCAATGGAATAATTACAAGTGAAATGAAAAAGCAATTAGTGGCAGATAATGCCAACATCTGATTAAAAAACAGTAGAACAGAATAGCTGTTTGGTAACTGCAACTCTGCTGCCTTCAACAGGGAGATGTAAGTTACCCAGAAACATTACAGTTCAAGCTGTGTTTCCCTTTTATTGCTTCCCCTATATCATGCTCTGCCACATTAAATGCTTTCTTTTATTCTTGGGGGCATTGACTTGTTGTAAATAATTTCTTGAAGATTAAGCATTATTTGAAATGATTTATCATCCTTCATGCTGAGACTTTCTGTCGAGAAAGAAGGAAAAAAGTACTTAACCCAAGTTACTTATTGTAGCTGCAATAAAATGTAATGGGATTTATTTTTTCTGAGGGGAGGACAGTTGGAGATTTGTTTAAGTGATATGTTTGGAGACAAAGGTCCTGAAAATTGGATGCCTCTCCCCTAAAAAGTATTTTCTCTTGAAGTAGAGAACACAACTTCTGTCTTCCGTTGTAGCAAATGATAGTTGTCTTTCCTGTCAGAAGCTTAACTTGTTTTTGAAACTTGTTGTTATGCTGCTGGGTCTGCACTATGATCTTTCAAAACTGTACATCATTTACTTCATGCAGAACCTAGACACCCATACTTACTGAACACTTGTTTAGCAGCAAATCCAACGAAGCAAATAAATGCTTTGCAGGAAATCTATGAAGCACATGAGGGGTCTGAGAGCTGAACCGACAGCCCCTGTCGCATTCACAAACCACAGGAACCGAAAGGCAGAGTCTCATCCCTTTCAGGAATCCCAGGATGCATCCTTGCATTGCAAATCCTTCAGCAGAGCAAGTTCCCATTTCCTGAGCAGAGTTCATGTGGCCCTCTCTGGACTAAGTTTTTACAAAAAGTTTGCTTTTCAAATGCTGATGAAGGAAGGAGTTACTGTAACCTCATGTTACAGTTCTGCTTTAGAGAAGGGAGTTCACAAACAGGTGAATAAGGACAGCTGGTGCAGTGGGCATGCAAATATATTAATGGCAGGAACCTCATTAACCACTTGGTCAGAAAATGATCAATTACATCGCACTACAAGTTATTATGGTTTTGAGTTCAGAGTTAGCACAGTAGTCACTGCTGTCGTGGGTATATGGTCCATTGGCTGTTCTTCAAAAAGAAAGAACAGAATTTTAGGAGTTAACTTTGGTGGGTTAGATTGAATGCCCGAATGTTGTGTTTTCAAGAAGGGTGACTATAGACAATCTGTGTTCAGAGATAACTGTGCAGGGAACTGAAATGACCTCTAACTACCAGGAAAACAGTGTTTTTCATGGTGTTTCTTTAGAGGTTTCATTGTTTACATTTGCTCCCAAAGATGCATGAAGCAGATGTGCTGAAGTATTTGTGACAAACTCACAATTTGCAGTCTGAAGCTCCTCTATCCTAAGGACCTTTAGGATATGGTAAGAGGATAGCCTTTCAGCCACAGCAGGTTCTGTATTCTCTCTTATTTTGCAATTTTCCCTACATTCTTTCAGACCTGGCAAAATCTTTGAAAACACACATCTTCTGTCTTGATTTCTGTCTCTTCCTTAACTATTTACTCTGCTTGCTCCCTGTAAAAGCTTTACTTACTTTTACCTTATCATTTGTTTCTGAAAGTTTTTATCTTCCTATCTAATTTTATAATTTGCTGCCTTGCTTATCTTATCCCAACTCTTTCTTTCATCTTTTCCACTAGCAGGTGAAAGGATAGTTTTATTTCCCTTATTATTTGTAAACCATATATTCAAAAAATATTTGGCTGATTACCCTTTTCTAAATCTCTAAATTATCTGTGTGACCTTGTCACATATGTTGTCCTACATTCTCCTGGGGACAACTGTTCTGAATTATTACAAAATTGCTCAGATTTTTAAAGGTACCTTTCTCAATCAGATCTGAGCCATCATCCTCTCATACACCTAATTTCTTATCCTACACCTATTACTGCTGAAAGTGGGCGGCAGGAGTAAAAACTTTCACAGCACCGACCTTTTCTTTCTACCTGTTAGCATCCGCAGTATGACAATCTTCTCAGCTATATAGACTTTCATCATTTGTGTTACCCATAGGTAATTAGAGTGTTAAATATGTGAGAGGAGTTAGAAAGAAACAGCAGCATATTTCCCTGCAAAACAGCTGTATTTTCAGTCCAGGGATAGCTCTCGTTTTGCCATCTGTTGGTACTAACAGCAAACAATGACCTGCAAACCCCACAGTGAAGGACTCTAACCAAATATTTTCACCACATATTTGGTGGAATATGAACTAACTAGACTAATCAGCCAAATGACTCATGAGAATAACTAAGGGTGTTGCATGTGCAAGGACTTGACTTAGTACCATGTTTCTCCCACTTGGTACACTTCTCATTTTGAAACAACTTTTCCTGGGCAGCTGAAGCAGACCATTAAATTCCATGTAAAATGTCAGGGGAGTCCTGGTAGCATTGCACTGATGTGTGTCACTCTTTTTAGCACAATGTCCATCCAGTTATACGGGAATTCCTTGCACTTGGTTTATAAATGTAAGAGGATGGGGGTGGGGGTTTAAGAATAAATAATTTATTCAAAGTTTTTTTCATGTGCTTTTTTTTCTCTGTTGACTTGTCTCTTGACACAAGGTTGTGTAGTCAGTGCTTGTAGATATATCAGACACATTTAGACGTAAAAAAGACAAAGAAAGTAACAGAAATTACGAGATTTGTGTGAGTTAGTTTTGACTGGCTGAATCTGTGTCCTGTGTATTAGAAGTGTGTTACTAACACTGCAAAAGCACATTCAGGCCAAAAATTGTCTCCTAAAGAAGCTCTTGAATGTTTTATATTTTTGCTGAAGAAGTCAAATATTATATTCAGACCACAGAGGTAAAGTATTAAGCTGAAAATGTGCAGCAGTGATGAGGTGGCCAATCCATTTGCAACTGCTGATAAAACGAGTCCTCAAATGCTAGATTATATTTGCTGATGCGTTATCATACTTTGCATAGATTTTTTTCTCCTTTCATTTTGTGATTAGAGGTTCAATATTCTATTAATATAAAATATTTACTTAGTGATCCTATCATGTTTAAGGTATTACATAGTCTGAAAAAACAATTAAAAATTATCTTAGTAGTAACATGGTATAGTAGTAACGTGGTGTTTGTGGTACAGGCAGGTGATGCTTCTTACCCACCATCTATCAGGTACAGCAAGTCAGTATCACATTACCTTGTGAGAAGGCACATTTCCCATACTAACCTACCATGACAAATCTATTTTTTCTTTATAGCACCAAACATGTATACGGATAATCCCACACAAGATTCCCACATACCGGTTTATGCCTTATATGACTGGACATGTGATTGGCCTGTTTGCCATCATTTAAGTTTCATGTGATGGGTTTCTGATAACTTGCAAGATCAGTAACCTGTTTTAGACAGGAAAGCCTTTACAGTAGGCTTTTATCAGCCACCTACAGGAAGTATGGCTAGGCAGCAGGTTGATGCTGTCTCATTTCTGAAGTAGCAGAAATATTATCTGACCTTACTTCTACCTTGGGAAAGTGAAGAACTCCACCCAGCTACTGAAATTCTCTTGTCTTTCCTAAAAGGCTTTAGAAAGGAGGAGCTATACTTTTTCTGTGAAGTGAAAAATGCTGCATGGAGCCAGGGGGTTGAAGGTATACGGTGCTGAAAAAATTGTAGTTATTGTTGAGCACAGGTTTTAGATCACATACATGAAACCAGGACTGCTACCCGCCAGTAGCAAGCTGTCAAAAGTAAAAGCACCAGCAGAAAACACTGAAATATTTAGAAAAAAAGGATTTTCCTTCTTGTTTCATTAGCGAAGGTTTCTTCATCACATTCCCCAAAACCATTTTCTTGTTAACCTTAGACGCTAAAGATTCTGGCACAAGGCACAAGTAATACTGATACCTCCCTTGTGTTCTCTTTTGCATCGTGATCAACAGATCTCATCTTTGAAACTCTTACAGATGACGTGTTTGGGGTCTAGTTCAAAGTCTATCTACATCTGTAGATTGTGTTATCCTCAGCTTAAGGTCTTCTTAGATCATGACACTTGAATCAGGGCATTTTACGTTCATTACTTTTCTCCTACTGAGCACAGTGAGGTGTTTCCAAAAAGCAGAGGCAGAATGCTGTTCCAGTAAAGGCCTGTTGCTTTCTTCAGACTTCTCAGTCAACTGCTGTCACTGAGAAATAAGAAGGCATCACATCCCAGACAGCCACTCACCTATTGTCCAAAGTCGTATTTATGCCTCACCTCCTACTGATTCTTCTCTCTAAATTGTGATTGTGATAGTTTTCCTCTACCTGTGCCTACTCGAACTGTCAGATGACATCTGACTTTTCTGCTGACCTTTCCTTCACCTTCGTGTTAGAAATAAACTTTTCCATTTTGACTAGTAGTGTTTAAAACTTAAATCACAGCTTAAATTTTCTTCAGCACACATAGGCAGAACAGGAAGAAATTTGAATTGTTTAGAGAGAGAATTTATGGTGAAGAATGGAAACAGCAAAAGAATAAAGCTAAATATTGGCATGCCAACGTAAACCCACCATGACAAAATAGATAATTTAGTTACCCTAAAGGTACAAGTCTAGATGTCTTTGGGGTAGAAAAGAAGCGCAGATAAAAAAATGTCTGAAATAACAAATAAAAGTGCCATCATACAAAATGCATTAAGATCTATGTTGTATTGTGATTAGTTTGTTTTTCCAGTGTAGCATTGTGATTTTGATATAAAGGAAAATACAAACCCAGATAACATTCTCTACGTGTCTAATGTTAAAGATTAATTAATTTACTGACCCTGTGGCTCCCTGGTACTTTAAGATGCATGTATACACCACAATTCAGTGACAGCTCCAGGGACCAAGAAAGTTTCTATATGAAAGAGTATGAAGAAACCACTGTCAGTGAGATGACACTCAGTTGCAAAGGACTAGGAAAATAGCTGTAGTATACCTATAGATGGCTTGTACACAAACTGAGTGACAGACATTACGAAACTCAGTCACAGATTTACAAAGGAATGGAATTGCTCATTACAGAAATAATTTTACCTTGTACAGAAGTACTACGTGAAACACTGTGTATTGATTCCAAAGCACATGGGTGACTGTCCCATTAACCTTAGGTGTTCTGGTAAAAGTAATTTGCTGTTACTATCTCAGAGCCTGCTTAAATTCCATGGATCTTTTTCCTTCTCTCATTAGATCTCTTCTCTGCTTAAATGATCTCTACCTTTCCATATGTTAAAGATTGACCATAGTTTCAAGTTTGGAGATTTATTAATCACCACCTGAAATCCTGAAATCCTTAGATTAAGTTTGAAGCCACATTTATGGTCAGTTCATCAAACCAAGATGGAAGAAAATATACTTTCTGTTAAGCCTCAACTTTGTTTCTCATCTGTGAATCCTTGCAGTAACGATGCAGTATTTTTAATGTTTCAAGAGTTTGAACTAGTTCTTCACAAAAAACACACATGTTTTGGCACCTATTCAGTTTGCTATTCCTCCCCCCCTAAAAAACCCCAAACCAAAGCCCACAACCCTGCAACTCTGCAGAAGGGTAGGATATATGTATGTGTAATACAAAAGGAAATGTACTACGGAGTTCTATGTGCTGCACAGACCCTCTCTGCTGTCCTTCTCTTCCATCTCTTTCGTCTCTTCCAGTGTATTTCCTTCCACTGGCTAGACACCTGCCTTTGCTTTTTTTCCATTAAAGTGGGTGTTATGTACACCAAAACATGTCATGTGCTCTTTTATCTTTTCCCTACTTTACTGACTCACAATCTGGACTTTTGGGCTAAAGTATTCACGGGTGCTGAGTGGCAATGGTAACCACAATGGTGATGTTTAGTCAGTAAGGAATACTGAGATCTGTGACAGTTCTGTGAGGGGGTGTTCAGGGCCTTGTTATTCTCCTGCTAGAGGGAGAGGGTGTTGTGTCAGGGGTCCTGGAGAAACTAAATGTGTTTTTAAAAGTAGGGACAAATGGTGAAAAAAAAAGACAGATTCCTTCAATCTGTTTGTCCAATATCTCCAGGCTCTTCTGCTACATAGAAAGATCTGCTGCATTTAGTTCAGCAGCCAGCAGTGTTCAGAGCAGCACAGAGCTCAGCAAGGACAAAATTCCTAAGTGCTTGCTTAGTATTAATAACAAGAAATTGTTCAAAGACTTGAAAAGACTTTCACAGCCTGTGCCGATCCCCACATATATCTTAAGCAAGTCAGTGATAGAGCAAGCTTGTTTGATGATAATGTGGCAAAGTCTACAGCAGCCACCTGGAGCTTGAGTCTTCTGTGGAAATTAATGTCATATACTCAGTGCCACAGTCATCTGCGAGCTGTGTGATTCATAGGCAGTAAGAAACCAAATCAAACTCCACCCGAACCCCCATCTATCGTGGTAATATGCGTGCCTGTGGAGAAGATAACAAACTCAATGTTTTTGGTTAGTAAACATGTTTTGTTTAGCACATAGTTACTAAACATTGTTTTAAGTAACTACTATATGAAGATAAGATGAAAACAGATACTGAACTGCCTTGAAGTTAATTTGAAAGGGGAAGGGATGACGTTCATAGTTGAGCTGTTTTCTAGTTTTGCTGGTACAAACAGTGTGAAGGGCAAGCCTGTAATATAACATGTTTTTTTCAGACAGTTTGAGTTCTCCCTGATAGTGGAGTAAAGCTCTGTATTCTCCAAAAGGAAGATGTAATTTTCCTTTTATTGAAATATTAGAAAGTATGACCATATATCTCTCTTTCATTTATACTTTGTGTGATGGTCAGTTTTAGGTAAAGTGATTGGCACTGTTCTTGACCAGACATTCTTCCTAAGAGCTGAATTTTATCCTTCATTACTTAAAGCACATGTAACTAATAAAAGTTGTAGTTCACAGGGCCTTTTCTACAGAGGTTCACCCTAGGCAGACAGACCTCAGCCCATATCATTGCAAGGAGCTTGTCCTTCTCTAGCGCAGGTCTTTGTGTTGTCCTTGAATTTCACAAGGTTGCTGCTGGCCCTTTAGTGTCTCTGGTTTTCTCTGAATGTTGGCTCTGCCCTCAAGTGTATTGACCAGTTCCATCCAAATTGGTGTAAGCTGCAAAGAACTGAAATATCTACAGTCAAAGGCAGGAACTGTGCTCCTGCCACCCTGCCACCCCAGTTATGACTCAAGTCCACAAGACTCAAGTCTACAGGTTCTTGTTTTTCTCCCCAGTATGTTCTCAGTAGACGCTTGTGTCTCTGAAGATACCCAAAGTGCTGCCATCTTCTCCTGTAGTGTCTTCTGCATCTACCTCTGGTCAGACTGTCGGAGCAGCTGTCCTTCTGCCCACCACCATGGCGGAGCCCCACAGGAGGTATTATCAGGTACCAGGCTTGCGCAGGACACTACAGACATAATGTATTGACACATTCAATTGAAAACAGCAGTGGCATCTGAGAAAGAGTAGTTTCCATTTATGTAATAGCTCAGCCCTCTGTCTAAATGTGTTAAAATATTTTGTTTGGGATTTGGTTGAAGTGGCTTCAAGTTACATCAGTGGAGGTTTCAATTGGATATTAGATATTGGACATTTCTGTACTGAAAGGGTGGTGAAGTGTTGGAACCATCTGCCTAAGGGTGTGGTGGAGACACCATCCATGTAGGTGTTCAAAAAATGTGTAGACGTGGCACTTCAGGACATGGTTTAATAGGCATGATGGTGTTGGTCTGATGTTCGGACTTCATGATCTTCGAGGTCTTTTCCAATCTTAATGATTCTATTATTCTATGATCTGTTTTAACATTTCTGTCTGAGCACAATGAGTCTTCCAATGCAGCTCTATAACTACTGAAGCTAGTGAATATTTTGTCGTTAATCAGACTCTGGTGCCATTGAAATCAGTGATGAACTGTTATCCTTAGAAGTATTACCATTCACACTTAACAGTGACTGCCTATCAACAACTTTAGGAAGCCAGTGGAAGAGTTCCCACTGTTATAATTTATACTCTGCACACTCTAATTCAAAAAACTAAACACAATTTCCCATTTCTAAAGTGACATGTAGAGGTTTTTAATAAATTAAATGGACTAACTCATATGCTAGCATGTTGGGTTTTTTACCCTTTCTTCTATATAGTCTCTGCAAGTTGGGATACAGTAAGATGCTATGTTTTCATTCTATTTATTGATTCAGAAGACTGAGGTGAGGGGTAAAGCAAACACCAGAGGTCCAGATCCTCATTGGAGTATGTATGATAGATTTGTTCACACATTTGCTGTTTACCCTCAGAAGAAAGTGATTAGCTCTTCCTGAATAGTTTCAGCCTCTTGCCTTCCATCCTTTCTGTTCCTCTGGTGTTCAGCTCCTAGATTTGTTTCCAGTGAATGCTGCTGAACTATGAGATGAAACTCTTCATGAAAACTTCATGAATTCTTCATGAAAACCTAAAGTCTCACACAAAGGAAATATCTCAGCAGCTGAGTGAGTCTAAAAATGATGGAAAATAGGCAGAAGAATAACAGGAAGCAGTTTTAAAGTTCTAAATACTGATCTGCTCCAAGCTTACATTAATTCTCCTTAAATATACAGTAGACTGTGGTCCCATTTCCCACTTAGTGTTTATTTTAAAGAATTTTTGTAGTCTGCAAAAAAACTCTTTGCTAGTGTTCAGACAGATTTTTTTTTTCTATTTCTACAAGCGAATACAAGATTTCACAGCTCTTTTATCACATTGCAAAAGTCCCCCCATGCTGTGCATCATGATCATGCAGACACAGGGAAATTACACTTACCAGGTTACCCAAGCACAGCTGAAGGGACAGAGTGTACTAAAAATACATGTCTACACTCTACAGTTACATATGTGCACACAGATATTATGTTGTTTTGCAAGATGGAAAAGAAAAATCTTTTCATCAAAATGAAAATACTGAAATGAAATGACAACAGCAGCAGATGCTAAAGCAAATCATCTAATTAAGATGATTTCACCAACCATTTTAAAAGACATTTAAAAAAGCAATATAATACTAAGTCACCAGAAGAAATGTTGATTATGCTTGCACTTACAGGCACAATAATACTTTAGCTGAAGCTGTCCTTTCAAGCGTGAAAACAAATGATACTCTCAAAACTGTTTAAATTTTTTTATCCAGCTGTGCTGCACATCCTGCTAAGGAAGAGTACAGGCATTTAAAAAGTTCTTAAAAACTATAACCCATAGCCAGGAAGATACAATTTGAATCAACAGAAGTTTTACCTGGGTCAGGACTGCACAACGACTCCCATGCAGCATGGGGAATAACTTCATCCTGGCAGTGAGAAGAATTTTCAAATCAATTTGCAAACATGGGAAACCTCATTTTCACCTTGTATTCTTTGCATTCATGGGCCAAATTGTGTCTCAATAAAATCTGAATCGAAAAACAGGATGAAGACTGAGGAACACAATAAAAGTCTGCATTTTAAGACTAATGTTGACTGAAAATCAAAATAAATAGGGAGAAATTTACGGTAATTCCTTAGAATAATGTTATTCTAAAGTATCTTCCCCTCCTTTTATATTTGGTCTTCTTTTCATATATATTGCAGAGTGCAGGATTGGGGCTTTACTGTTCAGTGCCATTTGAGGTTTATTAGCATTTAATGAATTTGTTGCCAATCTGATTCAGGAAGGAAGGGAGACACGCAATGGGAGAGGTGTGTGGGCTGCCTCCTTTACTACAGCGCTGCAGGTATCCAGCTTCCCCTTTCACTGAAATTTATAGCAAGGAGCACTCAAGTCTTCATGTCACTTCTTGAATTTTTGTTCCCTGCTGTTATCTTCTTTATTTTAAAATGGCTTCTGGAAAAAAAATAGTAGTCATTCATTAAAACCCCCACATTATGCACTGGAAGAAAATGAAGAGAGCTTTTAATGCGGATGTTAAGGATAATACAGGATAATAACTCTCTATCTGCTTTTACTTCATCTTCATGCCCTGTTTATCTTTGTCAGTTTTCCTCTTATTTAAATTCTCCTTCCTCAAAGCAGGGCACTACAACTTCATCGTTTTAGAGGAAGATGACTGGACTCTTTCTTGTACTGGTGTCATTCCTAAAGATTCCAGAAGGTTTTTCCCTCTGGTCTTGGCCCCAGTGACTACTAGTACAAAAGACTTTTTTTTTTTGCATCTTTGCAGAATGATTAGTCACAGCATGAGCAAGTAAGCAGGTTCTTCCTAATTCCCTCCCCAGGTGGCAACTCACAGGCAGTGCTGGGGAGGAAGAGCGGGGACAAAATAAACCTCACTAGCTGTGGCACTGAAAGTGCAATGCTCAGTGTAATAAAGTAAAGCAGGGTTTCAAGAACAGAATATGGTTTGCACCAATGGCATACACCAAACATAAAATTCTTCTGTAAGAAGCTCTGACTGAGCTTCTCTGCCACAAGGTCTGTGCTCACTTGCATGTTATTGTGGATGCTTTTTAGAGGGAAATTAAACCATCTTGGAAAAGTTTTTGCATGTCTCCCTTCCTTCCTGAATCAGATTGGCAGCAAATTCATTAAATGCTAATAAACCTCAAATGGAGATATGTTAAAATGATGTTGCAACACTACATGCTACATAGAAATATTACTAAATCCAATTATTTGCAGAGGTTACCTCAGCAACAACATGGAACAAGCAAGCAGGTGCTGACAATGTTAGAGCTCAAGCAAAATGTTTCTTCTTTCTACAGATAAATAGTTCCTTCCACACTCTTGTGCCCACTGACACTAAAGTTGCTTATTCTTAAGAGCCTGAAGGTAATCACTACACTCACAAGGACTGAAAAAACAGAAAACCCACTGTAAATGGAAAAACCTTACGGAGAGAAGTTTTCGGAGCAATGTCATTATTCTTTTTGTGAAAGTGATTAGATTTTATCAGAGGTAGCAAACTCCAAAGCTATTGTTGTTTTCATCAACAGGGAACCGAAGCATCCAGTAAATCCTCTTAACGCTGAGAATGACAGGAATCTTTTAACTGTTATTAAGTATCTGAATCAACATTCAAGGCTGCCATTGTTCCAGTCAGCATAGAAAAACATCCCTAAATTGTTGTTTTGTTATTAAAAAACACAGGTAGATGAAGGGTAGAGATATGTAATTTCCTTCAAAATACATTGGAGGCAAGGAACACCTGAATATTTAAATAGCCTAAGTCAATTAATTTAAACAGTAACATAAAAAATACTAAATATTTATACCAGATGGAAGGAAAGAAAATGGCTGGAGGTTTGGATACAATAGATGCGTTGTGGCAGACAGTCACAGCTGCAAGGCAGGGCTTCTTTTCTGACTAACTGCTCCCTTTCATTTTTCAGCTGATTAATGAAAGCCGATCTACAGTAAAAAAAATGTAAGAGTCAGGCACTGTGCGTGCTCTCTATTGTGAGTGCATATTTTGGTGTGTTGGTACGCAACAGTGGTGGATTGCTACTCATGGAGAGGAAGAACCCTTGTCTCTGAGTAATTCCTGGTGGATGTTGAGATGGAAGTTTCCTAGCTCAGGAGGAAAGTTAAATTCTTTCTCTGCTATGATAAGAAAGTATGTTAGCAACTTCCCTAGCTACAGTAGATTTGTTTCAGTAAAGAGAAGTTCATCTGCAGCTACTGGAATTGAAATTTTGACAAAACATTTATTTTCAGATAAGAAGTATTTTTCATTGTTTATTCTTCTATGGTCATTTCAACCAAGCCCTCTCATCTATATTAATTCTCAAAATTTACATTTTAAAATGTTTTCATCCAGAAATGATGTATGTATTTCTTAAACAAGCCCCCACACCTTCTACCGAAAAAAGATTCTGTCCTGTATCTTCATAGTAAATAGATGTTCTGTTAATATTGATCCAGTGTCATTAAACTGGCATTTCTGGATGATTGTGCTAATACTCCTTTCCATGGATTATGAGGTCACATCACAAAAATGAAACTGGTTAAAATGACTAAAATCTGTGAATTATTAATATATTTCTTGCACAAATGGCCTAAAAAGCCTTCAGATTGTCTCACCGCCACTTAGAATCATGGAATCATAGAATCATCTACCTGTTTTTTAAACACCTCCAGGGATTGTGACTCAACACTTCCCTGGGCAGCCTGTGCCAGTACCTGACCACCCTTTTGGTAAAGAAATTTTTCCTAATATCCAGTCTGAACCTCCCCTGGCACAACTTATGGCCATTTCCCCTTGTCCTATCACTTGCCGCTTGAGAGAATAGATCAACGCTCACTCTACCACAGCCTCCTTTCAGGTAGCTGTAGACAGCGATGAGGTCTCAGCCTCCTCTTCTCCAAGCTAAACAAGCCCAGTTCCCTCATCCGTTCCTCGTAGGACTTGTTCTCCAGTCTCTTCACCAGCCTTGTCACCCTTCTCTGGATGTGCTCCAACACCTCAATGTCTTTCTTGTAGTGAGGGGCTCAGAACTGAGCACAGTACTCGAGGTGTGGCCTCACCAGTGTGGAGTACAGGGAGACAATAACCTCCCTTGTCCTGCTGGCCATACTGTTTTTGATACAGGCCAACATGCCATCGACCTTCTTGGCCACCTGGGCACACTGCTGGCTCATATTCAACCGGTTGTCAACCAACACCCCCAGGTCCTTCTCCGCCAGGCAGCTCTCCAGGCACTCTTCCCCCAGTCTGTACTGTTGCTTGGGGTTGTTGTGCCCCAAGTGCAGGACTTGGCATTTGGTCTTGTTAAACCTCATCCCACTGGTCTCAGCCCATCAATCCAGCCTGTCCAGTTCCCTCTGCAGCACTTCCCTTCCTTCAAATAGTTCAACACTGCCACCCAGGTTGATGTCATCTGCAAACTTGCTAAGGGTGCCCTCGATCCCTTCATCCAGATCATTAATAAAGATATTGAACAGGACTGGACCCAGCACTGAACCCTGGGGAACACCACTTGTGAATGGCCTCCAACTGGATTGAACACTGTTTACCACCAATCTTTGGGCCCGGCCATCCAGCCAGTTTTAACCCAGCAGAGGGTATGCCTGTCCAAGCCAGTGGCAGCCAGTTTATCAGTTTCTTGATACAAGCTGTCTTTGTACAGACTTCAATAATCCAGCAAAGCAGAATTGTTGCAGCGTAACATTTAGTGCTGATACCAAAGCCAAGAACATGAAATTTGTCCCTTACACTTGGTTCTTCACAGGTATCTTCAAAGAGAGTGCCATTTCATACACATTTAATAATATGCCAGCTGCATCACAGACCAGGTCTTCTTGTGCATTTACAGCCAGAAATAAGAATCTGTACATTAATTACGATGGTTCCACAAATGGGTTGGACAGCAGCTGGGCAGTGTCTATGGTGGGTCTTACAGCACTGGGAGTTTATGCTGAATTCTCCACTGAAAAGCTGTACCTGAGCACAAAATAAGGGCAAGATGTTAGAGGAGGAACAGCTAGTCTGGAAAGTGGAGAGACAATGTGTTAAAGCTCCTTTTCATTTAGCGGTGAAGGGGGTGTTTGTGGTCTGTGGTAAGAAGTGTTTTGAGGCTGTGCACGCAGTTAGCAATGTTTTTAATCTGTATAAATAGATTTGGCAGTCACAGCCCTGAATATTTGTTGCAGCAGAGGTAAAAAAGCACAAGCCCTGACATTTCCTCTCCTATGGAGCTGGTTTTTGTCTAATGGAGGCACCTGAGTGCAGATAGTCTACTGTAAAGATGTTTGAGGCATTACTGCACAAGTCGAAAGAAAGAAGTCTGTTCTCTTTTTGGCTCATGTATGTGTGAAGTTGGTTCCCATAAACTGTGTCATAGAAGTTTTCTTTAACATCTTTCACCCAGAAATATAAAGCCTTGTTGCCTGTTTACCCTCTTTATGTAAGGTTACATGAGGTAAGTTTTGCTTTCACTGGTAGCCAATGTAGACCTGTTGTGCTTAATATCATGCAGCACCTCAGCTGAAAGGTTTTCTTGAGAGGCAGACTGTTTAGGCAAGGGCTCATGATTTGCTTCCAGTTACTTGAAGCTAGGTGAGTGTACATGTTCTCTGAGAAATAGGTGAAGGAGAAAATATTTCAAGGATGATCCAAAACTACAGAGTAAAATGAGCAGAAGTCATCTTTGCCATGCCACAAGCTGTTGGCAGACTGGGGCCTTCTCACAGCCCTTGGTAGCTTCTGCATCTCTTGTCCAGCTCGCTGGCAGAGTGACTCCACAGAAATAGCATAGCCTGGCTCCTGTAAAATTTTGTAAAAAAGAGACAATTTGGGGGCTGGAGTTGAGGATGAGAAAAAAAGCCAATCTGCTTTATATATTGAATACAAGACATCCAAACCTGATCTAGCAGGCTCAGGATTACAATTGGATGAATAAAGTGTAAAGGTAAAAAAGTCTGCCTAAACATCAGATGTATTAGCCATGTTCCTCTCCATGACATTGTAAGACTTTCCATAAGACTTGCATAAATGTCAGCAGGAGGTCTACTTAATTTTGAATTTCACAGCGTTAAGTTCAAGTACTTATCTACTGAGATCAAAAGAATTGTTGTTTCTTAAACCGCACCATTTCTCAAAATGAATTATATAGCTTCGTTCACTGCTTTTGTGGGTCACAGCAGTTGGACAGTTGTCTTTAGGTCTTAAATATCTCAGAAATTTCCCATAAACTTTCAGTCAAATTTAGATTCAATCTTTGTCATTGTGGTTTGGCATATTAAAATTTAAGCAATTTCCACCAAGATTCTGAGATGAAAGTGATGTTTGGCAAATTTGCTTATTGTGGGAGAAATAAAGCTTGAAATAAAAATTTCTATGGAATTGACCTGGAAATGAAATTATTTTCCTCTTTTTTATGGTTTCAATTGCACACTGTTTTCTTAATTGTCTCTATTAGAAGAAACACATAGCAACAAAAGAAACCAACCCATGCTTCTGTAATGCTCAAAGAAAAACAAATTCTTCAGAGAGGAACCTTTTCAAAACAAGTAACTCTACAAAATATACACTTACCTCTAGTGATAATATGGGAGAAGAAAGCAAAATGAGAATGTTATTCACATCATTTGATGTTTTCCTACAAGTAGTTGCCAAGGTGATCACTAAAGAATCTGTACAGAAAGCAGTTTTTGTATCCACAAGGTATTGTTTGAAAACATCTGTCTCTAATATGTTTGAGTAATGAATAAATTCAAGGAAACAATATGATGAAAAGACTCTAAAATAAGAAGTTAAGTGAAAAATCATTAATGTAGTGATCTGTAAAAACTGTTTACAATTAAGAGTCTTGTAAACCCTCCTAGCCTATACAGCTACATAACAGTCCAACACATAACAGTCCACCCTCAGTTAAGATCATCTTTATAGTGTTAAGCACAACTTAGGATGAGCTCAGGGCATTCAACCTCATAAGAAAAATATTAATCAAAATCAGTTTTAGTTCTGCTCAGACTCAAAAGCCCAAGCTGCTTTATTAAAATTGAGAAACTTCTTCAAAAGCACACTGAACCTTGTGTGTCTCCCCTGAGTTTCAGTGGGTAACTTCACTTGACCATAGCTGCCCTGAAGAGGGGTCAATAAAGATATCAGTCTTCCTCTTCATAGTGCAATGGTAAGGTAAACTAATTCTGCCACAGCAAATCAGCACCACTGAAAAGAGCTGTTTGGCAGCTGCAGACCAGTAAATCCACTGATTCATCTCCAGGTGAATACGTGACCTCTTGAAGTGCCAGACTGAAGACATAGTACAGTGCTTCCTCACAAAAGTGTGTTAACAGATCAACTACAGTTTCAGCAAGAATTCAGCTCACACAATTTCCTCAGAACTTTCAAAAACAAGAGAGAAAAAGTAAATCAGTTATGGTCATCACTGAAATAACAGACACAGTCTTCTCCTCAGAAGCCATTTCTTGATGTTACTGTTGAAAGATCCTATACCTTCCAAGGTATTCCCACTTTCCTTTTTTTTATTGACACCCACATGCCCCCTATTTCCCTCAGCACAGAGTTACCCTATTTGTCTTCGTAATGTCAACATCAATTATCTCGACTCAAAGCACTCAAAACACACTGAACCTATTCAGAAATGCAATTAAAACCAATCAGACAAATAAAAAGCCTCAACTTGAGGCTGGAGATAAATTTTGCTATCAGAGGACAAGAGTCAACTTTACTGGTTATACCAAATTAGAAGCAGAGGGCAACTTAGCACACTACTTGGAGTGAGTCACTGGTAAGGAAAAATATATTTTTGTACTTGGCATTTGATTAAAATTCTTATAAATAATGGCTACAATGGTGACAGTTTATTCTCAGACTACAGAGAGAAAGGAAGAAAGAAAACAAATATTGCTCTTTCCTGATAAACGTCTGTTCTTAATAGTCTAAGTACATGATCTGCAATGCTGGCAAAAAAATTTTCAGTCTTACCAGGATCATGGGGACTGTTGGGATTCTTTCTCTGCTTTCTGTACTGACCAAGTAACTATAACCCCTTTGATATATCTTCAGGCTCTGCTTTTTCATTTGATGAAGCATGATTGACTGATATAGAATTATTTTCTGCTTGGGTTATAAGCCACATTAGAGACACGGCTAAACCTATACTATCCCTTTAGGTCAGGTTCAAATAATTGTTTCACTTCAGTTTGTGTGTCTGCAGTAGCTCAGCATACAGCAGCTCTCTGTCGGTGGTGAAACGTGCTCAGGAGTGGAACATCTCTTAAGAAAGAATAGAAGTGTCCAGCAGCCACCTGGCTCAGGCCAGATCATCCAGAGTCCTCCATAAATATCCCTGAGATCTCTCACCACCCTGCTATGTCTTTATACAAAACCAGAACACATACAACTTGTCAAAAGCAAAACAGGGTGAGCTGCAAAGCTGTTCTCTCATTTTCTAAGGGCTTCTGTAAGCATCATCCCCTTCACGTGGGTGAGCAGCAGTGTGCAGTCATAAGGAGGGAGATGGTCACTGGCACGCCTGCCCTGCAGGTAAGGGAAGCTGGGAGGACTCACCTTGCTCATCCTTTGGGTCACTGCCACAAGGCAGAATCAGGCAGGTTCATGGCACAAAGCAGGGACCTAATACTGAGACAGTGACAGCACAGCATTAGGGACAGAAATAAAATTGTGGGTGGTCCTAAGCCACTGTGGGCACATCACACTAGCTATTTCTTTCCCAGGAAGACATCACACTGTGGTGCAGCTGGGAAACAGCACTGTGTGAAAACGCTGTCTATGCACATACAATGAAGAAACAGCAAACTCAGCTTCACACAGCTACTTCCAGAAAGTCTTGTGCATTAACAAAAAATCCTGCCCACATTTCACACTTGGGATTCACATGTGCCTCAAGAGATAAACATATTAAGAACCCCAGAAGTTGTCTAGAGTCTCTTGATTCTCTAAACTCTTTTTCTGCCATTTTGTCTTCCTAGCAGCTCTGATATGATCGTTCTCACCAGGATCTTGGGGAAGGAATAGGCAACCTCTCAACACAATGGCTGAGGAATTTATCGCACTCCATCAGCCCAGTAGCTGCAGTAGAACATGAGTAGATTCCTACAACATATAGTGTTTGGGTGGGTATTGCTCATTGTGCAGCATGATTGCTCAACATGCTTGATGTAGTTGCTAAGGAGCTTATGGGTAATTTCCTTTACTGGTGTTTAAGGATGTTTGTCAGCCTGAATTTATTCTCTGCTGAATATGGTACGTACAAAGCTGGCGTAAGCTGGAAGATCACTCATCTACAGTGTAGATGCAACTGCTTTAGATCACCCAGATCGCAAAATTCCCATATGGACTGGGTCACTGCTTCCACAGGAAGTGCATACGACTGCTGTAGGATCTGACAACCTGCACATTTAAGGGTGTCCTGTCCTTGCTAACACTACCCTGAACTCTTAAAAATGTCTTGATTACTTTGTAGAGGCTCCAAAACTTCTTACTTTCTCATTCAAACCAGCAACATTTTATCAAATTGACAGTGTGGAAGAGCAGACTTAAATCTTTGCATTAGTCTTGACAATACTATGAAAACGAACTCATCTCCTAATATCTTTATTAAGCAGCCAAAGAGGAAAATTTATGTCTAATCCATTTGGACACAACACTGGGGTGAACTTTGCGTGGTATGAACAAAACCAATTATTGAGAATGTGGTGGTGAAGCAATTATTTGTTTGCCACAGTCTTTAAATGACAAAAAAGTGGAAACCACTGGTCTTAACCACTTAATAGGTGTATGATAATTCACATACCAGCAGCACATAGAAAAGGGCTTTAAGAATTGTGTATGTACAAGAAGCATTGGCTTTCATTGCATGTTACAGTTTGAAAGAAACTTTCCCTAAGATGTACTCGGAGCAGATTTCTTTTTCAGTCAAGTACTAAGACAAAATGAAACTTTTTTTAAAAAAAGTCTTGCATTTGACTTTCAGGGTCTATATTATTTTATAAATGTAACTTATTGTTCCCTTCTTAAAGCAACTTCTTAGGAGTATTTAGTCTTTTTATAATTAGATATAAAATAAAAACTAAATTGAAGCGGAACAATGTTTCCTAGAAGCAACTGGCACAGAAATTAGTGCAGTGGGATTGCTATCTTATGCAATTGAAACATGACAACATAGAATCTTCCAGTTGGAAAAGACCTTTGAGATCATCGAGTCCAACCGCATCCATTATCTGCTAAATCATGTCCCTCAAAAACTCATCTATCTGTTTTTTAAACATCTCTAGGGATGGTGATTCAACACTTCCCTGGGCAGCCTGTTCCAGTGCCTGACTACCCTTTCAGTAAAGAAATTCTTCCTAATATCCAGTCTGAACCTCCCCTGGCACAACTTATGGCCATTTCCCCTTGTCCTATCATCTGTCACTTGAGAGAAGAGATCAACACTTTCTCTGCCACAGCCCCCTTTCAGGTAGCTGTAGACAGCGATGAAGTCTCCCCTCAGCCTCCTCTTCTCCAAGCTAAACAAGCCCAGTTCCCTCATCCATTCCTCGTAAGACTTGTTCTCCAGCCCCTTCACCAGCCTTGTTGTCCTTCTCTGGATGCGCTCCAGCACCTCAATGTTTTTCTTGTACTGAGGAGCCCAGAACCGAACACAACGTGTTTTTTTCTTCCCTTCCACTGCACCACCCAGAGTGTCTTGTGTTGTATCTTTATTACCAGGTACATAAACAGTCACGAAATGTCAAAGTCTATACTCCGTTAAGTATGGATTTTGTTTGCTCACCTTGATGATAATTTATCCTCATAGGAATTTATCAGGAATTGAATTCATCATGGGAGGGAAAGCATTACCTTGTTTTTCAAGGAAATAATTATATTACAAGAACCAACTGGCTGCCTAGAGATATTTTGCAGTCCTTTCATCAATTTTGTCTGAGATGAAGCTTGTTTTAAACTCCGGGTTGTAGTGGTTGCTTCATAATTTATTTTTATACGAGAGAAGGTGTTTGAGACCTTCCTCTTTGGATGGTTGCACTATAATGTTTAAGTTTTGTGACTTTGTGACTTAAGCTCAGTTATGGTCACAGAGGTATCAAAGTGATGCAGTGCCCCAGGACAGAACAGGCAGATTTCAACTGGGAAGTTCTTGGGTTTACATGGCAGCTGTGTCAGACATATGGAAAATCTGCCGATGTGCTGCAAAGTGACTGGTATTTGCAAACTGTTTGCTGGGTCATCTGTCTGCTCCAGTCTGCAAACGTAGGAGTTTATGGGGAAATAAACCCAACAACACCTCAGTGAAATGCTGCTCACTGTGACATAGAAGGGGGTTTCATCTTCCTGCCACTCAGCTTTCACAGACTTTGACGGATTCTCTGTTAGTGGCTGACCGTGACATCTCTCCTGGTTTGGGGAAACTGAGAGCTAGCTCAGATGAGTGCCAAACCAAGTGTGTTTTAAGGAGAACTGATAAACCATTTAGCTGTACTTCAAGAAGGGCCATGTGTAGGTGCTGGATTTCCCCATCCCACTGTATTTGTCTGCTGGGCTCCCACAGGCAGAGTTCACATCTGCAGACTATGTGTATGCTTTCCGGTCTTCAAACAAATGAACAGGAAGGAGCAAATTGTTGCTGAAGACCTTGATCTGCTTCTTCTCCATCGTGTCTCCCTTGTGACAAATAGACAGTCCTGACTCAAAACTACTCAATTTGCTGGATGTGAAACCGGGGCAGGCAGTCTGTGCACTGTGCCCTGCTGCTGCCCTGTGTGGTGTGCTTTGCCTTTGTTGGCCTTGTTTGCAGGTTACCAGGAAGACTCCTGCTGGAGAGGAGTTGTCCCCACCTTGCTGAACAGTCTCCAGCCCTTTCTCAAGGCATGAAAGGCTTCAATCTCTTCCTCAAACCGGAGATGTTTCCTGTTTTGAAGCTGAGATAGAAAGAGTCTTGCACTGGTATAAAATGCAGCTGTCCTTGGGGAGGCGGGCATGCTGATGGCCTCTCACCCTGTCCCTATGTGCTCTGCTAGCAGAGGAGAGCAGTGTCCACTTGGAGGGATTCAGTCATATGGGGGCCCTGAGGAGTCCCCGGTGGCTGGGACTCATGCTCAGCACTGGTGAGCCTGTGCACATGCTGCTTTCAACCTCAAGTCCTGCCAACATTGGTATAACTGTGCATGTATGGGCACTGCAAGTACTCGTACGCTCTGGACAGCTCACTGGGTACCCTGGGAGTGGGCAGTGGGAGGTGTAAAGCATGCCAGCAGCACCTGAATAACCTCCAAAGTTGCCTCTGTGGATTTAGTCCTTGAGAATTTGGTATGAATATCATAATGTGAGTGTGAAGGTCCTAATATGAAACAGTCCCTCATGATCGCTGTGCTGGGCTCAGCAGGGAAGCTCTCTGGTACAGCATGTTCCAGTGACTGATGCCAGTTTTAATCATACATTACATATAAAAAATAATTAAAATTTGAAATAAAATATGAGTATGTATATTATAAGCTATATTCATACATATAAGTATAATATAGACATACGTAATAGGTGTACGAGTATATAAATACATAAGGCACATACTTTTAATTATACATAATCCATCTAGTTACAAAAATGGCTGTAGAAAGCCATCCTATGGGAAGCTGCTTGGCATTTTTTGCACCTTACATTTAGAGGTAAATGCATATGAGCTCTCTCTGCACAGACTTTCAGTAAAAATAGTTTCTAGTAAAAAAAGTCCTGAAGAAAAACCACTTCAACATCCCTTATTGGGCACCAGCCTCTTTTATGAACTTGCTTACAGCTGTGGGTATGAACAGAGTAGCTTGATGTTGAGAAAGAGGTCACACAACATTTCTGATAATGACATGATACTGATGAAAAGAGAGCTTAAGATGCTCTTTGTGATACTGTTGACTAGAAATACGCATCCTAGGCCAACAGCCACATCTGTATTAGGATGAAAAGGTGAAACATCCAGAGGAAAGAACAAAGAGCTGTTGTCCTTTAAACTGATTATAAATCAGAGACATGTCGGTTCTTTAGCCTGCCTCTCTTAAAGTGTCTAAAAACACTGGAGGCTGGATTATGCTCCCCCCTCTCTATGTCCACCACGCAGGAGGAAGGGGTCTTGGAGCTCTTTGCACAGCCCATGTGGGTGCTGTCCCCAGCATCTTCACCCTGCTTGTGAGAGCACAGAGGCTGTGGACGAGTTTTCCCTTTGCACTGGTGGTGTGAAAAATAGGGGCAGACTGAAAGGGATGTTAAGGTCGTTAGCAAGACAGAGATAACAACCCAACAGGCTTTGCAACACTTCACTCTACCCAGACCAAGGAGATTATTCAAATAATCTCTGGAGTTAGAAACACTGAGTTATCCCATGAGCTGTCAGTCTCATTTGAATGTGCTGTGCTATTTAAATTAAAGTGTGGACTACAGTATATCTCATCAAATTAAAAATGCAGTTTTAATATTAACATATTGGTTGGGTTGATGGGGATTTTTAGAATTTTTGGAGGGGGGAGGTCTCTTTAGAGCTTTTTACATTTAAAACTTCTTTGGGGGAAAAATTGTCTCTGAAACGAAAGATTTCTGTTTTGAAAATATTTAAATAAACAATATGAATATAATAACAGGAAAACTGTGGTGAACTGAAAGCTAAGAGCATGCAAAAGACTGTCTGACTACTACATTAAATCTTTTTCTTAAAGCTATCCAAGAAGCAAGACTTCACAGTGAAAATATTCTGTGACAATAAACCCCCAAAAGATTTTTCTCCCTTTTCCCCCACCCCCAGCTGTAGCAAATGCTTTGTGCTATATATTCTAGGGAGGCTCCTTCCTCCATTGTCTCCACAGCAGGAATCTTGAGTCACTTTTCTAGGTGGAATACTTGAAATCACCTGTTCAATGATTCAGGAACTGATTTCACCATAGGTCTTTGTAGGACATTATTTTTTTCCCCTACTGTGATTTCTGGAAAAAATTTTTTCCTGGGAAAGAGCTGGTGTGAATACATATCCCATGATCCCATTTCAAACTTTAAAAAAGAGCTTCAAAGTGCTCAAGTGCCATTACACCATTTTTGAAAAACCTAAATTTTTCATTTTAAAACTAAATGTTTTAAAGTAATTAATCCCACCCTCCCTCCATTCCTAGTCCAGTTGTTCAGATTTGATTGTTGATTCAAATGCTGAAAATCTTTCACTAAGTAAAATTCTGTCTAATCTGGCGAATGCTCATTGCAAGATGCCTAAAATTCAGGCATGGAAACTTACTTCGCTTCCAAAAAGATCAGCTTTTCAGAACATGACAATGGTTTGCACAGAGAATATACAAACTGTTACATATAACAAAACAAAGATAATACAATATAATGGGTAATGCTTGTTCTTACTTGTTAAAGGTCTTAGGTTTATCTTTTTTGACTGTGATGAGCACCCGCAGGCTGAAGTTCCTATAGTAAAAGATGCATACAAAAATCTCCACATAAAATTTGAAATCCTAAATCAGGCAGAAAGTTGAAAACAAACAATACGTATACAACTTGGTCTTCAATGCATAAAGATTTGAAGAGCCAAAAAGGTCAGATATAAAACCGGATGTTCCATGACACACCACAGGTTCAGAGTTTACACCTGTGGCCCCAGCAGCACTTTTTCTTAATCCCACTCTAACTTTATCAATGATTCTGTCTGAACTACATGTACAAGCACAACATCCTTTGAAGTCTAAAACCAAAATTCAGCCAAATTGTCTCTGGGCAAATTTCTGTCATCACAAAGCCCTGTGGAACTGATTTAAATTCAATAGGAGCTTTTAATGAAAAAGACAATTGAAGTGGCACGGGGCATGCAGGAGCAATCTGCACTACTCTCGTATCTCATTGAATGTTACACAATCCTAGGCTTGTGCAGTGGGCAAGAAGGAAAAGAAGCAGCTTACAAAGAACACCCACCAAAATGGGTGGCAAAAAAAGCAAGAAGTGAGAAAACTGCTTGTCCAGCTCTTGTTGTGGGTAGGACCACAACACAGGAGCAAACGTGCTGAGTTAGACCAGCATCCACCAAGGTTGTTATGCTCTTTAATATTAAATGTTAGTGGATGTTAATGTAAGAAATATATTAAAGAGGCACACACTGAAGGCAGCTTCACAGAGGTGAAATAAGAATGGGCAAAATAGTCCACCAACTTCACTGCTAAACATATTAAGCAAAATATTGCAGATTCTACTGGCATATTCAAACAGGCTGAATGGTAATTACACCATTGCTTTCTCCAATTTTCTGTTTGTTTTTTTTTCTATCAGACTACAAATAAGCTAACAGCACTGCTGCAGACTGGGAGGATATTATGTTCACAACAGAAGCAGTGATGGTGATATAATAGCCTAGAAATTATCGTGCAATGACATAAGCGTGTCACATGCTTTATATGGTGAAGAGACAACTTCCTCTCTCACACAATCAGGACTTCTTCTCTCACACAATCAGGGGAACCTTTTGAAGGGACATAACACTACTGAGTGACTGAGAACAAAAAGCTAAAATTATCTGTTGAAGTGAAATCATGCAGGAACTGTCAGGTTATGATGGTTTATAATTTCATTCTGCTTCCACTAAAGTCAGTTTGACTATTTCAACATGGGCAGAATTAGAAGTGCTGTGATTTCTCACAGGAAGTTTGATTAAGGTATGACAGCTAACCTGTTAGCTATCCTAATGATAACAAAGAGCACTGCAGGAGCAGGAGCAGCAGAGACTATAGGCAGTCAAGATCTTGGAATAGAAAATTCTACTTACCAGCCCTTGCTGAGAGACAGACATGGGGTGTGAGTCCTGTGGGCTAGATCACCAAAATCTACTGTGTGTTAGGTTTCTTGGGAGTTTGCCCATTCAAGTGTAGATCAGGTCTGACCTTTCCTGACAACAATCAAGAATACAATTAAATGGTACTAGAGCATCTATAAGGCAACTATTTGAGCATGTAAACTTCTAAAGATCTGATGTGTCTCAGGTAAAAGAAGAATTACTCCCGGGTAGTTGGTCACTGAATATTTTTATATTTTAAAGTTATTATTTGTTTGATATATTACGGAATGACCAATAAGCTCAGAACTATAGATATTTTTTCCTCTAAAGAGGATGTCATTGAAATTAAAATTTCTGCTGGATGGGGTCATTTTCCATGGATTAGATAGAGCATGCATTTATTCAGAACAATGCAAACTCAAGTCCCAAATTTAATCAGAAAAGGATTTCAACTTGGCATTTACTCACAGCTATGTATGCAATCACCAGTTGCTTGCTTCTCATATTTTATTGAGCAAGTAAGCCTTACGCTGTTGCATTTGAATAATTTTTCACCACTCTGAAGTGAAAATTTTTGGAGACATCTGTCAACTAGTACCACTTTTCAAGTTTTGCCTTAAAACCTTCCTTTCTTAAAAAGACTGTCAAAAATTTGCAAACAGGCAGTTGGCTCATTTCCTGTGCCCCTGGCCTAGCACTCTGGCCAATCCTGTTTTGCTGTTTTCCTGTAAGTCCATTAATTTGAATTGTCTTGTACATAAACTGGGCTATCCAGCTCTTTAAGGACAGACAGGTTTTTTGTTAGATGCTTGCGAATAGAGATGTTCCTGGCCCATACTGTCATGCAAACAAATTAACAGGAAAATAATTTTTGAGTGTGTAGAGCTTAATTCTATTTTAAGTAGTGTAACCTCCTCAAAGCAAATCAATGTTTTTATGTCTGCATTACTGTTCCTCAGTATTTCATTCAAGCCACAACATAGATGAGATACATCAACAGAGCAGACAGTTTCTTATCATTGCAATGGCGTTCTCTTATGTTGCTCTTTCAGGTAACCAAGGCACACTCGAGACATCTTAAATGCTGAAGCTCAAAAGAGATCCTACTGAGAGGAGGGTGGCAAATTAAATAACCATTTCCACTTTTTTAATGAGAAAGCCCTGACTCCATTCCTTTCTGATCATTGAAGAAAGAAGTTGTAAAGATTCAGGTTTGCTATATATTTCTGGTAAGGGAAAAGAGAAATACTGTTAATACAGTTGTCCTGTGCCCTAGTTGTCAGTTGGATGAAAAGAACATTTTCCTGAAGCTGTTGGTTAAATATCAGAGTTCCACCTGAAAAATCAATCGTTAAGAAAATAGCTCTGAGAGACTGCTGAGCTTGCAAACAAAAAGAAACCCTCACCAGAAGCCTGCTTTCACAACACTTCCAGCTCACTTCTAAAGCCAAAATCTGCAGAATATATGTTGGCTTTAGGCTGTCTTTCTGAACCAAATGATAACTATTAATAGCTTGGGATGTTTGGTTCAGAGTTTCAATGTTGTGTCTGAATGCCTGCAAGATAATACCACATGCCTGCCCAGTTATAGAAGTTCTTCAGTTCCTTTCTTTGTATATATGCTTCAAGGGTCATTCCCACCTCCTCCCTGCCCCCCGCCCCTTATAGTCTCTCCTAAAACTTCAAGCCATCGAGTTTCAGACCTGGCTGAAACCTGGTGACAGTAACACAGCTGTAACAAGTTATACTGCTTACAGAAACATTTTATCTTATGCAGCCTTTTCCACGTTTTCAAAACAGCCCTATTTTTCAGTTGTTTGGAGTGCCAAATACCCAGCCAGAGCACATTTCTACTCATGTGGTACTCCTCAACTGTTAATTCCACTATATCTTTGCCTATTCACAACTCATTATGTAAGATTAGTAACCTAAATCACATGGTACTGTTCCTATGCTTTGACTGGAAGATGGTGAGTGCCCTATTGGGGCACTGATACCTTATTTGCAAATAAAATAAGTTGTCACTTAGTGAAGAGCCAAACATTTGTGTGGACAGATGTCCATTAGCACAAATGTTCATGGATTAATCACCAAAAGGGGTGTGAACACTTTTGAAAAGGAAAGCAATTTAGAATTCATGCAAACATTTGTGAATAATTTCCCAAGCTTTCCTTTATCTAGGGGAAGGCCTAATCTGGGACTTGCTGATTATTTCAGTGCAAAATGGAGTGTTAGAACTGAAATATGAATTCAAGCTTCACTGAGACATTTATGAGTAAGTTTGCTTCACTTTCCTTGCACGTTCTACTTCCTGTTGTTTTGATTGTAAGAAGAAGGCATTTTAGAAAGCACAGCCTTGCACTGTACAGCACTGTTGCAGCTCAGTGCAGAAATCAAAGACCATACTGGGACCCCTTAAACTGATCAAACTACTTTTGTTTTCAAATCAGCATCTTCTTTTAAATACTGTAAGTTTTAGTGGTATATTCCCTTTACTTGTTTTTCTGCAGATGGATGTGTTCTCCACAGTGCTTTATAAAGTGATCTCCACCATTTCTATCTATTCTAGCATGTTTATTAGGCATATATTACCTCAAAGTTATCATCTTTATATCATGAAATGCAGCTTTGCAACAGACACTGAAACTTCTGCCTGTGATTTATAGACAAAAGAAGATGTTTCCTAAACATGCAGCCTTGTGGAAATAGGGCTCTCACAAAACATAAAACAACACAAGGACCCTGCAAGTTAAAACAATTGTATTAGTTGTTCATTGCTGAGTAGACAGCTTGTTACAGGTGGCTCTCTCCCTACTGCAGCCAGACCGAGTGCATAATTTTGATAAAAGCAGATAAGCAAAAAAGCTGTTGGATTGATTGTGAACACCAGAAAAAGAGCTCTGAAAAAAACTTAATTTTTTTGAGAGCCTGTGAATTGCAAAAGCCCATTTACTTGGCTCCTGACACTAATATTTTGAAAGGCAGTTTGTGAGAATTAAGTGTTTGATCTTTGGGATAGCAAAGATTTTATTTAGCACTAAAGTTACAGAATTAGATCCCAACTACTGGAGATGTGCTTTTAAAGAAAAAAATATTGCAGTTACGTTTTAATAATTTAAATAAGAGCAGAAGTTTTTTTTATGAAATCTCTGAAATCTTGTGTTATGTTCATGTCTTTCCCTTGCCCATGGGTATCATTAGCAAGAACTTACTCTGCAATAAAACCACATTATAACCATTTCCTATGATGTTAATTTCTATTGCAGCGAATAAAGTCTGGTCCTTTCTTAGGAAAAAAAAAATGACGCTTAATCATAGGCAGGAAATCACTAGCGGGAAAACCCCATATCCTAATGTGCACTTCTTGGGTCACGTAGCTGAAGTGAGAATTCTGAACTATGATCAGAATCTAGGACAACTACCCTGTGGACAAAACATAAAGAACAGCTATGTGACAAAAAAACTTTGTCTCTGATTAAATAAGAAAGAAACAAACAACATCTCTCTCCCTGAAGGTGCTATTTTGGGTAGAAATGAAAGAAAGAGAGAGGGATACAAAGCACACCAGAATTGCCTTCACAATTGCCTTGTAAAATGCGACCCTGACAGCTGGCCAAAAACACATTAAAGAGGAATTCAGGTTGTAGGATGTGACAGACATCCCTGTCTTCCACCCTCGTGTTACTTTTTGCATAGTGGTACTGTTTCTGATGAAGCCCAGTTGTGATGAGATATACCCAGCAGTTACCATTTCCCCCATGTCTACAGCTCCTTCCCCCCCATCAAATCCCTCCGTCAACAAAAAAATAACCATAAGGTTCTTCACATCTGACCTTCTCCCATGAGATCCTTATACCTTGTAGGAAAAGGACTAAAGGAGGAAAATTTATGCAATGTCAGGAATTAGGAAATAAAAAATACAAAGCCATCTTGGGCTGGATGGAACAACTTTCTATTCTACAGAGAGCAATGAGAACACAAAAAAGTTAAGTTATCACATAAGCTTGTAAGATACCATTTAAACACTGACTGACACAGGAATGTGGGATGGGAGAGAATAGAGGGTAAACCAGGTTAAGTATATATAGTCTCTTAAAACCTTACTGAATTGAAATATCCCACCTTAGTTTATTTGATTAGCTAGTCAGACTCATGTTAGTAACCTAACAGAATGGGAGGCAGCTTTCTCTATTTTTCCCTGTAACAGCAGCTAGCTTATCTGATACCAACAAGAACTTTTAGTTTCTGGGTTATCAGTTGCCAGACAAGAGAGTACAGCAGTGCCGCACTGCCTACAGAAAGTACTGGGGATCTTTCTACCTCCCAAGGGTAGGGATCAGTGTGCCTCTCCAAGCCACTCTCTGTGAGCCAGCAGCTGCAGGGTATTATGAAGGGCTGTGGCGTGCTCGCAGCCAACCAGCTCCTGTAGGCAGTGTGTACCTCCAAGGGTCCCCAGTGAGAGCCAGCTGGAACCAGTTGTTATGTTAAGATGGGAATTTGTGCTTAGCAGTGCTGTTGGGTTAGGGCACAGGCGTTGAATGAAACACAATCTGACACTAAACAATTACTGAAAACACATGGTACTGAGAGTAAAAGGAGCTAAGGAAATATTCTGAGTGAAAAACCAGAGGAGATAAAATGCCATAGTTGAAACTGTTGAGAAATGTTGAGGACAACTGCGGATGGTTTAAACCATCCTGCCTACCGAATCTACTTGCAATGAACAGGGTCTATGTAACTTTGTATCTGATAAAAGCTGATTCTGAAGCTCTTCATTATTTTTTGCAGTAGTTTTCAGGCCAAAAATGAAAAGGGATACAGCGACTTTTCAAGTAAGAAATTGTCCTCATTTAGTTGCACGAACAAGGAGTACAAGAATGTAATTTTGCAAAATTATCTGGTGGATATGGGAAGCAAATTTTAACACATTTCCAGGTTCTCATGGTGTTAAAAAGTGGCTCCTTTTACCCGATGCAGTCAAAGAGCAGAATGTTATTGTTTACAGTCAGTTTCTTCACTCTTTCTAATTTTAAGAAAATTATTTATATTTACTAACCCCAGAGAAAGGAGAAAATAGGGTTGCAGAGAGCAACCTTGCAGGGGAAGAAGGCTTTGCTGTGCTCCCGTAGCATATACATTTCATTCTATCCAGCTTGTTCAACTCCTCGAAAGGGTAAACTGCACAGTGAAGTAGTATGCAAAAGACATGGTTTTAGGTCTTCAAGGAGCTACACAGAACACCACATGAACAGGTTAATCTGCCAGCTGGAGTCCTTTGAGATAAAATTATTTTAGAGATTCATGGATGAGGTTTACTGTGTGAAACAGGAGACAAAATATTTATGTTTACTGTATCGTTTCTCTGTTGGGTTTTTTTTGAGAACTTAGTGTTGCTGTATCTCTTGTAAATAAATTATTCTGTGTTTAGAGTTCTTTAACTGACTAATATTGTAAAGCTTCATAAATTCTTCCATTCAGAGCTATAACCGTGAATAAAATGAATTATCACCCAATGCAAGTAACATCATAAACAAATCCTTCGGTTAAGATAGATGCTTAAAAATCCTAGGGTAGCAGTTCACCATTTCAGCTCTGGAAATGGGTTCTGCAGTCAGATTGGCTGTAGCATAACAGCCAAGTTTTGAACACACTTTAGGTACCTAATTGCCATAATACTAGTGAGATTTGGAGTATAACTTGCTTTATAGAGCTGCCTCTACACAGACTCTTGGTGTTACACAGAAATTCTTGACTCAGCATTCTTCAAGTTGTTGCTTCTTTCCTAAACAGAAAGTCTCGGAGCGTGTGGAGGCAGGAAATATATGAAATATTTAATTCACTGTGCTCTTATGGGGAGAAAGAGAGAGAAAAAAAGTGGTTCTCAGGATCTTTTGTGTAAGAAGTTGGTGGTTAAGGTTACACTCCCACAGCTTATAGGAGACTAGTGGGCGTAAATCATACAGTTGTTTTCTGGCTTACTGCCACAGTCAGACAGGTGGTTCTTTGCAACCCTAAAAGACATTAGGAAACTGGCTTAACATGCTAAGTATAACTCATAGCTTCATTAACATTCCTTTACAGGGACTGCTAGGTAAAGACCTGCATAAATGTTACGATCTATATATGTGTGTACATATATATATGTATATTTTAGTGCTTGACTTTCTCATGAGGCAGCTGTGAAAATAGATTCTAACACTTAAATAACACAGATGATGAGAAAATTTAACCCATTTACATCTTACAAGGAAAGAAGAGTTCAATTTTGGAGATACAGTTGAGAACCCTGATGCATTATGATCTGAAATCGCGGTCTCAAATGATGGATTATTAAAGGGTTAAATGAATGCTAGCTAGATTGTGCCTCTCCAGTATTTCTAGAGATATACTCTGCTCCATTCATTCTTGGTTTTCCCAGGGGAATTATCTGTCCTTCTACTGCTTCAGCCAAAGATTTTCCCCAAGCTGTTTTCTCACTATAGTAATGGTAGAAGGCATGATCATGACTTTGTACAAAATACACCCTTGTGGCTGTACATTCCCATCCTCAGGCCCAACTGTGCTTCCCCTCCAAATGGTGTGAGAGAGATCCACTTCCTGGGGTTTTACACTCACAGGAAAATAAGTGCTGGCAGCTTTTCTAGTAGCCAGCCAGAAATATTAACCACAGTTTGAAGCTTTTCAATAATTTATGCCCAGGTATACTGCCTTTCACTTGCTCCCGTAGACTATATATTTCTGCTATGTATTTACAGTGAAAAATACACAGGAGTAAAAAACCAGAAAGTGTGTAATTAGCTGAACATGACTTACTGTACTGAAAGGTCAACATTGCACTGAGATAGAAAATCATAACCTATTTTTCACAAGGTACAATTCTGTTGACTACATATTTATTATGTACTAGGAATTTGGTGAGACAGGTGATGTTGTGATTTGATATCAATTACACCACTTGACAGAAAACTGAACCTTCAGAAGAAATGAGTTTTGTTCTTTCACACAAATTATTCTTTTAAGTACAAATATTAAATCTCAGTCAATACCAGGGAGTACAATACTTTAATAATGGATTATTATTTTCTCTGTTGGGGAATCAAGGTGGGGGAGAAGTTGTTTAATAAGTAACATGGTTTATCTCTAATAGAAATGATTCCAGGTGGAAGCAATCTAGCTACTAACTGCATTTCTTTCTCAAAATGTAACATCTTTTGTTGACATTTCAGGATTTAAGATCTTTGGATTCTGTTATCGCTGTTCATGTATATTCACTCAGTATTTACACCACAAGACACGTCTTCACTTCAGAATACGTTCTTTGCCTGATCAACTGATTCGAATCCTATAATTTACCCTAGATATTGTACACTTGGATATTTCACTAAAGTAGGAAGTGGTGATTATTTAACAATTTTTCTGACTGTTTGCTGGTAAGGAGTTACTATTCTGTTCTTAATGTGAAAGATAGTAAGAAGAACAATGCCAAGCTCATCAGTTTTAAAGCAATTATTTGAAAGAATCTAATAATCCTTTATGTGAAGGAAAATGCCTTTGTCCAAGAGAGAAAGATAAACAGATTTTCCAGAGAATTAGATCTATACACTTCAAGTCTGGCTTGCCATTTAGACCTCTTCAAATATTCGTTAATTAGACTGGAATCAGAAGTTTAATATTAACCCACTGAATATCAGACATCAGCACTGGCAGACTATGTTGCTTTGCCAGAATTCTTGGATCCCTGATATATGGAAACTTCTTTCCATATTTAGAGGGCAGGGCATACTCCTTGTCTATGCTGTTCTTAACCACTATTTAGAGAGATTGTCAGGATAATTATAGTGTAAGGTCTCATTAAGCTTATGATGCTTACACCTAAAACTTTGAGCAGTGATTAATACTTAATAAGTATAGTATGGAAATATAGAAGTAATATTAATAATGAAGTAGACCAGAGCTGTTTCAAATCTGTCTTTATAATTTTGTTTTTCCTGAGTATGAAACTGTTTTTTTCATTTACATTTAGTATTTTGTAATGTCTTAAAAACCAATTCTTAATTTGCTACCAGTCATCTCTTAGCATCACATGGAAACAGAAAGCAGTGTACTGTGCTCATTATGCACAAGGAGAAATCCTAAGGTGTTATCCTTTGAGACTGGATAGTCCCATTGGTGCCAATGCAAGAGTCACAGTATGAGCATTGCACTGCAAAAATAGACTCCTTCAACTATTACAAAAGTGCAAAGCAAGGCTTACCTTTCCTTGTCTCACATATACTTGAAAGAAAATATAGCTGATCAACAGAAGCTGAAATAGAAGCAGTGTTCCATGGGGCAAGTTATTAAACGTCAGGCAAAAGGATCAGGTGGCCTTTGGAGAAATTTTCCTGCCTTTTTTTATTATTTATTGTCTTCATTTGCCCATTACTGCACAGATAACTTTTAGGAAACGCTTTTTTATAGGGGCTTCAGTATCTTCTGTCATTGCTCTCTTGTGTTGGGTCTCCCCTGAGCTCTCCTATGTACGTAGCAAATCAGCAGAAGCAGTTGTCAGTCAGTCCTGAAGACAACAGAAGAGATGTTTATTGCTGAGGGGATTTATGGTCTACCAGGAAAAGGCACAATAGACCGTAGAATTCCACCATTGTAAGGAGTTAAATAATGGTAAAAATAACAGGAAAAGTATTAAAAATGTGTTTGTTAATAGATACTGTGTGAAGAAAAACAATTAGTGAATCAGTCCCTTTATGTGAGATTTGCTAACAATATATGTAGAAAAATGTATTCAGAGGTATTCAGAGATTCTCTGAGAACTTACAGCATTTTTATTCTTGTCAGCATTGTGAGAGTCAGTGATACTTCTTGCTTACAGTAGTCTTAGCAAGCTAAAATCTGGCAGATTTTAACGATATTTCTGCAACAGTAATGAATCTACGACTTGATGTAGAATGTTTATGTGATGTTTCTCACAGTCAAAACAGGACACTCCCACCTGGCAAGAAGTCTTCCCCCAGAAACACAAGACCAGTTACGTATTTTATTTTATTGCCCAAAAGGTAGCCAAGGAAGAGTATCTCTTTCTGCTCAGTACTAAATAAAGAGCATGACAAAAAAGTCATTTTTAAAGAGCTCAAATCCTAAGTAAAAGACAAGTCAGAGGGCTGGATTCAGAGCTGGGGGAAGTCCAAGGGAAGTATGGAACTAGTATTGAAACATGTGAGGAGCAGAGGTCTTCACATCAGCTATCTCTAACCATTCCAAGACCTTGGTCTTAAATTAGGATCTCCCTGCTACTAATGAGATCCATTACTCTTAATCTGGAGTCATCAGCTAGGCCTCAGATTTTTTTTCAACTTCAGTACTGTTACTGAACTCAATCTGCATGATCACATATTGTTTACAATATAAAGAGGTAAATATTAAACAAAAAGGGGGGAAATGAATCAGCTAGTTTAAACATTCTTAAATTGTAATTTTTTTCAGCAGAGGACATTTAAAATACATTGATTAATAAATAAAATTAATTTGTTAATATTAAATTCATTATGTTAGCAAGTGCAAGACTTTTTTTGTATGACAAAGACAATTTAAGGATATGCATTCTTCTGTTTGATGGTGGGCTTGCCCAAAAGATGCAAAACACTGCATCAAAGTTTGTCAGTGATTTATATAGGGGCTAGGAATTTTCCATCTTCCCCTATGCTTAGTGAACGCTACTAGTTATAGAAAAATAGAATCAGAGAATCATTGAATCATCTGGTTGGAAAAAATCTGAGATCATCAAGTCCAGCCGTACCTGTCCCCTTACTAAACCATATTCTTAAGAAACTTCTCTAACCGCCTTTTGAACAACTCCAGGGACGAAGACTCCACCACCTCCCTGGGCAGCTGTGCCAACGCCTGATCATTCTTTCAGTGAAGAAATTTTTCCTGATGTCCAGTCTGAACCTCCCCTGGTGCAACTTATGGCCATTTCCTCTTGTCCTATCACCTGTCACTTGTGAAAAGAGGCCAGCATTCCCCTCGCCACAGTCCCCTTTCAGGTAGATGTAGACAGTGATGAGGTCTCCCCTCAGCCTCCTCTTCTCCAAGCTAAACAACCCCAGTTCCCTCAGTTACTCCTCGTAGGACTTGTTCTCCAACCCCTTCACCAGCCTTGTCAGCCTTCTCTGGTCACGGTCCAGCAGCTCAATGTCCTTCTTATACTGAAGAGCCCAGAACTGAACACAGTACTTGAGGTGTGGCCTCACCAGTGCTGAGTACAGGGGCAAAATCACCTCCCTGGTCCTGCTGGCCAGGCTGTTTCTGATACAGGCCAAGATGCCATTGGCCCTCTTGGCCAACTGTTTTTTTTACCTGTTTTTTATAAACTTCACCTTTGTTAATATTTTATCAAAATCTAACAAGCTTAAAAATAAATAATTCTGTGGAGGTAACTAATTTAAGCAGTATAAAATACTTTTTTCTTCTATACTTCAAGAAGTTTTTTGAAAACAGAATGTGACTTGGTTGACTTTTTCCCAGAGTAATTGTTGTAGTTACTTTCTCTTCTTAAGTAGATCACTGCAAATGGTGCAAGGTACAATTTGCAGGTATTTAAAAATATTTGTTTTTTTTTTTAATTAGAGTACAATTATTTTATAGCATGAAAAGCTGTTAATAAAGTTTCAAAATTAAATGGAGTGAGTATATCCAGTAATATATTTGATTACAAAGTCCTCTGGTCAGTGCAGAAATAAAGGACTATCAGTAAACAAGTATGCTGAAACAATTGCAGGCAACAGACACCCTATATCATTAAACTGTATAAAAATTTAAATATTAGAAGAAAGGTTGACAAGCTCCTATTTATCTGCTATGTACAAAAGTAATATTGGAAAACCCAAAGTTATTTCTTGATTGTAGTTCGGAAGAAAGGTTGACAAGCTCCTGTTGAAGTCTAAGAACCTGCATTCTCAGAGGAGTTTATTAAGACTTCTACTCATCATTTTAGACTGTCTTTTTAACATAAAATGAGAAATCCTCAGAGGACCTCGATTGTATTTTGGGTTTATAAAATATACCCTCAACAATCTCAATCTTGCTATTTAAGGAACGGACACTGCATAACGCTAGTTTCCCAGAGACTGCGAAACGTGGACTTACAATAGAGAATATATTTTTCTCATTTATAAACATCTGGACAAACAAGTATGCTGTCTAGATCCCACAGCAAATTAGGGTCTGAGTTTTAATTAAGTTTGGCGTGCATCAGAGGGGTACATATGTTCAGCACATGTTTTTACCTTATATATCTTTTGCTCCATTACCTACATATTGTTCAAAATGAGTTTGCAACTGAATATAAACCATCCAAGCTGCTTTACTGAAAAAACATCACAAAATGGAAAATAATTCATAGCTTTGACAAAATGGAGCCATGATTTTTCTGAAAGAAAATCCGTTGGCTGGGAAAAAATGACTGAACTTGGTGACTTAAAATTAGTTACCAAGCGACATGCACTTTCCAGATTTTGAAATGTCATACTTAAGGTAAGTAACACTGAAAAAGTGTTAATTTCTCCATCGTGTTTGAGGATCCATGCAACTCTTTTCCAGTGTAACTGCAATAATTTTCTCAGAATTAAAAAGAAATAAATCGTTTTCAAATAGTTTTGATGTGGTAAGGACTCAGGATTTAAACCCTGGAGCTCATCAGCTTTGCGAATTATGATTGTAGATACAGTTAGAGTAATGTGCTCTCTGGGAGAGCTTTCGGAAATTAGAGTTACAGCCTTGAGTTGCAAAAGGATAAGGATATATCGCAAGCCTAAAATTTATGCTATACAAATCCTGGCCTGGTTCTGCCCCATGAGCACTCCTGGAAATGCAGGATAGTACATCCCAGAGAACTCTGCTTGGACTCTTGCACCAAGGCAGATGGGACAACATTTCCAAGTCTGCTAAATCTTTTATCCTTACAAGAGTAAACAGAGGTTTGTCTGTGACCATGTAAGTCTGGAAAGGCAGGACTGTACTTATTAACGGGTACCTGAGCTGTCACTGCCACTAAAGGTAAGAGAAGGCAACTCAGACGTTGAAGACAAGTACCTGCCGGCACCTTTCCCTCCAGAAATCTAGTTTTGCAATGATCTCACCACAAACAAGATTAAATGCCTTGGGAGAGAAAATACAGAGTAATTTATCTACTTAATCAGTCAGGCTTCTCAGAATAATATTTCATGAGTGAAGGAGAAGCCAGTTTGGCAGAGTTGCCATGGAGACTGGCATAGCCCCAAAAGTGGATATTCTATTTTTGCCCTCCTCAGCTCTGCTGCCAGATACTCTGCAACCTCAAGGACAGGAATGTTGCCCAGCACAAATGCCCTAAGCAAAAAGAGAAGAAGATTGGGGATTTATATTGTTTGCTGAGCCCCATGAGCTTCTCAGAAGGGAGTAACTAATGGAGAAAGAAAAAAAACAGAAGAGATTTGGTGGAAAAGAATATTCAGCTGATATGGGAAGGTACTGCCCTGCAAAGGGACGTCACTGAATACAGAAGACAGATACACAAACAGGTCTTTGTAATAATGCAGAGTGTACATGTGGGAACAAGCACACAAAACAAGAGTTTTGTCAGAGAACTTATCATTACAGGACTTTTTTCCCCATCTTCTTGGCCGTAACTAAAAGTCTATGCCACAACACAGCTGTATTTGGTAACTGGAGACTCCTTGTCTTACAGACAGTTGCCTCTTTTACCCAATTACAACTCTTGACCATCCCTCTTGTCTGCTTAATCCCCAAGGAAAGTGAAAAAAGAGGATTCAGTGAATTGACACACACCCCTTCCAGTCACATCTCATGTCCTGAAGCCAAAGTTCCTTCTTTCTTCTAGGAGAAACAACCAAGGAGACATCTCATAACTACATGGTTTTGATTGGCACAGCATACAGATAAAACTGGTCAGCACTTAAAGACATACATCCTACGTATGCTTACGTGGTTCCAAAGTTTGAGTCTTTTAAAAGTATGCAGAGCTCAATGCTAGGTTTTCTCCAGGGGTAAAATATGCACAGTTTTAATTTGTTGCTGCATTTTTCATATACTTTAGTATATACTTTCATATACTTTCAGACAAAGGCTTGACAAATGAGTGTGTTCTGTTAATATGTAACTGTCCTCACAGTTAGCATCTGTGACCAAGGTGATTTTCTAGAGTTTTCTGTGAAATTAAGTTTTTCAAACCACTTTGGACAAGGCCTCTTTTCATCAGTGAAGTTTCCCTCTTGTTTTCACACAGATGCAGTATACAGTAGGAGACACCAGGACAGATGTTCCAGAAAGTCCAGTGAACTTATTTCCTGACACTTTCTACCTGTTTGGGATAGCAATTTCTGCTGTCCAATTAGCCTCTTAAAAAGTCTTTGTAATTCAGAATAATGAAGTGCATAAGCCTCTTTGCATGGCATTGAAAAATTACACCACTACATATGCATATATTACTTGCCCTACGACACATACTGAACGTACCTGTTGTACCTACATGTATGTAGTGCCATCTGTACTAAATGTACATTTGTTAGGTGGCCCAATGTCATGTTTTGCCACAGACAGATGTAGTGATGTCAAAAAGCATCTAGAGCTTTTTTAGAGCTGCTAAGAAAGCTCTAGTTTAGAGGAGAAATGTCCCTTATGTTCTCTGTTTCTCGTCCTGATCAGATTGGCAAAGGATACAGGGGTTTAATTGGCCATTCAGATTGCACTCCAGTGATCTCTAGTAAGCTTCTGGCAAGGCACAACACAGTATAATCCAGAATGTCTCATAAGTAAAACAAAGCACTCCGTGAAATTGTCTCACCATGAACTCTTGCTTGTGACACCTGGTTGTCATTGCACCCAACTCAAAACACCCCAACACCACAGACAACCAGAAAAAAGGCCAGCATTGGAAGGAAGCAGGTAAGAATTGGCAGCAGGCATGTAGTGATCTGAATGAAACTGAATCCAATACCAATCCATATAAAAGTATGGCTTGAAAAACTTCTTTTGTAAGTCACAGCTTAAATTTAAGAAGGAAAAGCACAAGGGGTGGACAACAAGCAAGGAACACCCATATCTAAGGGCAAAGCCAGAGGGTAGCGAAGCAGAGATTTGGAGATTAGAGCCTAAGCAGGGAGAAGGGGTCACTTGCAGAACTCAGCAGATTTATGAGGCTATATGATTTCTGGGAAAGGGCAGAAGACAAAAAGGATTAGATGCATGTGGAGTTAGTTAACATTCAATTCAGAAACTAGGTCTTCTACCAACATTGCCCGAGACAATTATGTCTCTGACACAATCTGAACTGATGCAGCTATTCAGTGAATAACTTTTCATTTTTGCAGCCTTACTTCATAGTAACTTGTAATATGAAAACTGATATCTTGCACAGTGCATGAACACTCTCTGTAAAAACAGAATACCAAGAAAATTCTGTGCATGCCAATATTTCTTTTTAGCACTGAGTGCAAGAAAATAAACTTTTTGACCTGCTAAATGGAACTTTTTTACCTCAAGTTAACAGTAATTTTATTTGTGTGAATCCTGAAGAAGTATAGGAAAATCCTCTCTCTTCTGAAACAAATAAGAAGCTACTTGCTTAACTTTCCTCTCCTGTGCTGTGTAAAGTGAGAATCTGAGAAACAACCAGAGTACAACTGGATTTACATTGAATATTTTCTGAGCCTGTTCTCTTTCATTTGGAAAAGTGCAGAGCTGCCTATTGGGGACACTCTCCGAGACAAAGAGGGTCTATAAACCACAAAGGCATGCTGCATTTTTGCCTGGTATGAATCAACTGAGACTCATCTTCTTCAGTGGATGTATTCCGATTTATGCGCACGACAGGGAGGAGAGAGAGACACAAGCAGTTGTAGTTGTCTGCAATTCTTTATCCTTTACTGTAACTCCTTCTCCACATTGCATGCTAACCAGAAAGATCTGAAGATACCATGTGTTTCTAAGTAACCTGCATTACTTAGAATAGGGATAGAATTCATTAACATTTCCTCCTTTTCCCATTAGCAGCTTCTTTTTGCACAGAATGAATGTAAAATGGGATATAAAAGACATTACGAGCAATATTTCATGTGTCCTTTTAGCTGTTTTGAGAAACACAACTGCTTTGGAGTCTCTTAGGACCACTGCATTTATGCTTCCAGCACTCATCTGACAAATAGATATTTTCAAAGATTCTCTTGATATTTCAGGAATCTATAATAGGAAAGCATAATTGATGCTCATAGTAATGGTTAAAAGATTAAATAATTGGGTAATTCATGTTTCTAATATTTTTTGCAATGAAAAAAATTAAAATAATAGGGTTTATTTTATCTTATGTTTCATTTATTATGTTATGATACATATGTATTTACCTTTTAGAGAATGCAAGAATTACTGGGACGGAAGTGTTCCCAAGACACACCACATTTTCTCATGTATTGGTCTACAGTAAACACTGACAGAGTCAGGGAGGGGGGAGTTTGCTGCCTTTTCTTTTCCTTTCACTTTGTAGATATTTTGAGTCCTTAATGAATGCTGTAAAACTGTTACGAAAATCCCTAACTCACAAGTCTGTTGTGAGGAATAATTAGTGAATGTTTGTACGATGCTTTGAAGATGAAAGGTGTGAGGTAAATGCTAATTATTTATTATTACTATCTTCCTAATCTTAGACAACTTTGGTTGATGTGGAAGTGAGTGATTGGTCTTGCTAAGCAGAGGTGTGTGCAGTGGGAGAAGGGCCTCTGCAAGCTTCACATTAGTAATTCTCCATATAAATCCATCTCTGTTCTGAATCTCTCCACCTACCCTAACCCACTGCCTCCGCGTGGATTTGACAGTGCCCTTCAGACTAAATTGCTACACTACTGAAATCTCTGGGACTGATCCAACAACCTATGAAAGCAAACAAGCATTTTTCAAAAGGACAAAAAAAAAAAAGAAATAGGCTCGTACGCAGTATTTTGGAAAATAACTAAATGACAAAAAACTGTTTTCTGAAAACTGCCTGTATTTGCTCTCTGCATGATTAGCTTGATACATACTGTCAGGTTTTGTCAGTTGTGTCAGATCATATTCATATCATACACTTTCCTTTGTGCACAATAATATGATGCTTTGCCGGTCTGTTCAGCTGTGAATCTGTAGCTGTCTGCTGCATTAAATTATGTGCAACTTTATCATCAGTATACTATATCACATAGGGCAAGACATTTTGGTGCTCAGGGCACGAGAGCAGTTTGGTTCCCATTACAGTAATCTTTTTCTCTGCAACGCAAAAGCCCTCTGCTCCCGCTGCTTTCACAACCCAGTAAGAACTGCAGGCCATGGCCAAGTACTTCTTGTATGCTTACCTCTGTTAGTTGTTATCTCAGAAACATCCCTATACTGGAAGCTGCTCCCCTCAGCTTTCTGATTGTGAGGACACACCATGGGTAGTCACCACAATAATGATTCTGAAATCAGAGATTTACTTACAACTGAGCTCCCTTTGACTTTACAGATCATTCCAGCATAGAAGGAGGTATTAATGCCTTAAACCTGATTGATGATTGCTTACATAAAAGTGAATGAGTATATGACAACGTTTGTCAGATATAGCAGAGTAGGAAAGTATTAAGCAAGAGGAAACATACAGACATTTCTTACTTGCAAGTACCAGTTCACATCTGCACATTCTGTCAGTGTGCTAAAGGCAAGTATCAAGCAGGAGGTAACAGATTTGGATAGCTGACATTAAACTAGAACAGCTCAGACTAAAATAAAACCTGTGCTGTTATTGGCACTGGCAGTTATCCAAGGACTGTGATATATTCTCTGTCACTCACCATTTTAAAAGGCAGTTTAGAGAGTCTATATGTTCATTCAAAGGAAGGAGTGCATCCTGGGCATTCCTATAGCTGATGTGAAACGAGGAGTCAGGCTCCCTTCATCATTGAAGCATCCAGGAGTGCACACAGTGAAGTGTAATGCATTGGGTACTTTCATTACTCGTGATGCCTGTCAAGCAGAGGAGACATTTACCAGGACATAGTTCAATAAATACCAATCCTCATGGACTACCATAGTATGGCATGCTACTAAAAACTGAGATACAAACAAAATTGTTTCTCTGGCAGTTGGTGAATTGGCTTAACTGGGAACTGAAATTGTCTTCTCTCCGGTGTGGCACAGGTCAGCTAGCTCTGTTGTGTAAGAGAATAGCACTTGATTTGCATAAAGACAAAATAAACTGTTAGAGTATTCTGCACTTACAGGTATGACAATGCTTCAGTGTAAAGCTTTACTGGTTCTTTGTGAAGCAGAAAACATATGGACTCAAGTCTAGGAAAGGTTTTTGTGTCCCCAGAGAAAATGTGTTTTTTTTCTGTTTGTGACTCCCAATGGTAAATCTTTTGTGGTGGTTTAGAGCTGTGGTTCTCAGACTGCGTGCACTTACACTGGGAATTATCACAAGAGCAAAATTTGCATGTACACATTTTGTTGGCCCCTTTGTAAATCTATTGTGAGCTGTGGGAATTTTACATCATCAGACCAGGAAGTAACATGATTATTTTCAGTTCTTTTTGTGTTGGTTATTTGGTTTTGATGCTTCTGTCATTAAAGATACATGATTAGATTTCAAAAATCATTGAGGTGTTTTCAAAAACATGTGTAACGAACACATTAGTAACGTTAGACTAGATGCTGCACTTACGGAATTCAGTATACAGTCATGAAGTTGCTCAAAAATTCCCATCTATCTCAGAGAAAGACTAAGTGCTGAAATGGTTAGAAGGCACTTAAAGAATCTCTTTATCTCTGCAGATCTGGGCCTTAGTTTATAACTACATCACACAACAAAATAGTATTAGCCTCCTTATGAGCTTTCTTTGGTCTGTTCTTGACAGTACAGTGCCCTTCAAGAATATCTGTTCTTGGATAAAAAAGCTACTCAAGCAGTCTCCAAATTCCCTGTGGCTGTAGTCACCGCCAGGTTGCCTGAGCTGTGCACCAGTAAGTTTCAGATATAGCCTTTCTTCAATTGATTAGCAAGATGCTGTCTGCCATTGATGGAAATGTCCAATGATGGAATTGTGAGGCAAGTTTGTCATCAAGTTATAAGCATTGCCTTTCACTATTACATTTTTTAGTTCAAAGATATGACAACTGAGGAAAATTACTCTGCAAGAACAGAAATATTTGTCTTCAGTGCTTCTTAACCTAGTAATATATTATCCTAAAGTGCTGATAAGCCACGTGAATAGCAAAGCTTGAGCTTTTATGTACTCAATATTGAATTACTGCCAATCTGGAAAAGATTAATTATTTCAAATTAGAGAGGGACAGCTTTGCTGAACCTTTCTGAATACATTATATATAACCTTTTTGAGCTGTCACAGGAGAGCACAGAGAGATCTTCATCAGTCTGTTTGGATTCTAAGTAAGATTTCTGCGATTAAAGGACAGTGCCAAGGAAAAGAATTCTGTAGCAAACACCAGTAAGATTGACAAAGGTATATGCCTTCATCTCTAAAATAGCTACCGTTCTCAAAAATCATACTAGCAGAGGTCCTCCTCAAACAAAGGAGTTAAGCATTGGTAGTTAAGTATGTTAACAGACTGGTGATCCTTACCTGTGCCCAAAGTCCTTGTTATGGTGGCATAAGTATAATTTGATAGACCAAACGAGCCCTTCAGACCACAATAATTATGCTTCTCTAGTCTAGTAACAGTCCTTATCTGATGACTTATTGAGTACAATTACAGAAATTATTAGAAGTCCCATTACAAATACTGCAAGATTCTTCAAAGGAAAATAATCGTGCACCGGAAGCAATACTGTGCTGTAGATTAAAAACTGCTTCTAATCTGGCCACATGGACATGCTGTGCACATGAGAGGCTCTGTGTGGAAGGAACACGGAGGAAGGAAAAGAAAAAAATCAAAGGAGCACGTGCAAAAAAGGACTGTTTCCATTTTTCCGTGTAAGGCACCTCAGAGGCTGAGTGCCTACAAAACAGTCTCTAAATCTTTTGCGGAACATCTGTGCTAGAGATGGGCGGACACGGCTGTTTTGAATCAGTTCTGCTTTTACTAATTTATTACCACCTGCAACAAGTTTGTCACATATTACTTTCTGCAGAAGGTAAATTATAAGGCAAAACACACAGAACACAGCAACTGTATGTGAAGAAGTGCCACTATATTTTACTGTATTACTGACAAATCTTCTGGTGAATTCAACTTGTGTCTATTTATGTTATATTTTGTATCTGGTTTTGGATGATGGATAGATCCTCCCACGGGGTTCTATAGAAAACACAAACAAAATACTCCACTGAGTATGAAACTGAATTTTACAGGGATTAAATGAATAAAAGGACACGATGCAATTTCCCATCTTCTAGTTGAAAACTATAGAATGAATTAATCAAATAACATTTTTTCCCCAGTACCTGACTGGCTTTATCCAGTAGATAAGTACTACAAGCAGGAAAAACGAAAGAACAAAACATACATGCCATAGATTTACATCTTTAATATGGATAGATACATGAAATAAAAATGTAAACAACCTGTAAATGTTGTAATAATAATTGGAAAACACTCATAAGTCTCATAGCCTTTCAAAATGGACTATTTATTACAGCTGTATTTTTTATGCATTTATTCTAGCCGTTATGTTAAAAGGCCACACTGCTGCAAAATAGTCTGCCCTGTCCAGACTTCCCTGGTGCCCCAAGTAAAAACATTTCCTGAAGAAGCAGACAGATTTCATGAAGTAATATTTATTACCATGTTTTCCTCTCCCTCCTTTCTCTTTAACGTATTTTGACCTTTCATATTCGGTTCTATTCTGTACTTGTGTGTCTGATCAATGACTATTATCTTCTGTGTTTTAAGACTAGATTTAGCTATATGCCACAGAGCAGTTTTCTTATTACAGAAAGAAGATTAAAATACGATATAGAGAAAGGAGAAAATAGCATTTTGATCTGAGAACATTCCTTTATTCAGCTCTTTCACTCTGAGCTATTCAGAAAGGAGCTCACAGCATCCAGCTGATAATAAATGAAAGTTCAAAAATAATAATTTATTATTCACTTGAAGGAAGATATTTCCAGAAACATTCAAAAGGCTTTTCATAGTCATATCAGAAATAATAGATACCTCCTGGGTAAGTTCCCATATAGTAAGTTGTGTCCAACAAGTACATTGACAGAAGTCCCGCTGGGGGTCACTCGGAAAAAAGGATGTTTAGTTGACTTTTTTTCTCCTAGTCATTTATTTTTAGCAGGGGCTTAAATTAAAATTTCCTTGATTACTTTTTTTTTTACCAGAAACAACCCCTAGAATAGTTTTAACATCTGGTTTATATATTTTGACTGAAGAAAATTAAAGTATCTAGTCTGTTTCTGTTTCTGCAGATGGAAACAAGGAATGTCTCATTCATATTAGTACAAACATGATTATGTATTGACATTAAACGTATTATTTTATTCTTGTCAAGGTACATTATGCATTTCTATTACGTATAAATTTAAACTGTTCATACAGCTACCAACTGACTTCAATGATTACTTACAGACTTATTTAACAGAAATAGTTACTCTGTGATTTTTGCACAGACCAAAATGTGCTCCTCTTCTCTATGCTTTGGCAGAGCTTACAATTGAAATTATGTATTGCATGTATTTATACACAAGTGACTTTTTTCACCAAAATTCTACTGTAAAGATAGTTTTACTGAAATTTCATGCACAGCAAGGACGTTTTAAGAACAGTAGCCAAAATATGTGTCTACAATTAACATTACAATATTTTTCAAGAAGTGTGATGAAAACTTAGAGATTAAACATGATTTTGGTGGTATGACTCCATAAATGCGAGTGAGGTATCTGTTATTCAGGAAAATTTTCAGCGATCATGACAGTCTCTTTCTAGGCCAAAGAAGAAGAGAAAACAAAATGGATTAGATGTACACACAGTACCTTAAAGTGGAGTATCCAGAAACTACATCTGCAGGTATTCTGACCAGTAAATATGTTACATCTTTCTCACTACTCATAAAATGATGGAAATTACATAATAATATGACTTTATAATTCATATATTAAGTTTGACATTTTGAAATCCCCAGTCAGACATGAGGAGTTTAGTAACTTATTTATTGAAGTATTTTTCTCTGTGTCTTCATGGAATGTCAGCTTTTATTTTCACCCTGTAAAACCACTTAAACATATCTGCCTATGCCTTTACCAATGAGGTAAACTTTGCAGCACTCAGTGTGCTCCATAAACTTCCATCAAAGTCAGTCCTTTTTGTGTGCACTTATAAGAAGTGAGACAAGGAGGTTTCAGGAAGGGATTATTTTTAAGATGTCAGAAAACAGTTAACAGTTTATAAACCTTCTGGGGGTTTGTGGCAATCAATTCTTGCTCAGTTTTTAAATACATTTTCTACCTCTGTTGCTGTGGAAGTAACAGTAAAAAAGCCCAGAGGAAACATTTAACTATAAAGAAGGGAAACAACTGAAACAAAGTAAAGGCCAAATACAAGTGGATAACACAGGGAAAGTGTTTCTCTCTAATTTCCACGGTATAATTCTACACTTGGGAAACCGACAGACAAAACAAAAATAAACAGAAATAGGATGTTTTAGTTGGTATCCTTTGAAGTTACTCTACTATAAATAAATCTTAACCATCTGAACTCTGGGAAGAACCTTAGAATTTGCAGTTTGTACTCTTGAAATTTCACGAACTGCACAGATCCACTGAAAAACTGTGCATATCCAAACTCACTACATACAATCCATTTCTTCTTTTGAGAAGGCAGGTGGTGACTAGTGTAATGTTCTGATCCAAGGATCTGATTAAAACTTTACTGAACCTAAGCAAAACTATTTACAAGAGCTTAGCTCAGGCCCTGCAATCTTGGCTCAGGTGAGAATAGTAAACCTGCTCTTGGAGCGCAGGTCACGTGGAGTAATGTGTTACAGATGACAGTCTCCTGGTGCACTTAGAAAAAAAAATCAGTCAATTTTTATGCATTACTATCACTTACATATGGCACTTCAAATTTGAACAATAAACACTGTATCACAATGTATTTAAAAAAGTTCCCAGACTTCATGAACTGTTAATTAAATACAGCTCAGGTTTTGGTTATGTATCCTTTTAAGAGTTCCCATTCCCTTGAGTTCAGAGATCACAGCAGGTCACGCTGTTCAACCACATTTCTCATGGAACACTGAATAGTGTTGCTATTTTCAGTAAATTCTCCCATTTCTCTGTAAGCTTGTTGAAGATTAAATTGGCTTGCAAACATCATGTGTTAGAGATTCAAAAGAATAATTAAGTAACAGTGCATGCTTTCTGGAAATTTTCTCTTCTGACATTTATGTACATTATTTCTAGAAAGAGAGCCGAAATAATTTTTAAAAGCAATTTCCGTTTAAAAAATAGAAAGTGACAGAATATTAGAGCATCAATACAGTGGTGGTAAACTTGCACCTATAATACCATGAGGAGTAAATCCTACCTATTTCTAATAATAGGCAGGTGTTCATTTTAACTCATTCATTTTAACAGGTTTTCATCTGCCCCAAGGCTTTCAGGCAAACGGCCAAGTGAGTTAAAGGGCAGCCTTGCATGTAGCAGTTATAATTCAGGGTTTGTTTCTATACAAAAGGATTCATCTGAAGCAGCTAAAGGTGGAATTTGAAGTCAGCTAGTTGAGTTGCTTTAAATCTCAGTGCGTAAATGCTTTTCATTCAGAATAAATCATTTTAATCTGAGTAGAAAGGGGTTGAGAGGGTTTACTTATTCATGTTTAAAAAGACGTATGGATTTTATCTTTCCAAATGTTTCTGTGTAACCATTTTTAAATGTTAGAAAAAGAGCTCAGGATTTGATCTTGGGCTGTGCAGAGTCTGCACCAGCATTGGTACAGGACTCAAAATCCCCATGTTTGGGAGGTGGGAGTGGTTTCAAATTGTGTGTGCATCTTGAATAGCCTTGCAGGATCCACGTGATTTCCACCATATTTTTATGACAGCTTGACACCTCAAATTTTATTTCAACCTATTTATTGTACACTTCTATCAGCTTGCAAAGGAATTAACCCAGCCTCCAGGTCAACTTATCTAAAACTACATTTATTTAGAACATTTTTGAGATGTATCTCAATGGAGTCTTCCAGGAGTTACAGATCTGTGTCACGTGATCCCATAGGTAGGAAAATCATAAACAAATAAAATCAATTCAGAACTGGCAGTCTCATGGTTTCTGCTTGTACAGGGGGGGTTTGTGATCTTTTGTTTGTGAAGAAAATGCTCGGATTTTTCACAGGCAATGCACGGAGAAACACTCTTCCTCTGGAATATAATAATACAATCTTTAGCTATGCTGAACAAGATTTACATGAGAAGTTCCTTATGCCAAGGACTATGAGGGAAATACTGTATATAGATGTCTTGCCTACGAAGCTGAAAATGTCACAGTACATGTGATATTTCTGATGGAAATTAGAGATGTCATGAAAACCTTAAGTAGATAGAACTTTCACCTTCCCGCTGATGCCTTTTGTCATTACCACACTATCTTCACCACAATGTACAACAATTTGTTTCATTTTTACCTCTGCTTTGTTAAAAATACTTGTACTATTGTTCACTTTTCTCTCAATCTTCTGTGTATGTCTGCTTCATAGCAGGGATCGACTTTCTAGGTTTGTTTATACTATTAATTGGCAAAGCGGAAAGGAGCATGGTCAAAACAAAATATACTATTTGTGATATGGGAGTCCTTTTGTGACAGCAGCCTACCTCTATATTTTCTACATGAGAAAATGCAGTCTTTTAGTAAGAAAGCTGCTGTCTGTTAGTGAGGTACAATACAGAATAAAAATGCTTCTGAGAGGCAGCAAAATCTCCCTTCTATTTTGAAATTTCAGAACAAACTTCATTCCTCTTCAATCAGAGCAGACCATGTTCAGAGTATTTGGTTTGCTTCAGGACTCTCTGTTAGAAAATTTATGTGAGTGTCCATTGCTAACCACTATATCAATTATATATAAGAGAAATGTTGATTAATGTTAATGTTTCTGAACCTATCTAAATATTATGTGGCTTGAATAGCCCATACCATTTTCCTAGAAGTTAGAAAAGAAGCGCTATGTTTTTCTGTGCTTTTTAAACAATATCAATAGTTGCTCTAGTTGCTCTTCAAACAGAATTTCATAATTTTTTTTTTGACAGAAGCTAAATTTTTTTTAATTTTTCATTTCACTGAAAAAAAATTAAAAATTCTTCCCAGACCTTTCTTTAATTTGGTGGCAAGTTTTCAACAATTTTTTCTCAAACACCTCATTACATCTTCCAGCACATAATTTTTTCACTGTGAAGCACAGAAACCATCAATAAATGCAAAATAAGCTCAATATCTAACTGGTATTTAGACCAATACAGTCAATGAAAGAATGCATGGCTGTGAAGTCCCTTGTGCATTTCTGTCAAAACCAGGAACGGTGGCACCTGCATTCCTCAGAAGAAAAATATTTCTTTTTATCTGGGAGTTCCACATTTACTGGTTTGCCTCCTCTTCCTGTTCAGTTAAACCACACTCAGCCAATTCATTTCTTTTCAGATTCTGTAACACTCTTGGTCTTTTGAATATTAAGGGAAAAGCAGCTTTTTATTCTCACCACAGTAGCCTGGCTGACTATGCTGAAACACTCCTCTCCTTTCCTCATTGTAAAGAACCTGTAATAGGGACCATGGCTACTCTGCTTTGAAGTGACAGACAAGGAATGGTGTGTTCTATGATGCTAAAATACACCTCTCCCCTTTTCAATTTTTAATAGGAATGACATCATGACAGGAGTTTAATGGTAAAATAAGGGGCAGCTACAAATCTCATATCACTGCCTTTGTATAAATCAGCATAACCAAACCAGAGAGTGAATTACTTTATTTCTTATGTGGAGAAATCATCAATTTATTTCTAATAGATATGGCGCATACATTCCTCCGTGTGCTTCAGAGCTGGCCTAGGAAGATCGCCTCTAAGGAGAGGGCTGCTATGGTCAGTTAGCCAGGTGCCAGCTGGTAAAATTGTCTTTTAAAAAGTAATTGACTATGACGCTAGACAGCAACTAACCTCTTCAAGTTTCTGGATGTCAAATAGGCAAGCAGGGGGTGATTCTGCAAAAGGGAGTTCACTGTATCATTCAGTTAAACCAAGATAACTCTAGTGAGACAATAAAAGAACAGTGAAGACACATTTTCTGTATTAAGTCATAAGGTAATCAAGGATTTAGCTGTGAAAGCTGCTCCCACATAATTCTTCCACAGCACCCACTTTTCCCTGATGACTGTGTGATAAAACGAGAGAAACCCAGCCCCTGCACTTTTATCGTTAAGTAGCTCTGACATTCCCTGTTGTACAGTGGAGATGAGAAACCAGATCCCCAAGATTCACATTTAAACTGCCCCGTAGTGGTTTTCACTTATTTTTATAGAAGCTGCATGTGGTGCTATGGGAAAGGCTGTCAGGGAGCCCCACTGGTGGAAAAAATTTATCCAGTGATATGGTTACCATGGATGTAGAGGGAGCAATTCACTTTACCTTGGTAACAAGAATTAGCTGTTTGAAAAAACACTCCTTTAAGCAATCTGGATGGACTTTTCCTTTTCTCTGTTTCAATGTCCTAAAAGCTTCCATGAGTACCCTGAGAGGCATATATGCTTCTGATCCACGAGTGAGTGTGAGCTGTCCTGGTTTGCTGAGCTGAAATATCATCAATCCAAGTACTGTGCTTTAATCCTTCAGCCTGAACAGCCTTAAAACCAAATTGAAATACACTGAAATGTAATCTTTGTAATCTCTGGGAGCATATCTTTAAAAGCATGCTAAGAGCTGGCAAAGATGCAAACATGCTGACTCTGTAGAGAACATTAATAGCACATCTCCAGTACAATTGCATCTGTGTCTCCTAAGTTTGCTTTTCATGGTTAAAGGTCATTAACTGAAATTAGGCCAACAAAAGAGTGCCTGCAAGCAGCAAAACATAGGAGTTATCATATAAATTCTTCTTAAAATCAAATATTTCAAGTACTTTCAAGTCCTATAATTAATGCCTGGTGTAAATGCACCATGTTTCCTTTTCTATGCCTGAAGACTTGACTGCTGGTAACTCCAAAGCCAAGGAAACTATGAGGGAACTGACACTAACCCCACACCGCTATTCGTCATACCATACCTGGTGCCAGAACTTCCAAAAGTGAAAATGGCATATACTGTTTTTATTCTGAATTATCTAGCAATGAGCTGTTTTTCTATGAAATGAAATATTCAGGGACCCTAAGTTTTAGAAATTGTTACAAATAACCAACCTCACAACCTCTGTAGAGGTTCCCAAAATTCTTTCTTGATTTCATAATTAAGCTGAACTAACATCACTAGGATGGAGTCCTTACCACAGGTGTGGTTTAAAGAGTCCTTAAAAGACAGCAGCAGTAATTGCATATCTTGGCATAATCTCTTTCAAGCATGAGAATACACACGTATTCTGGCATATTCCTTCTCATACAAAGTCAATCATCTGCTTAAATATTTCACAAGTAGGATTTGAATGCCCATGACATCACTGCAATGAATTTTACCTATAGCAATAATTGAATTATTTGCCTCTAATCAAAATATTAATTGATTTTTAAAATTTCATAAGTATCCATTAAGAGAACATTGGCCTTGTGTTAACGTATTTTATTGGCTGATGGTAGTTGACACAACAGGTGGCTATGCCGTTTTATGTTACTCTTCTATATTAATAGCTTAGAGAGCCATCATTCATGTTGGAAAATGCACAGACTTAAAAAACAATTGCTATTTCAATCCTAGAGGAGATTCCATTAATATGCCACATTTAGCAGTCAGCTAATAAAATCAGTGTATCAGTTAATGGCTATAAATTACTGAGAATGGAAGGTTATGAATTAGTGCTGATCTGGATTCACTTTGTCAAATGAAATGATCTTACGACAATGTGGAACTGATGACAGTGCGTAATCAAGATCTTAGCTTGCACATCAAATTATTGATATTGTAAATGTATTAAGTATCTTTAAAATAAATAAAAATAAATATAAAAAATCCCAAATCCAGCATCCAAATTGCTGTCTTCACACAGTTCAGCAAAGATTTTTAGCTTTCTTCTTCATCCCTTTTTCATGTGTTTACCAAACTGTTACAAAACATATGCACTATTTTTGAAGAAAAATAACACAAGCCAAGCAGAAGGATCTATTCATGATCAGAATGCAATGGTCTTCATTATATTCCAGTTTGCTTATAAGTGACTGATTGAGAGTTAGCAGATGGTGTTTTCTTTCACCCCTTCGCTTTCCTCTTATTTAATTACTCCAGCTTAGTTTATGTGCTGGCTCTATAACACCTAATAAGCATGTATATTTGTAAGATCATTGCTTCTATGATCTTCAGATTCAGCAATGCTTAATCTACCCTCACTCAAGTATTTCAGGCCAAGTATTTAAATTATATGCCTAAGACTGGCCTGACTTCTTACACTTCATGTTGTTCTTGGATGTGTTTCCACCAAATGAACAACCTAGCGTCCACCTAGGAAACTGTAGCACCTGTGAAAAATCTGTCTGGTAAGTAATGTATTATACTTCAGTGTCTTTCCTAGCAGCAATAGCTGCTGTTAGCAGTGGCACAGAGAGACTGCAGGCTGCCTCACTAGGCTGCGAAGGGTCTTCTTGGTCTGGGAGGGCAGTTTCCTAAGGGCTGATAAATAGCCAGGCAGGAAGAAAGCTTGCAGATATGATGCTCTGGAGCTGTAGAGATAACAATGCATCCATTTGACATAGCAGTTAAAATACATGCTGTTATTCATAAATTGCGAAAATCCCATTGCTATTCACATAATAAGCCCCTCTTCTTATCAGTCTCTAAATTGATCCCAACTTCAAATACTTCAAACAGACCTGGACAAGATTTACGTTGGGCCCCAGCCCTGATCTGATGACACTTCCTTCCCTCCAAAGTCAGTTCCAATTAAAACCCAAATATTCTCATAACTCGCAACTCATCAGCAACCCTTTTCAAAAAGAATCTGAGGTCCAGTCTCATGGATTTACACCAAAGTCATAACTCTGGAAAGCTCTCCCTGGTCCAGACCCTGATGGAACTTAGCTCACGGGACATCCCAGAGAACCACAGACAGAAACCCACAGGACAACAATCCACTTCTGGTTGAGAAGACTGAGAAAGGAAAATGTCTTTTCCTTGCTAAAAACTCAGAAAAAGAAGATTTCTCGGCAGGAACATAGACAACTCCTAGTGCCTGTGTGGGCGAGAGACACAGTCACATCCGCCTTCTCCCCAGTCTGCTGCCTCCAGCTCAATCTGACTGACCTGGACGTGCAGAAGTCAGGTGAAGAAGTTTTGTTTCACCATTCTCTTCTTTTAGCAGTAGTTCTGCAGAGTCAGAAATACAAATCAAGATCAAGACATCATTATATTTTCTTCTTGCGTCTGTTTTAGCACTGATCTAAGTAGCCCAAGAGAATTTAGTGATATGTAATCTGTGGTAAGATTTGATCGATTAAAACTGACACAGATATGTGTCACTTAGTGGCGTACATTATTTATATGCAGAAATTTCCAGCAGGTAAACTCTTCTTGTTTCTATTTAAGGTGGAGATTCCTGGAATTTGTCACGTTCCTTCAGCAGCAGTGCTTTAATCTGTTTCAGGACATCTGGAATATCTGGAAATTTATTCTTCTGACTTGCAACTTAGGAGGCTGAGTGTGACTTTAGTTTATTTTTCTCTCAAGGGAGTTTTAAGCATCAGATGACCACTAGACAGAAAGACCAGGCTTTTTTTCTTACTTCTGACTTCACTTCACTACTGGCCTGAAGAAAAGAGCTGTAAAGATGGTGCCTAGAAATGGCTGATACAAGACTTAACTCCCTTCGCTGTGAAATCCCCAGATGTTTCACTTAGCTGGATTTCTGCGTTGTTTCCACCTCAACAGCGAGTATCACAGCCCCAAATAGTATCCATGATCTGGTTCGTGGTAGTTAAAGATGGAGTTTTAGGTTTCTTGCCTGGTTTATTCATGACTCGGGTAAGTAATTCACAGAGTAGGTGTGAGGTTCAGCTCTAAGGACAGTGTTCCGCTACACTAATCCAATGACTTTAATACCTTTACTCCTACTGTCTTACAGTGATGTAGCTGAGAGTGAATCAGGCTGAAGACTTTGTGTATAGGTGATTCTATTAATTTTATGAGGCTCTGCGGGCTCTAATTCTTTGCACCATGTGGGAGCCTTCCATGAATACAGAGTGCCATCTGTGCTTGGGTCTCATTCCTTAAAGAAACATTTAGCTATCTATTCATCCTTTCTGCATTCCTGGGGCTGAACAGTGTGTGAGTGCATTACCCCTTCCACCCTTGTGTCACCAGAGTTTATTGATCAGCCTCAGGACTAAAAACACAGCAGAGAGCCCTGCTGTTTCCAGTAGCTGCTGCCTATCTTTTGAAGCAGAGATGAACGTTTGAGCCATAATGTATTCTTTCAACACCAGAGCACTAGCCTATTGTGAATGTAAATGGAAAAGATTCTCATACTGGGAGGAGAAAAGGCATTGGAGCATCAGAAAGCTTGCACATCGAGCATTTTGCTTCAGCTCTTGCAGCCTGAGCCTCTTGTATCTCTGACTAATTCTCTCCGTTCACCACAGGAATACTAATTGCCAGATGAAGTTCTTTTTGTTCAGCTAATGCTCTAATTGTTGCTTATAAGAGGAATTGTCTCTGGCAATCATTTACTCCTACCAAAACTTGAAACTTTATTTCTATGGTTGAGTCCATAGAGCGCACAGATATAAAGCTACTGGAATCAGCAGACAAGAGTCACTGGGTCAAAAAAAACCCCAAATTTTTCTTTCTGAAATGAATTGTTAAAATTCAGATACATAACATTTTGCCTTACATCACAGGTGAGCTGTGTCAACACAAAAAACGCAAGTTTCAGTAAGAATGAAAATCTGGAAGTTCAGATGTGCATCACAGTCACGTTTGACTTGCCAGCATTAAACAAAAGGAGCCTGTAACATCTAACTTAAAACAAGAGATATTAAAACAGAGAAGCACAATCTTAATGTGGGGAAGCTTTTGAATGGAATAGGTCTTTGTGTTGCCTGCATTTTCATTTATATCCTTTATAGCTGTTATTTGAATCTAAAAATTTAAGAGTTCCTTGGGTTGTAGGGATGCATACCTGTTTTGCAGCACTCTAGGCACAAGCATATATATTTGGGCTTAAGTCCAGCTTCTTCAGCTTTTTCAGTGATTAGGATTTGTGACAGTCCTCTTGTACACCTGGAGTAAAAGTGAAAAAAAAAGAAAAATGTCCCAGTTTTTCATGAGAAAGAACTCATATGTAAGAGAGAACAGAATTGAAGTAGAAGAGATGTGTACCACTACAAACAGGTCGGATCAAACTTGTACAGGAGAAAGTCGCATAAGTAATTAAGAATTCAGAGATTTTTTTTTGCCTGAAGACACTTCCTGGACACGTTTCACACCTTACACAGAACTCCTTAGTGAGTGCTCTGCTGACTGCGATCCTAGGCATGGTAGCTACCAGATGTTGGTAGTATAAAGTAAAACAAGACAAAAAATATATAAATATCTTGCTAATGCATTTTAGAACTAGTTACAGTATATAATAAAAATCCTAAGTATTTCTTCACAGAAATGTTTCTTCCTCTCTGACCTAACAAACCTTCAAGCATTAGACTGATCTGATTTCCTTTTACTTTCAAAGTCTGGTAATACCTTCCAGTTTCTTTCATGTGGTCAGGTTTCTTATGATACCATATAACTCCTGTGGTCTCATCCCAGATTTGCTCAGGGTGTGACTAACTATTCTCAATTCATGGCTGTATCACCTTTGTCTCTTAACAAACCAACGTGGCTGTCGACTCTCTCAACCACTCATTTCCAAACACGATACTGCATACCCTCGCTGTACCGTGGGAACAAAGGAGGTGGTTGTGGAAGAAAGCCTGTAAGAACAGCAAGGATTATGCTCGTAAGTGCTTGCTGTCCCTGACCAAGAATGGTAGAGAATTCATTACTTTTAACACTAATTCTGCTCTGTATGTAGTGTGAATTACTGATTAATGAACACCAATCTGTTCCAACTACATCCTACACCCCATATGGTGTTTAAAAAACCTCTTAAAAATAAATTTATAAAAAGAGATCTACTAAATCATAACCCAACCCATGACTAAAGTAGGGGGTTTATCTCATGACTTATTACATTAGTAAAAATAGTTTTAAAAGTGACTAACAGGGATTCAGATGCTTCATTGGGAGACCACCACATTCCTCCAAAATGACTTTATAAAATTTTTCCAGATAGTCAGGGCAACTATTTCTTCCTTTATAGTAGTCATTGGTACTGAGTCTAGCAAGAAGAGTAATAGATGATAGGTGCACAAAAAATGTTCCACATAAGCCCCATGCTGAAAATATATTTTAAGAAATAAGGAGAGAGGCGTTCTTTTAATACTGACCAATGATGACATGACTACATTAAATGCATTTTCTTTCAGTAGTGCAGCTACTTGCCTGATACCTTACAGAAAAACTTTTTTTTTTTTTCCATTTGATGTATTCTTTCTCAGCAATGCCCAGATCAATGTTCTTGGTGGTCTGTGGCATATGGCAAAACAGCAGCTGTTGGCAGGAGCATTTCTATCTCAACTATGTGAGAAGGAGGCAGGGAAACAAAGTACCTGGGATCTGTTTGAGGACCTAGAATAGGCTATTTGACACATCTGGAATGAGATATAACTCTCCTGAGCCATGTCTAGATGGCACACAACTGCAAGGACACCAACTGGCCTAGGATCTTGATTACCCTTACTGGGAACCCGATGGATGTGTGTTACTGCTCTCCTCTCTTCTGCTTTCCAAGTCCTTGTCAAAGAAGCCAGGTCACAGTAAAAGGTGGATTGGCTGGTACAAACTTGTAACCTCACAATGGAGTCCAAATGAAGCATAAACTTGGGTGTAAGAACTCAAAGTGCTCCTATCTTTGCCAGTTCAGACATAGCCTTTATGTCTTGCTTATATCACTTGTGATTGTGTCCTTAATTTTATGGAGGGGGCATGGTTTTTAAACACACAGACCAGTGATTTTGGCAACAGGTACAACAAAAAGCCAGGGGTTCATCCAACAAGTCAAGTCCTAGACAATAGTTACACTTGTTTTCAGTCAATAGGACGAATAAGACTATTAGCAGAGACTGCCAGTTTTGAATAAGATATGTCCAAAGCAGATTAAAACAGAATGCAAACTTGTACAGAGTATAAACCTTGTATACATTCAATCAGTTCCAGAAAAAGGAGAAGTTAGTGGAAATTAATATCCAAAGATTATTGCATGTTATAAGCTGTATAAAAGGTTGAGTTTTATTGGGCAGTATTCACTTACTATATACTTGGACTTATTGTGGCGTATGAGCTGGTTGAGGTTCTGAGTATTTCAAAGAATACAAGGTCACTAAACTTTAGTGTTTCCCTGTAATCCACAAATAACCCTTAAAATCAGACATTTTTTTCTCTCTTTTCAGGATTTATTTGATCTTTGAAAGTATATATTTTGTTATATACATATTTGGTAAATGTTACTTTTTCTATAAAATTTGAAAGACCTTCAGGTGATACATAGATCATGTATGACTTACCCTGGACATGGGCCATAAGGTACTTGTCAAAATTCAGCCATGTTATTACCTCTCCTTTTATTTCTGTCCACTATAGCGAAAAGCTTTGTATGCCCTTCCAGTAAAGAAGGCAAGGCTGGCTAGCAGTCAGTGTGACAGAAGGAAAAGCAGTGCAGCAGAAAATTGGATAAAAGGATAAAAAACACAAGGACCACAGGAAGCCCATCAAAACTGCTTCAGCTTGTCAAAAAACAGACAACTGACAATTACAAATATAAAGTATTATCCACAATTCAATATTTCTAATGATATCACAATTACAGTCCTGCTTCCTATAAGCAACAACTTAACTTTTTAGGCTTGACCTTACAATAGCAAACCAAATGTGGTGTGATAAAACAAATCTGTGGAAGAATTGTTTGCAGTCAGACATCTGACTGTACACTACCAAACTAACTTTTTTTTTGGTTATTTTCCTTTAGAAAAAAAGTCTTTAAAGTATTGCTCAGTCACTAGAAAACATGTTGACTTAAGGCCATGTACATATTTAGTGATTCCAGATCATGCATCAGAAAGATTCAGGCAATTTAAATTGTCTGCCATCAGTTCAAGGCTGTGGCTAATTCATTACTCACACACTTCTAGTCGGAGTACTAATTTAAACTCATGTGTGTCATATTAATTGTAATCTTGTTTCAAAGTGACAAGATAAATATCTCAAGGTACATAATACATTATGGACATAGGTCAAAACAAATGAGTGTCTAGAAGAGATTAACACTAAATACATGCAATATGTCATGTTTGTAAATTAAGAAAGGATAAATTACATTAACATTTAACAGATTGTTCATTATACTTCATCTATGCTTCGGCTTAAATACACTAAAAGGTATTTTCCTGTATATAATGAGGTCCTTAAACAACTCAGACAGAATATTTAGTTACATACTTGGGGTACAGAAGCAGCTGTTCCCAGATGCTACAAAGAATAGTATGCAGTGCTACAGGATAAACCTGACACCCTGTTGTATTTTCCTTGATTTATTCTTATTATTAGTAGGAGTGTGAAAGAAATATTCAAACATGCTTTTCTCCTTCCATCCTGTTACAAGACTAGTAAAACATGTTTGTGAAGAGTAGTTTAATTTAAAAACAGTCTTGGAGCTTTTCCTAGAAAGAAAGCTTTGAGCCACTTCATCGGTTCAATCATTGAGTAATACCCGTCCTTACTGCCAAGTATAGAGCTCTACGTCCTGCTTCAACAACAGGCAGTGTCATTTGAGGGCAATCAGCCCCCAGGATATGCACTGCTTCAAGTGCCCTCTAAATGCAAACTATTTGCTGGGTTCTGAAACTCACTGAAATGGCTTTAAGACTGTTCCTAGGTAAAAGCTAATGGAAGTGTGAAGGAAATAAATATAACTGCTCCTGTGACTGTAGAATTTGACCTGTCAAAGAGAGTTTATTCATATTTCTATTGTCAGAAACAAATGACAAAATGAAAAGAAGCATCTCTATGCTCCCTGATATCCAGAAATGGGACCTTTGGTAAAAATCTGTATGTACAATACATGTGTATCTGATATATGGATTCAACCTTCTTGACATCTGCAGAAGAAACTAATTTTACATTCACAGCTTCAGCTGCCATCCAATTTCCTGGTTTGAGGTTATCACTTCAATATTCTTTAAAAAGTACTTTTCCTTTTTCCTGGGACTATTCTCCCATATATGTTATTCAGTTACAAAGTTAATTCCAAAGCAACCTGGATTAGGACCCCAGCTTTCATAGAATTTATCAGAAAAAAAGAGAAAGAATACTTATTATATCACAGTAAATAAGTATTTCATATCATCGTAACTATATCTACACTAAAATTTCTCACTGTGTTTCTTACCAAAATCTATTTATAGACCAGATCTTGTACACTTGTAAAAGCAAGTTAAATCCCAATGATTCAATTACTCTGTCCATAGAGTTAAGAATAAGTCAGAGGCCTTGACACAACTCGTGTTTTAACTGTTCTACTGAAATGAATACTAATTTCAGGCTGAAATCACTGATCATGTTGATTTTGTCAGATAAACTGTCATGTAAGGATTCCATTGATAGAATGAATAATAGTAAAATGTTTGACTTAATTTATAGACGACATTTTAATTCATTCAATTTTAACCACTCTGATAATAAGGACATAACACTGCTTTCAGACAAAGAAAATCTGATGAGAATTATGTGCTGGATAGAGGCTTTTCAGTCACTGACTAGTGCTATGTTATATCGACCTGTCTCTACAGAAGACCATTTTAGCCTCACAAGGTTTAATTACTGCTGTTTAAAGATAATAATTTAAATTCCATTGCTTTTGCCATATAAGTGTCATCCCTTACATAAGTAAGAACAACAATTAGTTTTTGTATGTGCATCATCTATCTTTCATTTCACTGCATTTAATCTCTCTCTTAAGGCATCATGATGCTGCTCATTCTGTTTTGCCTTCTACCCTGACATTTGTCAATAGGATAGCAGCATTGTCAACACGATTCGTGTATCAGTTACCAGTTGTTGTCATCTTTTGCTATTTCCAACCCCTTCTTAAAAAAACATCTACCAATTTTCATGTAAATTTACAAATATTAATCAGAACTAGTAACAACAATTACTGTGGGGTAAGGAAGGAGGGAACAGAAATAGGTGGGATAAATCATACTTCACTGCTTAGTAATGCAGATGTCAGTATATGTGGATGAATTTTCCTTACTTGTAGTCCTCATGTTTTGCTCAGTGGTAAAACCAGAAGCAAAACCAAAGCCTTTGCTGCTGCCATATGCTAAACAAGGGCCACTGGTATTCAATAAAATGGGCAGTTACTTCAGTGCTGACAAGGGCAATAGAATAATACCTCATTCCTTATGTCTGAACTCCCCAGGTAATGCGGCTGTGGGGATCACTTCGATAAGAAACAGATTTGCTACATGTTTTGAGTGCAAGTAACCTTTTGTAGATGTATTATTGTCTAGTTCATGTGGAATCTCATCTGGCTCCCACAGGGAAAAGACCCTCCAGTTCTTTTGATAGTGTGCTATCAGTTAGGTAACCTCACGCTAGTAGTATCTGTCAGACACTGGCTGATGCTTTCAGGAAAGCTGTGCCTAGATCATTCTTCTTATTCAAGCAGGTAGTATCAGACAGACAACATGGAACGACAGAGAAATAAGCTGGAAGATTGCGTTTGGAATCAATAAGGTGCAAGGCAGAGGGAGGGTCAGCACACATAGAAAGGTCGATGTGGAATATAAGATGCAAAAATTTTAGAGCTTTCTGAAATTCAGTACAGAGCTTCGCAATCAGCAAAACTGTGAAAAAAGACATCTCAAACTGCAGTGATTTTTTTTTCTTAGCGTATGCCTTTCTACTTCCTTTGACTGAACTGATATATTGTGGCATTACTTTTTTTTGTCATATCAAGACAGGCCATCTATACAATGGACTGACATTTAGAGATAAAGTCAATCTGACACAATGGCCTAAAATGTACATGAAAAAACAAGTGAACTTATAAATGTAGCTCTCAGCAGGAGTGCTTGTGTGCCAGGCAGACATATATCTGATACTTCATCAGGTTATGATCTATGAGATAAAATTCTTTTACAAACATAATATACGAGTTGATTAATGAGGTGGAGCCATTGAATGACCTCTAAAGGTCCCTTCCAACTTGAATTATTTTATTAATGTTGATATCAAACTACTTTTGTGAAGTGTCCTAGATCATTGGAACTGCATAAGCAGAAAATCTGAGGGCAAAAATGTGATCCAGAGAGTACCCTCCATGGACTCTTAGTGTAAATGACAGGAAAATTTACTGGTTTTAAGGCAGGACCAAATGCATCTGCTTTGCATGTCTGGGAAAGCTAGAACACAATAGAATGCAGTATTGCCAGTGAGCACTCAGAAAAAAAAACGACGGCCAGTGGAAGTCTTTCACAAACAATACCTTCCCAGGTTCTCCTGTTGGATGAGATACATGGAAAACAAACTATCACGGATTGATTTATTACTTAAGAAAATATGGTTTCCATCAAATGTTTCATGTTGTAAGTGATAATTCCTTTTGAGGGCAGAACCTTCTCCCTCTATAAGGGCTCCAAAGAAAGTCAACAAAAGGTCAATGCTTTTAGTCTAAAGCAGGGTGAATTTTTGAACTTTTAAAAAATTGTTTGTGTTTGGAAACATCAAAATTTTTAATCAAGTACCTTTCTCAAACCTGCTGAAACAAACGGAAATTGCATGCTGCATTTAAGCAGACAGAGATATCAGGGGTCAGAGACACGTGCAACTTTTTTTTTCCCCAGGAAATTCTTAGATACTGACATTTTGAAGACAGTGAAACCTTTTTGCTTTTTTGTTGTTTTTAGGAGGATTCTGAACTACACTTAGCAGATGCTAAAACAGATGGACAATGTCTTTTGGAAAAGTGGGAAAAATATCTGATTAGAAAATGTCCTTTTTTTTTTTCCCAGCAGAATAGGCTATGAAAGGATTTTTCCTTATTCCATAACTTAAGGAAAATATAAATGCTGATACTACCTTAGTCAGTACTACATAAGCAACTAGGTCCTGGCCTTGCTCCACTCCTCTTTTTGTAAAGATTGATCTCATTTTGGATCTCCATAACCTTATTCTCATGTAAAAATTACATGGAAAAAGTACTCATTACCTCCTAACATTTTTATGATGCAATAACCAAGTCTGACTTTTAAAAAACTCTATTAAGCTGAATATATTCATAACTTTAACGTTCTTGTTCTCATCTTCGCCTCAGTATTCTCCCTGTGACTTTTTTTTTTAGGATCCTACGTTCCAGTTAAATCCTTAATTTGATCTAAGAATCATACTAGCGGCCCTCATTCCACTCTTTTTATACTCTATATAAATTAAGTAGAAAGCGTAATGGTCTGTCAAACAGTTGTTCTTTCTCAGAAATGACCCAGACAGGGAAACCGATAACTACTGGATTTCATGAAGCTTATCTTCTTTGCAGTGTGTTTGTATCATTTTGAAAGAATGCACCTACCTTCCTTGTTTCTTTCCATGTGAAGAGTTTCTTTCATGTAAGTAACAGAAAAAATACTCAGTCAAGAACTGAGAGGAAACCAGAAACAAAACTACTGTGCCTTAAATAAAGCACTAGAGTAGTTGCCCCAAAGAAACCACAGGAGGCAGTTGAAATGGCATTTGTGCCCCTTCAGCACAGTTCCCACCAACTCCTACCTCTCTTGCTCTTCCGACAGCTGTAGGATATTAGGATCTTGAACTGAATGGGAGAGCCCTTCTTAGGGTTGTTTCTCGTTAAAGAACTGTTAACAAAGACTTGGAACATTGCTGGAGAAATACTTATTATAAAGGAATGGTATTTCACTGCTGCTTGGTGGTTGACATAAGCTACCAAGAACTCCATCTCTTTATGTGTGTCCTATTTGAAAAGGTAATTTCGTATTTCCACCTTCTTGAAATTCTTTGAGATTAACAAATGAGAATTTCTGCAGATAATTATGTGGTTTATGAAATCTTTAAAAATACAATTGGAGTAAAGCAGGAAGAAAATGTATTCACTTTTTAAAAATTAAGACTTGCATGAAAGAATAAAAATGCAAATATTCATCATCTCAGGAAAAAAAGGCAGCTTGTACAATTCTGAAATTATACTGTTAAACCACCAAATACTGCTAAATGAAATGAGTGAGTGGTGAAAGATTAAATTAATTCTAAGCATCCTTGAAAAACTTCTTCTGTTAGCAGGATAAAGTTCTGCGTTCAGCAGCATAGTAGGCACAAGTTAGTGAATTTTAAAATTTCACCCAAGACCAGTATGAGTCCTGCAGGATTAAAAAAGTGAAAATCTGGGACTGTAAATTTGTGCTCTTCTGAATATTTAGTAGGACAACACATTCTCTTTGGTCAGTGCCTTAAGATGCATTGAGAAAGTCTTCTGGAATTAGACATCTGCTCCAAAACAGCAGCAAAGGAAATAAAAGCGGAGTGAAAAGAAAACTGCTTGCCACAGAAGACTTGTAGTGTCAATCATTTATAAACCCAAGAAAGCCTCCAGAGCCAATCCCAAACCTCATTGTTCTGCTCTATCATTAAGAAGTTGCATAGAAAACAAACAAAAACCCCATTTTTCCTAGCAGTGTACAGACAACTTCTGATTCTACTGTGCACAGCAAAAAAAAAAGTATCACGTTTTGATAGCTTGTGGTAGTGAGTCATGAGAAATATATAAATATTTATACATGTTAGCTATTACTAGGCAATAGATACTTTCAGTGAGATATACCCCAGCTGGGACACAAGCAGCATCAGGTATTACTGTTGAAAATGTTATTTTTTATGCATTAAAACTTAATAAAGGAGCAAAAATACATCAGGTCTATACTGGAATTAAATACAGTTGGTTTTACAGTCCCAGTGTCAACTTAATCAACCACAAGAGCCTGTCTGAGCCATACCTAGAAAGGTGATGAAACAGCTTGTTCTGGATGTTGTCTCCATTCATCTGGAGGAAAAGAAGGTTATCAGGAGTGGCCAACGTGCATTCACTAAGGTGAAATCACACTTGACCAATCTGACTAATCTGCAACTGGCTGGATAGATGAGGGGAGAGCTGTGGACAGTGTCTGCCTTGACTTCAGCAATGCTTTTGACTCTATATCCTATAACAACCTCATAGATGAGCTTAGGAAGTGCGGATTAGATGAACTGACAGTGAGGTGGGTTGAGACTGGCTGGATGTGGGAGCGCAGAAGGTTGTGATCAGCAGCACAGAGTCTGGTTGGAAGCCTGAGGCCAGTGCTGTTCCCCACAGGTTGGTACTGGGCCCAGTCTTGTTCAACGTATTCATCAATGACCTGGATGAGGGGACAGTGTACCCTCAGCAAGTTTGCTGATGATACAAAATGGGGAGGAGTGACTGATACACCAGAAGGCTGTGCTGCCATTCAGTGAGACCTGAACAGGCTGGAAAGTTGGGAAGAGAGGAACCTAATGAAGTTCAACAAAGGCAAGTGTAGAGTCCCGCACCTAGGGAGGAGTGATGCCATGCACTAGTACAGGGTTTGACTTGCTGGAAAGCAGCTCTGTGGAGAAGGACCTTGGAGTTCTGGTAGACAACAAGCTAACCTTGCGCCAGCAATGTGGCCTCGTGGCCAAGAAGGCCAATGGAATCCTGGGGTGCATCAGGAAGAGTATGGCCAGCAGGTTGAGGGAGGTTGTCCTCCTCCTCTGCTCTGCCCTAGTCAGGCCCCATCTGGAGTCCTGTGTCCAGTGCTGGACTCCCCTGCTCCTGAAAACAGTGAACCACTGGAAAGAATCCTATGAAGGGCCAAAAAGATGATCAAAGGACAGGAACATCTCTTTTGTGAGGAGAGGCTGAGTGAGCTCTGTCTGTTTAGCCTGGAGAAGAGAAGACTGAGAGGGGATCTTATCAATGCTTATAAATATCTAAGGGGAGGGGTCAAGAGGATGGGGACAGGCTCTTCTAAATGTTGCCCAGGGACAGGACAAGGGGCAATGGGCACAAACTGGAGCACAGGAAGTTCCATCTCAACACAAGATAATTCTTCACTGTGAGGATGACAGAGCACTGTAAACAGCTGCCCAGAGAAATTGTGAATATCTCCTCTGGAGATATTTAAAACCCGCCTGGATGTGTTCCTCTGCAGCCTGCTGTAGGTGAACCTGCTTTAGCAGGGGAGGTGGACTGGATGATCTCCAGAGGTTCCTTCCAACTGTTCTGTGATTCTGTGATACTTACACAAATACTAAAGTGTGTATATAAGTGGTACATAATAGGATCAGATTCTCTGTGAAGTTCTAATGAAAAGGAGGGGACTCATCTAGAAAAAAAAGGAGGTCAAAGAAGAAAATAAAAAGGAGGTAAATATGCATCCTTATTGGGAAAAAGAGAGGCTTTAGTTCTCATTCATTGTAGAAACTACAAACAAGCTGCTATTACTGTACCTTTATTTATAAAAGAAACTGAAAGTCTCCAAGTGTTTTAAAAGCTGGGATTTTCACCCTGAGGAATGTCAGCATGTGACAAGCTGCACCCTACAGTTACTTGTCAGGGCTACATTATCTGGTGCAGAAATGAAAATAAAAAAGAAAAGCTCAGTCTTTGCTTTGTCAGAGGAGGCTTAAGAAGCTTTTAAGCAACCTAGACAGAGACCCAAAATTTCATGAACTTATGTAAATGGGCATTTAAAAGAAAAATAGATGAACTAGAGTTTGTAGAGAAACATCTTGGTACCATTTGCCTTCTGCAAAACCTAAACTTAAAATTGGTGGGTTGCTCTAAATCCTGGACTGCAAAAATTGAGTCTCAGAGGTTAAAGTACAGTAGGGCAGCTGATAATTCTGCAGAGCACAGGGAAATTCTCTAAAGGCTAAAATGCATCTTTTGTAATCCTGTAAACACTTCCTTGCTGTTATCATTAATATTGATATTGTTTTCTCCACTGAAAGGGCTCACAATTTCACAATTTTCTTAGCTTCAAGGAATCACAGCCCTCTGGGTTTTGAATGATAGAAAAACAGCCTTTGCCACATCCTCTATTTCATTACACCGGACCTATTTTGCTAGAACAAACAGAGCATGTCAAATGTCACAAGTGGAATAAGGTTTTAAGCTTTGTCTAGGACAAATTTTGCCAAGCTGGAATAGCTGGCTTTAGGATTTTATTTGTGCCAGTGTAGTTAGTATCTGATCCAATTTGGATGAAAACTGTCTCTTCCAAATGTTCAGCAGATGGAAGGGTGGTGAGTAGACACAAGGAACAGGTTACATCTATTACAATAAATTGCTTGGAATACCAGGTATTCCTCCACTGCCACTGACAGATATCATTATAGCACTGTGTCTGCAAATCAGGTAGGTTACTGTCAACCTAAAATGTAAGGTCTCTCACTTCAGGTAGTGTTTTTTTTGTGATAATCAGTTGCTTTCCAGATGCTTTGCTCCTTGCTTGTGCTCAGGGTTACAGTTACATTGTAAGGAGTTCTCCTGGCAGGTTCTGCCATCCCTTTGGAGGAGGGTAAAGCTCATTGATTTGAACTGGAGATTTTGCCACTGTAAGGACTATACATTCAGGCCCCTCTCTATTTCACTGTTACCTTAGAAATTTCTTGTATGCAGGAAGTATTTCAGAGTACTACTGTTGCTGTTGCTTTTTACTAATAAAAATAAAATCTACCAATGGGAAAGGAAGAATATTTCTTTCTTTTCCATACAACCACTTGTAATTCTCTTGGCATAAGAGCTGCCAGACGCTTTGACTCATGCAGTCAGAGCTAATATACCAGTGTAAAAATAAGAGATACTGAAACAGCAGGAAGCGTTCCAGAAAAGCAGTCTGATCTTCACATAGCTTCTTTTCTCCTTTCTTCTATTTGGTGTGCTGTATTTTGCAGCTCATTAGTTATCATATGTTCACTTTGTTCTCTGATTCTGATGATAAATACCTCTGGTAAAGAAGAGCACAACTCAGAGCATCTGCCTTTCCATTCTGAGTACACTGAAGATACTCCTTTTAACCTCATCATCCTTAGTCCCAGACAGTAGCTGTGTCTTTGAGGGCCTCATCTCATATTAAATTTGCTGTTACTTATTAATAAAAATATAGACAAAAGCATTAATAAAATCAGCTTAAGCATGATGCTATTTCCTGGGTCTAGACCATATCCCTAGCATTCTTTTATACATGCAGTGACAGATGTAGCAAAGGCTGTAAGGTTAGGATATTGATTTAACCCTGAACAACTTTAGCATGTGTAGAGCACTCAGTTTCATGGCTCCTCCTCTAGCTGATTGTATATACAAGAAATTCTCAAAGTTAATTCAGAAACATCAGATCCAAGTTTCTGATTTCTTCTCAAATGAGTAGATCTGTATTTTTTGCATTTTCATTTTTATAACAATTGCATACTTTCTTATGTGGCATTTGAGTGAGATCTATATTACCTTTGTGCAATTCTAGCATGGTACTCTCTGTGATAGTGAAAAGATTTGTGCCCTAGCATATATCAGACATTGCAAGCTTTCTAATACTGCAAGCACTCTTGCCGTTGTGATTCTATTGAAATGAATCCAAGGACGGATGTAAGTATGGCTTGGAGAGCAGCACAGAAGGTGCAATGTGGTCATTACAAAGCTTTCTTCCTGCTTCTGTTTCCAGAATATCATCACTGGATGGTAGAAATATTCTGCAGGTTTAAAATGTAACAAGAACGTCTTTTGAAGGGCAATATGTGCACCATGGCCATTCCTCTGTCCTCTGGCTGTCTTATGGACAGCTCCTCATCTCATTGGTTTTGCTTATTCTTCAGGTCTTTGAAGGTAGTTTCTCAGTGTTTATGTAAATCTACGATAGTATCCAATGTTGTACTTCCATGGATTCCATATGCAGAGAACAGCTGCAGAAGAACAAGTCTGAACCCTCCAAGATTTATGCACTGATCAAGGCACAGAAGACTGGGGTTTGATCTCCTATGGGGCACCTTCTTTTTCTCTGTATGTGCTTGTCTTAATATGCAGTTACAAATATATTTGTATTCAAGACAGTTCTTTAAATGCCATGGGAATTGGATTGTGACCAGTTCCCACGGACTCAATAGTAATGGAAAATTAGGAACTGGGAAGAAATCCAATATATATGAATTATGCTTCTTTTTTCCATCAGCTTCCATTTACAATGAGACAGAGATGATGTTGCTACTCTGAAGACTGAACAGTAACACCGCAGTGTTATCTTCTGTCACATATAATTATTATTTCTAGTTCATAAAAAATTTGTAATAGTAATATAACATGCATAATTACTGAAAAAAATAATGATTTCAATACTACAATAATATTTGCTTTAGGAAAATATACAGGAAAACTTGCAACCTTCATTACATTGTCCAGAAACTTTTTCCCTGTTGCTGTTGTTCAGCGGTTCTTTTGTATCCTGAAGTGAAAGCATGAGTATTTATATTCCTGTCAAAAATCCTTGAATATTATGATTTCTTACATTACAATTTTAGCTATCCATAGAAATAGCTTACTCAAAACCTTGACCATCTCCTAATCTTAGTTATATCATATGTAAACAAAATCCATTGACCAGTGCTGTTTCGCATCAGAATGTTTCAGACATGAAATGGTTTGTAGTCCACCGGAGAACTGTTTCTGTTGCAAACACACAGCCTCAGGGGCAGCGTATAGGGTGGAGGAGAGTGGGATGAGGACTGTGAATGGGTTCAGTCCAGAGTGCCTTGTACATCAGTGTTTGCCCTTCTTATTTACGCACAGAAGGATATATTTCTCTTCAGAGCAGGTTGCAGAAGACATTATACTTTCAAAGTTATCTAACCGAGAAAAATTGTTCGAACTTATAAAAGTCTTTTGAAACTATTTCTTCAGTGATGGTAAAATATTAACTTAATCCTTTAATTATAAATTGAGCTGAAGATAGGATTACCCAATTTGAATCTGAAATATAATGTGCTTACATATCTAATAACTTCTTTTACCTGAGAACCTGTTGTCCTGTTTCAAAGAGCCAAAAGCAATCAGAAATCTGATTTTACCTCATTCTTTTTAGAAAGTGTTCTGACATCATGATGATCTTTTAAATAGAAGAAAATAATGACTGGATGAAAGAAATCATGCATATTGTCTGCCTGAGCAAAACATCTGAACCCTAGTGTTAATCATCTTTTAGTTGTCCTTGTGATTCTCCAGGTGTTAATCATAGATGTATAAGATTAAAAGTCTACCAGCAGCTGTGACATTTCTGTGATACCTCAAGGCTCATACCTGGATATGAAGCTCGGTGTGTTAATGGGAACACCAGAGAAAGACTTCTGCATGATCTGTTACCACTGAAAATGACTCTATGTAAGTTCCATATGATACGGCTCATTTTAATCTCAACACAGAATGAAAATAATCTTTTGTACGTTTTCTTAGTAACAGATTTGGTTCTTGTACAAATGCCTAATATTTTAATGAGTTTCCACATTTTTATGAGCCATTTTACTTCTTATTTTGAAGATTTATTGAGAGAAACCTCGGAATGATGAAGTACTCCCTAGGCTCAAATGCCTTCACATAAACTGAATGACTGGTGTTAAAGCTTTTGTAAATACAGATCCTAGAAGAATAATCCTGAAGAGTAATTTTTGCAAGATCTGATGCTGAAATAGAGTCTTTGGGGCCTGTACTCCAAGGGAAGTGTAATATCAGAGGTGTAATACCTGTGCATAACTGCTGATAGCCTCTCATACGAAACATGACCAATGTCAGAATTCCACAGTGCTCTCCTATTTTTAGCTTGTCTGTTTATATGAATTAAAAGACATCATCAAAATGTCCAGACATGGCAATTTTTCTTAATAACTAATAACTATTATAAAGGATTTGCCAGTGTAGTCTGAAAGTCTTCCTAGAATTCTACAATTTCCCTAGAATCCCTCATATCCACAGAAAAAAATCCTGGGCAGAATACACAGATCTGTAATTGCTTTGAGATTTTAGCCAAAATTTAGCTTTCTCTTTGTTGAAGCTGTTATTGATCCAGGATTTTGGAAGACATCAATCTCTAGCACAAGTAGGATCATATTCATCGTTGTTCAACTTTTATTTTACCTGGTAATACTATGGAATGCTTGACAAATAAGGGAATTTAGTCTTACTGTATTTCCAACATAAGTTACTGGTATGTAAACACAGTACTTTATACAAGAAAAAGTTTTTTAATGCTCTGCCTTTACAGCATAGGCATAGTCTGTGAATTTACACTCTTACTTACAGAAGCGTACTGTAAGATCCCCAGCTGAGAAGATGAGAGGTAGCTTCCAGCAAAGATCAAAATAATAATCATGAAATGGATTTCAGATGGTAGCCAAGGGTTCAACAGGATCCTGGGTAACAGTGTAGAGGCATTCTGCTTCTCTGCCTTGTTAATACACGTGTGTTTGTGACTGGGCTGAGTCGTTAGCCAGTTCAGCGGTGATACCCAGCAACTCAAGGAATCTCTGGGAAAACTAAAACATCAGAGAAAAAGGAGAGACATTCCTCTCCTCTTCTACCACTGAAATCAATGGAGCTGTCTTGAAAATTAATTGTGTTTCTAACAATCTATTCCATATGACAAAAAAGGCCATTTTCCTGTTTCTATGAACTCCAGGAAAAGGAACAAAAAAAAAAGAAAGGAAAAGGAATGTTCTGTAAGAAGAAAAAGAAGAGCCTGTCTGGGGATCACGGAAGTGGAAGGAAGTGTGATCAGAAAAAAAAATTTAATTTCATAGGACTAAACTATGGGTATGAAACAGCAACACAAAATGACCATGGAAAAAGTCTACCAAACTTGTTATGGTAACCTCTGGAACATGTCTATAACAGCAGGCTCCAAGAAGGTCTTTGAAAGCCCTTGAAGTTTTTTACTCACTAGTCATAAGAGTTTCCAAGTATTTACTTCATTAAATTCTTCTTTATAGTAGTAGGAGAGGATTGGTGAGGATATGTTAAACCAAGATCTGCAAATGCTTTTGAACTTAACTATGCCAGCAGCAGATTAAGAGCTCTCATATTGTGAAAGCAAACCTTGCACTCAGGCAAGAAGATGTGGTAATTCAAGCTCCAAAGCTTGGTCAAATAAGAAGCATAAACATGTTTTAGGCAAATCTATAACTTAAAACTCTGCTCATGTCTCTGCCAATGTTGTATCCTTTTCCAAGAATATGAAATTGAGATTTGAAGTATGAAAACTGGCTTTGAATCTTTTTATCAGATTTTTGCAACTGGATCTTACATCCAAACTGATACCAGAGCTCTGTTTTATTTCACTGGGTTACTGCAGACTGATGACAGATTGAAAAACAGCTTTATATGGAAATAATTTGAAAAAGCCTCCTTACTGTGGGAATGTTTTTGCTCTGTATTGCAAGGTAGCATCTTTAACTGGCATAACTCAGACAATTTCAGGCCATTTGGCTCTGTGTGGAAGTTCCAGTGGCGCTCCAAGTAAACTCCTGAAAGGGACCTGTTGAACACAAACATTCACATTCACATCTTCACAGACTCCCTGTTATTTTCTCAGTAAAATCAAGATTTGCACACTTCAAATCACTTGGTAAGAGTCAGCCGGGAAGGAAATGTATAGTAGGGCAACACCTATGCAACATGTACTCATATCATTTAATACAAATCAGTCTCATGACACGAGTTGCTTAACCTGATTGCCAGGTGGCTGATGGGTGCACAGCTCCTGCCTTGGAGACAGTCTAGAGTCAGAAGAAGGAACAATTTCTGTTTCATTTCTTGTGACAAAACAAGAGGTAAGCCCTGCATGCAAGATGCTGTGCAAAAAACCCCACTCCTTCTAATCCTAATAGCAAGTAGGTATCATATATAAAGGCAGTCTAAGGGGATGTGGTAGGACTTTCTAGACCTTTATATGAGAATGTGAGAGGTTTTATCCTCAGTTACCCAAAAGGGAGATTTTGAAGGAAAAAGAATCAAAGAAATGAGCATGTGCAATGTTCATTTTTAACCACAGATTGTTGAAGTTGACCACAGGGAAGAAAGCCTCAATGATTTAGGTAACCTCAGAGTAAAAAAATCAGATGACTGATAAACTGGTGTTTTCCAGCACTGACCTCATGCCCATACTGATCTTTCCACTTGCAGATGTGAAAACACTCTTGACCTTTGCAGTTTCACTTCTGAGATGTAGCTGAGATCTACTTCCAACAAGCTGGCCACTTTTCTTCTTTCTTAGCATTATATAGATATCTATGCACATCTTATAGTTTAGCAGTACACTATTTTAATTTATCTTTGTATTCAACCATCAATCAGTATTTTTCCTTTAAAACCAGGTCTTTGAAAAAAAATTGTTTCTCTAGAGCTTGATTATTTTACATTCATTTCTTTCTCTGGGGATCAACACATAATGCTTCTAAATGCATTAATTAATTTTTAAGCTCTTCGCTTTATTTAAATGCTCTCATTTTGCATTTGCATTACAAAGACCAGTTTCAATATCAGATAGGCTAAGGTAGGAGTCTCTTTCCAATGAAGTGACAACTCCAGTGTACAGTGTCCTGTTTAATGCCACCAGCACCAGGCAGCAGCTCAAAATCCCCTAAGAGTTGGCAAGGGTCAGCATAGAAACATTTGGGTTGGAAAAGATCCTTAAGATGAGGCTACTTGGCACTGTGCAGGTAGTCAAGGACACTGAATCTGAACCGAACACCTGGATTGAAGTTTTTTCTGCTCCTGTCTGTCATAGCAAAGAAATCAGCTTTGCCTGGTGTCAGGGAAAGCAACTACAATTTAGAAAGTAAATAAAGCAAAAATAGGTAATTGGTGGTAGGTAAACATCTTTAGGAGGTCACAAGTCAGAGCTGTGCAGACAGAAGATACACAATAGTAAGTTCCTGAACCCCTTTGAAATTGGAAATAATCATAAATAATCATCTCCAACTGTACTCATCCTTCTGTGTGACTTCCCAGTTAGCCAGAGTGACTCCTTGTTAGTCAACAGTCATCTAAGTCACTGAATAAATGCTTTGCAAGGCTTCTTGGTTTTTTTGTCTAATGTGTTCTTACTTCCCCTGAAAACTCTCACCCTTGTTGCTGGGTAGCCCATGGCCTCTTCAGATCTGCGATGCATCACAGCATAGTGGATTCCCTGGGTTTAACACCAAGAGTAAGTCACTGACATTCACTGAAGTGTCTGTGACCCACGCACAGAAACTCAGAGAAATAAAAGTTTCTGAAGACAAGCGGATAACTAGTAGAGAAGAGCTTGATCCTACAGGACATGGATGAGGATTGTCGTGCACACTTCAATGAGGTAAACGCAAAGAACAAAATAAGAAGACACATGCTAACTCATTCTTGCGTGATGGTCCCTTCACAGCCACCTGATGATGCTTGACCATGATTGTGGCTCAGATGGCCAGGGCATCATTGCTGTTTCTGTGGACTTAGTTGCTGGCTGAGGTTTGAGGAATGTACAGCTAAGCACTCATCTGCAGAGAGGATCACAGTTCAACCTACGGTTCCCTAAATATGTTCATTCACTGCCCATACCTTGAACTTCCTTAAACTGCACAATGACTAAGAGGCCAGCGGGGCTGATATTAACTCTGTAGGGCACAGGGATCTGCTTCATCTGCGTGTGACCTGAAGTGCAAACTATTGTGTCCCCTGGGACACATCACACAAGGAGGTACTGGCTCAGAGAAGACAGGATGTGCCGTCAGCCATGTTCGAGCCTCAGAAAACACTAATTACACATCAGATTTGCAAGTAAACAAGACCAGCATAACTTGTTCTTGAGATGAACTGTATTTATGTGTGTGCATATACTGAAGTACCCTGCATGTGCTTAATCATAAAAGATATTTTCAGTTATTTCAAGTGCAGAATGATTCCAGATAAATTTAATTTTTAGATATTTTACCATCCAACATAGTTTTAAATATTTTTTACTCTATAATTCCTGTTAAAATCATGCATGTTTTTGAAAGTTTTTCCTTGCACTTGTTCACAAAAAAAAGTGCTTAAAAACTTTTAGATAAAGCTGTCTCTTTTCAGCGGGTCCTCGGCTTGCTCTATTTCCTCAATACCATTGAATATTTGGCTTGGAAGGTAGAGATAAGAAAGGGAAAAATAATTCCATGCTGAAATATTGCTTTTATTGATATAAAAACGTGGAAATTAAGCAGAGTGAGAGAAGGTAGGGATAGATTCAGAAGCTAAATGCTTTCCACTACTTCCGTACATAAATATCTGTTAGACGAAAGCACAAGACAAGAGAAAGTAAAGACCATATGGTTCCAATGCTTTCCATGTGAAAACAATGCCGCCCTTTAAAATAATTAGCTCATGATCTTTCCTAATTTAATCAGGCATTTTCCCTCCACTGAGTGGAAGAAGACACGATAGTGCATGCCACAGAGTATGTGTTACAGAAAAAAATCCTCGTATGAAGCATCTTATAGAAGTAAATAAGTTATTTTACTGGTTCTAACAGCTACTTTTATAGGCATTTTTTGGTTTATTGGTTGCTTGGGAAGACAGAGAAATGAGATAAAAGAACTATAGGAATAGATATTTAATGTCCTGTAAACTGATTTCCCACAAGACGTGTAAACCTCTTATGCTTAAACCAAATGGATTTTAAAAGTTTTAAATACTAGTTTTTCATCAGAACATTTACAAGATTTTTTTCTGCTTTTGGCTCTCATAATAAAGAGTTGACAAATCTCTGCTGTTTATCTCTGAGTTTGACATGTTAAAAAACATTAAATGATCTGAGATTCCTTGCCTAATGCAAATATTTCTGAATGGAAATGTCAACAAGATTGCAGAAACAAAAGCACTGGACAAGGTTTTCTGGGGAACCAGACAAGATTTTTCAAGTATTAGAAAGTGATGGTGATCCATTTTCAGGTCACCGTCATGACCCCAACCTGACATCTCTAGGTCAGCTGAGCTGCCATGGGAGGAGAGAGAAAAACCTGTGCCTGATTTTGTATGTTTTCTCTCAATCCTCTTCAATCTTGTAGTTGTCCACAGGAACTGCTCAGCCTTCAGCAGTTATGAAGTTGGCTTGTCTAGGGGTACCGGAGTCACTTGCAGCCACTGGATAGGGGCTGCTTTCACTCTTCTACCTTGGGAAACCTGGTCTGCCACTAAATCACTCTGAAATAAAAGATAGTGTGACTCTCTACGAGCCTGTTTCTCATCACCTTGTGACTCACAAGCCACAGGATGAGAACCTCTGACATTGTCAAGCATATTGTTATAATCTTCCAGTGTTTTACACTGTGTACAGCATTGAATCAGGAATTTCGAGTTTGGCTTTCCAACCACAACGTATGTATAGGCAAACTAGGTGAAATCACTTCTGGATGTTTGATTTGCCCCGAGGGCAATGCAATGGCTCAGGCATACACTGCCACATGACTGTGCAGTTTAGCAGAGCCTCTGCTGCTGCTGTCAGCCTTAACCCATTCATTCTCCAATGTCCTTCACATCATTTTTCCTGTAATGCTGAAGGGCAGACAATACTGCATCCACCAAACACAAGCACTGAGGTTTTGCTTTGCAAAGTTCTTCACCACACTTTTTGGCTGCCTTCAGTCATTGTAAGCAAAATATGTAAAAACTTGGAAATTGATCATTTGGTGTTCAAACAGATTCCACAGCACTCTTTTAGTTAGGAGAGAGGAAGCAAAAAAAACCCCCCAAAATAAAGAAAAAGCACTCTAAAAGCCCAGAGACACTGCTGAGGGGACAGAAGTAAAGGGATTGCAAATGCAACACAATTCTTAGCTATTAATTGTTTTAGGATTACATGGTAAGGATGGGAAGTGGGAAGGAATGTAAAAATTGTTGTCTGTATTTCCATATGCAACTCACTGTTTACCTCATGCCGAAATGGCTATCGTTATTTTTCATTCCTTATGGATTAGTCAACAATCTCCCAAAGGATGGTAAACCACAGCAAAATCAACTTAGTACTACAGAAAATACTCCTACACTCCTAATGAGTTGAACATGTACTTTGGTGTTTTCTTACACAAGTCATTCTTTCATAATAGGAATTCCCATGTTAAAAAGTGAAAATGTTAACTGGAAGAATATAAAGTACTCTCTGTTTTGAGAAAGACCTTGAAGTCCTTGCAAAGCTGCAAAGGGATGTGGCTTTAGTTTCTTCACATATCTGAACGTGGAAACTATAAATAGTGAGGAAACTAAAGCACTGGAAAAATAAAGAAAATAAAAGGAAAAAGAAAGAAAAAAGAAGATATGGTTAGCAAAAATATCACATGATCAGGAAATGAAAAGGGACTTTACAAATTGACACACTCAGTCCTTTCTAGGGAAGCTGCCTTGTTCATGAGCAAAGATAAAAGCATAGACATGTGAAAGAAAAAGCTAAATTGCTCTCGTAATTACCATAACACACACTCCTTTTTCTCTGAGTTATTTTTACTTATTCCCTGAACATAAATAAACTCATTACTTTAAATTTACTTTATGGAAAACTAATGGAATTTTTTCATCAATAGTCTGAGGTTTTCAACTCATAGAGTCTCTGTGGATCTTTTATGTTGGACTTAACAGGAAAATGTACCCTATCAAAACATAGCTACAGCAAGAATGACACAAGCCCAAACCACTCATGGGAGGTGAAAACATAAACCATATCGCCAGCCTCGATTTCTTTCTTAAACAAAGTGGCTAGGTGAGCTCAATCTCTTCTCAGACTGAGTGAAGCTGTGATGTGAAAACTGAAATGTCGATAATTTTGGGAAATGACCACTGGACTCTGTAAAAACAAAATCCTGTACCTTCTGTGTATGTGATGTGAAAGTAATACATTTCTGCATTTCTGGGGTTTGCTTGTTTTTTTGTTCTGAAATCCGCTCCTTTTCTTACTCTTATTTTGAAACACTGTGCACTTCTTAATGTTAAATGATGGGATGCATTTTTTATTCCTTTCCTATCTATTTATACATAAAACAAAAACATTATACTTCAGGCATCTAAACCCAAAGGCTTTAATAAAGTTCACAATTATTTAAATAATATTACGGGCTTGACTTTTGTTTTAAATTTGTCTTGTCTTCTAAAACACTACCTTCTCCACCATGCTGATCATCTTTAAATTTCTGAAGAGCCCATCACAAAGGCAGCCTTCTCCTTTTCACAGGATGCTATCTGAATGAAGAGGAGACTTTGAAAGATGATCATTGCAGAAACTGGCTGTGACAGCTCATCAGGGAAGGGATTGATAAGGCCTGGCATTGAAAAGATGGTTAAAATGCTGCCATTAAAAATGTTAATCTTCCCTAGCAGCTGAATTTATATAGGGAAACAGCCCTTGTGATAGCAGGATCTCTTTCAGAGCTTAGTCCATAGTGAGGAATGCTGACAGGGAATTTTATTCTGCATTGTAGTGACTATGCAGTGGAAGATCAGGGTGCCTATTCCACTATATTTAGAATAAGTTGGATTTCCTCCTCTTTCTTCTGGGTTGTCTAGATATTGAGGTGAAAAAAAGGACAGATTCATGCTATCTAGCTCTCACACCAAGGAGTGAGCATTTCTTAATGACTTAAGAAAAGCAAGGAAAATTCCAGTGCATGAAAAACCTCACCAGTATAGTGTTAAATCAGTTGCATTTGGGTACATACACTTACATGACTCCCTTGAAAACTCTGTCTTAAAATCATGGAGCAATCTAGAATGTAAGAATATATAAAAGATATTAAATAGAGTAGAGATGTATCCAACAAACTGAAACTGAGAGTAAGAATCAGACTCTCCTTTGAAGTGCAGTCATTCTGTGCTCACTAATAAGTCACAGCCCATGTGGTTCATTCCTGTTTAACGAGACTGACACGATCTTGATCACTTTTTAGTATTTACAAGGAACAAACAGAACACCTGAGTAGGGATTGCATTACGTTAAGACACTGGATAAATGCTATAAGATATTGGTCAATTATCAACCTTATTTTCAGTCTAATGGAGCAAACAAAAATCTATACTATTTTAATAACAGCTATTTGCTCAGCGGGCTTACTTAATGGAATGGTAAGAATTAAGAGAGAAAGTCCTGCTGCCTTAGCACAGCAAGAAATAGTTCCTATGGCTTGAAAAAGGATCTGAAAGAGTAAGACTGCTAAATATGGCAATTTACTCAAGTAACAGTTCCTAGAAAATCTATATATTAACAGCTGAAAGCACTGAAGGCACAATTACCAATTAAGAATACATATAGTCGGATGATATAAGCTTACTTCAAGGAGATCAGTTATAACGTGACACAAAAATAAACACTATGATGTTCTCTTTCTCATCGTAATGGCTTCTTATTAATACAAGCAGTTCTGTTTTATTTTCATGAAGAAAAGAGCTAAAAATAGTTGTATATCTAATTAGTATTTAGTAGTTGTGAATATAATTACATAAGTATAAACTTACAAATACTGTAGTACTTATATTTAAACTCATAATGAATCCAATGCTTTATGTATTTCTCATGTCTTCTTGTTGTTGTTGTCAAGGCAGATTAGCTTTGGCATCATCCTTTAATTTTGTTATGATTATACTTGGAAAAAATAAGAGTAACTTAAGGAGATTTTTGGTTGCCCAGGTCCCATTTCCCCAGTAACCCCTATCCACAATGGACAATGTGATAGTTTTTCCATAGATTATGAGTAAAGTTTATGACTCTCTAGTGTGTTTTGTCATATACTTACCTGTCAACCTAAAGGATAAATCTGGAGTGTACTCTTCATAGTCTTGTTTAATTCCCTGCTGAAATAAAACTTAATTTCAGCATGTCCATGATTTCTGTGCACTTTCACTGAAAACTAATCACACTAGGTATAAGCTTGTGTTCCAGTTTATCCAGCAAGGGCTGTGCCCTGAAAAAAAAACAACCTGTAAAATATCCAAAATATTCTCATTGGGATACACTATAGTGTCTCGGGCAAATTACACTAATTTTGAAGCCATTGCATTTGAACCAGGGAGATGTGAAAGCTGAAGAAGGTCTGCAGCTCAAACACACACCCATAAGCACAAATTGTTCAAATCAGAAACCAATGCCCCATGGGAGCTGAGCTGTTGACTCCCTTAGTGGCATGATAGGGATTATTTGGGCAGAACACCTTGGCGGTTCCAGATACAGCCAGGCATGACTCCCAGAGCTGTCATCACTCAGTCAAAAAAGCACTCCTCAAGAACCGTAGAGGAACTGAAATTTTCTACTAAAAAGTGGATGTCAGTGTCCAACTATGTATATGGATCTAAGAATTTATTGCATTGTCTGCCTGCAAAAGCCAAGACTTCCTAACCCTTTCCCTGCAATCGTTACAGTGAACACAAATGTAACTGTCAGTGTAGGCAGAAAGCACTCTGCCGGAAAAGAATCCCATAAAAACAGATTAGCAGTGGTTCTAGAAAACCAAACAAGCCTCTAAATTAAATGCAGCTTCACTTTGATGCTGAAGAATAAAGTAATTTTGGTGCCCTGGAGATGCTTTTCTCTAAACAGAGGTTCCCATTGTTGCATTCCTGTACAGAGCAGTAACAACAGGAGTTTACTTTCTGTTTGATAAAATTGCATGCTTTAAGTCTGACAACATTCATGACAACTTGCTGCTGATCAGCACTTTGAACAAAGCTCCTTTTCTTTTCTAGAAAACAGTGCTGCTACATTATTAATTTAGGAATGAAAATTGCAGGTTATCAAATGGTATTTCAGAAGGTGTTATCAAACATTGAGTTTTACCATCCAAAATTGAGATTTCATAACAGTTAATAATCTAGTTAAACATTAAACGTCATTTGCATAGTGCTGTTATTTTGTAGCCAGCCACAACACAGTCTAAATAATATCTAAATTAAAATTCTATGATTTCTACTAGGTGTACCTCATTATTATTCTTACTACTCCCCTCTAATCTGTCGAGCAAGAATCCAGCAATTTTACATAACAAACATTGGTTAATGAGATAAGATTTTCTATGCAGCAGGGTGAAAGAATGACTGATAGGGAATACAATAATGAAATAATCGTCTGTTGAATAGCCCATTAAAAATATTTCTCAGATTATGAATAGAACTTAACTGAGACTCTTATGGTAAATTTTCTGGGGTGTCAAATCTGTTATCCTTAGCTGATAAAAGGTAGCACATATAAACACTGACTTCAGAGAGATTTTGTAAAGATAACAGAAGAAAAACATGAAAAGGTATTCAGGAATTTAGGAACCCGATTGTTTTTTTTTTTTAAATCTCGGCTTCTTTTGACCTACAGAATGTAACTTTACTGAACATGAGAGTTTCTTGGATTAACTAATTTGATGGATTAGCTAAATCATACTCTGGACATACCTCTCTTCTATTAACTATATGGAGAGCCCAGGACAACTGAAATCTTGATTTAAACACTTCCTGTAAAAGCCGTATTCTGAGTGGGATGGATCCATGTCTCCATCCATGGTGAGGTGGGCTTTCCAGGTGAAGCACAGCCAGATGAAAGACCATTTTGATGTTACTGTGCTGTGGTTTATCGACACCAGGCAGCCCCTGCCTCCTGTCTTGGCTTCACAGTGTTCCTCCCCACAGCAAAGAAAAAGAAACCTTGGCAAGGACTCTACTGACACCAGTGGGACCAGGAGGCAGGTTAATGCAGCATCTGACAAGATCCAGCTTTCCTTTCAGCAGCAAATTCAACTTTTGCAATACCTCAATGACTACAAAAAAAAAAAAGAAAAAGACATACAGCCCCACGGAACTCAGTGGCAGAACTGACTGTGTCTTCACCAAGTCACGATTCCATCCACCTCTACAGCCCACTTCTCCTGCTAGGTGATGTGTCTCTGTACCAGAGTGACTTGCTTGGTGTAGATATAACAACTTACTTCAGACCCTCACCTTGTACCAATCTCAGCACTTACCCAGCTGCTGCCATGGCTTTGAGAAACGGTGGGAATGGAGGCTTCGATGCACACCAGTTGTGGCAAGAAATGTTTCTTTTGCTTTTTTTTTTAATTTTTAATGTCCCACTTGAACATGCCCCTACATCAACACATTTCAGTACATCCACATCCCTGAACAGAGGCTACAGTGATCAGTCAACCTTGTGGGAAGTCAGCGTTGTTCTCTGACTTTGTGTCACTTGATGCACTGAGTGATAGCTGCTCAGTTCTCTGCAAAGGTAGTTGTTCCGTACCACCATATATTGCAGGTTTTGTTATGTGCTTTTTTATAGACAGTGCTGAAAACACAGAACTCGGGTCACTTGACTTTTCAGCATGTTTTCTCTGAAAGCACTTACCTTGTTAATGGTCTACTGGTGGTGGTTAAATGAAGCCTTCATTGTGTTATTATCACCTCTACAGACTGCTTCAAATAAACACAAGGCTCCATCCGTCTCCTGAAATTTGCTGTCTATATTTTTGTTCTTTGCAAAAGTGGACACTTCTATTGTCTATTAAGCAATCTTCCAAATCCATTTGCTGACACTTAAAAACTCATAAGTAGAAAATGTTTTGCTCATAGTAATGTTTACATGATTAGATACATTTTTAATTAAAAGTAGCAGAAGACATTAGATCATAGAAATGAAATAACCGCCTCATTGACTGATTTATTGGAAAGATTTAACAAGAACATTTTACTCCTATAATGGTGATAGCACCAGTTTCCTGTTTAATGTATGTTTTCAGAGATATTTAGCCCACAGATATTTCAGCGCCATCTCAAGCATAATATCAAGTTGTTGTGGAGGAGCTATATAGAAAAAATCAGAAATATGAGATTTGAATTACAAATGCATCTTTTTCCCCTTTTAAGCTAAGTTGGGAAAGTTAAAAAAGGGTTTATTTTATTAAATGTATGTAAATTGGAAAATACAAGATTGAACAGATTACATAATTTTGAAGCAATGGTGTTGTAAATTAACAGAATAACAGCCTTGAGAGATTAAATAGGGTTTAAAGTTCACTGCAGCTCCCATGTCATCATGATTTTTAATGTGATGACATATTTGAAATAATAGGTTACCAAATTCCAAGAGGAGATATTTTAGTAAGTATTGGTAATAAAATATTACTTTGTGATTAATGCTCATATCAGTTTTCTGCACGTATTTTATTCACGAAAATTATTTCTGTAGCAAAGGACATGACACAGAATCAAGTTTCTATCGTGATCAAAAGACTCATTAATGTATAAACAAAGGCATTGTTTGAGTTGATGAATTTTATTTCCAAAGGCTTTGTCTTTGTGACATTGTTCTTTTAGGATAAAGAAATAACTAATTTAACCTCTTGAAAGGTGAATCCTTCAACAATTTCAAGCAGGTTGTCCCTAAGGTGCCATGTAACTTCTTTAGGTTTATCTCGGTTTTCTTTGTTTTACACGCTCCACACATCATCATCTGATTCTGATCATTCGTATTAAAAAAAACAAAGAGGAAAACAGTGAAAACTTCCTCACTAATTTTGAATCACACTCATCTGAAACTGGCATAAATTCTAAGGTGGTTTATTTTTTTTCTCAGCAGATTCTATAAAGTAACAATGATCTTAATGCCAAACGATTCCATGATTTGCAGGAATGTTGTACAGTTAGTGAACGAAATCACTTGGGCAGCATTTATGCTTGTATTACCAGGGCTGTTACATCTTTGCAATCTTTCATTACTGCAGTGATTCAAAAATAAAACCAACTTCACAGCCTTCTTCTAATTTAAAAGAGACTAAATAACTATCTATATGAGGAACATAGCCTATCTTCATAGCTATTTGTTCATAAAAAAACAATTTAAAAGCAATAGAGCATGCTTGCAGTGGTACAATATAATAGCCTCTCATTTTATAATTCTACTCAGAAGTCTCGCTCAAGCAGACTAAACATGCTTCCATGATTGTCAAGTATTTGAGTTTACCTGAAGCATGAGAAATTTTGGTTCACTATCTGCAGTAGAGACTGCAGAGAAGATGGAATAGTTTGCGACACGATACCTCTATTCTGAGCCAATTCTTTTGACATTTGTACAGTTCCAGTGTGGACCTGATGAATCAATATCCGAGGCAGGTTGTAACTTTGAAGTTAAATGGGCAATTATTCCAGTTGAATGTAAAATGTTTTCACAACATGAAGTGCCTGTGAGGCAGCAATGCTTTTACAAGACTACAAGATAGAAGGTTTATTATCAGTCATGCAATGACATTTTAATCTTTTCCCATCCTGAACAGAAATACTTGCAGGGCCTCCTGGAAATCAGTAATATGGCAATCTTGAAATGCTTTCCTTTTTTTTTATTATTAAAAAATATGATTCTACTACTTTGATTAGGAATCCCCTAATGGCAATTTCCCAGTGCTCCTGAAACAGTCTTTTAGAGCATGTGTAGGATAAATAAAATTACTGGCTTTTATAGGAACAAGGCTACATGTGCATCATATGTGAATCCAACCAAGCTGAACTCCTGCACACGGAACCCTGATTGTTCTATTCTGCCTGTAATGTTAAAACTGCACAGTTACAGCAACAACAAAAGAGCCCAACAAACACAACACCTCTCAACAAATACAGCAGTTCCTAAAAGAAAGCTAGCTCCTGAGGTTGGGATTTTATAGCAAAAATTTTGGCACAAATTTAAGTCTTATCACCAGTTATTTTTATAACTCAGTGCCTTTATACTGCCTATAACTGTATATCAATATATGAAACCGTGAGCAGAGAGATAATCCATCCACCTATAAGAGTCACACTGTAAGTAGACCTAAGCCAAGAATTCTGTCATTCTTTCTGGTAAAGAACAGTCTGAAATCTTTTCCTGAAAGGAAAGGGATGGAGAGAGATGCTGCTAATAGATGTTGTTTGCTTCATCGGGAGCCAGGAGTGTCTTATTCTCCATCACTGTTTTCATGGCAGCATATCTAAAAGGATGTTTCTGATTGTTTTGTGTTTGCTAAATTTAGGCATTCAGTAAAAACGAATTTGTTTTTCTGTTCTGCATGTACTGAGACTCTCTTGCAAAATGATCCTTTTCATTTATATTTCTCTGCATAATATGAAATAAAGTTCTAATCCATTGAAATCAGAGGGAGATTTCCAATAAATTCATATTTTCTCTATTAGTATTGAAACCAGTGTGAAAGACATCTCTGGGAAGAACTGTACTCAGATGTAAGGAATAAATAAAAAAAAAATAAGCAAAAGCTCTTATATTTCCTGGTATCAACAGCTGTGCCATTTTAGAAGCAAGTTTGGGAGTAACAGATTTGAATTCAAGTTCCCCAAATGCCTTGTGTATATATTCAGTGTGTGTGGCTTATGAATGACGCTATCACCTATTTTATTTATCTAGCTGTTTTAGTGATTACTTTTCTAATTTTGAAGTGACAAGGAATGACAACCCATGAAGTTAAATTCTGGTTTCACAAACTGCTCGTATATCACAACTCCGTCGCCATTGATTTGTTCTTCAGTCGAGCAATGTTTAATACTGCCTGAAAACTCCCTGTGAGACTCCTGGCTGCTGCTGCCAGAGTCCTTCCCCAAGCTGCCGTCAAGAAATGAGGAGACAGGGAAACCTCCACATCAGCAACCATATTCAACAGTAACAGCAGATGTGAAGCTCTCAATTAACACTGAGTGAGATCTTGGCCATGAGGAAATCAACCACCCCAAACAGAAAGATCCCCTGAGAGGTGTTTGTGACGGCAGTGTGCTGCTAACCGAGTGCATTAATGTGCATCTAGGGAAGATAAAACCTATACTTATCAAGACAGTATAGACAGTATAGCACAGGAAGGCAGTCAGTTGCATCTTAAAATATATTTGAATCAATTCCTAATACAAATGGATAAGGTAGCTCATATTCTATTGCCAGTTATGTTAGGGTGCTGCCTTGAGAATGATTGGTCAGATATAGCAAATGAGAGTGGCCCTAAATTTCTGCTTTAAGTAAACATATCGTGACCAATCCCATAAAACAACTTTAGGACAATCTCTTCTTTTGCATTTAGAGTTATTTTTGGGGTTGTTTTTTCTCCTTTGTATTTATGAAGCAGAATAAAATAGTATTGGAGCAGATGGTTGTGGCAGAATACTGATTTTGGATAGGAGAGTGTGAGTCAGGCTGTACTGAAATGCAGACAGGATAGATTAGGAAAAAAGAAATGACTCTGATGAGGAATTCAAAACTCACATGAAAGGGGAGCTTGTGAATGCTTGTGGATATTTTGGACAAAGTAGGAACTGATAAGGTTGCCACTGGAAGCTCGAGTGGGCAGCACTACCTCGAGGGAAGGAAACAAGAAATTTTTCTGGTGCTGAAGAGAGGCTGCAGCATTGCCCCTGTCCTGCTTCTGCCATTCTTTACAGGGAAGGGCACACAAAAATCATGTCATTTTCTAAGAACAAGTATTACAGTGCCTGAAATGTTGAATGTAAAAAATATTTTATTAAAATTCACACTTGCATATTTTCTCCTTTCAGAAGTAATATGTAAATGCAGACAAGACCTACAACTTGAGGAAAAGTCTAGAATGAAGAAGTGAAATTTCCTTACCTTCCAGAGAAGTTTCTGTAAGTGTGCCAAACCATAACAATGCAGAATTAATAACTACAAAGTCACTTTTCCTATATCATTCCTTCTGTAAGGGTCTTATAATGAAGTCTAGATCTTCCAACAAGCAAGATCTTTTTTCTGTGCTTACACATATGTTATATATTCAGGTTCATGTATCACTTTCAAAGATATTTGGCCAGGTCAGTTCAGACACTCTGGGAAAAATACTTTAAAATAAAGCAGGTAAAAATTATTAGAAAGTAGACCTTAAAAAAGCAAATCTCTGACTTCAACTTTGTGTGTATATTCATGGAGTTATATTCATGGAGTTTAAAACAGAAAGGACCACCAGATATTGCTGTCTTGCAACTTGCTAAACGACTCTTAACATGATGTTTTTGGATCTACTAATACGTAACTTGCGTTTAAGTAAAACCTATTCTACTGAAGATTGTCAGTTCTTTATTTGAAGGAAATGTGTGACTATAGGTACACGACCTCCAAAAGCAACTCATTGTAGTGGTTCATGTAATAACTTCTAATATTCATCCAGCATGCCTCATTTTAATTGGTCTTACTTCAGCTTCCAGGCAGTGGTTCTCGTTATGGCTTTTTCCACTAGGTTAAAAAATCTGCAATATGTATTTCTTCTTTTTATTCAGTGGTTATTTGTGCATGGTAGTCAAATCAGCTCTTTCCAGTGGACAGACTGAAGTTTTTGCCTCTCTCATTCAAAAAATTTCTTTTTGTTTCTCTATCATCCTTGTCACGGAGAGATTCAGAGTTATTTTTTTATCTGTCTCATTTTTACCCTACACTTATGTATTTAGTGGCAGTAGAGGGGTTTGTTTAGTTGTCCGCTTTGACCCCATTTTTTCTTTTTGTTTTGCTTTCTGAAATAGGGTCCCTCATGCTGGGCATGTGGTTTGCATTCATTTTCCCTAGGTATATTTTTCATTTAGCTTTATCTGAATACACTTTGCTTCACCTAGCCCAGCCTGCCTTTGTTGAGTTCACCACTCTGCCCATGTTGTGTCATCTGTAAATATTATTTACCATGATTTTATGTGTACTTTCCAGTCTGTTGATGGGAATATTCAGCACTGCTAGGAATAGCTGCAAATCTTCGTAAACCCAGTGTTAACCTTTCTGCTTAAGTCCCAACTGAAAAATTAATGCTGCACTGTATCAATAAATCACATGTTAGATGATTTTATAAGAAAAATCTAACAAATAGCTGTCAACAGAAAGAGTATGCCAAATGTCTGCCTGAAGCTTATTACATTAATGTAGTTAGTTTTACCAACTACATTCTAAAGTTTTTCAGGGAATGAAATCAGGCTTTTGAAGTAATGGGATAATATAGAAAATTTCCAGAAGACTGAAGGCAGCTCCTTTTTTTGATTTGAGCCTCTGCCTATGAGTATGGTAATGCTCCCTTCTGCTCCTGGTTATGTGATACCAACATTTCACTCTTAAAGCTGTTATGAAATTAGTGGGTCACTGTAACCACAAAGATTCCCTGTATATATTCTCTCATGAGAAAAAAACATCTGCAAAGGTTAGCTATCAGACCAGAGAGGGAGGGAGAGAAAAGGAAGGGCGGGAGAGAAAAGGAAGGGCTGAAAATCCTTCAGCAGGAGACAGCATGACTAACTAATGTGTTTGCTAACACTGAGTTTAGTCAGCATCGATGAATGTCGGAGAGGATTTAAACAATCAGCCTTCGTTAAATATAATGCCACAAAAAGAATAAGAAAACGAATAGAGGTCAGTGAACTGTTTCGCTCACTCAGGTCCCCTTTCTTCCTATGTACAATGTCTGCCTCCCTTTCAGTGAAAGCAAGGCCTGAAGGGAGCAGTCTATGACCAAGTGCAGACCTACATGAGCACAGTGTCTGGGATCCTTTTCTGTGGAGTTTCATCTTGTTCAGGTTATTCCTCTGATGATGCTGGCCAAGCAAAATCAGTGTCTGCAAGCCGTGTGAGACACACACACAACCTACATCCCAGAGTCCATTCCCTGCAGCAGTGTCTCTTGGGTAGCCCAGCATATGATTGAGATGCTCCTTAACACGTATGAACCTACATGTGAAGAAAGAGGGAGGGTCCTTGGATTCCAACTGGCCACTACTGCTGAAAGACTGTAGTTTCAGTCTCCTCCCTCTAAATCCTTTTCCTGCACAATCCCTTCAGCTAACATTCATTATTTACATGATGCCAGTTATGATATTCTTCTGAACAGCCATGAGATGCAGCAGGCCACTAATCCAGCACAAAACTAAACTGGCAAAAAAATGAAGTGGACAGTTTTCTGTTGTACTTTTCGAAGTGGCTTGTTGAAGGATATGAGTGTCAAGGGCTGTACAGAGCTGAGAGGCAGGAGCAGAGACAGTGGAGGTGAGCAACATGGTAGGAAGAGAAGGAGTGAGACCTCCTTCAATGGTCAGTGAGTATCACAGGTACTCCACGCTCTCAGACACAGATGTAGCTCCTGCCTCCCAGTCACCTCAGAGACATGGGCAACTAAGCACCTGCTTGGAAAAACCTCTTTCCTAGAAGTTATTTAGACTAGCTGATTTCAGTATGTTTGTGTCCAAGATTTCTCTTAGCTATAGAAGGGTTATATTTATCTCTTTCCTTATATAGAAGGGATAAATTCATTAGCTCTGCCTTTCCTGGATCGTTGTTACTCGGTTTTCCAGCCTGTTTTGAGAAATGTTGCAAAAGAGCTCCTAAAATTATTCTTTTTTTCTGCTACTTTTAACACTTTCCAGCTTGCTATCTTTCTAGCTTCTTACATCGTGTTTTCATACTCCATAGGTCTTTTTTTTAAATTGCCTCTTTTTTGATATATTTTTAATTCTCCCAGTAAAAAAAATGTTGTCTCTCTTTTTTTTCCTTGGAGTAAGTATTTCTCTGTTTCCTCCTTTTTCCTCAGATATAAGACAGTATATACACATGTGTGCATAGATCCCAAAGTATCTTGGCTCAGGATATGCAGGAAACACAAAACTATCATTTATTCATACATTCTTTTGAGAGTTTAGTTTGATTCACAAACAGTAAAAGAGTGACAATAAAATATCTTTTGAAAATAATAAAAATAGGTGAATCTTATAAACATTCAGATTTTAATGAAGGTATAATAGCCTCTTAAGCTGATCAACTAAGAAAATCTTTTAAGGAGAGTATTTATTTAACAAAAATCATGTAGTATTACCTGCTTTCCAATGCACAATAGTTAAATCAGTCAATGTTAGGGTTTTTGTTCTATGACAGAAACTATACTGTCAGTGTACAAGCAAGGTAAACCTAAATAGCTGTATACCAAGTCAATCAGTATTAGACTCTTTAACTAGGAATTTCCCAAGATTATTCTCTTTAGTATTAAAGTTCCAACCTTTGGACTTCCAATTCAAGAAGGAGATGAAGAGGCATTCATTGTGACATTGGACAAGGAATGATTTTATAAGTGGACATAAAATCTGTGCCTCAGAATTTGGAAGATTACATCATGTGATTTACTGAGCTTTTGTTGGAATTTTGTTTTGGTTTAGGCCTTTGTTGCTTTAATTTGCAAAATTTCTTATTCTGACAATTACTAATATCATGTGAGTAGGGAACAAGACCCTGTTTCTCCAGTTCCCAGAGAAAAGCTACAGGGATCAAAAGACAGTCATGCAGGGAAACCAGTGCCCTGCCTCCTGGGGTTCTTTTAAACTGACACCCACTTAAATTTTCTTTAGGCTGCCAGAGAGAAAACAATCATTAAAACTTCTGGTTTTTGTTTTTGTTCCCTGTAAATAAAGAAGCATCTGTAGATACTTGTGTTGAAACCCTGACTATTCATTCCATAATAGCTTCTCTACTGTGGATGATAATGATGTAATTACAATCCTTTTAAGGCTACTTTGTCTACATGATAAACTAGCAATTACCCTGTTAGAAAAATTTTGGAGACCAATATTAAGTATACAATAGACCACAAGTCTGGTCAGCTGTGCAATTATGCAAGAAGAAATCATGCTGTTCCTAATAAAAATTTATTTAAAAGCAGTGCTTTGTGCACGTGTAAAACAGTTTAAAACCTGGATGTCTCAGTTTCATTTGATAATATTAAAGAGTAACAGATGCTATTTTGGGTTGGGAATTATTTAATTTTATGTTCATTCAGGTTTTACACTAGCATTAAACTATCTTGCTAGTTGATGACATTGTGAAATGCCACTTTTAACCAACTCATTTAAGGGATAAAAGTGTATCCAGACTTTGTAGATGACTTACTCCTGTGTGAGGTCAAGTAATCTTCCCAGAGGTAGTTCTTGAACGGAGTATGCAAGAATGTTGTTAACATGTTGATCTTTTTCCTCATGTTATACATGATTCCATGTTATAAAGTCAGAAATATCAATTTCACTGTAGCAAGTACATACCCTGTTAGAGAAAGATCATTTAAGTGTTGATAATGCTGAAATCAGTGAGAATGGCAGATGTGGTGAACAATAATTAAAGATACATAAATGAGCAGGAAGTTTCATATACTTGACTGAAAAACATCCAGTAGGTTGGCCATACTTTGAGCAATTCTGCACTGCCTTTCCCGCGATAAGGAGTAACAGGCTAGTCGAGAGAGACCAGAGAACTGGATAGACCTTGGTTCAGTGCCCCCTTCATCATATACAAAGTTTTGAGGCCAAAGTAACTTGAGATAATTTATGCAGAAGTGGAAAGATTCTAAACCACTTAGAACAAACCTGGAAAAATGTATTACAATCAAAAAAAAAAAGCCAACAATTTCACTCAACTTTCCTGAAAAATTAAACTTGCAAAAGAAAGAATCTGAATTGCCTTTTGAGTTCAATGGGAGCTTAATTGTGCCTGTACACTTCAGTTTCTGTTCAGTCAGGGTCTTGTTGGACACGCAGTGACTAGCATCATGCGATTGTAATCCACAGTAAAGTCTTCAGGACAAGAAAGTCAGATATCCGTGGCATGAAACGTGAAGCAGCACGAGGCATGTCCAGAGCCTGCCAGGGGAATAACTGCATGCCCAGGCGACTGGCATGCCCTGGAGAGGGTACAGGTTCTTGGGGAATATCTCCATGCCGGAGAAAGCAAGACAGCAGTGCTTTTGTTCAGACTGTGTACCTGTGGTCTCCTTGTGATGATGGACCTGGAGATATCTAATATTGATGCTGCTGGAAGCAACAGGGAACGTGTAGCTGGGCACAGGCAACTGGGGCAGAAGCATCATAGCTCCTGTCTAAGCAAGTGTCTGATACAGCTGTGATAAATCGCTCAGATTTTACTGTTGGAAAAGTTTCTGTGCAAATACACTTTACTAGAAAATCACTTTACCAGAGATCATCTCTGCTGTGGTTTTTGACTTTCAAATTAGAAAAGTAACATCTGTGGGAAGATTAATCATCCAATGCTTATGAATTACGAGCTGATCTTAGACACTGTGTCACTGTCAGCATCTCACTTTTGTGAAGATTCATATTGCTGAATATTTCACACAAGTGACTACAGTATCCAAAAGGCAGTGTATGTAAATATTTGGAAGGGAAGTCACTTTTATTCCAACTTTCTTTTTCTGCGTTTGAACAATAATAATAATAATTATTGTTAATATTTTAGTGATGTGTGTGAAAAACTGGCATTTATGTATACAATTTGTAAAGCGAAATCATACCAGGTTCAATGTCAATGAAAATATATTACCCTATATGGGATTTGTCTGTGTCCTGGGAAATGCCCCTAGAACTGCTCTGCAGAAAAACACTTTCTGGCCTGGATCTTGAGCTGTATTTGACAGCAGCATTTCTCATTTGTGATAGAAACAGGCTACTCTCCTACCATACACATTTGTGAGTTCATGAACTATCAGAGGAAGTTTTCATATTGTGAACATCTGGGTTTTTTCTTCATTCAACTGCACAACTACAGCTGGGAAAGAGATGAACTGAGCTGTTAGTCATTTCTGAAATAAAAATAGATATAGCCAACTCCATTAGACTTGGGCTAGGACCTTCAGACTATCATTCAGGGTTTTTTGTTCCACTACATTGCATTACATTAACTTACCTGATTACAGTGTCCTTATTTAAGAAAGTGTTAAAACGTGTAGACATGGCACTTCGTGACATTGTTGAGTAGGCATAGTGGTGTTGAGCTGATGGTTGGATTGGATAATTAGAGGTCTTTTCCAACACTAATGGTTCTATGATTCTAAAAAGCATCATCTTTTCTGATAAATTAAAATGTCTTTTAAGGGGCTATCTTCCAAAGACATGTAGTTTTTCTAGTACTACTCTTCAATTGTTGACTAGCCAACAAATCACAGAAAATATGCATGGATCCAAACAGCTGACAAACTGGCATGCTTGTCAATTTTTTCCAGGAAGCATTGACTTCTGGAAGTCTTTTCATGTAATGACATAGCAGTTCTGGTGTGGTCTGTGCTTTCTCCTGTATGTTTAGCAGTGAGCAGTACAAAAATAGAAGAAAATACAAGAAAATATATCTAGGAATTAATTATTATGAGTACTTTTTTTTGCGAGCTGATGTCAATATAGTGACTAGAAGAGGATCATGTATTTTTATGAGGAAATAAAAGTATTGGGAAAGTTTTTCCAGTGGGGGACAAACAGAGAAAAATTCTTTCCAACCCATCCACCTCTGCTGTGTTACTTCCTCCTTGTCAGGGAGATCTGGGGATCTCCCAAGTGAAAGAGTCTGAGCGAGGAGTGGGATTAAGCAGAATGAAATTATTTTCCGTGTTAAACGAGCAGAAAATTTTAAGCAAGGTTGAATCAGCCTAGAATTTGTTAACTTTCCTGTAAAACCTTTCAAATGGGAATGACCCCTGGAGTCTTACTCTGGGCTAATTTGACCATGGCAGCCTGGCTCTGAGTGACAATAAGGGTTTTCTGCACAGAATGTCACAGGTCTTACTGGTTTTCAGAAGCAACCTCCCTCCTTTTGCTGAGAAAACCTTCTCACTCACCAAAATCACTTGAGGAGTCTTGACAAAGATATGGAAGAGCCCTGAGGACTCTCATACTTCCTACTTATCACCTGAGCATTTTACTTAGTAAAGAGAAGCAATTTGGCTAAATGAAAATGACAGACATGAAGACATATGTGTGTTTCTATAACCCACAACATGAAGACTCATCAGTGAAAGGTGCTACGCTAGAAGAAGGTGCCAGATGAATCTTTACTGAAAGCTCAATGATGTTTCTAAGTTAGGCAGAGAGTAAATAGGAACTATCCAGGACACCATAGCAAAAATGCAATTTTTACAAACTAACCAAGTGAGGCTAATACTCATCTTGCTTGAAAGACAACAACTGTCAACATTACAGACTACCTCAGTAGAATCTTGGAGTCTATATGCAAAGGTGTTGAAATCTAAATTAACTAAAAATTGTTTTCCATTAATTCAATTTTCAAAGCCATTGGCACAGCTGATCTTTAGATTACTAGGAAAATAAAAGTTATCTTTTCAGAAATGTAACTGCCTTTAATTTAGTAGTAGTGAAATTTCTAAAATACTTCATGGTAAATAGTTTGCCAAGGCTATGTTCTATGCTCCATTTCACTCCTAATAATCCTTTATCTAAATCTAGGCAATAAGCAAACCAATTTTAAGTGATTGCAGGTGATTTAGGCATTGCTTTGTTCAGTATACTAGTCACCTACCACTAGCTCTAGTGCCATGACTGTTTTTACAAAGCTTTACAATGATCAGTGTGCTCTCCAGTCAGAATCAAAATCTTCAAGCAGCTCATGAGACAGCTCTTGATGTGCCATGACAGCAAGCACTGGCATTATTCCTGTAAACACAATTTGACATAAAGTTATCATACATACTCATACACCAACAATCCCAGTCAGTCTCAGTGTTTGGAAAAGATCAGAAAATAAACAAAAATAAAAGGTGCTTGAAAATGAACCTCTAGAAGAGAGATGATGCTGATCTGTGAAGGAAATACTTGAAGAATTTGAAGATGTGGCATTGTCCTTTCAATGGAACACATATATGAATAAGTGGTTAAACCCATCATTCAAGTCATTCAAGTAGAACTTTCTGTTATCTCTGACTGGTAGGGAAATATGTCCCACCTTGGCAAATGGTGGATATGTGTCTTCTCTTGTTGCATGGAAACCAGCAACAGATCTGGCCATGAACTATGATTCTTTAGGAAACATTGAAAAAGAGCAGAGGAGTATGTTTCTCTAACCACTCATCTCCTAGTGAGATCATTACCCACTCTCCACCTTCTTTTCCTCTCTGTAAAACTCAGGAAGAGCCTTGAGGCTGCCAGCAGAAATCCCTACTATAGGGCAAAAATTCACCTACGCAGAAGACAGAGGTGCCCTGGAGTAATCCTGAATTAGAGAACAAATGTGCACCAAGCAGAATGGCCACTGTAGACATGTCTGCCCTCCTCTCAAGTGAAAAGTGCAGCTCTGAGGCCTGTCTCCTGTTTTATTTAAAAAGAATAAAGAAAAATAAAACTCCCAGGTATTCATTTTTTCCATTAGAGAGAGAATGAAAAATAAATGAACATCATATGGCAGATATTAGTCATGTTACTTAGTACACTACTTACTCTAACCTTTGTGTACATTGTGATGGGAGGCATTGGTGTCAAAACTTGTACAGTCCATTTTGAAAATTTACCTCAAAAAAGAAAGTGGGAATCAGATATTTTTTCTTTAAGTTTCCCACAAGTGAGTTGAATGCTGTTTGTTTTTACAAAATGTGCAAATAAAACAGAGAGTGTTTGAGAAGTCATCACAGGAATGAAATGGGAACTTGAACCAAGATGAGAGCATGGCAATCTTTTCTACCCACTGGCAAGGATCCACTGTCCTCCCTCCTCTTATTCTTCCTCCTTCTGCTCTTCCTCCCCCATTTCCTACTCTCCTACTGTTTTCTTGTTGTGAATTCTTTAATATGTTTCTTGTTTTTACAATTCCTCCCTCTCCTGGAGACTGGAGTTAACTGAGATCAACACCTTCAACCATCTTCTCTTAAACCACACTTTTTCTGCGATGCCTTCAAATGGAAAATCATGAGAAACTGTATCACCATAAGACAGCAGAATATGACTGATGATAGATAATTTTCATGAATTATAAGTTACTGTAGATAAGAAAATAAGAATTAATTGAGCCTTGTTCCAGTAGGTCTGCTTACTGGAAGATAAGAATACACCTATTAACTTCTTATGTTAAAGAAATTAATAGTCATTCATACATACATTTCCAGAACAACACAAGCCACCGTTTGGAGGTTCTTGATATCAATAACTCTGCCCAGACCTGTGAAACAAATGCTATCTATGTAATTCAGAATTTTTTTCTTTCTGTTTCAGTGAGAACAAGCTGCTTCTCTCCTGCTTACTCTGGCAAACCACAACAAGTCCCCCCAGCCTATTTCTTTAGCTGATATATGAACCCAGTACAAAAGATAGTGGAATACTGGTGTCCCTTTGCACAAGAAGAAAACTTCATTAGCAAAATTAACTTTTTGAACAGCTATGGGTCTGTGTCAGCACTGCTACACTACTGCACAGTGTTGCCAGCTAACAGAAGCGAGAAGTCAGGTGGTGTTGATGCACTACAGGAAATAGTGGTGAAAGAGAAGTGTGATGGACAGAAAATCAGGTGCTACTGCAGCTGTGATTAGTGAGAATAAAATATGCAAATCCATGTATTGCTATTTCCTCTGACATATCTGCCTCTATGACTCCCAAGACTGGACATTTGTGCAAACCCTTCTGCTTTTACTACCAAGACAACAACAGCTGCTGTGAGACTTGCTTTGTTCTCCCGCAGTACAAATAATTAATCTTTATTCAGTCCAGTTATTTCTACCAAGTATTACAGAAGGTATGAATGCCCACACAGAGTGAACAGATAGCATTTCTCTGCATATTTATCAGCACAATGCACACTGGTATAATGAATGTATCGAGCTTCTTGTTGAAGAGCCACCTCAGCATTGCAAGTTGAAACATGACAGAAAACTCAAACTTTTCCTGAGGTTTTGAAAAAGTTCATCTGTCTTTTATCAAGTTGAATTGCTCCCTTTCTTCAGCCTTTATCACAACCTTGATGAAGACTAAAAGACCCTGGAATTGCAAAGGTACATCTAGATGCTATGTTTGAGCCAAAAGTATCCTAACTTTTCTGCACAGCACAGTTTGGACAGGACATATGAAATATCTGACCCTGTTAAGAAGAGTATGACTGTAGTCTTTAGTTTATCCATTTATTTTAACAAAATAGATACTTTCAAAGCAAATTGAAATATAACTTCTTTTACAAAGTGTTTAAATTCTCAGAATCTGGGATACACTAATAGCAATGGTAACTGGGGGATAAAGGAGCCCAGAGAACCATCTGTGGCTTAATCACACAACAGAATCAAGGGCACCTCCAGGGCCATGCACAGAACTGCCTTGGGAATCTGTGGAGAAACCAGATGCTTCTATATACAGGAGAAGCCTTTGCCACTTACGTCCCTGAGGCTTCTCTGTGCTTGGAGAGTTATCTGCACTGGGGCCAATATATCCACAGCACCTCTCCTTTAAAGACAATATATTATTGAAAGACATCTCAAGCTCAAAATCAGATAATAAATGAATAAATGCATCACTGACTGAAAAAAATTTTTTTTTTCAGATACTGTTCTTTTATCATTGATTGGATAAATAAAAAGGCAGTGCAGATGACAGATTCTCTTAAACTACAAAGCAGTGTATGAAGCAGGCAAAGGTTCCAGGAAACATTTGGACATGCTCTGATTCCTTCTAAAAGAGCACAGGCTGGTGAGAAGGTCACTCCTTGGTTAGTGGGGAATTTTATTACTGTTTGTTTTCAATGTGTGAATTATGCCCACTTACTTACTAGGTTTGGTGCTGATTTCTTTATGGGTGTGACTGTCTTCTTGCATAAGGATGATTTGTACGTTCTTGAAAAGAACTCTGGTGAAAGTAAGAGCGTGTTCCAGGTTTCAGTATTGAAAAACACTTGTGCTGCATAGCTGTCTAGTGTTAATTCTTATCTTTGAGTGTGTTTTGATTTTGGTTGCTCATAATCCAAATTAATCTTTTCACTCCATGTGCCAGCCACTGGGTTTCCACAGCTACCTAATGGGAAACTCATAGCAGCAGTTTTTCATGTCCATTTTTTAAGTGACACATTTTCCCCTTGATAGTATGACTATCAAGAGGTCTCAGATTATGATGATGGCACATATCCTGAGACTGTTTGACGTCCATCTCATCTTTCTGATTCTCATTGTACAAACTGCCAAAGCTAGGTCTGCAAGATTTTTATTTTTCAATCTTAACACCTGTGACAGTGTCCCTCAAATTATAAAACCCTTTTCCTAAGAGTCCCAGAATAGTTCAGATCTGTTACCAAACTAGTAAATCTGATATCAGCCTAGAACACCTTTTTGAAAGAAGAGAATGTCTTTTTCTGTTTATGAACTGCAACTGCATGTCCTTTTGTGTTTATATTGTTATGACCATTTTTGCAGGCTTATTCAAAATAATTTACCATGTAATTTTTTAGTTCTATAGCTCAAGCACAGTGAATTTTTACAGGCATTGATTTCTTTTAAAATTTTGTATAGATCATCTTCCCTATGACTGACGATTGTAGGACTGGCCTTCATATTTCTTCATTCAATACCTAGTTCTCTTCATAAATGTTTTAAGATTATTTAAGATAATACATTTTCTGCCAACATTCCAGAGGTTGATATACTTTTGAAAGCATAAATTTAATCAAATTTCATTTATGAGCTTTGAAATATTTCCCTGAATAATGTAGAAAATACTTTAATCTAGGAAAACATTAGTATGCTAAATTAAATGGAAATGCATTGGGAGAAAAGGAATACATTCGAATTGTTAGATGAAAGTTCCCTTGAAACATTTCACAAGACAGAAATGTATAAACATCCCACCAAACCTTTGTCTGTGTTGTATCTGGTATCCTGGATTGCTGCAGGATCAGAGCCTGAGGAATTATCTCAGCACATATGGAAATAAAAACGTCTTCAGATTCATATGGGAAACATTTCTGAGAGCAGAGCAGAGATTTACAGGCGAATGTTACTTCCTGTGTAAAAAGAAAATCCTTTCTACAGTAATTTTCCTGGGTGTTTGAAAACTTTTTTCAAAAGTTTTATATTCAATTGGGTAATTTTCCTGTGCCTATGAGTCATTCATAAGGCTTTGATACTGATCACAGCATTTCTGTTGACCATTTTTTTGTATTCAGTGGAACGAGTTGGGCCGGCTTAATTTTATTATGAAAATTATCTGCAAAGCATATAATTTTTTATTTCCTTCCCCTGCAATATCATCGAAACATTTAATCATGTAGAATAGAATTGTTTACCCAGCTCAAATCAACAGCATACTAGAGGCAGGAGAATATGAAAAAGACTGACAAAGATTCCCTGTGCCTCTTGTTAAGGGTTATCCTGGTCACACTAGGGCTTACTTTGTGAGCACATACATATGTGTGTATGCAAATCTGCCAACACCGAGAATTAAAAAGTGGTTGTTTCCTGTGCTCATACAGATGAGTTTGTGTGTACAGATAAGCTTGGCACCACAAAACAGCATGAGTGGTGGTGTGACCAGTGGTGATCAAGATGATTTGCTCTCCAAGCTCTCCAGAGAAGAGGGTCACATCCCTTCCCTCCAACTCAAATACCCAAAGTGGAGCTGATAGTATCTGAGGAAAGGACTCAGAGTCCATTAACCTCAGGACAATGTCCTTTGCTCAGGAGCAGGCAAACACCCAGGGCACAGCATTTACCTAGCTGTTAAAATGTATGTGTGTATATATACACATTTTTTCCCCGAATATACAAAGACCAACCAGATCAAGTGATTTGTGTTTCCAAGAAAAATATGAGAGCCAGTGGAGAGAAGTGGTTAGGATAACTAGCTATCTTTTATTCTGAATCACTGTGGTTTAGCATCTCTACAGCAATGGCTTATGATATTGATTATAACCCTGAGTTGAAAGCAAATTTACCTGAAAATGAGCTACCAGGCAAGTGCCAGGAAAATTAAGCTTTTTAAAAGAAATCATTCTAACAATTATCAAGATTTTCTACACAGAATGAAAGAGAGAAGAAAAAGGCTTTTTAAAAAAATCTTTCAAAAATCCCTAAGCTGTTTGATACACAGTAACTTACAACCCTTAGCTCTCAACTTGGAATCACAACAACTCATAATCTAAACCCCAGTGAAAATCTTACCCCTTCTCTTCAGTTTAAGTGATTGGCTTACTACTGAAGGATAAACTGTAAAATTTAAGAACAAATGGATTCGGTATACAACGTTGAAGTATTACTTATTGCACTAAAAAAACCATTTCCTTATGTCTGCACTGTTGAATATTGACTTGTATAGGAGTTAATATGTTTGCTTCTTTCTGTCTTTAAAACTAAGCAAACAACAAAACCACCACCTAAAATAATAGTTTCCATATGATTCATGTGTGGTATCAATCTCACAAGTGACGCAGTCCTGGTGTCTGTTCATGCAGCACTACCTGCTTGCACCAGCAGCAGGGAGCTCTATGGTGGCATTAGCAGGCAAACCTCCAGCCTGAAGAAGAATAATAACAGTCTTTCTTATTGCTCCTAATACATATTTAAGTCAAAAGAGTGACAATTGTCAGTCTGTATGGAAGGGGACTACTGAGATTACTGGAGAGGGCTGGAGGAAGCACGCAGCTGTGGCAGAGACTGCTTTCATACTGTGTTCTGCTTCGGCACAGCTGTCTGACTAAGAACAAAAACTATCAGCTTCACTTGCTGATAAATTCAACTTTGTATCTCAGTAGGCAGACAGAGAAAGAAAAGTGGTATAAATCATTTGGCTACCAGTTTGTTGTGCTATCTGCCCTCAAAGCTGAATGAAAAGTTCCTCCCTCCCTCAAAATGATGTTGTATTCCATAAGCAACAAACTCACCCTTTACAGAACAATTTTTTTTTATATTGCCAGCACTTTTAAAGTCAGTAAACAGTTTCAAATGCTGACAAAGGTTTATTTTGCTTCACTTTTTTCTACTAAAGACAATAATACTACAGTGCATCTATCTGGCAGTTCACATCTCTGGCTCTCAGCTTTAAGTAATGCTTTGTATCTGAAGGGAAAAAATGCTTAGAGGCTTTTCTCTCTTAACACTCTCCTGTTGATTTTGCTACGTGCCAGGAAGCGAGACGGAGTGCTGAGACTACAGCTTTGTAGCTTGGGGCAGCACAGACCAGAAAGCAACTAAATAGTGCCTGCCCTGTGACTCCCTTCCTCCTCCCATTCCAGCAACCCCCACGACACGTCCAACAGAACCACAGACGTACCCAAAGGCATTGCCGCATCCAGCAAGGGCAGTGGCAACTCCTCTGCCAGGTGCCAGCTGTAGTAGTGCCTGCTTGGACTTAATGCAGTCACAGCAGTCTGCAGAGGGGAGCTTTAAACCAGCCTGGATGTGTCCTGACTTCTGTGTCAGGAACACAAAGGAGGAAAACCCATCAGATGCAGCCTGGGTCTAATGCAAGGCATACAGCTGTGCAGCACCCAGTTAAACACACATGGCAGGTCTTGCTGGGCTGGACAAAAGTTATTACTGTAAAAATACAGCAGACACAGGATGTCCTGTATCCTACTGTTGCTCATGGCTAGCCTCAGCTACTCTATTCCCGTAGCAGGAATGAGCGCTTATATAAGAAAACAGTCAACCACCTGTGGATATTTGCAAGTCCATTGAGGAGAACAAAAATTAAATGCCTCTACTTTGCTTTATTTCTTGTGACGTGTGTATCACATCGCATCTGAATGTGTCAAAATGTATTATGTCATGGGATGCTCTGTAACCTGGTGCCACTGAACGTGTGTCAGGCTGCAGAAATAGCTTACTCAAGATAGAGAAAATGAACAAAAGAGATAAATTAAATAACAGTTTCCAAGCCAGGGGACCCAGAATAATTTGGTCTCATGTCCATGAAAGTTAAGATGATAAGTTTTCATTCATTTACTTTCCATTATTTGGGTTTTAAAACTTGGATTTTAAACACAACTTGGTGCCTGTTTCTGCATTCAGCATTTTGAAGAGAAAAGGAAGTTTGAATCTTAAGAATATCTAAAGGATCCCAGTTAACCACTGAAACTCACATCTCACTGAAATAAGTGGATATGGGAGTACCCAGAACTGTTGCAAAAGGCTGAATTAAATGAAGTAAACAGTAACATATTTGTGACTGTAAATGGCAAAAACCCACCCTTCTTTTAAAAGAAAATGTATCTTGTATGTCACACATATATTAGAAATGGGAAGGAACTCTTAAAATATACTATGTGGCTTTTTTTTCTTTAGCTTTATTTTCCTAAGCTTCACTTTTTGTTGTGAAGACTCTCCTGCATGGTTACACTGGAAGCTTAAGAGGCTCCGGTATGCAATTAGCTCAGCCTCAGCCCCACAGGCTTCACACTAGTAGGGGAAAAGGATATCCATATGCCACAGAAAGGACTTTACAGCCCTGTAATAAAATGCCTGTAGTATTAATGGTGTTACGATCAGCCACGATAGTCTGCTAATTCAGGAGAAGCAGGGTTTGTTTGCAGGCAGAGACAGCATCTTTTGATGGACAAACTGAAAATTGCAAGTGAAAATGGACCTGTATTTAAGCACACAAGTTTGAGGTTAAACTGAACCTAAAGAAGTGTTCATATGCCTATAGTTCTGCCCATTTTCATTTATTTTTTACAGTTCTTTCAGATGTTCTGACAAAGTGTTAAACTTTCCAATAAAAATCAGCAAAGTGCATACTCCAGTGATTGGAAAAACATTAAAAAAAGCAGTTGATTAATTTTTCTTTTCAATGGGGCTTTCTTCACCTTTGTCAGCAGGCCCATTACAGAAAGGCTTTACTTTTTCAAGGTGCAGGTAAAACAGCCCTTTTTAACTCTGTAATAAAAGAAACTCTTTCTGTTCTTACTGTGGAAACGGAAGAGAAGGCATTCCTTTTAGCTCAAAACAAATTCTCTTTCACTTGCAGCTAAGCATCAAGAGTTTTACCCTGAAGGGTGATTTTTTCTGTCCCCATGCAAGTGAAGATAGCATGCATGTGACAATGTGTAGTGTTCGACTGGTTGTCTGAATTAGCACAGATAAGAAAACATGGGTTCTTACTGAACTCTGACCAATACGGACAGTTTTTATAATGTGAGTATACAGAAAGAAAAACATACAAACTCATAGATTTCTTTTAGCGTATTTACATGATTGTCTTTAAAGAAAATACAGAAGAAAATGCTGTTCTGCTTCTCCTTTTCTGCTTTCGGCACCAAGAAGTTGCAATATGGTAATGGTAGTTTTATGTGTGCCTGTGATAAACAGCTAGCGATAAATTGTGGTCAAGGAAGTGGTTTTTTGTTCCATATAACAGCAGGTAAAAATGGTGCTGCTTGACTCAGTCACAGAATTTCTATAATACTAAGAATGAGAAGTCAAAGTAAGTTCAGAAGAAAACAACGAGAGTTATACCTTTCACACTGTGAGGCATTTGCTTGGCCCTAAGTGAGTGAAGCAAGGACACAAACATTATTTTCTTGTAGCAATTGGCACCAAAAGCTGTTTCGTTCCCAGAATTTAACCATTCATTCTTAGGCTGCTCGTGCCCTTTCTATCCTTAGCATTACCAAGTTCCCAGGCTGTGCAAATGCAGAACCTCACATGACATGAAAAAAATTCACACATATATTTCCCACTAGTTAGCCACAACTCAATATATACATATTATCTTCCAACACAATTCAGCTCTGATATTTTACTACTTCAAGACTGTCCTAGTTTGGCTGTGTTGTGCTTATTTGCACCTCTAACAGGCCACAGTAAAACCATAATTTGCACCTTCTGAGAGAGGAAATTCAGAGGCAGAAAGGGAAAGGTGTTACTGTTCAAAAGCTGTCAAAACAGAAACCTAATCAGGGAAATCCATATAAAAGGGAATGTGGGACAGTATGTGCTGACAGCCTCTTGTTACAGTGCCTGTGCACAGCATGGGGCTTCTGGATCACACTTCTGATGCAGTTGAGACACACACTTTGCTTTCCAGGTGTCTGAGCTAGGTAAAGCAATCTCTTCATCATCCTGCTTCCTCTGTAATGTGATCAAATCCTTCATTCCTTTTGTTATCTCCTTTGTGTTTGCTTTGCCTCACAGTAATTTGCTAACTGCAAAGCATGCAACTGCTTTAAAAACATACAAGCCTGCTGCAAGTTAAGCCATACTTATCAGATGTGCTGGTAGTGAATCATGCTGACAGATTGGCTCTGTTTACCTCAAACAAACTGTCAGAAACGTTCAGTACCCAAACCAAAGCATGGAAAAGGCTTTCAAATACACATGCAGCTCAGATCATAGCCCAGCACGTCATATTTTGCATATTTCATACAGTTATCTCATGTACGTTTGTACGTTTGCATGTAACAATCTAAACACGTTGTTCACAAATATATTTGCTATCTCTACAAGAGAAAGCAATTAAGATTGTGTAGCTAATGGGGCAGGAGTGAATTTTCTCTTGCTCATCCTGCTCATCCTGCCCAGCAAGGCTGACTGGGGGCTACAGGAGCTGCCGAGCTGCAAACAACTGTTGTAGTTCCTCCAGTGCTCTTCTCTCCATTTCATACAAAGCTCCCGATGGTTTCACACCACTCTGTGCTTCACTGGTGCTCCAGATCGACTGTGGAGCCACATGAAAACTCGGAGTACAGGGGTACAGACAGCACAGTCTGCTCAAGTGGCCAGAGCACTTATTTGCCAGAAGCAATGAGCTGCTTTAAAACGTTTGCTTTACTGTGCCTGGGAATTCCCCTCCTCCAGAGGGGGCTGTATGTAGCAGTTTGCTTCTCTTTCCCTACTTCAGCCTCGCAATTCTGGTTCTCAGATTAGTTCAACACTGTAAAATGTAGGAAACTAAATAGATCACATTAAATAACTTATAGCCTTGTTCAATATTTAAATGGAAAACAACAAACCAAGTGGGACAATTTGAGTCTGGAGCAGAGGGAGTAGAAGAAAGTTGTTTTGTTTTTCACTTCTTGTTTGTTTTTGGTTTGTTGCTTTTTATTTTCCTCTACCTATAAAAGTGTCAGAAAGCCTCCTCCCATGGCCAACAAGCAACATTTGTAATTTCTTTGGGCAGGGACCAACCAAAGATACTCCAGGTGTGCACATGCCCAAAGAGACTGGCAAGGGTTTAAAATGCAAGAAAGGTTTCTCATTAGAAAGAACTACAAGTCAGTAGTCTCAAACCAGAAACATCCCGGTGAGAGAGAGAACACTGGTTACAGCTTATTTATGTGTACAGTAATTCAATTAGGATCAACCTAGACACCCACCAACAATGTTGTGATAGGGCTACTTAGGAAAGAAAGGCTTTCCAGGGCTGTACTGGAAGACTGCTTAGAGCAGCAGCACTTGTCTCATCACCACCAGGTCTCCTGCTCCCCAGGAAACCAGCAGCTTTTTTGCATCCATTACCACTGAATGCAGCACATGAGGTGCTCTGAAGGGTGCAGTGACTCATGGTGGGTGGATGTTATACTAACACTTATTTTGTGTTTATGATCCAGGACAGGATTACAGGCTGTGTCTGGTCATACGGGACAATCACTGAGTAAAAATTAATTCTCTCAGTTTATTTTACTGCTAGTAAAAAATGGATTTGTTTACACAGGAAAAAAAGTGGGGAGACGGTAAATTCTTGACTTTGTATGGAAGCTGGTAACAGTTCTTTCCTGCTATGTGAACAGAGCCCCTGACTTCTCAGACAGTTTTACAACCACCAACATCTTTATGAAAGGGACTGGGAAGACCGCTGTGCCACTACTTTTTGCACTTGACTTTCATTGTGTTCATTTTGTTTCAGTATTACTTTTTGATCTCCAGACATCATAATCTAAAGCCAATACTTGCAAACAGGCGTTTGTCTGGCTGCTGGCAACTTTGTTTCCCTACTCTTATGATTATCTGTTACTTGAGGGGAGACTCCTCCTCTAGAGAGATTCTTGAGGGTCTTTCAAATACTCTTACAACTGTTTTAAAAGGATCTATGACCTGCAGAAATCCATCAGTAGGACAGAAATGCAGGCAGATGCAAAAGCTTACTGAAGGATTTCTTTACAGACATTTCTTTCGCTTTGTTTTCAAGGCATTTAGCAACAGTATTTTATTCTTGTAAATATGGCAGACAGAAATTTTGCTATTTTTAAACAGCTTTTCACCTTCATAAATCTGGAAATGATGTGCCACCACTTGCCAACTCCAAATAAAAACGCTGCCTTCTGTTCTCTCTTGAACAGTATGATCTGTATCTATAGTATAGGCTACAAGAACAGGGAAAGCAAGTTAACATTCTTCTCACTCTGCGATGCTAAAGTAAACTGCAGATACATTAAAAACACTCCCTCCACAGAACTTTGTGTGTTATATAAAGTCCTGGGAATGAGTCATCCTTAGACAGATAATATTTTTAAATGACAAGGAAAAGATTTCCTATGCATTCACACAGTTCTGTGAAGCAGAGTGAGGCAGATCCTGCTCAGGCTTCAGTTTTGGGCTCAGCATTTAAGTGACTGAATCTGTCAATCACTAAAGGGCCGTGGGCTCTTTCTTGTCTCCTCAGGTTTGTTGACAGCAGCTGCTCAAGACCTCAGCACCCTGATGCACCATCTACACAAACAGATGTACATAAAACTTATAAAGCAGTAAGATACTTTGAACTGTGTTTTGGAAATAAATACAGCTTTTTGCTACTGGATGAGAACAGAATTATTGGAATATTTTTAATGTTGTCACAAGGGCACTTATTTAGTTGTTCCTCCCTGGTTTTCCTTTTTCTTACTGAAACCATTTTTATTCAGTTTTATGACAAAACTACCAAAACCGCAGCCTTTAGGAGGCCAGAGTGAGCCATCTTTTACATCACTAGAGAAGACACAAGTAAGAGAAAAGGCTCCACAACCAAAGACTCCAGTGCGAGATGGATATGTTAACATCTACCCTCCTAGCTCTCTGTCTTTATAATATCTAATACCTAGCAGTTTCTGTGGAATCTTTCAAATCTTTATGATGCCAGGAGATCTCAAGAGCTGCTTATAAAAACGAAATAAAGATACTGTGAGACATCAGTCTTTTTTTTCCAATAATAGACCTGTCTGACTGCTGGTTTATTGGGTTTTCTGTTGTATAAAACACAGGAGATTAAAAGATTCTGATTTGTTTAGATATGTTACCTAGTTCATTGGACTTGCTTGTGTTTCAGACACAAACAAACTTTCCTGTAACTAGCTGAATATGTCGCATGGCTAATTCCTGTTCTCATCCTAGAACCACTAATTTTTGTGTGTTATGTAAACATTTAATTCCCCCTCCCTCATCTCACCACAACCATCTTTATAAAGCAGAATTCTGATTTCCTGTATTGCTATGACAACACTTGCACTTGCCTTTTGAAGGCAAAATATGTGGCTTCTTTCCATAATTTTGTCAGTGTGCACCTGTGTGCACAGGGGAATGAAGGTTATCACACATAATGCTTTAAGCAGCAGGCTGCAACTTTATTTCTCAACATTAAGGGCATTTAAGTGGATCTGGCATGGATTTACTGATGATCTAATTCCTCACTGTACCCCTAAGATAGCTTCATTGAGTTTAGTCTTCTGAGTCTTCTTCCTCTGTGCTAGAGACAATCGAAGGAGAAATAGTGAAAACTTCAGACCTGCCTCTCTTTCCTGCCTTCTCTCATACAGGGAGGAAGACCACCAGCAAAATTCACAGTGCCCTTTACTTCTAGGACTTACCAACTAATTCCAGAGAGGGAGAACAGCTAAAATGAACTTAAGGCTCAAAAAGGATGCAAGTTACTTTTTAAATTAATCAGGAGGCAGAAAGAAAGAGAAAAAGCCCTTTGCTACACCCTCCAGAAGCTCAGAGGAAGGCCTCTGAATGTAGCATATTGCACTGCAAAATATAGGAACTGATGCTTGTACCTGATCACAGTATCACAGTATCACAGTATCACAGTATCACAAAGTTGGAAAGGACCTCTGAGATCATCAAGTCCAACCTATAACCCAACACTAACACCAACCATCATCTAAACCATGGCACTCAGTGCCACATCCAATCTCCCCTTAAACACCTCCAGGGTCAGCGACTCCACCACCTCCCTGGGCAACGCATTCCAATGGCCGATCACCCTTTCAGTAAAGAACTTCTTCCTCACATCAAGCCTAAGATAAGAATAATGGTTGGTTATACAGGCAGAGAGGGTGCTGTGCTTCAGCTCCCAACAGGATCCTTGTTACCATCACCTTGCCAATGACTTTCTGTAGTATGAACAGACCAACTGAACTCTGCCTATTCACAGGCCTAGAAGCTGGCTGACAGCTGATCTACAGCAGAGGTAAAGAAAAATTATCCTCCACAGACAAAACCTCTGCAAGCCTGGGTCTTTATTAGAAACTGGGCCATTATTAGAAATGCCAGGAGCTAAGAAGCACCTACCTTTGCCAAGCACCTGGCTCTGCTATTTAAGCCACGGGACCTGAGTCATATAAGTCTTACGGGCTGCAGCGCTCTCTGGAACATAAAAACAGATGGAGACATCACACTGCCTCAAAGCAACAGAGATCACCTGGCTTAGCTGATTCTTATTGCAGATCTCTTTAAATCCTATAGGAGACGATATGTAGCAGATACATCTCTATATTTCTGGCACAGTTAGCAATCTGAGCTGCCTCTCCTTACTCAGGCTGTGGGAGCTGTGTCCTTTTTTAACAGAGTGTATCTCTGCAACACGCCAGCTAAAGGAAAAGCTTGTACTCACTGAGCATGTGAAAACACTGAACTCCAAACACTGCTGACAAGGTGCTAAGTCATGTCAATAGCCTATGGAAGAAAAACATTTGCAAACGAGATATGTTGCATTTAAATAGATTGTTAATATGTTCTTCAGTGTATAAGGGTGACAGCTGTGTGGGTTTAGAAAACTCCCTGCAGAGTGAGAGAACTAAGTCTTGCAAGAAGCACGGAACTCCAATATTAATGTCTTGCATGAGCATGGCATGAACTTGGGGGAACAACAAGGGCCTCTTGCTCCAACACTGAACCCTATATTGTCCAGTAATTCCCTGTTACGCCCGCTTTCAGAGATATCTCTCAACAAAATGCAATCCACACAGACTTTAGAAGACAGATAAATACACTGAAAATTATCAACGTAGAACAAACAAGAGAGCCTGAGTGCCAGCGAAGTCTATTCAGCACCCATCTCCAACTTTGCAAAATAAGGAACAGACGGTGGCTACAGCTGTCTTGGAGAGAACCCGCTGATCTTTATTCCCAAACCCTGAAGTCTAAATCACAGCTCCAACTCTCAGTTCCATTTCGATTGCCCTGTGCTATTCTATCATTGACAGCTACTGCTCTCTGGATCCAATTTGTGGTATCCAGATTGTAACTACTGCCATCTTCTTAATGTTTGGGGATTTTTAAATGTAAAATTGTACGTTAAAACTGAATCAATCATTAACTGTTCACCATGAACAACAATGACCTGAAGAACTCAGCTTTGCTACAAATTTACAGGACTTAAATCATACTACTGAAAACCTGGGAATTACAAAGACATTACTGATAGAGGCAAGTTTTGGCACACATCTCTGGCATATACTGCACAAATGATGGGAAGAGTCATTCCTGTGTAACATGAGAACTCAAGTCAGGGAACTCAAGACCTCAAGAAGGAGCCTCTCAGTTTCCAGACCTTTAGTCTTGCAGAAGGCTGCTCCCTCTCACGGTCACTTTTGTCCTCACTGGAGAGCAGAAGGGAGCTCTGGGTGGGATGTGTTAGGGCCCAGTTCCACGGGTGCTTGCAACAGGAGCACCCCTGTGCCCACACAGCAGTGGAGAAAAGGCGCAGCATAATCCCACTGCGCCTCAGTCCTGCTCCCTCTTTTACAACACGCTTTTATGTCTCTGCACAGATTGGCTGTGACTGGTTTATGTCTCTCTTAAAGATACCTTATACGACAAAGCACCTCTAGCACATGGTCTCCACAGCATTCCCACACTGGAAGCGGGCAAGAGTGATGGACAGTAGTTTTATCCAGCCTCTGCTACATTTTGTCACAACAGATCCCTTTCATGTGGTGAGAAAACTCAGGCAACACCCTTTTCCCTAAGGTAAGCAGTTTTAAAGCTCGTATTTCAGCCGAGCGGTGTAAGAAAAATAGGAAATGAACTACACATCTTCTGAAAGCATATTCTCAAAATTTGAGATGTATGCACAGTTTTGGTTTGTGTTGCATCACTCCTGTCTAAAGCTCTATTTTAAAAAATCCACAAAATAAGCTCACAGCAGCCTTTTTTTTTTCCTCACTCTTCAGTGCTATTACTGCTTGTATGCAAATAAGGGTATGTTTACTTGTCCATGATGCTTGCTCTCACTTCATTTTTCTGTCCCAAGAGAGTAGTCTCAGAATTTTAAGTTTTCTAAATCAAATGATAATAAAAAGAAATACTTCAAGCTAGGGACAGGGAGGATTACTAGCGCATGCTAAGTTCCCAAATCAGAACCGCTAGCTGTTGCACTGCCCTGTGGCCACATGACATCCCATGTATATTCCTAAAGGACTAAATAGTCTGTACGTGTATAAAACACATATAATAAGATGTTACTTTTTTCTGATCACTACAAAACAGCAATCTGGAGACACTCACATGGAAGCAGAGGTTACAGTTAGAGGATGTATGTTGGTTATACTTCTTGTTTTATTAATAATTTGGTTGCTTTGTTTTGGTTTCAAGACCCAAATAATGAAACTTCACTCATCAGCCACGGATAAGAGTTTCTACTCTAACATCTTCTGTGACAAGTGCTCTCTTGATTTTCAGTCTTAATTTTCTTTCCTTTAATTTCTGCTTCTTAATTGAAGTAGTGTATGACATGCTAACTAATTTCTCTGTATCATTAGGCTGTAGTCCTGCATGTATTTCTGCACATGATTAACTTTGTTATCACAAGGAATCTGAAACGAAGGTTGCAAAGTAATAAATGTGTACACGTGCATAGTGTGCTGGGAATCAAATATCTGTTGACTCAGACAGCTATAATCTCCTTAAATGCAGCATTGTCAACATACAGATTTTGCCTAGGTTAGTCTCCTTTTGAAAGCAATCCATCCAGATAATTAATCATGTAGTAACTTTTCCCTACTATATACCCAGTCTCTTCAGTTAGTTAAGTATACCAATATGAATACAATATTCCAGTCTGATTGCTTCACATCTGTCCATTGTCAGATATGACTCATTCACATGATTTGTCACAACCACGGGTGTACATCCATGTTCAGGGAGATACAGCTCCCAACTGGAAATGCTCCTGGCGGTGAACAGCATATGTTCCATTTTATTACACTGAAATAGATGTGCATTGCTCAAATTTTTTCTACACTTTTTTTTTATAAAGCACAAAATGCATTAAATCAGACAGAAAGTGAGATAGGATTTGATAGAGCCAAATATTATCTATCAAGAGGAATAAGGCAAATCTAAAAAAGCAGTATTATTTACTAAGCTCTAAACTGAAATTCATGATTTAATGTAACTCAAAGCTTTTAACTCAGAAAAGAGCACTAGAAATTGCAGAATTCCGTGGCGATTTCCTTACACAAAAATAAGCATAAATAATAATTAAAAAATTTAAGAAGTGCAAGAATATCAAATAGCAGCAAGGGTAATTGCTTTGAGCATAGGAATAAATAAATAAATCAATAAATAAGCATCTAAAACTCATTCTCATACACTCCTGACATCTTTCTCAAACACAGATGATCTGACAATAATGTCCAAAAAAATCCAGGCTCTCTACAAAATGCAGTGCAAAACTGACAGCCATCCCTAGCATTCAGTTCCATTTCATTGGACTACAGCAAAAAAGAAAGTTGCATGAGTTCTCATTGCTACTGTAACCCCTGCATGCAGTAGCTGGTGGAAAGTCTTAGAGAAAATACACAGTGTTGTCTTTTTCAATCATGATTCTTCGACACATTATAATGCATTTAAGCGCTGTGCCTGCTCTTTAAGACGGCCTCATCTCAATAACCAATGTAGCCAGTCTAGTGAAGTGCCACTTTCCTGCTGTGAGAAAGCACAATTCTTCTTACTGCCACAGCCCCCTGCTGACATGTTTTACAACATTTAAGCAGGAAACTGTTAAATCTTACTTCTCTTTTTTCCCCTCTGTGCAGACAGAAATCTTCTTTCCTGCTGGTTTCTCACTTGCAGTAAGAGCCCGTTAAGATGTGCCCTGGCTTTTACCCTGAGCATTGCCCTAATTTTAACCTTCTGCAACGGTTATCTTAATTTTACTCAGATTTTTAAAACTGACTCATTCAGTAATACAAACTGTGAAAACATCTGGTAAAAGAAGAAATTTCCATTAAGCACAGTAAAAAGGTCACCTACACCAAGTTTTCATCAGAGGCAGACGGCAGGCGGTTTTAGTGCATTCATGTACAAACCACACTGAGTCAGTTTGGGGCATTATTGTTGCTGTAAAGTATGCACAAAGCAAAGAGGTTGTACTTGGAAATATGCATCTGCAATACCAGGAATGCATTTCCATGTCCATAGCCTCTTTTATTATCAGTAGCACTTTTAAAGAAGGAAAGGAAAAACAGAGTTAAGGGTGATAATTCAGTCAAGCTGAATAAGCATCATTAATAGATGATAAAGTTTAAGACTGGGTTTCTGATACAGGTGCAAGTTTTATGAGTTTTAAACTTTCATTTGACATAATCAATGTTTTTAAAGCCGGAGGCTTTTATGCCATCATGACAGGCTCTGTCGGTGAGCACTGTAACCTAATTAGTTTTGATGCAGCAAATCAGCAGAGCCACTACTGGTTATGACCTCTGCCAAGAGCACCAGAGCGTCAGACAAATGAAGCTTAAGATGTTATTAGTTGTTCTGTCGCAAAGTTCCAGATAAAATATGACAGGATGTTGTTGCTTGACTTCGGCATCGGTTCTCCAGATGGCACTCAGCACTGGCTTGTAGCGAGGCTCGCAGGGAGGCTGCCACATTGTCTCTGTCAAAATGAAAGTTTTCCAATTACAAAGAGATAATGCGAAGAGATGGAAACTTAATCTCCTGAATGAAAGGTTGCAAGCTGTGTAATAGCAGTTGAGGGGAGAGATTTCGCATAGTTCACTTGCTTTAAATACTGCTGTTCAGGAAAGCTTTATTATCCTGCCCAGTAAAACAAAGAAATCAGATGCACTTGACTCTGTTCATTAGGGCAGCTGTGGCTGGACACGGCCGTGCCACAGCCACTCTTGTGGAATTAGGGGGTCTGATCCTCCTGCTGGGCTGTTGGTGTAAATCAGGAACACGTGTTCCTGAGATAAAACAGTGTAAGATAGATCAAAATGGAAAATTAAGGGCTTTTGAACTAGTTGAGAGCTGTTCACATTTACTTAGTGATAGATCACGCAAATTCTGCTGGCTTGGTTGAGGGAAATAAGGTATTTTCTTTCTCAATCTTTTATTGAATCTTTAATCAAAAAAAGCCCAAACAGAATGTCATGCAAGTGGTGAGTTTACAGGATCTGACATGTTGACACTTTGATGTTATGAAATATTACCCTTTTATTTATAGACCCATGCCAGGTATGTTGAAGTTACTCAGTAGCCACTGTGACAGAATGATAGGATCATGGCCTGATAACCAGCGGAGAAAGCATCTTGCTTAAACATCGTTTCGAGCTGCTAGGAAGCATTGGGAATTATATAAAGGCTAGAAAATATAGGGAAGAAAATATCCTCCACTTGACCTGTGTACATAAAGAACAGTTGAACGAACCTACCACATCCAATTTTAAAAGCTATCAGCTTTTGTGTATCACTCAGTATCAGTGAGTGAGTCAAGACTGTGCTTTTCAGGGTGTGAGCACCCTCTCCCATCTGACAGTTTTCTGATGTTTTAAAGCAACAGGTTTCAGCAACATTATTTGAAATACTGCAACACAAGGAATATCCTTAATCATAACAGAAAGACCTTCATCCTCTGAGAGTGGTCAAATACTGGTAACAGGCTGCCTAAAGAAGTTGTGGAGTTGCCATCCCTGGAGATGGTCAGTGCCTGACTGGGCAGGGCAGTGAGCATTCAGCTCCAGATGACCCAGCTCCAGCCAGGGCTAGGACTGGACTAGCTCCAAGGCCCCTTCAGCCTCAGCTGTTCTGCATTTCTGTGACTCTTACTCAAATTGGTGAACAGTTCAGAGGGGAAGCCATATGAGGAGTGTCTAAATCACTTGGTCTGTTCACCTGGAGAAGACGAGGCTAAGGGGAGACCTCATAGCAGTTTACTGCTTTCTCACAAGGGAAGGAGGAGGAGCAGGTGTTGATCTCTTCTCTCTGGTGACCAATGATAGGACTCAAGGGAATGGTAGGAAGACGTGCCAGGGGAACATTAGGTTGGGTATTAGAAAAAGGCTCTTCACCCAATGGGTGGTGGAGCAGTGGAACAGCTCCCCAGGGAAGCAGTCAAGGTGCAAAGCCTGACAATATTCAAAAAGCATTTGGACAATGCCCTCAGACACACGGTGTGAATGCTGGGGTTGTCCCGTGCAGGGACAGGAGCTGGACTCGATGATCCTTGTGGGTCCCTTTCAACTCAGGTCATTCTATGATTCTATGATTCTATGAAATTATCATCTGATAAAAATTACCATCCATTGCCAAAACGATTTAAAAAGAAAGCCCAGATCAATTTAAAAAGAGAGTTAACACTGATTATAGAGATGCACTTTTGGCTGATAGGGAAACACGGGCAGGCAATACCAAAACACAGAAGTGCAGGATTACTGCCGATTCCCTAACTTCTGGCTGAACCGACACTACCCGAACGGCTCCACCGGTACAAGAAGGGGGTGAGTCCTGCGCAAAGGGGAACCCTCACGCCCGTCACGCACCTTTCCGCTTGGAGCCAAGGGGTTCCGCGGCGCGAGCCAGGTCCGCCCCGTGCCTGCAGCGCCACCTGGCGGACGCCCTCCGAGATGCTTCCATAGCACCGGCCGGGGCGGCAGCACCCGCAGAGTCCCCGCGATGGCTCCACGTGTGCTCGGCAGCGCCTGGGCAGCCCCGGCACTGCAACCCCTCAGCCTTTGCCGTGCCCGCACCGCCGCTGTCGCTGCCGGGGAAGGGCAGGGGGATAGGGAGAGGGGAATTTTCCCGCTTTCTGGCTTTAAAAAGGCGTAGCGATACTGAATGACAGAATCATGGAATGTCCTGAGTTGGAAAGGACTCACAGAGATCATGGAGTCCAACTCCTGTCCCTGCACAGGACAACCCTAACATTCACATTCTGGAATATTTTCAGACTTTGTGCCATGATTGCTTCACCCACTGGGTGAAGAACCTTTCCCTAATACCCAAACTAACCCTTCCTGCCATTCCCTCGAGTCTTATCATTGGCTACCAGGGAGAAGAGATCAGTGCCTTCTCCTCCTTCCCTTGTGAGGAAGCTGTAAACTGCTATGAGGTCCCCCCTCAGTCTCCTCCAGGCTGAACAGACCAAGTGACTTCAGTTGCTCCTCATACAACTTCCCCTCTAGACCCTTCACCTGAAGCTGCCTGAGGTGGAGGAAGGAAGGATATACTTCATAACTAAGTGGGGTTACATTTTTCCTGCTGTGGGACCAGTTGTAAACCTAAAGGTGACAAGAGAAAAGGGCTTGGAGAGCTACAGAGACTTCTGGATTGTGTTGTGTGGAAGCAAATCTCCAGACAGTTCTTCAGGAGGGACATTTGTGTGCTTTTTTTTTTCATTCTAGTCCAAAGTCAGAGACAGCAATTTCTGACTACAGGCTGATCTTCAAACTGTTCTTGCTTCATGTACTTAAGGATGCTTGTTTTCCAAAGTCAATGTATCCTACTGGTTAAGACAGTACATAGACTCTCTTAACATTACACGAATGACTGCCATAAATGCCAATGTGCCTCAGCCCTAAATATTTAGTAAGTAAGAAATACCTCTACTTACTAGAATGGAGAGGAATGAAGATATACATGCCTGCGCTCTGAGCCACGAACAGTTTTATTTTCAAAGATGTTGCTGTCAATAGTTTCCCATTCCATGCTGCACCATTTTCCCTCTATATTAGAGAACTAATATAGAGATCCTCTATATTAGGACAGGACTTTGCATAGGTACAAACTGGAGTGACAGCCACAGTACTGCCATCACAAAAAGAAAGGTGTTAAAAAAGTAGGTCATCAAATGGCACAAGGCCTTACTTGCAAAGGGCTGTGCACTTCTGTTTCCTGTGGAAACCAGTGGGAATAGGATACTCTGAGAATCATCATCAATGGTATAGCTAGAGATGCTTAAAACTTGACTGTGAAGGGAGATGTCACAGCATTTTCACTGCTTCAGAGTCACGTTTCTAAAATAGCAAAGGTGAGGGAGAAGATTGTTTTACATCTGTGGGATTTGTCTTCTGCAAGGCCCAGAATACTGCTGTCCCAGACTTTATTCATATATATGAATATTTTTAAAAAAAACCCTACAACTCTCCCAAAAAGCTGCCACCAAAAGCTGGAAGAGCTTATATTGAAAATCAGAGCTGCACCATGGAAAGAGTATACAGCAAAAGAGTACAAAGTAGATAAGAGACAGCTATTAGTTCTACATGTGCACTTGTTAATTCCCTGTAGGCAGTGGCACAGGAAAAGGCTCAGCTGAAGGATGAGAAGAGCTCATGGATCTCCCCAGGGAACTCAGGGAACTCAGGGAACACAGGGAGAGCTCAAAAGATGGCCCGGAGCTGTTTGCTGAGGCTGTGCTCTACCCAGTAAGGAATGCAAAGCAGAGACCATGACTGACAGGTCACTGCAGCGCAAGCCACCATCAGATGAAGGAAGACATGAGTTGTACATAAAAAGCTTATAAAGAAAAGAAAACTCTTTTGCATGTTTGATTTAGTAGAGATGGGGAGGGTCTTTTTTTCCCTCAATGACTTTTAATGGTCTCTCAAATGAGCAGTAGACCAGGGTGCTTACTGTTTGAAATTATATTCTTCCTTTCAGCTAAAAAGAATTATGAAAAGTACCTTACTCCAAAGCATAATGTAAGTTCAACATTAATAGTGCAATAGAATAAGAGAAGGGCATTTTCTTTTTAATTGAAATAGCAGGATATGAAAATCCCCAGTGCAATTGAAGCAGGACTGAAAGGAGTACTCTGTAAATGGGATTAAAGAAGTAGGTAAATGCAAAATGTAAAGAGAGGAAATCAGAAATTCACAGATAGAAAAATGAAAATATCTAAAGCAGAACAGATTGGCAGAAGTGACTCTAGTTTCACATAGGTGTGGATGAGAACAAAACAGTGGTGAAGGGAAATGCCCTACAAGGTGACATACATTTTACTGAAAAAAATAGTAGGGCTATGGGCTTTATGAGTCTATCTTTGAGTTGTTTGCAAGGTCCGCAAAATCTTTTGCCTCTGACCATCCCTGAACAATGCACTAATGCCTGTAGAGGAAATGTAGGTTTGATGTAATCAAAAGTTTTTCAAGAAGACATGATGTTCATCAATATTAACTTTCACAGAAATAGTTGAGAAATGTCCTCTGTATTTTTGGCCAGGTGAAGCCACTTTGTTCTGGCATCTCATTCTGATGCTTATAGTGGTGCTCTGGAAAGCAGACATGCAAACAGTAACATCAAAAAGAAGCGCTCTGATCTTATCTCAGCATAATGTCTGAATAAATGCCTTTTGGTATTCCCAAAGCCCATGGATTTTTCCATTTCATGACTCTCAAAATTTCAATTCCTTATTCTGTCTTGGGATGAAAAGAAATTCTGAAAAGCAAAGCCTATTTTTCATGTTGATGCAGCAGAGGCAGAGAGCAATTGAAGCTTAAAATTCTCTTCTGTTAGACATTATGTCTGAACAATTTTTTAATAACCAGATTCTGTGGCATGGTTGAAAACATTCTTTCACAGCTGTTGATGTGTTAATCCAGCATGGGGAAGAGAAAACTGAAAAGATATTTCAGCCATAGGTTTCATATTTATATATAAAATTAGTATAAGGTTGAGTCAACAGCATGTTTACATCTGGATCCTGTATGATAGCAGTTTATACATTTAATGTGGCATGTGGCATAAAACAGGATTAGATAAGGTTTTCTGCTTAGCTATGCTTCTCTTGTGCAAAAGAATATTTATAACAATGTTCTCTACAAATCACGTTGTAATGTGGAATACTGTTTCAAAATGCACTGTGTATCAGCTGTATTTTCCAAAGTTATGTCCCTATGATTTGTGCTAATTAGCAATGAGTTGGCTCTAGGGTAGGAGATGTGCTCAGGGGGGGTTTCAGAGGTTTGATTTCAAAAATCCAAACTGACCAGACCATTCCCCAGATTAGTCAGTGTGCTTGGACCTGAAAAAAATAGACCTCACATACAAATGTTTGGAGCTAGATTGTGCAGAACTGAGAAAAAAATATATGTTAATGTGAATTTTGGGAAAGCCTGTACTCAAAATCTTAGGCAAGGGCCCAGATGGTAACTTATTATTTGATATTTCTTACCCACATTACTTTGTCTTCAATCCTCCCAGAACCTGAAACTACACCAATGTCTGTTCACGCAAGTCCTTAATGGCAACTAATTTTTCTGTTCTCCCATTCCCATCTCCTCAGCTCCCAGGGCACTGTCCTTCCCAAATTGAACACACAAGACCTGAGTGTGATTTCTTTTGTGAAAAGCCAAACTAAATCATAATATTGTGTTCAGAGGAGACCCTCTCCCTCGTATCCCAGTGCTGAGAATCTCTGTCTATGTCACCACAGCACATGGCAGTCTCTACTGTAGGCTGGAGTGCCTGGCATTGTGGTCCCCAGGCAAAGAAGGAAAAAAAAAAGTGAACACTTGAATCAAAAGTAGCTGTAGTATGTATTGCTGGTCTCTGTCCACTGGAACTTGGTACCCAATACGTAGAAGTGATGAGGAGAATGGGTACTGAAAATACTTTCCACTTGCAAGTCAACAAGAGTGAGAACCATGGCTATACATGTACTGCAGGTGCATGTCCAAATCCACTTTTGAGTAACAGAGGCATACATGAAGAGGCAGTGCTGCTAGTCATTCTCTAGGCTATAGGTACAACACAGGGTAATGTTTAATGCTGTCAAAGAATATGTAGTTCACAGGCTAAAGTAAAAATGTATCACAGTATCACAGTATCACAGTATGACAAGGTTGGAAAGGACCTCTGAGATCATCAAGTCCAACCTATAACCCAACACTAACACCAACCATCATCTAGACCATGGCACTCAGTGCCACATCCAATCTCCCCTTAAACACCCTCAGGGTCGGCGACTCCACCACCTCCCTGGGCAACGCATTCCAACGGCCAATCACCCTTTCAGTAAAGAACTTCTTCCTCACATCAAGCCTAAACTTTCCCTGACGAAGCTTGAGTCCATGCCCTCTAGTTCTGTCACTGGTCACCTGAGAGAAGAGACCAACCCCTGACCAACTACAACCTCCTTTCAGGTAGCTGTAGAGAGCAATGAGGTCTCCCCTGAGCCTCCTCTTCTTTAGACTAAACAGCCCCAACTCGCTCAGTCGCTCCTCCTAGGGCTTGTGCTCCAGCCCCTTTACCATCTTCGTTGCCCTCCTCTGAACACATTCCAGCATCCTGACATCTTTCCCAAACTGGGGGGCCCAGAACTGTACACAGTATTCCAGATGAGGTCTGACTAGTGCCGAGTACAGGGGGACGATAACTTCTCTGGTTCTGCTCACCACACTATTCCTGATGCAGGCCAGAATGCCATTGGCCTTCTTGGCCACCTGGGCACACTGCTGGTTCATGTTGAGCTTCCTGTCAACCAGCACTCCCAGGTCCTTTTCTGCCTCACTACTCTCCAGCCACTCTGTCCCCAATCTGTAGCTCTGCATGGGATTGTTGTGTCCAAAATGAAGTACCCAACATTTGGACTTATTAAACATCATCCCATTGGAATCGGCCCATCTCTCCAATCTGTCCAGGTCCCTCTGCAGGGCCATCCTACCTTCTAACAGATCAACCCTTCTTCCCAGTTTGGTATCATCTGCAAACTTGCTGATGATGTACTCAATCCCCAATTCAGATCATCAATAAAGATATTAAACAGGACCGGACCCAACACCGATCCCTGGGGGACACCACTGGTGACCGGCCGCCAACTGGATGAGACACCATTCACCACCACTCTCTGGGCTCAGCCATCCAGCCAATTCCTAACCCAGCACAGAGTGCTCCCATCTAAGCCACGGGCTGACAGCTTCTTTAGGAGTCTACTGTGGGGGACAGTGTCAAAGGCCTTGCTAAAGTCCAGGTATACCACATCCACAGCCTTCCTCTCATCCACCAGGCGAGTCACATGGTCGTAAAAGGAGATCAGGTTGGTCAGGCAGGACCTGCCCCTCCTAAACCCATGCTGGCTGGGCCTGATCTCTTGACCGTTCTGCAGGTGCCGCATGATTTCACCCAGGATTATCTGCTCCATGATTTTACCTGGGACCGAGGTCAGGCTGACAGGTCTGTAATTACCTGGATCATCCTTACGGCCCTTCTTGTGGATGGGCGTCACATTGGCCAACTTCCAGTCTTTCGGGACCTCTCTGGTGAGTCAGGACTGCTGAAAGATGATGGAGAGCGGCTTAGCAAGCTCATCCGCCAGCTCTCTCATCACCCTAGGATGGATCCCATCCAGCCCCATAGACTTATGAGGGTCCAAGTGGCTCAGCTCTCTAACTTCCTCCTCATGGATTGCAGGAGGGCCATATTTCACCCTGCCCCCATCAACCACTTCAGAGGGCCAACTGTCAAGCACGCTGACATCCTTGCTGTTGAAAACTGAGGCAAAGAAGGCATTAAGTACCTCGGCCTTCTCTGCATCAGTGGTTACTATATTTCCCTCCACATCCAACAAGGAGTGGAGGTCGCTGCCGCCCTTCTTTCTACCATTGATATATTTATAAAAACTCTTCTTATTATCCTTTACAGAAGTGGCCAATTTGAGCTCCAACTGGGCTTTTGCTTCCCTGATTTTCCTCCTACACGACTTAACAACATCTTTGAACATGACGTGGCTTACGTCCCCTTCTTTCCAACGACGATACATCCTCTTTTTGTTACTTAGTTCCTTCAGAAGCTCCCTACTCATCCAGGCCGGCCGTCTGCCCCTACGACTCTTCTTACAACACATGGGGACAGCCCGCTCCTGCGCCTTCAAGATTTCATTCTTGAAGTGTATCCAGCCTTCCTGGACCCCCTTGCCACTAAGAACTATTTCCCAGGGAACTTTCCTGACCAGTTCCTTAAATAATCCAAAATCTGCCCGCCGAAAGTCCAGCATCGATGTTCTGTTCCTGGCTTTTCTTTTTACATTGTTTAGAGAGAACCTGATTATCTCATGATCACTACACCCCAGACAGCCTCCGACACCAACATCACCCACCAGCCCTTCTTTGTTTGTAAACAGCAGGTCAAGAAGAGCCTCACCCCTGGTGGGCTCACTCACCAGCTGCGACAGAAAGCAGTCCTCAATACACTCTAAGAACCTCCTGGACTGCCTCCTCTCGGCAGTGTTAAGTTCCCAGCAGATATCCGGGAGGTTAAAGTCTCCTAAAAGAACAAGGGCAGCCGATCTAGAGGCAGCCTCCAGCTGCTTAAACAATAGAAGATCCATCTCCTCCTCCTGGTCAGGCGGTCTGTAACATACTCCAACCAGGAGGTCAGACCTGACTGCCCCTCTGACCCTTACCCATAGGCATTCAACCTGGTCATCACCGATCTCGACTTCAACAGCATCCAGGGTTTCCCTAGTGTAGAGGGCCACCCCTCCACCCCTCCTCTCACGCCTGTCTCTCCTGAAGAGCCTGTAGCCTTGTTTTCATATGAAAACATATGTAGCTGTGTTTTCATATGAATCCGTGAAAGACCAGAAAGAAAAATGCACACTCTTTCTGTAGACAGTAGTAAGCACTGCTCTGTACCTGAATAACAATATGCACTAAACATGAATATGGAAATAATGAAATGTAACAGGATTTGTATTTGGAGAGAATAATGGCTTATTTCAGTATGTATCTGGAGTGCATTTATGAGTCACATAGTCTAAATGATGAGAGATTTGAAGCACCACAGACAGGTAATAAATAAAGATCTAGAAATGCCTAGTCTGGCATGTTGCTCAGTCATGAAACGGAAGCATTCAATAGAGAGGAAAATTGACTGGCCACTGACAGGAGATAATGGACTTATCTGTTATCGGAGCAGAGATAATGTAATACTTATGACATTCCTGATACTTAGTCAGGAAAATCTATCTGTGCCAGATTTCCAAGTTTTTCTGTAATTGAATGCAACTGAATATCACTAGCAAGAAACATTAGAGGGAAAGAAGTCTCTTGCAATTTACTGTTAAGTGCAGAGCGCCTTCAAATCTGAAGACAGAGCTCACAGGCCCCAGTGTAGGAGCAGTTTAGATTTAAGCAGGTAGTGAAGCAATTTTCAGGGAAAAGGGCAGCTCATTTTGCAGAGCAGATGTCTTCCTATTCTCCCTGTCTCTGCATCTCTGCTGATGCTCATGGCTGTGCAGTCTCACCACATCTATGCATGAGCTCTGGCACCTGTTTGAAGCCTAACTGAGCTGATGTAGCATAATGCAGCTGCACAAAACTAGATCTTTCTTTGCCTTTTTTCCCTTGTCTGCTGATTTAATGAGCTGAGTTGGACTGTAGTTCATTTCTCAGCTTTTAGAGAGTTGGAAATTACAGTTCCTGGTAGGGACAGTCCTTAGTCCTCAGTGCACAGTAGTTCCTGTCTGGATGTATGGGACAGAGCAGGGCTAGTGGGTTTTTTTTAATGATGATTCCTGACATATATTGGATGATTGTTTTATCCTTTAGTGTGGGGCCTGATTTGTCACATCTGCACCACTGCAGTATCTGTTGGTTTCAGTGCAGCTGGTGTAGGACCAACAGGAAAATTAGACTGGTGATGTTTGAATCATTTGTGAAAGACGTCTGGGCTTTACATATATGTAAAATCAACCCCCTTTATTTTTCTCGTCTTGCCATTTTGTTTTTCTTTACAATTCCAGCAAAACTGGAGTTCCACCAATACAGAGCATTCATTTCTTAATGCTGAAGGCATTTAGAAAGAATGCAGAGTGCAAGCAAGTAGCCAGTAAGTGGTGTGTCAACATTTAGGGATGTAGCCTAAGCAGTGGTATTGTTAAATCACAATAAAAGAGAGCCTTATTGGTATGATTTGAGCAGAGTTTCTCCTGATGTTGGAAGAAGTTTTGCTTACATAAAGGATTTCAAATTTAGTTAAAATCGTGGCATTCACTTGAATGACCTGAAGTACAAAATTAGCCTCTTGACACATTTCTCACCTATCCTGTACTGTAGCAAGTACTTCCCTCAGAAAAAAGCCTGATACTGGTATGGCAAAGTACTCCAACCTGGAAGAATAAAGCGCAGTTCAGAAGTAAGAGATGATGAGAGGGAAATAAAGCATGGGGCAATTTGATGACAGTGATGTGGAGAACAGAGATGGGTTGGAAAACTTAAAACCCACATATCCTGTTAATTTAAAAACACAGAGTTTCTAAAAAGGAAGGAAGGAAGGAAGGAAGGAAGGAAGGAAGGAAGGAAGGAAGGAAGGAAGGAAGGAAGGAAGGAAGGAAGGAAGGAAGGAAGGAAGGAAGGAAGGAAGGAAGGAAGGAAGGAAGGAAGGAAGGAAGGAAGGAAGGAAGGAAGGAAGGAAGGAAGGAAGGAAGGAAGGAAGGAAGGAAGGAAGGAAGGAAGGAAGGAAGGAAGGAAGGAAGGAAGGAAGGAAGGAAGGAAGGAAGGAAGGAAGGAAGGAAGGAAGGAAGGAAGGAAGGAAGGACTTGTTCATCCCTACCAAGCTTGTTACTTGTTTACTTGCTTGCTTAACTTGTTCAACAGGACTTGTTCATCCCTACCCAGCTCTGAGCAAGCCCACCTCACCACATGGTGCCTGCACTGGGGCTGGTGAGCTCCAGCCAGTCCCACGGCCAGGCACAGTGGGATTGGGGCTGTCTGCATCCTCTTGTGCAGAGAGGAGAAATGTTTATTCAGCGTGCTGCTCTGCTCTGTTTCCCAGAGGAACACTGAAGCTTTGAGAAACTTTTCAGCTCTCAGTCTCTTGAGAACTCATTTTTTAGGGAACTAGAGCCTACTTCCTGTAACCGCTGCCTGTGAGTCACTCTTTGCATCAGCTTGCAGCTGCTGGCAACTTCCCCCACTGAAAGATCTTTTAATTTATTTCCTTTCCCTTTTCAGAGGCAGGGCAGAACAGCCCTGCCTGGAGCGGGGTGTCAGAAATCACTACTTCACATCATGCTGACTTAGTGTTTGGGAAGATGTTCTTTATTGAGGTCATTGTCTTTTTTTTTCTTGTCTGGCAGTTGATGTTCCTGATTTACACTCGTACCACATTCAACTTCAGAAATATAAGTCTCTTCAACTCCAAATAATATTGCCATATTTGTCAGTTTTCAGATTCACCATGAAACTCTGCGTTCTGTATCCATTAAATAGAGTGCTTCTCTGCTGGTTTGAAACTACACAGATTTAACTGATTGTCTTATTTTTTGTTCATTTTTAATTGCTATGACAAATCCCTGATTTCAGCTACAAGAAAGAGTCTTGAGGCATGTTCTTGAAATCCACAGGTTTCAGGAGAATTTTTTCTCTGCTGGCAGCTGTTCTTCCAGGAGATACTCTTTTTGTGCTATTGTCAGCTGTTGCAGTCAGAAGAGCAGAACAGGAAAGGATAGGTAATACTTAATCTAAGCTGTTCTGGGAAGCACTAGCAGCTCAAATTAGCACAAGGACTTATCTGGCAACTTGTGAGGGATAGGGTACCTGGGGTTTGTGTGGTTTTGACACATTATAAGCAGATACGCAGAGTCAGGGAGGATAGGAAAATGGGTGCCCTTCTCAGTAACAGCAAAATGAGCTGCCATCTCCCTGCATAATGTAATTATGGCTTTGTAGAAGATGAAAATAAGGGACTGATAGAAGTATACACTGAGGTTAGCATAACATAACAATACTGATCCACCTGCAGGGTCCTTGGAAGAATCTGAATTTATATTTCAAAAGTTTATAATGCCAATATATTATCAACATATGGCTTGATTTCAAATGCCATCTCATTAATGTTAATGTAGAGGCTAAAGTCTGCCCTTCAAGAGATAGGAGAAAATTAATAGGAATAAAAATCCTTCTCTCCTTGTTTTATCACTAGAGGAGGTCAGAAAGATGGTAATTCCCAGATTTGCAATAAAATCCTAAGTGACGTGAATCTCAGGTCTTGGGTCTGACCTGTCATTTCTTCTTCTGAAAGTTTTACTCCTAGTTGTACTGGTGAGCACATGGCAGCAGCTGATGGCAGCTGCCCATCCTTAACTACAAGGAAAAGTCAGGTACGTAGTCACAGCTCACATGAATGCTTTAGCTGGAAAAAAACCCCTGGTCTTTGGTTCAAAACTGCCATAACCAGAGACAAGTGTCAGGGGATACTTTGCTGTTGTTCTTTGACCTTTTCTAATCCGACATAGACTTTCAGCATTCCCAACAACATCCTGGAGGAAAGGAGTTTCCTAATATGCTTCAGCAGTGCTTTGAGGAATATTTATCACCTTTAGTTTGTTTTGAAACTGGTCTGTCTTTGCTTCATCCTGGCGCTGGAAAAGTCAGTGAGCAATCAGTCCCAGGCACTACTCTTTGATGGCAAGTGGCAGCTCAGATCTCATCATGTGAATGCAGTCTGACTCTTTCCTTCCTGCTTATCACTTTACATTTAGATATATTGAATTTTATTGGCTGTGTTAAATCATGGTCACTGTAAGTTATTTTGATAGTTCTTCACAGTCTGCTTTCCTCTTAACTGCTTTGAATAACTATAAATCAACAGTGAATTTTGCCCTTAGTATTAAGCCCTAGAATCATAGAATCATAGAATTGCCTGGCTGGAAAAGACCTTTGAGATTATTGAGTCCAACTGAACCTGTCCACTACTAAACCATACCCCTGAGAAACTCATCTACTCATCTTTTAAACACCTCCAGGGATGGCGACTCAACCACCTCCCTGGGCAGCTGTGGAAAGCCTGACAACCCTTTCAGTGAAGAAATTTTTCATAATGTCTAGTCTGAGCCTCCCCTGGTGCAACTTGAAGAATTTTCCTCTTGACCTATGACCTCTCACTTGGTATAAAAGATCAATACTCACCTCGCTACAACCTCCTTTCAGGCAGTTGTAGATAGTGATGAGGTCTCCCTCAGACTCCTCTTCTCTAGGCTAAACAACCCCAGTTCCCTCAGCTGCTCCTTGTAGGACTTTTTCTCCTTCTATTGCTTGCTAGATTTTAATAGCTTCCCTTATCCTATAACTACCTTCTTTTTCCATATTTTTAAAAAATATTTCCTGATAAGAGCTTTGCTCTGAGATCCAATACACTTTCTCAACAGAAACGGGTTTCTTCAGATACTTCCCAGTCATCTTATAATGATCTTATTCCTTTGAATGTACTCCGAGAGTACCCTTAACAGGTTTCTTTAGATAATTTTCAATCTGCTTATAATGATTTTACTTCTTTGAATGTACCCCTGGTGTACTGTTAACAGGCTTCTACATTTTCTTTTTCCAAATATGTCTTGGTTTCTGGATCTCAGTATAGATGCTGAACAGATGTTTATTTTGGGACCTATTACAGGGTAGGTCTTCAAAAGTAGCATTTTGTCTGCAATGAGTAGGGCTACAGTATTTCTCTTTTTTTCTTTATGGGTGCTTTCTGCAGCTGCTTAATCTCAGGCTTCCAGTCTTCCCATAATTTATTATTTTAGTACATACAAAAGTGCAATAACTTCCAGAACTGGCTTCATCCCTAACCCTAGTCTTTGTCTGGGGCTGAGGCTAAGCCTGGAACCTCCAGCCATGGCCTGGAAGATAAACTCATCTGGGGACCAGCCTTTCAGCAGCACAGCCTCTCTCTCAGTGGCCTCTGTCCAGAAGTACTCCAACCCAGTGCCAGGCTTTGTCTGTCTCCCAACCCCATTCCTAACCCCAACAGGATAACAGCAGTGAAGGCTTGATAAGATCAGGGCCATCTCAGAAGGCAGCAGGCACAGCAGCCAGGATGGAGAAATCTGTACCTTCTTGTCTCACAGTTGACTTACCATCCCTCTCCCTAGGAGAAAGATGAGTAGATCTGTCCATCTGTTCATTTGCTGCCAGTCAGGCCTAGCTCCAGCGTCAGTTTTGTTTTCTTCACCCCCACTGTCTTGTTCCTCTTTTTTAACAGGGAAGTCCTTTAGATGGGTCCAAGCTTTTGTGGTTTATTCAGCCAGGCTTTATTTCTGTTCTTTGTATTGCATTGGATTTTTGCAGGCACAGGGGCAGGTTGAGCTGGCCCTTGGTTGCTGGCTCTCTGAGGAGCAGGGACCCCATGCTGAGCGTAGCTGGCTCCTTGCCACCTGCTCTTGTGACAGAGGATGGGTGTCAGAACAAAGCTGGCGGCATGAATTGGCATGATGAGGTGAGAAAGTAGGGTGCACGGTGCTCCAGCTGATGCTTGCCAATGTAATTGCCCTTCAGGCAATAATTCTTGCCAGTGTGATGGCCTCCTGGGACCTTCTGCAAGCCTGCATAAGCCAGAGCTGCTTCTGCTTCCCCGTCACTCAGCTGCCATGAGTGTTAACCTTATATTACTTCAAGAATGAACCCCTGGATTCATTCATATTAGCCATTTTTTTTCATGATAATAAATTGAAGGAAATTACCTCTTCTTTCAAAACCTTTAAAGTAGAAGGAAAAAAATAGTAGTAGCAAGGTTTGGAAGATTGGTCTTGGGAGAAAAATCTTTTGTGCTGGTTCACAGTATAAATGCCACAAAGAAGGTGTAGTCATCTCATGCTTTCAGCCTGTTTAGCACTTGCTACAGTTACTTGCTTGTTCTCAACCCAGCAGAAGCAGCTCCCAAATCTGCTTTCCCAATGTATGCCTAACAATGGCCAGGAATGGTGAAGTAATTTGTATGGCAACAAAAGCAGAAAAGCAAGAACTACCATAAACTTAAGGCAGAAAAATAAAATGAGGACAAGACTAAAAAGGAGCTAAGTCATCTCCCTCAGTTATCTGCAGTGAAAACAAAGAAAACTTGAATCTTATGTTCCAAGAGACAGCCAGATCGTCACAGTAAAAGTCAGCTCTACTCCAGAGCTTCATGTTTGCCAAGGTCTGAGTCTCAGGGCACTGCAAAGACCTCATCCAGTCCCTTCTTCTAAAGAGCTGAGGGTTGACTACCAAGGACTACCTGGTTGCTACACTCTCAAATTTCTCTCAAATAAACTTTCTGGTTGATTCCTGGTTTTACTTTACAGTGTGGCAAATGTTCCTCAGCTCTGGATGACTGGTGTTATACAAATAAATGGTGTTGAGTCACAAAATGTGCCTCCACTCTTTGTAGTTCCCTCTAAATGGGGCAGATAGGTCATGAAGTGCCTGGGGTGGAGGCTTAGTGTCACAGGAGCTCCCCACAATGATGCTCTGTGCCAAACTCCCAACCTGAATTCTGGACTGACTGGAAAATGCCTGGTCATTTTTAACCAGCTTTCCAAACAGTGCTGCTGACTGCTTAAATTGCTGAATGTTTAAAAAGTCCACACGGAGGAAGCACTTGTTCTTCCCAATGCGGTCTGTGGGACTTGGCAATAGTTTAGTAGAATTTCCAGCACATTTGCAGAGCTAGAACACATTGAAAGCATAAATCTCAGCAATTTGCACCCCCTTTTGCAGTTTATAGCTCTGTAAATGTCTTTAATAAAAATCCTATAACAGGAAATGTCTTAAGACGACTGCTATTTCACAGCTTCACTACATCTTTCTCATGTAAGTTGATAAGGCAAATACACTACCTGGTGTTTGTGGTGATAATTGTGCAGGCCTCACTTCGAATGATGGCTAAATCTGTTTGTGTGCGACTTCCTTTGTGGAGCGTCTGAATTACAGCATAGGTTAAGGCTTGAAAAATCAATGTCTGCCTTAATCACTCAATTAAAGTCTTTGAAAATCATTAGCAGTTTGGTAAATTTAAAGTATTTATCCATACGTCATTTTTAAGCAGACAATGCCACACCAGCACCACCCTGCTTGTTACACTGGGATACTGCTGACAGAGGGGTAAAAGTCGCGTTAGTGTGCTGTTGCTGAGTAGACAAGTGTGTCACCGAAGCTGGATGGCTGACAAAGCCACAAGCCACCTCTGTCAGCTTTACCCAGCGTACAATGTTCAGCTGAGGTCATCCTTCAAGTGGCAAAAGACAAGTCAAGGGCCAGGAAAAGCCTTGCTGACTTGCAGAGTGGTAGCCCCCTGCAATTGCCACGAGTCTGGATAAAATCCTTGGAGACCTAAGTGCAGAATAGACCGTGAGAAGGAGAAAAGGAAGCAGTGCCATCAGGAGCCTTTGTCACTGAAAGAGAACCATCTGTCTGCGAGACCAGTTTTCAGAGTGGGGAGTGTGAACAAATGTGGCTTATCAGAAGATGAAGAAGTACTTTCTGATGTCAAAAGCCTAATAATAAAGAAAATTGAAACAACATGATGTTTCAGTCCATCTGGACTAAATCTACTCATATGCAGAGACTTAGCCTTGAAAGATAGTTGAAAATATCTCTTCTTAACTTCCATATTTATTTTCTTTAATCGCCTCTTCTTTGGAAGCTATGGCATCCAAATGCAGCCCCACTGTTCTAAACCTATGGTCCCTCTTGGTGAGAAAATGAGGTGCTCAGAGGGGGATGGGAGACACTGAACAATGCTTTACGTAAGTGATATTTAATTTAGTAGCGTTCAGGGCAGCTTAATGAACTTGGGAGAGGTCGTGTGCCGGACTGGCAGCAGCCGTTCCAGGGAATCAGTTCCCGGCTTCTCTGCCCCTGGAGACAGAGAAGGGAGCCCCCTTGCTTTCCGGCTGAGGGGACGCCTGAACGCACCTCCCGCACACGCCGCGCCGCCCAGCCCCACGGGAGCCGGGAGGACAACAGCATTCCCGGCGGAACTCCCGGCACTCCCGCTGTCCTGCCCGCTCCCCCCAGCTGGGCTCGGGCGGTGCCCGGTGCGGCAGCGACACCTGGCGGCGGCGGCGGCGCGCACCGCAGCCCAGCGCCGCCCGGAGCCGCGCGGGGCTCCCTCGGCAGAGCCAGCCCCGCGCAGCACGGGCACACGCAGGGAAAGGGGCCGGGCCACGCGTGACCCCACCACCCAATCCGCCGGGGAGGCTCCCGAGAAGCGGGAGCTGCAACTCAGCCCGGGACGCCGGACTCTGCCAGAAAGGGAAGGGGGAAGATTTAGATTGAACGTTATGAAGAAATTCTTCAGGATGAGGGTGGAGATGCCCTGGCACAGGTTGCCCAGGGAAGCTGTGGATGCCCCCTCCCTGGAGGTGTTCAAGGCCAGGTTGGATGGGGCCTTGTGCCTGGGCTGGTGGGAGGTGTCCCTGACCACGGCAGGGGGATTGGAACTAGATGGGGTTTAAGGTCCCTTCCAACCCAAAACCATTCTATGATTCTACTACAAGCAAAATTCCACACTAAGTCACCTTTTTCATTCATTCCATCTGCTGGTTTATAAACGCCTGGATCAAACATTATGCAATAGGCAAAGCAAAACTATAGTGAAGTCCATGATTTACGTACATAATGTACTGAACTAGGTAACAGACCTGCTATTAAACAGCATAACCTTTCAGAAGAACTACTGTGTAATTTTCTCTTGCAATTTAAGAAAGATAATTCTGGTCATTTTACAGCAAAATATCAACTAAATCAATGAATGAAGCTTAAATAATACCTTAATGTTTTTAGTACTTCATTAAATCCATGTTTATGAAAAAAACTCTGAAAACAGCAACACTCAGAAGTGAACAGAATGAAAAATGTTGCTCGTTCATTATAACTAATCATTCCAGCAGTGAAAAGACAGCACGTTATCTTCACAGCTAACAGGGAAACCCAGGCAATGACAGAAGAACATAGAGCACGTTAATACTTCCCATCAGAAACTGACAACAAGTTTAAAATAATTTGTCACTTTAATTCCGCTGGCTATACATTAGGAAATGTAAGTGCTGGCAACAACTTTATTTATCATGCAGCCAAGAGAGTCCCAGCTTAGTTCAAATTTTCATGAATGTATGTATAAGAAACGCATCACTGTACTTAACAGCTTCATTTTGCTTCCATTTATCGAATCAGCATTCCCAGCCCCACTATTGCTGCCTGGCTCTGTGAATGAACATTAGACTGCAGATTTCTAACCCAACCATATCCTTCAGAGACACATCCAATTGCTACATTCAGAGAAATGGTCTCCCGCAGGATTTGCAATTCACCCCTGTCTACCTACATGATATCCCAGAAAACTAATCTCCAGGATGACAGCTCATTCAGCACTGGAAAATTTACCCACGCTGAGCTCCTTTTTAAATAATGACCTGACATTTGTTCTGTAGAGGGAGACAAAGCCCACACTGATGAAAAGAGTTGGCAACTGCTTTCATTTGTGCCATTCAGAAGCCAGCTGATAATTTGTCCTCAGAGACCCATCACTTCTTGGTGGACGAGCCTGTCTGGGTGCACTTTGCTATTACTTTTGCTGTTACCTCCCACTCCTCAAGTATGATGTACAAACAGAGTCAATATTCAAGGCAGGCTAAACTAAAATTGACTGCCAAGAGTCGTAAAGCATTTCATGATGCTGAGAACTGGGAGATAATATCACTGAAGGATTTGGTGATAATAAATACAAAGCGGTGGATATGTGGAAAGACAAAACTGTTAGACCTACATAAAAGGTTAAATTAGCTATAGCTTAGAAAAGAGATTCTGGCATCTCTGAACACTGCTTAATGAAGACATCAGCTAAGCGATAAGCAATGGTCAAAAAGGCAGAATATTACAAATTACCAGGCAAGCAGACCAAATCAGAAAACATTATTCCAGATGAATCGTGAGTTCACCATTTGGGTACAGCATGCAGTTCTCATTCCTTTAAATTAGCAGGAGCAGAATTACAAAATGTACAGACAAGGGTGACCAGGATAATCAAAGTGCCTTCCATACAGGGAGGGATTAAATAAATGAGGACTTTTCAGCCTGGAAAAAGAGGTTACTAGGGACTGAAAATAAAGGTGGTACATAAAATAATAAATGGGATCAAAGAGGAGAAGAAATCACATTATTCATTATTTCTCACAGTAACAAACTAAGAGACATAAATGAAGTGTTCATATAGGAGGTTACATGAAATAACCCCATTAAAAACTAAGTAATTTTTCATACAGTCCTATAGAATTCACAGTCGAAGGATTTTGAGTAACAGTTAAGAGGGCTTGTAATAGATGTTTATCTTGGACAACTAAGTTACAAAACACTTCCCACTACTTGGAAACACTATATAAAGAGGTAGGCCTCTCCACACCTTACCTCCAGAAGAGCAGAAGCAACAATGAAAGAGATACAGCTATATGCATTTATCCACGCACATGGTCCCACCACATCTTCCATCCCTACAGGTACAGAGCCTGTGCACAGATGTAGTCACTGTCAGGTGATGAGGTATTTTTCATACTATGCCTCTTATTCTATTTGTTCTGGGCAGTTTTTATTTTTAAGGATCTCTGAAATTGTTCCTAGTTATGTTGGATGCTTTCTGTTCTGCCCTGCAACAGAGGTAGTGATAACTGCATTCCAGAGAGACATGCATGCAAGCAAGGTGGCGGAAGAAAAGCTGAAGCTGGTTTCCCTCTTTAAGAATAAAAAAGCAAAAGCCCCTATGTGCTGCAATCAGCACAATTATCTTCTAAGTGCATTATCTGCTCCTCCACCTAAGCTATAGTTGAACATGTCTAATTATCATCGACACCAGCAAGGTCAGGCAGCAGTACCAGCAGCTGCACTGTTGTCTCCCTCCCTTTAAAACGTGCTCCATTACACAATCTCTCTTGTTGGCTTGGGATCCTTTCCAGGTGCTTTCAGTTGGGGTGGTTACTGATGGAATGGGAGCAGTAGTTCAGCCTTGGAAGTTACCATGCAATACAAATGCAAGTGGTGCCCCCATGCAGAGGCTAAAGGGAAACTGTACACAAAGCAATGCAAAGTTCTTGAATGCACCTGTTACCCTGGCTATAGCATGGGCTGCAGAAATACAACACTTGTTTAAGGCTGAATCAAATCTCATTTTAGTCACACCACTGACCCTGTCCTTTGAAGCTGTTTTAGTTCAGGATGCTTACACAGGCCTTCCTTCTTTCAAAGAAATTCCCAGTGCTGAATTTTGCTGAAGAAAATGCAGGAACTATGATATCCACTCTTCAGTTCTGCCTTTGCTTCCTGCACCCTTGTAGATGAAACCCCAGGGGCAGAAGACCACCTTATGAGGCTGTGCAAGCCTGGCCCACAGCTTAGGCTACCCTGAAGTCTTGCTTTCTAGCCCCGTACGAATCCCTTCCCGGCTAAAGAATTTGAACAGTCGCTAGTCAACATTGATTAGTAAGCAAGGCCATCGAGGTCAGTGAGACCATCTCCACATAAGGCACCCCCCACATTGCTAAGAAATCTTACGCCATGAAGCAGCTCACCAAGAAATAACAAGGCTGACAGATATTTACCTTTCTGTTATATTCAGTCTATTTATATTTAATACATTTATATTCACCCACACCTTCTGATTTGTGATGATGAAGTATTTGTCCTGAATGTAGCCCCACCTCATCCGAAAAGCAGAGAGATGTGACTGTGTTTGCCCATTTGATTTGGCCCTCTCCTTTCCTCAGCAGTGTCACAGCTCAAAGGCTGGGACAGCTGGCTCCCACACAAGCACCTCTCGTGTCAGGAGATCACAGAGCCCAACTGGGGCACCTTCCCAGACAGCTGCGTGTGTTTCCCACTCAAATCCCAAAGACAACCGAACAATGAAAGCTCATCCAAAATGGAGAGGAAGAAGGGATGTGCAATATCATTAGCTGGTCTCTTCACAAAAATGTAATTTCAGTTCACTTTTTCCCAAATACAGAGCCCAGTGATTGGCAATAAGGAGATGGAAATGAAAATTAAAACTGTAAAACAGGATCAGTGCTGAGTTTTGGTAGTGCCTGGTATTCAGCCCAGCACAGCGAGGAAGGAAGTAGTTGAAAACACCAGATGCTCTTTGCAACTGGTATTTTGGATGTATTTCCAGCAGGGATTTCTCCCCTTCCATGAAAACAGACACACATTCTCATTTAACAACTAATTGATTTATTTAACAATACAAATTTCTTTCTACTGCATGGTTTAGCAGAGAGAACTTGAGAAACAAAATTAGCTTTTTTCTTTTTTAAAGTTTAAATGTTTACACAAAACCAACCTTTACTTCAGTAAATATAAAATTTACACACAAAAAAACTACATTAAAAAAGAACAGAATCATGACAAACCAACAAAAAAAAAGGATGGGAATTCAGTGTAAAGGATCCAATTGCAAGGAAGGCAAGATGGGGCAACACTAACAAGGCATCCCACTTGTACACCTAGTTATCCGTAGTTGTAGGTACAATATAAAATCAAAATACATTAAAATTAAGATTAAAAACTGTATTTTTATACCATAATATTTTATGATATAAATATCTGTAAATTCTGTAGGCAACACAGTTAACGTGTGAAATACATAGTTTGCTCTTCACTGGGAAGTCACTGGAGTGGTGTATGAGCACCGTGTTACCCACGAGTGCACTAACGGTCAGCAGTGAGCAGACTTGAGATATCCAGCCTGGATGTGATAGCCCCTTGTTTCTTTGCCAATCTGTGCTATATCTCACACATCCAATGACATAATGAGAAACTCTGGTCACCTTCAGCAGTGATTTCCAGCACTTCATCTCCTGGCATTAGTCTGTTACCTGACTTAGGCATATTCACCTGCCAGATCCCCTGTTTCTCATTCCCTTTTGCACTTTATAACTTTAATTCTAAAGCTATCTTTTAGCTACTGAGAGAGACTGGCTTCCAGGTTAGGATAGTTGGGATACACAGTTCTTCAAGCCACCTTCAGGAATCTGTAGAAATATTTAAAGTATGCTTTAAATGGTCAAAGGTTGTGATACAAAAACCAGGGACCTACATAGTGATGGCTAACTTCAGATCTACAATGTAACATTTTTTCTATTGCTTTTATATTTAAGCTTAACATTCAGTTTTCATATATTAAATGAGCAAAGCATCTTATTGATGGAAGTGTTACATCATCTTCAAAACCACCAGGCAGCAAGGGATGCTGGGAAGTTTAAAATTATGTGTAATTTTAAAAATCATATAAAGGGATCAAGTCTCTTTTTTTATAATCAATATAGTGACTGGCAGCCTATAAAAGCTTAAATTATAAAACTATTAGTGACTCTACTTTTTAAACTGTATGTACTATAAAGATGTATCTTCCTTACTTACAGATGTTACAAAATTTCCAAGCCAGAAAGTGAAGGGGGGGAAAGATAGTCTAAAAGTTTTACAGATTTCACTTTGAGTAACAAAGATTCATTTCCCCCACCACAGTTTTTATGTCATAAAAACCAGATTAAATTTATTGAACTTCTCTCTATTCTGGACAGATGATATAGTATTCAATCATGCTTTGGAAGACCATTTTCAATGGATAACCATAGTTCTCTAGATCAGCAAGTCCAACTTGCATTACTCAGGAAAGAAAAGCACCAGACTATCTGTAACGTGGCCCTCATCCTGCAAAAAACCCTGTAGCAAGACAGGCCGTATGTTGCGAAAGCAGGACTGGCCCTGAAGCAACCAGTTACATTAACTTCTGGGGCAAGCACAGGTAATGCTCTCAATTCCAACGTGAGGAAGAGCCGAACGGTATAAAATTTAAGGAAATCATAGAAATTATATTTGTTCTGTTATAAACAAAACAGGGAAAACTTAAAACAATCCACAGGTGTGCATTAAACATTTAATAGCAAACCTCTGCTTAAGTATATTAATTTAAAGATTATCCACAGGGATCTGTGATACATTGGCCCTGCCTTGTTACTATAATTAAATTTATTCAAATATTAATTTAAAATAGGAAAACAAAGAAACTACTCCTTAGGGAACATGTTTATTGTGTTTGAGATGATACACTGGGTGCTCTCTGAGCTACAAAGGGAAAAAGGAAATCCTTTCATTACAAACTGACAAAGGTAAAAGTTAAAACAGTTTTCACAACAGCATGTACCACATATTGGAAATAGATCTGGGTTTAATACAAATGACATAATTCCTAGTAATCTACAGCTACCTTTAATAACTTCATACAGATAATGAATTAGGCTAAAATGCACTATAATATTTGGTTGACTTCAGGAACAGTATCCTTAGTACATCACAAAATACATTTTGATATCCCAAAGAAGCAAGACTTGCAAGTAGGCATTTTAAACATAACTAATCTACAGCTACAAATTTCTACTCTTGATAGCATTTACCTTTTTGGGGGCAGTATCCCAGTCTTCAAAAGGATAAAAGCAGAGTAGAATCGGTATAACATATACACAGAAGTCCGTATTGTAAAGGCTATAAAGATTTGTTGCACACTGCAAAGCTGCCTTCTGCACCTTCACACTGCACAAGTAGTTTGTCATTTATGTTGCATATCTCTTGGTCCACTGTCTGGCTATCCTGTCATGTTCTGCTCTGTTGGTCAGGTACTGAGTGGCTATGCTTCCAACCAGAGGGTCAGCTGTAAAAAAGCAGGAGAAGAAGTATTAGAAACCATTCCACAATAAAAAAAAAAAACCAACAGACACATGATTTAAAATACAGAATCTTTTCCAAAACATAGTCTTTGTTAGGCCAGAAAACGTGGTGAGATACAGTTGGGCTCTTACCATATATGACATTTCCACAATGGACATAAAAATAAAACAGAAAAATCTATTGTGGTTACCCGCATATTAATGAGTCTTGCCCCAGCCAGATGCCCTGCTTTCACCCCTTTGGAAGGGTGAAATATTTAATTTACTGTCTTAAAAAAGGCATCTCCTGTAGCGCCTTCTGATCTGCAGAATCTATGAGTTTATAACTCAAGAGAACACAAATTTGTTGCTTTCCTGGATCAACCACGCGCTCGCTGGAGCTCCTGCGAGGCAGACCCTCAATGACATCGTCTTATTTTCTCTGCCATACCTTGGGAAAAAGGGCTTAATGGTATTTACTTTCTGTCGTGCCACAGAAGTGAATGTGGGACCGCATCCAAAAGGAGTGTTTCACCTCCTGTTTTAAAAAAAACTAATTTCTATTTAAATTGCACGCAATCAAATCTACAATGTGCATTCCATGGGAACTGTGTCAAGTAAGTAAGGTGGACACTCAGTAAACTATTAGCTACTTACCTGGATTGCAGTCTGTCAGAAGAGAACAAATAGACAGCAGAACCTTTGAAATAGTCAAAGCAGGGCTCCAGTTATCCTTCAGGATATCCAGACAGATGACTCCCTGACTGTTGATGTTGCAGTGATAAATTCTGGTACGGAAAGTAACCTAGAATCAGAGCGTAAGAGACAGAAACAATCATTCTGTGTTGCCCAGGGATGCCGTCCCTTGTCTCTGAGCAGCAGCAGCACCTGGGGCGCTCCCAGTTCTGCAGAGCTTCTGTGGAGGCAGCTCCTCTCTGCTTGTTTTCCAAACCACAATTATTTAAGAGAAGAGTGCCTATTTACTGTAGTCATGGCTACATTTAAGAGACCAGCCATCGAGATCTTTGGTACATAAACTGCTTTCACACAGGCTCTCTGTCTGGTACCCACAAAAATTAGGACCTACTTTATAAAACTGGAAGCCATTTAATAAACATATTGCATATCAAGATTCATCTAATCACAAACATATCCTTACTGTGGTTTCTGAAGGTGAAGAAGCAGACAGAATTTGGCTGCATGTACCATATTAGTTGATCTGTTACTTTGTTTCAAAAAAAAAAAATAGACCAGGAAAATTAATATTTAAAATTGGATTACTGTATTATTCTTGTTCAAATCAGCAATGAAATCTTTGTCTTACCCCTCATTAGACAGAACATAAAATACAACTAAAACAATGTTATCACACTAACTAACACCATTCTCGTTTTTAAATTATTTCAGACTAATAGGGTAAAGTATGTAAGCACTATTCTGCACAAGTAAAAAGTTAGAAATATTTAAGTGCTTTAATTGCATAAAGCACAAGAAGATGAGGAAAATTTTCTTCTTCATACTAATGCAGGGAGAAAAATCCATGATGTTTGCTGAAACTACTGAAAATTCAGAACCGATTATGCTCTTAAAAAAATCCACAAGAATTTAATGAGACATTTGTCTAAAACTCTGCATTGCTTCATTATAACCATCTTAACTCAGAGAATATTAATTTTTGTGGGTTTCAGAGAAGTGTGAAATACATACAGGGTATATTATTCTTTATGCTGTAATCCTTCTGGGAATGAAAAAAGATATCTGATTTATAGTAACAAAGTTGTAGCCACAAAAGCCACATAATTGTAGAAATGTTGAGTGGTAGAATATATTCAATCTTCGTGAATGTCCCTTTCTGGTGACCTCGTTGAGAGTTGTAATTAGGCATTAAGGGAGGGGAGAAGAGAAAAACCTTTAACAATTTCGATATCCATTTGCAAATTGAAATGAAATTTTAGTTTAAATTAAGATTAGTTTCATTTACTAAAAAGTTTTGGCTTTAAAATACTATCAAACAAGGTTGCTGAACTTGCCAGTAGTAAACAGATTGACATTTTATGATAGTGGAATTCATCACAGTAATTTACCTAACTTGAAGTCACAATATAACACTCTAGTTGTCTATCTAAATTTCTTTTAGCTTTCCGTTATTTGTTGTTATTACGCAAAAATATGTAATATAGAATCTGGTTCATAACAGAAAAAAAGTTTATTATATACATATTTTAGTAGGTAGAATGAGAAGAAGGAAGCATAAGAGGCTGTTGTTCCTGTCTTCTGTTAAAATTCAAATCTCTTAAATCTCAACTCTTGATCAGAACTATCATCTCATTTATTGCTTGGTAAAGCTTGGAAATCAATACCAACAGTGGTAATCAGGAAATAAATTAGACATTGGATTTTTCTGAAATTGCAAGCCAAGATTTTGGATCTTGCCGTTTTCAAGGGACCATAAACAAATCTGATACTCAGAAAGTGGCAAGCAGTCACCCGCTGCAAGTTACAGCTTTCTCACGTGAAAAATGATAAACACAATAAAACCCTGACCCTTACCTTTGGTGGCTTGAATGGATAGTCAGATGAAAATGTGATATCCAGGAAAAAAACACCTCCTTCATATACAGAACCTGGAGGTCCAAGTATAGTAGATCTCCATTCGTAAATGTTATCCCCTTTAGGACCGGCACTGTGTAAAACAAGAGGAGAGAAAAAGAGTGAGGCAGTTGTATCTTCGAGAGGGGCCTTTTATGGATTTTCTTCTACATTTGTTTTGCTTAATACGAAACACTTGCCTATCTTTAGCATCTGCTTAATTTCCAACTGATTTCATTGGGCTCAGTGTTTTAAACAGGCACCAAAGCTGGGCACTGTGCTGTCCCTTTGGAGATGCAGCAATGAAACAGATTGACTGTGAACTACTGGACTGTCACTGTCTGAAACACCCCCTGCCAGATATGCTTTCTTGAGAATGTGGTTGCTCTCAGCCTCTACATCACGCCCTTCCAACGACATTATATCCATACACAAAAGGATTTGTCTATCTTGGCCACATTAATCTTCTCCAGGCATTAAATAGATCATATCTTCACAACAAAATGTGACTTAGGTGTATATTGATACACACTTATTCCCACTTGTTTCACAGCCTAGACTGAAATGTTACATCCTTGGACAGGGAAACTAGAGATGGGAGAGACAGAATCGAGCATCCTGGAATTGAGCTTCTTACAGCACTATTCGTCCAAATAACTGTTTTCTTCAGCATATTTTTGAATTATGCCTGCAGGCAGTCAGCATTGAAACTACTAGCTAAAAATAGTTTACTTCAAGAAGTACAATACTGAACACTTTTCTCACTCGGGAAGGTTTATTGCATAATAAATTATTAAAGTAAAGCTTTGAAAGAAGGGGTAATGAACAAGCATTTTCTCAGCTTCTGAGACATCATGCTTAATGCTATTATCACACAGTAATCATCTAACCTCCCCACAAAAAAAAAAAAATCAAAGCACAACCTTATTTCTGTAAGCAAGACTCGGAACATAATCTTCTGCAAAAAGCCCTGAATGTGAACCACTGAGATCCAAACTAACTGCTATGGAAACCACCACTGCTGAGTTCACCCAGGCACAGTGCATTCATCACACCTATGCAGACAAGTGAATATCATGGCACTGTAAAACATCCTTTTAATTCTCCCAACCTCGGAAACCTTCCAGGCACCTTGCAGACACATGGTGAAGCATCTCCATCCATCTCCCTCTGGTTCCAAGAACTGGACTGTCGTATGTGACTGCACATGAAGCAAGTGACAGGGCATGGCACCAAGCTGGGAGTAGCCTGGGAGTCTGCGGTTTCTGGCATTGCTCAACATTCAGAGGAGCCTCTCTACAAGCCCTCCAAGTCTTATGGTTCTCCCTATGTCATGTCACCTCATGTATTTGTCATACATATGTCTGCAGTCTATAACATGGCGTGTTGGACATTCATCCTTACTATGCAGCCAAACATGTGGAGACACTTGTCTGAGACAAGGAAATATGAGCAGTCTGCACTATGCATCTGCAACTGCTGCACCAAAAATCTAGTTATTTTTACATTAAGATCATATTCAAGAAACAATCAAAAGCTGATTCTGATTATGAATTCCCTTTCAATTCACAATTTCCCAACATGTTTATTATCTTGCTGATGTTCCTTGTACTAAATGTTTAAGTGTGGCAGGTGTTTCATTAACGGGCCAAAATAATCATTGCATTTAATTAAAAAAAAAAATTGTTTGATGGAGCTGTAGTTATTTTCCTGTTGCCGAAATGGAAGTGGGTAACAATGGCATGCTGGCCTCCAGAGTACAGCTAAGAAAAAAAACACCTAGAAGGGCTGTCAAAACAAAGTGGGGTCTAAAATCACTGATTTTACCTTTCTATTTGTAGTGTGTGCACTGAAGTGGGAAAAAACCCAGTACATAAATTCTAGGGGAAAAAAAAGGAAATCCAGAGGCAAGGATGTCCACTTTTCATGATGTAATGAACCATTTGTGTCCTCAGTCATTCCAGAAGATAATTCCATTCATGCTCTCTAAAAAGCAATTAGTGTAACAACTGAAAATATTGGGGCAACAATGGCAATCTTTAAAACCCACATAGGCCACTGAAATGTTTTAATTAATTCTTGACATTCATCAAGCTTACAGCTAATTAGTATTGTGCTTGGAAACCAAATTTCTATGGAGCAATTCAATTTCAGCATTAGACGTCCTAATGATGGCTTTATAGCATAATGCAGAGGTTAGTGCTCTTGCCCCACGTGTCAGGTACCTTTCTTTCATACACCCCTAACTGCTGAATACAATTTGATCAGATTAATGAAATAACTGAATTAAATTAGTGACATATTTCAGCCCAATGAATGTCACAATTAAGCGTAGCACCAGTCTGATGCCAAACTCTCTGGTAATCACTGAGTCAGAGCAAGGGCGTCTATCAGCAAGTAGCCAGAAGCTACTTTGCCTATTACAGCTGCTATCCTCTTCTATGCTACCACTAGCAGTATATAAAAGCTATTGGGTTATAACATGAGAAGGGGAATTCCTAACCTTGTAAGAGGAAGGTGTTTGAAACCCCTGCTATTGCTGAGAAAAGATTGCTGCAAGTAATACAAATCTTTAACAATAACCACACTCAGATAAAGGAGAAAATTGTTAAATCAAACAATTTCATTACACCTGATAGAGGTATATGAAATTTCTACTTAACGAGATACCCCTGCTTCATTAGCCACCTGAAAATCCCCACCATCACTACTTCATTGGTGTGAGGAGACATGAGATGAATGAGCAGAGGCAAGACATCACACTTTGCTTCTACCACCCGTATATTTCCACTGGGGATCACCCTCAGCCAGCCATACCGTCCTTTGGCTTCTGTATGCGTGCCAAGGTAATCTTTTTTGGAAGTAAACAAACCCACACTCTCTAAGACTCAGCAAAACATACCAGACCTATTCACAGCAGCCTCAGCCTCTGCAATGATTTCCACAAGGACAAGACAGTGGGGTTAAACCCACTTGGACACTGCAGAGAAGAGAACAAAGTGCAGTTGTGCCCCAGACAATGCCTCAGTTGTGTACAGGGCTGCAAGTGAATAGATAGCCTCACTAGAGTCACTGCCTTTGACTCTTCATCACAGCAGACCATTGTCCTGATGCTGCAGAAAGCCACAAGGAAGGAACTGCCACTCCCTGCTGCAAATCTAGTGTCTCCATTCCAACAGAGGACAGCAAAACCCCAGGCTGAATACTAGGAATAAGGAAGCTTTACTCTGTCCACAATTTTCTATTTCATTGACACACCCAGAAAAAAAGCTCTCCTCCTGTTGGGCACTCAAAAGGTTGGCATGGGAGGTGCTTCTAGGGGCTGTACTTAAGTTCTTTATTCCCAGAAGTTCTCCTGCTATTCAAGAGACTCACTCTCCTATTGCAAGCATTGGCTTCAAGCATCTCATCCTAAACCTTGGCAGCTGTGGTGAGTGACAGCCTAGGAAGCTGTTGTGCTGTATGCCACGCTGGGCAATATACCCAGGCAGAGTGCTACAATGGAGGATTTCCATGCTTTTCTTCCCTTTCCTTTTTTTTCACCACTGAAAGACCCAGCTCCTTCTGACTTCTCCCATGGAATCCATATGGACACAAAATCCTCCTCTACTCTGTCCTTTAAAACACAAAATCCTGACGAAGCAACGGATCTGATGACAATTTCAGTATGTTGGGTACATTGCACACATGTTGCAGTTCATTGCGACCAGCCTGTTGCCCTCCTAAACTAGCCTACATCACAAATTCAGTAAAGGCACCAGCAGCGTTTTCTCAATATAAGAACCACTTGATTAGATTTTTAAAATATGGACTAAAAAAAATCTCCGATAAAATAACAAAGCAAATTAATTGAAATGACAAAATATTCTTTGCAAAATTAAGGGGGTTTTACTTCATACATAAAAGAGGGATTTATTTTGTTTTAATAGATTAGGTAAATTGACAGAATAAAGTTAACTGGCTACTTCTACTTCCTAAGTAAATATTCATTATGCCACTTCACTGAGGGATATATACCTGATCCAGATAAGATAAAGGATTTATAACCACGCTCTAGCCAAACTAGTTCAATTTACAAATGTGACTTCAGATGGTGAATCTGAGAAGACGTGAGGTTAAACTCTAGGGGCCCACGGGGTCACATCAGGTCCTTTAAACTTAACTGTTGAACTCTGGCTCTCAGGTTTCGTGAAGATGAAAAACAGCTTTTACAGCACAGTGTTATGAGCATTCACACGGATGCAGCACATTCATAGCAGTTCTGATGCAGTAGTTACAGAAATGAGAATTCAGCATTTGTTACAATTCACTAAATCAAAATGCATTAAAGCCGCCCATATGGAAATAGCTGCAGGATGAGAAACTAGGACAAGAAATTTCCAATCCACATGATGCTGGTAGCATGCTGCTTTCTGCACTTGCTAAATTTGCTTCTCCTGTCAACAGCACTCCTCTGAAACACGGGGCTCTAAATTTGGTGACAGAATGCAACTTCATAAGTATTGAGATTGTGATAATTAAAAAGAAAAAGGTGAAGGAAAATATAATTTAGCTAGATTTGATGTTTAACTGTGTTATGCTTTATGAAGAGAAATAATTTGAGTCTGTAATAGGATAGAACTGAGGGGAGAAAATACTCAGCTATTTTTCAGGAAGCTTCTCAGCAGTGAAGTCTGTCAGACTCTAAAACAGTCTAAAGAAAAATGTCATTGGTACTACAACACTAAAGGAACCAGTCAATATCCCAAGATGCCCATCAATGGTGCCTATATAGCATAGATTTAAGTGGTGGGTTATTTTCCTACATTCTCCGCTCAACAGCTCCATACTTAGGTCTCATACCCAGGAAGCCAGCACAAAGGCTAACAAAGCAAATTGGACACCTGGATTGACAGTTACGTAAGGAAAGAGCCCCTTCCAACCTCCCTGAACTTTTGTCCCAAGATGAGATCCAGCAAAAATGGAAGTCTCAAAGCTTCTCACAGAATGCTGAAACACAGCTATGCGTCACACTGGTACAATTATAATCTTTGCAGCAATGTAAGTGAAGAGAGTACTTTAAGAAAGGAAGAAGATACTTTTCTTTATTTTTCTTAATTCAACTAAAGGTACTAAGGAAAGGAAGAATGCCCTTAAAGTATGTTCCACAACCTCATGCTTGAAAAATCCTCTTTCTAAAGGTACACAGTGAGTTTTGCAAAATCCACAACACAGCTTCAGAAATGGAGCTTTACAAATCCTGCTGTAAGAAAGGTACTCAGCATGTTACCAGCATAAAAGGCTTTGTTTTAGACAGAATGTCTCAACTAAAGCTGTTGGATGATGTTCTAGTTCAGCACCTGCCACTAGAGGCTAACAGGGCTGTAACAGATCCTACCAGCATATACAATTGAGACAAATACACACATCCTACTTGCAGTGAGTCTGCCTGTCTCACCATCTAAGCTTCTGAGCTTGACGAACTCATCTCCAGTGGAAGAAGAAAGTCCTGGGCTCTGGTAACTTCGACTTATCACAGAGGTGAGGACTCACATCTACCATGCAGGGTATATTACTGACTGCGTGGGGAGCTTAGCTCCTAACTCAAACCTCTGAGCTCAGTACTTTGGAAAATCCTCCTCACCCTTCATGCCTTGAGAAAGCGTTGTCTAGTTCTATATTTACATGCTACCTTGTAGCACAGTAGCTTTTTATCTAGTAGTTTTATTTTAATGTTAAACACAGGAATGAAAATATGCTCAGATTATTCTCCTGCTTTGATATTTTCAACATTTTGAATAAAATTTAGCCATTACCTTTTTTTCTTAATCCTCTTTTCCCAGTTATGAAGGAACTCTTATATTTTTGATTACAGAGCACAAGAAAGGAAATGAACATTAATTAAAAGACATATGCTTGTGGTTTTCAGTCAGTCCTGTAACCTTTAAAAACTAGCAAGCATGGACAGCAATTTCCATTTTCCTTATTTTTCAATGCCTCATTTACAGGGCTTTCTGGAGTACTTAATCTCAGTGCTCCTATTGTCAATACCAGTGCCTAAGCACCTCTACTTAAAGAATCTGGGTAGTACATCTCTATACACAGCGCAAGAGCCTCAAGTATAGCCCTGATTTTCAGATTACAGCATTTTTCTAGGGTTGAACACGTGTGGGTTATATACAGCAATATATCAATTCCATGTTGAAAATACTTTTTGGAAAGGTACTCACTATTATTAAGTTTTCCAGGTTATGTGCAATTTCTTACAAAGAAAAAGTCTATCGTGTTCTTTAAATAGCTACAACTGTTCTTATTTTACCTGCCACTGAACTAACTGCTACATCTGTTTGCTGAAAAAGGTTATTTACTGCTTCTAGCAGAACCACAGAGGCTCTGCATAACTGAGGATACATGAAGTCTAGATCACTGTACAGACCTTTGCTTCTGTCACTTCCTTATAGTCTATCATGGCCTTAAAATTGAAATCTAGAAATTCCAGCTAAAAAAAAAAGACCTATTTTTAATTCATGGATCCCCTGCTAATTCAGCCGGTTGTGAGGCAGTGCAGGACTTGGGCTTGAGGCCATAGTTTGATGCAACAGTAAATCCAGCTTGAGTGCTCCTCCTACCAGATCGAAAGCAGCATGGCCACTCAAGTGCTGATCCAACATAAACTAACTTTGCCAAACTGTACAAGTTTCAAAAACATCAACGGATTAGCTTTCTAACACCAGGCTTTATGCTTAATGAGGTATCATTTGTTCACCTGTAGCCAGCATGACGAGGGCATAAACTTTAGATTGCACAGTCTAGCTTAGAAATGTAATCATGCAGGCCGTATGTGGTTCACGTCAAATTGTACCATTAGGGCAATCACACCAATTCAGATCCACTATTAATCACCCTAAAAAGAAAGATGACAGATCGAAGTATTTTAGACGATTAAAGTGCTGAACTTGCCAGGAGCAGAAGAATATACACTGTTGTTACTAAAGGAAGTTGAGTAACAAATCATTTGATAATTTCTTCAAAGTTGTAATATGTAGATAACCCAAGTAATGTACTTTGGAAAGCTGATAGTTTTTCCACTGCCAAAAGACTTATTAAATTAGTTTATTGCTACAATAGCTCAACTTTACTTTCCTCTTTGTATTCCTCCTAGTTCCTTAGGGCCTTTCTTGCTGCTGTTAGAAGTCTGCTCAGGTTCTCTCCATCTTCCAGAACAATCATAGCAAATTATGGAAGCATAATTCCTGTAATTTGTCTTTTGAAAAATAAATACCTCTAGACCACAATTTGCTAAACTTCAATAGAAATACTGAATTTAAATCAGGTAACAAAAAATATCAGATTTTTTCTGTCTATGCTCTTGACAGAGGGAGTTATAAATATATACTACCATGGCAATAAAAGAGTTTACCAGACATCAGTTGTTTTTGAAAACAAGAGAAGTCACAGGACCCACAAGCATGAAGAAAGTTCATGCTGAACATTTGGTTTCTTTTAAATCTCTTGAAATCTGCATAGCAGTCCCCCTCACACGCCTACACTAGAAAAATTATCCATACTCCCTACTAAAACTCAGAGCAGTCAGTAAAGGGAAACGTGTCCTGCTACTCACCGTGTGTCCATAATACCAAAGTAAAGCTGTAATTTAGGATAAAAACCAAGTTCCCTGTTGTCCGTGTCGAAACACTAGTAGTACTAGTGACAAAACATGCACTGTTTTCTTGATGTTGGTATAAAGCTCAATTTGCACTAAGGCCAAATTACTTTGTCAAAGAAATCTGTCTACCAAATATACAGCTTATATTTGCCTTCCACCTGAAATTACTGATGAACCTGTACTTAGCAGACATGGCAACTTTGCTTTTCTTCCATAAGCGAGGATCCTTCTCAACTGCCCAAGACAAAACTTATTTGAGATACATGCATATTATAGCCTCCATACTGATGCTAGGAATCCATACTGAAAGAATTACATAGAACCTAGGAAATTACACAGTATAGTTCAAGGCATCTGCCCACAAATACACAAAATGCAGGCACTCAGACACAGGATCATTTGCCTAATGTCATCCAGAAAACATGTGCTGTGGAGTATGACTGCAATGTAAATCTCTCAATTCCCAGGCCGGCACCTTACTCACTGGACTGAGATTACACTATTAGTAGCTCATTCAATATTTCTGTGGCATCCACGTGTTTTAGGCATTGGTCACCTCCACCATTCACCACAAAATCTTTGTGCCAAAAAGCTGAGTTCGGGATTTCCTACCAGTATTTTCAATGACACTTTTAAAGTCAAAGAAAATCTATTATTCTCAACATCATTTATGGAACAAAGAACAGCTAAAACAATTGTCACTAAAGGATATAATTAATGTAAATGTACAACTGGCTTTCAAACTGTAGTAGTAAACTTATGAAGATTCATGCCTAGGAACAATAACTGGGTAATTTTCAACCGACTAAGCCTGCATGTCAACTTCAGCTGTTCAAATAAAGTCCCCAGCTATCAACCTACCCAAAATACCTAAACAGTAGACAATTTAAAATATTTACTGAAGTATTAAAAAAATCTTCCACTGCTCTGTGGATTATGTTTTGGTTTTAATGAACGTATCTTCACCCATAAATTGAAAAAGTACTCCACCTATGAACAGTGCTTTTCCAGACAGAAAGCACATTAGTGAATTAGAGTCACCACAGTCTGACAATTCAAGCCTCAAGGCAGACTCTGTGATTAAGCTCATGAATGGTGTTAATGTTGTGAAAAAAATTTATTCTAATATCATAAAAGGAGAAAATGCAATTCAGTGAACACGATTTATTTGGGTATTTCATGAAGGACCAAGAAAGAGAGGGATTGCTGGGAAGTCACCTTCACTGAAATGTGGGTGCATCCACCTGTCAAGAAGATGAACATCCAAGATGCCTGGTACTACCACAGTGAAACCTCCTCCTGCTCCTGGATGTCTAGGACTGGGCTTCTCCACCACTCCACAGTAACAGAGTTAAAAGTTCCCTTCCCATCCCACCCCTGCCTCTGATAAATTCACTTTCAACTTCAGCAACAAAGTTACAGCTTGCCCATCCGGAGAGAGATTAAACACACAGCCACTCAAGAGTGCCAGAGTCAGCCTGCCTCTATTAAAACACAGCAATACTTTGAATAATAAGCACCTACTTAAAAGATTTAATGATCTTTGATACTTGTATGTTAGTTTCATATTTGTAGTTGTTTCATACTAACTTCCCGAATGATGCCCTGTAGCCAGCACTGAAATCTTCCCTAAAAAGAAGTCAACAGTGCTATCATCTAAGTCAGTCTTAAATTCAGCATTCCTAATCTTCTAGCACAGGCTTGCTTCCAAATGTAATTCTATTACTTTTAAATATTTCCTCCTTGTTGCCTCCATCACACTGTACAGTCTAACAAAACAGAAAACGCTGTACCACAGCTCCCTGTGTCAGACACCTAACTTGAAGCCATAAAAGTCTGATGAAAATCTCTGTCACTAGTAAAGGGCTATATTTCTCAAAAATAAAATTGACCTTCCCCACCTCCAGCACAATAAGAATGACTCCTCAAGTCCAGCTCCTTTCAGCACATGACTGGGTCACTACATGGCTTTTGTCACTAGCTACCTCATCTGAATAGAAAAAAAGCTACCTGTTTTGAAGGGGCGAGAATCTGGTTGGCCAAAACCCACAAGTTCTGTTCAACTCAACAGTCTAATGTTCAGGAAGCCTGTCTTTAGCTCTGCTCCCACACTGGTTAACAAAATTTCCTACGGTAAGGATTGATTACACGACATTTGCACCTTTTCACAAGATTCATAGTCTTCAGCTCCATGATCATTGGAGCTCTGGCTACAGGTTTTAAACTCTTGCTTGAAGCAAAATGATGACAAGCTTCACATTCAGAGCAGGACTTGAGTTTCTAATTGTTGACAACTGTTATATATTTAATCTTTTATTTTATACTAGATTTTTTACCTTTGTACTTTTAACAACAAAAATATTTTCCAAATAAGCTCTTGCCAGTCTGACTACATAAAACAAACTTTTGGGGTATAACACATTCCAACAGACTTGACTGCAAGCTGACCAGTGGTTGTTCCACAACCAACTGACCCCAGAAAAAATGGCCCTGTGCCTCCTCTTACTTCCTTCCCCTGCCTTGACACCTGTGGTTGTACTTGTGACATTGAATTGCTATGTGGTGCTGAGTGGGTTGAGAAGTAACCGAGGATTCCTGTCAGGCTGCCTGGGCTCCTGGAAGCAGCAGCTGGCTGCAGGCTGGCACAGATGCCAGCATCAGCACAAGAACAGGAGTGGGAAGCTGCAGCAGGGAACAGGGCACAAGCAAGGGGCTGCAGCAGCTCAACCTGAACTGGCTTAAACCATGCGGGAATTTCACTCTGTGAGAGCAATCCTGGATCTGCAGTGCCCTATGTATCAAAGTCGAGCCTCAGGACCCTCTCCCTGTTGCTTTGCCATTGCACTCTGTCCATTCAGTACATAAGCTGCAGGGTGACCCAACATTATGAGCAGTAACTGTCCTGTACCAGGCATAAGGCATACTTGATTTCAGCTGCTAAAACACTAGCCCAACAACATACATTTCACTAGCTGAATATAACAATTTGGAGAATTTCAAAATAAAACCAGCTGAGGATAGGAATCTGTTTTGTATAATGCAGAATTGGAGACAGCTGAAGCAAGACTCGGTACAGAGTAGATACAAAATGTAACTTGTATATTAAAAGCATTAAAAAACCCTGTGAAAACCAGCTTTATTTCCAGAACCACAGCAATTCAAGGGAATGGAGAAAACCGTGCATACAAATACAGAGAAATCAATGTCTTATATGAGTTCATTTTACTCCACAGAAGTCCATTGCAGTACAGAAAAATGTGAAAATAATAACCATTCCAGGGAAAAAAAGTCAATAAACATGTAAGTGAAACAAGTCTCACTCAGTAAAATCTGTTTATTGAAAATCCAGCTTGAGCCCAACAATTGCTCCCTCTTACAATGCTAATTTAATGTGTTACTCTTCCAAACAAACATTCTCCATGTAGACAGCTGTAACATATGGAGCAGAAGCTGTCTGGGTTACTTGGGAGCAGGGCTTTATAGCCCTCCTCTCTGCCACTGCTAAGGATGAACTAAGAAATATGTGACCCGCACAGAGTTTTGCTGTAGAGCTTGGACCACTGGTACCACTGGACTAAGATACGCTGCAACTCCATTCCACCTTTTTCTCACCTGACCGTTCAGAACCATGATTAAACAGAATTGATAGGCAGCTGGTAGGAAAGTGGCAGTTTACTGCCTGCAGCACGATACAGCATCTCAGACCTCTGGCAAAGCAAAAGCACATGGACAGCACCAACCTCTTCCTGGGTGCTATATGATGCTTCCCAACAGATGAGACTGCAGCACCAGTTGCACTGCATTCAGGAATTGGACACCACTACAACACACACACAGAATGGCTGTAATCTCAAGAAGAAAAGACTCAGACTGTGTATGGTTTTTATTTGAGACTATAAGCCTGATTTATCAGCGGAAAGAATACACTTAATGACTGTCATTGCAAAATTAATTGGGTTATTTACAAATCAGGCATAAGCCCTTCCAACATATAATAATATTATATAATGATACATAACTCTACTTCCTTCATATTCTCAGTCAGTTACAATTTAGTGAACACTAACCATATAGTAGCTTACACGTGCAATCTAGGAAAAATGTTCTTTCTGAATAACTAATTTCAATAAGGCTCTTCTTTTGCTGCAAACCCCTCATTTTGAAGTGCAGCACCGCTGGAAAAATTAACTTATGACAGGCTGACTGCTCATTGTACTTGACAGATGCAGAGCTGAAAGGAAAAACATTTTTACTAGTAGTTAGCCTGCTGGGATTTATCACTGATGTTTAGATGATTAAATATTCGTAACAAAAAGAAGCAGTAGTATCATTTTGATCTTAACCATTTTTACAGTAGGTGTTTAAGGCAAGATCAATTTTCTGTTCTACAAACAGAAAAATAAACATGACATGGCAATGACTTGCTTAAAAGTGACTGTAAAGGTAAAAGGCAGAACCACGTAAAGAAAAAAGTCTCTGACAAGTAATCAAAGCATCAAGTCTCAGTGATTCCCTTTCAATGCTTGAAGGTTCTTACACCTGAACTTCAGAAACCACATAAACACACCTTATCCTATGACCAGGGCGTGGATAAGTGCTCCCAAGACACAACTTCCGAAACAAATCCAAAAGAAAACTTTTATTTCCTGTTTAAATTTTCCTTAATGGAATTTTAAAAATGGTGTTGGAAAATAACAGTAGTAACAGTAATAATAACAACAATAATGATAATAATAACAAAAGGCTCAAACTCTGTGGTCTGGCTCCAGGTTCCTTGCATCCAAACGTCCTATCGTACCTCCCTGGAGAAGGCTCCTCACCAGGTACCCAGCTCTAACACCAGTCCCAAGCATCACCGGCATTTTGGGCTGGGCAGAGGGAGATAACTTCAGTCGGTCGCACTCCAGCAATTCCCAGGTGCTGCACAGCCCCAGGGAGCAATGGTAGGCTGGTGTTGGGCAGACACTAAGATTGGCTCAGGCAGGTAAAGTTCATAAACAGCTCATCAGCTCTTTGATTGTTTGTTCCCATCCCCCACTGCACAAAGCAAACACCAGTAGAGGAGACAACCCCGAAAAGGGAAAAATGCTGGACATGTTTTTTTTTGTAGAAGGTAATTTTCCAAAGAGGTACCTGGAGACTCTTCAATAGCCCATGGACAATTTGTGAACAGAAAGATCTAGCTTTTCAGGGTTATGCTTCAACTCCTTTCTGCTCCCCCTCCACTGCAGGCAGCAGCAGCAGCTTTCACAGGGCAAGACTCCATAGGAGCTGGAAGTTAATTACCAGACAACTTGTAAATCTTTCCAATCTGTACAACTTCATCCAGTTTGCAATGCTTAACATCAGCTCTTCTGGAACCTTTTCATCCTTACTTTTGTTTAACAAATTTTCAACAAGCCAGGAGTTCTTTGTTCTCTCCTAATAAAACAACCTAAAATGTTAACAGATCAGCATGAAACTAATGAACTAAACACACTTTTCTAGAGATCTGAGCAGAAGTACAGACATGTCTCGATTTACGCAAAAATTTATTAATTCTGGAAAAAGTGCTTTGGCTGTTTCTTTAAAATAACTTTAGAACTACAAAAATGAATACAAACAATGGCCGTAAATTATGTGTTTTGCCAAACACAAATGGCCACTCAAATGCTGCACTTACTGAGGAAACCTTAAATGAAAATCTTAGAGAGCGCTGAAATGAGAAATGGACCAAGACAGATGTTTGCTCAGATGTAACTGTAATGTCCACAAAATTTTGCTCAAAAAAACCTGCTAGTGGCAATGCAGAGATAATTCTGCAGACTGTTAAACATTACAGTCTACAATCTACATGAATGGAAATGATTTTCAACGGCCTCCTCTTAGGCGATATAGCAAAAAAGATGAAGAGTGAAGAGTTAAGTCAGTTGAGTATTTCTGCTCCTGTGGTACTGCTGACACAGGAGACTATTTGTTCTCCCTAACCTATTTCAGTGGAATCTACACCGAGTAACCAATATGGACTTAGTAAGAGGCAGGAACACTCCCCAATCACATGAATCCTCCAGCTGGTAGATTTTGGAAGGGGTTTGAACTAGCACTGAAGATGACTGGTAACATCTCCATAGGTGCAGCTGATTGCCTGGCCATGCTACGACTGTGCTATGGAAGGACACATGACTCTGAACTACCTAGGAAATGCGTCCTATGCCCAGAGGAATGGATGACACGTAGCTTTTTGCTGACTGTATAATGGGAATATCCTGTTTAACACAAAAGTTGCTTTATTTAAACTTCTTTGGCCAAAAGAAACAAAGCAAGAACTTTCACCTCAGGCAAATCATCCAGGCTGCTGGATGCCACCTCCTCTGGAAAGACTCTGTCATGACTAAAACTGGAAGTAGTACCTTTGCTTTTATTTTATACAAATTCCACCCTGCACATGCTGCGATTATATGGTGTAAAAATAAATAACCTTTTTCAGCACTCAGTGTTAAACGTATTCAGATGCCTGGATTTTGGAGAGTAAGCATAAAATACACTGTGCGTCTTAGTAGTTGAAGATCTGCTACAAGCAGCAGCTTTCCCCCTTCCAAAATACTAACTTAAGTACCTAAAATATTGTTCTCAGCAGATTATTCACAAAACAATTCAGGAAACATCAAGTTTATAGGAATTGCCACTATAGAAGGAGCAGCTATGCCCCAAACCAAGTGACACTTAAATCACAATCTTTCTTTGAGCTGCTGTTGCAAGCAAACACTAGTATTAACCACAAAACCTCTGTTGCTGAAAAGTGCCAAAAATAGAATTAGTGGCTGTGTTTATATCCAAGAGGATTATGGTTACATTAAGTATCCCTTTTGGCAGGTGCAGAATGACGTGGTTCCTCCATGGCTACAGGTCCCAAGCAACAAAATGCACTGAGAGAGGACTGGACCCTTCTACCACATTATATCCCTTCATGCCTTTAAAAGAAAGGAAAGAAGAAGCTTCATTCATTTAAAAGAATTCAGGATAACAGGGTAGAAGAGTTGCTGACATTTACAGAAGTACAACTGCATTACCTGAAAGACAGTGCTGCTCCTGAAGCACATGTTCATGGGGAACTTGAGGCCCCTGTGGTTATGTGTTACGGGAGCCCAAATCACAGTGCTAAGTCAGTAAAAGTGGGTTTTTTTTCCCAATCAAACCAAAAGCAATAAATTGCCTAAAATATATTCTAGGAAGGGAAGAACTGCAAAATCTGGTACTACTGTCCTGCTGAGAGACAATGCTGAAGTGTTGACACAAGTAATTTCTATGTGACTTTTTCCATATGCTTTTCTTGCATTCAATGGGAACAGATATTCTAGCTAGCTCTAAGGAGCTCACCCTAAGTTTTTGTGTATTACAGATAAAAAAAAAGTTATGCTATTTTCCTCCAAGGCACTCGGCTCCCCATACCTTAAACATTTAGGAGCTTCTTTCTTTCAAACATTAACAAATTTCAGTCACTATTACAGCAATTTTAAAAGTGTGGCTTTGTGGAAAGATAGATCTAACATGCTCTTAAACAGTCAATCTGCAATACTTCCACGTGCCTCTCCAACACTTCAGAACCAGGTACTTCCCTTTAGACATCTGCCCTGGAGAGACCTCCCAGCATCCAGCACTACCTCATTAAACACAGAGCCATGAAAGGAGCTGCAGTCCACCTTTAATACAAGGTGCTAAACCACTGAAGGTATAACGACAGTCATGAACAATATGAAGTGGAGCATAACATGATGATACATTCTTGACAATGCTTCCTACCTTTCTTCTTTCCATTTTTAAAGCTTTATATATAAAGCTCTGCAGATTGGCATTTCTGTGCTTCTTGGATCAACCAAGCAGCTATGCCAAGCCTTCCTACAAATAAGAATTACATCAGTTACTTAAACATCAACTGCCTACACAGTCATAAACTAATCCACTCAGCTCAATAATATTATAGTTACAAATCCTAACCAGACCTGCAGTCTGATGAGGGGAGAACTTTGTGAAGCACCGAAATGGGTGAACTCGCTGGGCTCTGAGGAGTGAATGCCATTGGGATATACCCTGGAAAACCAAGCATCCTCCCCAGACAGCAAGTATGGAGCAGAGAGGAACTGTATCTCAAATACCTGGGCCCTGAAAATCTCTAATGCTCTGAAAGTCAAGCTCCACCTCAAATCAATCTAAAAGCCAGGAAGCAATTTTGTTGCTGCTCTCAACAAAGTCCTGCCTAACAAACAGGTGCAAGCTGGATTTTAGTTTCTGAACAGCCTCTAGGTACAGCTCCAAGCCACGTATCATGGAGTCAAGGCACAAGGTGAAGCAAGTATGGATAAGGACTGCATTCAAAACAACATGGTACACTCAATATGCCAAGCATAAATAAACTAAGCATAGCTGTCTATTTGGCATCACAAAGCATCTAACAGAAAAATAAATTCAAATTTTCAAACGCTGACTTCCCCACACCATTATCTACTTGCTGTTTGATTAATTTTGATGTTAGGTCCACAAAACTGACGTACTACTTTCGTAGACTGTACATTTCCAGCCTCCTCATAGTTTAAATTTTCAAACTCTTCTACACCTTCCCACTCCATTCACAGCCTTCTCAACCCCCAATCAGAAATGCAGGGAAAGTATAAGTCTCCTGCTAAAATTCAGCTAGCAGAGATCGACCGCAGTTCTCCCAGAATGCACCTACATTTGCTCTACCTCTCTCCCTCCATCTGGCTCAGCCAAACGCCTCCCATCCAGTCTCAAAGACATCATCTTCCTTTTCCCTTCAATATGCCTCTAGTACTCCTTCAAACTGTTACTCTTCTTACAATGAAGACAATTCTCATCTCATGAAGACAAAATTCCTTTTCCTTCACAATCTAACAGACTCAAGGAAGATACATTAATTATAAATGGCACAGTTATCTGCATAATTTCTATTGAAAATATTAATCAGATAGACAGACAGCAGTACCTAAGAATACTTCACCACTGCTGACTCCAACACAGGTTAAATAATTTACCTAAGACTCATATTCAAATTGGAGAAGTCTGCTAAACATCAAAAATACGTATATATAAACTTTCAGATTTGCACTTGAGCATTTTTAAAGTTATCCAAGCAGCAGTAGCAGCACCTGCATTCCTTCTGATCTTAACACTCTGAATCCTCATTTTTGTAAGAGACGAAAAACACTAAAGGCATAAAAAACTGACTTCTTCACAGTGAATTCTCAGCTAAACACTCTGACAGTTTGCTTGCCTGCTCTCAGTTCCCCTACCATTACATTTTATACACCTGTCAAACACGAGACTGTTTCTCTGCTTCCTCCTTTCTTTCAGCTACATGACACTGCAGTTACTTTTCTGCAACTTGTAACTAAGTCAGAGCTTGAGACAATACGTGTCAGTACTTAAAATATCCACAAAAAAGACATAGGATTGAATAATTCATTCTGCAGACCCTCAAAAGAGAGAATGGCTTTCAGCTGTAAAGAAATTATCTCATCATCCTTCTATCTCAATAAATAAAACTGTCTATTTTAATTTTTGATTTGGAACATGTAAACAACAGAAACATTTACTTTCTTTCAATTTAGTTTTCTCAAATACTTCACTTTCACTGTAGTTGAGGGCCCAGATTCAAAATATATCTACATTACTGAAGAAGACAAAAAAAATATATCAGCAACTGCACATTTAACCCTAATCCAGCTCTCCCTCACAAACAGCTCTTCATCACCCTGAGGCCAGATATCCCAGTCTCACAGCACGGAAACACCTACAGAAGATACATTGGCAAAAGCACTAAAACCCCAGTTAAAACCTACAAAAACTTTCTCAGGGATTTCTGCACAGCTACTGATTCATGACCAAACCCTTCAAGAACAATCAGGCTCCAGCAGTAGAAACAAGCAATTATGAAAAAGCAAGAACAGCAGAAAAACTCCAACACAGTGTGGTGCATATAAATAACACGGCTGAATATTGAACTTGCTTTTCCCAAAACTCACCTCAGTGCCACCACACTGCTCTGCTCTGGGAATATACACCACGCCAGAGGCTGAGGGAGGCATGAGCTGGCCTTGTCCATGTTGACACCATAAGCAGAGCCCGGAAACAAGCCAGCTCATGTCTCCGTGCAACATCAATCTATTCCCCTGCCTGGTGAAAGACAGGCAATGCTGAGGAAAAGTTAAAGATATCTATGTGGTGTTTATTGATTTAGGCCTCTACCAGCTGGACGGTGCCTGGGCCATGCCCTACTCCATGACTGAGAGGAGTTTTCAGTGTCAGACACCACCTCTAGACTCCAACAGCTCCCATGGGTGTTGTAAAAATAAAAATCCAACCACACAACTAGAAAGACCCAATTCCACAATACTGAACCCCCAAACTCTACGCTGTTTTTTTTTTTTAATCACTTTCCTCAGAAATACTAAAAGTAAACTCTGCTGAGGCAAAGTATAACTCGCTTACTTGACAAAGAAAACCAGACTATGTCATAAGACTCACTGCATTCAAAGGAATTGTAACCAAAATAAGGCGTTTGCATGGGATTTTAAAGAAAAATAAATCTGGCTGGAAAGGGGTCGGTACTTTTTTCTCAGCTCTGGTATCTGCCCCTGTGTGTCCTGCACCAAAAGTATAGACAAGGTATTCATACTATACCCTCTACTGATCTTATGTGGGAATATCTATTGGAAGAGAGGTTACAGATGTCTTTGTCTTGGCAGAAGGACAGCACACACAGCAACAAGCAATACCAAGTCTGAAATTTGACTCCCAATACAACACTCAACTTCCCTTCTGCATGCTGATGCAACACTGAACTTTAGAAGCCCAATTATAATCACTGAAATTTCAATAAACCCACTCTACTGTTGAACAACAAACCAAAACATGTTATCAGGCAAGCATTTGTTCAGAGCCGCCAAGGATACACTTGGCACGTCCCACTCTTCTGTTTCAGTAGGGCTGTTCCAGTGCAAACATATTCAGAAAAATTTCAATAATCTGGGAACAGCTGGATGCAATCTTGTTTCTTACTTAGGAGAGCAGCGTTCAAAAGTATGTCCAAAAATGAAGAAAAGGTCCAAACTCAAAGGGGAATTCACTTGGTTGCTGAGGAGCTGCCAGCAGTGGGTCTGTGGGAACTGGTGGAGAGGAGTGTTGAGGAGAGGGCCGCTTCCTTGATGGTTACGGAAATTCAGACAGTGGCTCAGTTTTATTATCTCGGAAATTTTACAAATATCCGCAGCAAAGGGTCAACTAAAAGAAGTCTTAAAATGATAAATGAGATCAGTGCAATGCCCTGTATGACTTTCTGTTCCTAAAGACATAGCGTTTATGTTGGCTGGAATAATTTTAGAACCATCCTATGCAGAACATATTATAGGAAGATTTTTCTATTCTCTCCTTCCTAAAGATGTAGCAGAGACCTTGACTAGCTCTCAGGGAACCAGGGGCATCTAGTGGGAAGAGATGGTTTCTCACAACTAGCCACTGCCTGTGTCAGTCTGATGAGCAGGTTTAGCTCTAGAGCTGTTAATGCTTTCTAGTCGCAAATCCAAGAAATGTGCAAGAGTGCAGAAGAGAGGGAGGCAATGAAGACTAATGAAAACCCAAAACTCAGGACAGTTTTCTATTTAAATGCCTTCTGGATAAATGCTCCTCCCAAATGTAATGGAGAAGGTGGAAAAGCTTTCAGTAAAGCTACTTTAAACTGTAGCTTTTCAGGGGATGTATGCAGGGTATATTATGGTTGGTTAGTATATTTACTTGGTATAGGAAATATTTTGCTGGCATTAGCTATGCAGAGCATTATCAAAACGAGCAAGTGTACTCAGCCCCTTTGACTGGATTTTGTTCTCTGTTAGTCTCATCTGAGGCTTGATTCATGTCACTGAAGTTAATATTATGTGTTATATACAATGTTATATTTTAGACACTAAGGAATGCTACTAAGAATTAATTTACTTAATTCTAAATTCATAAAAAAGACAGCAACTTGTGCTTTTATCTTTAAACATATAGTAAAGGTATAAAGAATAATTTTACATAAAGCTAATGAATTACCCTTAATAATTAAAATTTAACAATTAACAATAATTAACATTAATAATGTATAGCTAATGAATTAGTATAGCTAATCAATTAATAAACAGCATAAAAAGAGGCTTTAGATAAAAAACTATTTATAATTTCTTCAAATTTAGTATTTGTTCTAAAGAAAAATCTCTCAGAACCTCTACAATCTCTCTTAATAAGATACAACATCTCTTAGAATAAGATACAATACCTTAGCACAAGATACAAAATCTTTTCATGTTAATTCACTGTTCTTTTGAGCAAAGACAAACCCCACAATCTTATTCTTTGGGTTTCTTGGTAAACAGATTAGATCCACAGATGTAGATACTGTGTTACATACGCATGTGATAACCACTGGCATATTGCTCTAGCAATGTTCAAGAACACAGTCAAACAATCTTTCCTGAAATAAATACTTCTTTTCTGTTATCACAAGCTATAAAGCAGTTCAAGAGCCCTGAAATGATCTTTTCATTAGTTTGAGATGCTTAAGCATCCCAGTACTGAAACGTCCCATATAAGCCTTAAGAGACAGGAAGAATATAAATCCCGCTCTCTCCTATTGCCTTAATGAGAATGCCTAACAAAAATCTAAACTAATTTTTTGCTGCCACTATCCCATCTACTGAATGAAATTCTCCTTTTCACACTCATATATTGATATAACTTTAAAGCTACAGTATCAGTATGGCTGTTTGAGAGTGCTTATCCAATGCCACAAGCTGGCACTAGCTTCTTACTTATTTTCCCTCATTCTGCTTTTTTTTTTTGCCTTGTCTGAGACCAGATAGGATAACCCCACGCTTTTAGCAAACCCATCACCTTCAAGTCAATACTGTAAAAGACTCACTGAAGTCCATCCTCCACCAACAAAGCAATCACAAACCCCTCAGCCTGCAACATTTCCTTGTTGAAGGTACACTTTAATAAATTTGAATTACCTATTTGTTTATAAACATTTCCGAGCTTTTAAAATCAAATACATATTAAATACACTTAAACTGTGCTTTCCTTTCTCTGTAAATGCTTCCTTGCCCTCCAAATTCAAACACACACAGATGATGCTTCTCCTGGAACATTTGCCACTGTTATTAGCTGAGTGGGCACCTCTGTCTCCTTTTCTGCTTACGCACAAGTCAGCACTTTACTTGCATCCTCAGGGTCTCTCCAGTGAAAAGAGAGATTCAGGTGTGCAACAACCTGATTGTCCAGCAGCAAAAGGAAGAGAGTGGAGATTTCAATTCATTTTCATGCCTGACCTGGAAGCCAGCCAAGAATGCCAGCAGTATGTCTGGACAACCTGAAACGCTACAAAAGGAAAAATAATCCTAAAGCCTCCAGTTAAAGGTCAAGGGTTGCAAAAGAGATCCCAGAAGCCCTGGGATGATGCCGCAAAGTGAGGTGTCTGGAGAACGGGTCAGGAAACAAGTTGAAGCAGGGGCCATTCTCAGCGCAGCCAACATCGCAGTGAACAGCAGAGCAGAGCCACAGTGCCTGTAACAGCCAGCTTTTACCAGTGCCTGGCCAAAAGCAGGATCACAAGACACGTTTCAAGGCAAAGAGGTACCATGGTGGAAGCTGCCAGAAAGAAAACGCAGAGGATGAGACTGTTGGAGAGGTGGGCTGCCTTTCACCATACAAAGCTGGAAGTGAAAGCATGCTCATTTGGTCCTGATGGGCCCTTGAAATAGGCCGTCAACTGCTAAGGAAGCATTTCTCCAAGCTCACTCCTGAAAGCCCACATCTTGCCAGGAAAGAAGGCTGCAAATCTGCTCTTCCCTTCTGCAGTAGACTGTGGCTCTCATAGTATGGTTAGCAGGTGAAAAGAAATACTTGGACCTCAGATAGCCCAAGGTACTCCTGGGGGACATAGCTGGACAAACTGGTATTTAAGGTGTGCCTCTCCACACTCTTGCTGGGTGCCTTCCCTCCTACTACCCCACGTTTGCCAAATCTTAGCTTTGGAATGGACTGGCAGGCACCCAAGCTTGTTCCTGGCTCTCCCAGGTAAATGTTCAACGCCAAGGAGATGTACTTTCCCTGGAAATGGCAATCCTCCCTCTGCTTGTCTCACATCCAACAGGGTGAGAGATTGTCTTCCTGGCCAGAGAGCAGGCTTCCAGGCAGAGAAAGTGCTCAGGAGTGCAGTACTGGTGAATGTCAAAAGAAAGCAGGAACTCAACACCACTACTGCTTTGTGGGTTTGTACAACAGGAATTAAACCACTTAAGGGCCAGCCTCCAGCTCATTTGTTTATTATAAGGTGCCTAATGCATAATTAGAAAGGGTGCCCTGCCCTTCAAAGTCCCTCTTCTTTCAGCCTGTGCTCTAACCTTTTGATGAAAAACAGGCAGAAGAAAGGAACCAAGTGTGTCTAGTAATATAAGCAGGTCTGGCGGCATGCTGATACTTCCCAGTCTCTAAGGAGAGGACAAGTGTTTACTCCCAGCAAGCTCTAGTCAAACCTTCTGTTTTTACTAATGCTTCATTTTTATACCAAAAAACCCAGCATTTTTCTTTTTACTACCATTTTCCTGGAGCACTAGAAGATAGAAGGCAAGGGCAGAGCTTCTCCTGAGAGAGTGCCAGTCTTACTGCCCCAAGCTGCTCTTATTGCTTTCTACACACAAGGTGGAGTGGGGTCACTCTCAGGGATGCCAGCCATCTTGCCTTGGTTGCATTGGTCTCTGGTTTATTCCTACTGCTCTCTGCAGGATCCAGTGACGTTTCCATACTGAGCAGACAGCCTTTGAGATTAAGTAAGGCCAGCTGTTTTTTCCTTACAGTATTTATCCCACTGTGATGCTCTGCCTTTTGGCAGTCTCTGCAGCGGGTATTGTCAGGCCTGGAAGCTCTCCTGTCCTTCACATCCTCACCATCCTCTCAGCTGCACATGAAAGGGAGCTCACCATTGCCACCCCCGCCCCTCTCTGCCTTTCCTGCTGCTGGCAACCATATACCCTGGCTCCCACCGAGAGCAGCTCCCAGGCTAGAGAGCAAATTGAGACAGACCCTCTGGCATTTGTCTGCAAGCCTGGTCTAAACATTTTCAATATGTACAAAACTCCATGTAAGAGCTCGCTCACGCCATGGTGCCCCTCATCACAGTTCTGCCCACACCAGAGCTGAGGCTTCTGAGCTCTCAGCTGCCAGTACTTAATGCAACTTTCTTCCATGTTCACAGAACAGACCAAACAAATGCCAGCTGTTTTGCTCTGAAACAAAAGAAGTGGGATGAAATCACCTGCAGTCTCATAAAGGTGCATTTCAGGCCCTGAGGGCAAGTCAAAGGGTTTTTTTTTCTTTATTGCAAATGATTCAAAACAAACCAAGAAGTTCACATGCTTGGCACTGAGGTGAGACATTAGATGTGCCTTATATGATCTCCTGCAATCCTGACATTACACTGGGCTGCTCAGATCTTTGCAGAGGAAGACAACTTCTGCAGTGATGGCAACCACTTGTAACACAGATCCTCAAATTTGCTTCTCAGCCACTAAAAACTACATTTGCTTCCATTTGGCATTTTTCCCACCCTCTTGGAAATGCCATGGTGGAACTTTTTTCTCCCCCCCAAGAAGCTGTGACTTAAAATAAACATATAAAGTTTTCTTTGAAAATGAGAACTTAATCCCGATTTCATCAGTTGCACAGCTGCTAGAGGAATAGTGCTGCTCAGCACTCAGGCCACAAGTCTCAGCCACTGACAGGCAGACAGACACACAGAGCACCGACAGCTGGGCAGACACCTCCAGACACTGCCAACTCTTGTCTGGTGCCTGAATGGACCAATCCTGTGGGCTGAAGCACCCTAAGGCTCATCTCCTCCTCCCATCACTGTGGATATGCAGATATCGCCTATTCAAACCCGAGCTGTCTAGGAGGGGAGTGAATGAGGAGTATTTGTAGAAGCAGTTGCTAGGGATATAGGCTGCTCTTGCAACAGAAGAGGACAGCTCAGAAAGATGCCCTGACTCCAGATCTGACTTTTTAGTCTACCACCCACCCAGATTACAGCTCAAAGCCTTTGCAGGGTACTGCCCCAGCCGCATTTGGGTCATTGCCCATTTATGTTCACTGCTAACAAATGCAACAGCTGCAAATCAGGCAGGGCAAAAAGGTTTTTGATATTTATGACCACTTCATCTGGCTTCCACTTGTATTTCTGGCATACGTGCAAAGTGCTTTCAGATCACACTTTCTTCACTGTAGACAGGGACCACAGAAAATGACTACACTGTGTGGAAAATGTACTTAATCAACTTCTACCAAGGACAAAAAACCTCTGTAAGACACTCTGAAAGGGGGAAGTGCTACCTCCTTACGTGGGATAACAGTTTGAGCTGTTTTTTTCTAATTATGTCTGACCCAGAGGTCATCAAGACAAGCCATCCAGCCCTCTTTCTCAACCAAGCAGGAGAACCATTAGCTACAGCAGGTGAACTCTTCAGGGTGAAAACTGTCCTTCTGAAAGTGTTTGTGCTGGGATTAGCAGAACAGGAACCAATGACAAGCATCCCAAGAAAACAATAAAAAGAGGTACTTGCAGTGTAAAAACAGACAGTGCATATGAGCAAGGGCCTTGTTACCTTCCAACCCTCTTACTTATTTACTGGGTAGCACTCAGGGTTGCCCACCCTTCTCCCACATGTGAGCCCAAAGGCACTTCTGCTCTGAGCATTACGCCCTTCAGCACGTACTGGTGACAAAAGAAGTTACAGTTTACACTTACTTTTACAGCTCCATTAAAAGGTGACCTGCAAATAAAAAAAAAAATCAAGTACATTTAGTATTATGTGCTGAATGCCCCCAAATAAACAGGATTAGTAGAGCATTCAGCCCTCATGGAAAAATTAAATGAAAAAAATGGTACTGAATGTGTACTCTGATTCTCATTATGCTCATGAAACAGAGTCTGTCCTAACAGCGATGCAGTGAAAGGTTCACTACATTTCTGTCTTTTGCTGCTTGCAGAGAGTATATTGAGATAGAGGTGCCGTAGAAATATCATTCGTCTGAATGGCATATTCCTGAAATCACCACAAGAAAGTTGGCAAAGGTAAGGGGGCTGCAGTGAGGTTCCACTTCCCCACGTTTCCCTCTCCTCACCGTGCTCGGGCACCAAAAGCTATGTTTGCCAACTGCTCTAACCTGACACTGGGCTAAACCCCAAGTGGAGCCACTGGTGGATCAGACATTTTCGAAGATGGGGCTTTGAGAGCTGTTAAAATACTAGCATTTCACAGCTACAGGTAGAGCTTTCTCCTGTATACTACTGAAAGCAAAAGCTATTTCTGACTTACAATTGCCATAGCGCTCTTCCCTCTTCGTTCTGCATTTGGCCTCATTTAACTGACTCCCGTCCCTCGTGCCCCAGCTCAGGAAAGCATTTCTGCATGTGCTTAAAACCCACCAACTTCAGAGGAACATAAGCACATGCTTCAGTACTTTACTGAATGGGGTGTTCAAATGAATATAGACCTCTCCCACCAATGCTCTTCCGTGCCAAATTCTGTACCTTTATTAGCAATTGCCTGCTACAAAGTGATGGAAATTTAGCCCATGACTGATTTGATTACTTCATACCTACTTCCATTCGTTCTGACCTATAAACATATGGACACTTATAAGAAGATTAAGGGGTTTTCTGTCATGGTATTCTTACACCGCTTCCCTGGCACACAAGAGGCGGCTGTTAGCCATCATCTTGCAGTTCTCAAACAACTGCGCTCTCCCCCCAGTTCTTACCTGCCATTTATCTAATGTGAGCCTTCACAAAAATGTACATAAATCTACAGAAATACGCAGTGTTCAGAAAGTTGTTCAAATAAGATCAAGCATCTAGTCTTAGATCTCTTAGAGTAAGACCTACTGTCATCAACATACATTCTGGTACATACTTACTGTTTATTGGTTTGTTTAATTTGGTTTTTGCATTTCTCATTCTTTTGTGAAATCTGATACTGATTTATAGGTGTCCAAGTTGTTAATGTAACTCAATAACATTATCCTAGAACTAAAATTAAAATTTTAAAAATACTGTTTTGTAAATACAAGTGTTAGAGCAACCACAGGTGTGCACACCCTCTACATCAAAATGTAAAATTTCAAGCAAATCAACTGACATTAACAAGAACCATTAGCTAAACTAAGAAACCAAATAAGTGAAGTATACTAACTCCTGCTAATAACATTTCTTCAGTTTTTAGTAAGACTGATGAAGACAACTGCAACTGGTTAAGAAATAACCAAATAAAAATCACTCTAATTTTAAGTAGGGAACATTTTAAATTAGAAGTGCTGCTGAACCAAGAAAAGGGAGAAGGTTATACCAAACTCCCACTTACATTTCAGAAGAGGCAGATAATGGAGCTGAACAGAAAGCACTGGACAAAAGCTGCTTGGGTTCACCATTTCTCCTTACCGTCTTCCCTGAATAAACCCACCTACCTGATGTCTTTCTGCTCTAGCTAAACACACTGACATAAAAGGCAGGTTTCTTCTTGCCTTGCCTGGGAAAAGTCTACCAGAGAACAGTGTGCAGGCATGGTCATGCATCACGCGCAGGCACAGTGGTGTCACGCCAGGGCTGCATCCAGGAGCATGACTGACTGCTAACAAAACAGAGGAAACCAGCCAGAAAAAACCCGCATGATGTCTAAAGCACAAAATAAACAAACAGAATAAAACCCCCAAACAACACTTTGGTTGATTTCCCATTGCCTGTAATAACAGTGGACATCATACTTTAGAAAAACATGCCAACCCAGAAGCTTTCCATAAAGTAATACTGGCATAGCATTTTGTTGTTGTGTGTCTGATCTAGTGTACTCCAAGCAGCGCTTCCGCTAATATTTCAGCATACAATTAAAAGAGGCTAATTGTGTAGAGAGAAAACCATGTGTGAAACAGCACCATGGGGTCTGGATGAGTCTCAGTCCCTCAGCAAGTAACTTCAAGAAGTTTTTAAGCAAGCCAAGAAGTGGACAGAACCACAACAGAAACTACAGCAGATTTTTTGCCTTAGAGTTATACATGCAGAAGGAACACTTAAATGAGACGCCCTCTCTTGAACAATTAGAAGCATGATTCAAAAGGAAAAAATGAAGACAGACATACTGAAAGGTTTAAATATTTTTTAATTATTCTTATTGATTTACATTAATTTCAGCTATTTTCAAACTAACACTCATCTGTCAGACTACTAGGCAACGCCATCTAGTGATGCTAGTTGAAAAAAATCATGCTACATCTTTTACTAAAAAGGTTCAACTCAAGTCATTGTTAGTGGAACTACAGCTTCAAGAGACACAAAATTTTCTGTACTTATGAACATTTTCAAACCTACAGCATTAATTTGGCAAAAACGTCTTAAGTATTTCATTTACCCCAAAGTAATTTAGGGAACTGAAAACACAGAAAGCCAGCTGGGTTAATCACATCAGAATTTAAGTTGCATATCATGTAGTCTTGACATGACATAGGAATGCAGTGCAAAGCCCAAAAAATTACCTTCCATTTTTGGGAACAGTACAGATAGTATTTTAGTGATAGAATAATTTACCTAATTTTTAAAGATTTCTGTTAACACGTATAAAATACCTGCTTGAAAGATGTTATCCTAGCCTTGCAATCTCAAGGGAAAAGAAACCCTGTGCAGGTTTAAATTTGCTTCTTTAAGAGGTGGAACCACTCAGTCATCTGCTGGCGATAGCTGCAAGCTGTAATTAGCTTCTGGTGGAAATTGCCATCAGACACAACTAGAAGTTTAAATCAATTGGCTCTGCTTCCTCCTTACAAGAAAATTGACATTACAGGGCTGCATTCCAGCAAGATGGATCTAAGAAACCAAAGCCAATTTGACAAGAAAGGGAAGAGTCCTTTCTCATGGCCTGCTTTAACCCTGAACACGCTTGCATGTTCCTGGAGAGGATATCTCATTTTTTTGAATCCCCAAGGAAAGTAACTACAAGTATACGACAAATATTCATCTGAAAAAGCCAGTGTTCAGCCCCAATTATTTTCACTTCACAGTTGTCTAGATGGGAGAGGGCAGAACAAGATGTGACAAGTCAGAAACTGAGAATAAAGGTAGCACATGTAGCTCGACTTGCAAGAGGAAGCAGAGCCCAGTGTGTGGAAGTGCTGCAGCTGGTTCACACTCATCCCAAATACCACAGCTCACAACAGTGCTGCATTTTGGCTGTACCATACAGCATCATATTGTAACTTACTACAGCAACTGTTGCAGAGGTACCTGCTCTCACCCAGCTCCGCTGCATACCCTTCTTTCCCCTAGTTTGATTATTATTTCATTATTTCAACATTCAGGGCTCCATCAGCCTGTAATGGCATACAGGTCATTCATTCTTGTGACTTGCCCTGATCTTGTCCTCCTTCATAAACACTTTGTCAAGCAGATACTGATTGTTCAGCTGTGATGAGTAAGTAGCATTGTGGCTTTGTCGGCTCTGAGCTTTCTCTAAGTCTTGCTGGGCTGTAACTTTCTTTTATCTAACTCCTGGGACTCAGAGACCTTGAAGGGTAAAGAAACACTGCCCCAAGGCCACCATTAACCTACAATGAAGATGTCTAACATGTAAGCAATTGTTCTCAATGACATGGTATCTATAACTGAGTGTTGTAACAACTCTTCAGAAAATAACAACTTCTATCATGTAACTTTCTACATCAGGGGGCTGCCTAAAGTCTCAACATCAACAGCACACATATACACACACCTGCCTTATCAAACCAGACATCTTGTACATAGTAAGGACTTCTGTCAGGCTATCTTTCAGCATCCTGTATACTGAAAATCTGAGTTGATGATGTCTCCAGACTCACCAGAAAGTAATGTGATTTGAGATACGTAAGGAACTCAAATGCAAAATATACCAAATACAACACTTACACGAAAGCTTAATGGAACAGCGAAGAGTTTAGTCAAGCAGAAACTCAAGCAGTGCAAAGTGATCTTTTTTTGACACTAGATAGACTGGTCACATAGTAAACTACTAGAATTATGTAGATCCTGCTACAACAAAGTGACGCTAATGACTGTTTTGATGCATTTCCTGAAAAGACACAGTGACAGCACAGCAGAACTGCCACAACCGCTCACACTCCAGCTGCCCCATATATGCACAGCTCTCTCCTGAATATCTTTTTAATACTTACTCTGTAACCCTACTTAAACAGGTCAGCTTCTGAAAACAGTGGTGGTGGTGGGGTTGTTTACCAGAACTTTTCTAGCAGATTAACCAGAAAAAAACATGCATGCACACGCCTGAGTATATAAACCACACACAATGTTACACTTCTCAAAAAGTAGGCTTAAAAGCCCTCTAACAATTTTATTACCTTTTAAAAAAGCCTATTTTAATATCAAACTTCTTCCACCATGCTAAATGGCTTTAGCTAGATGGGATCTTTTCTCCTCCAATTTACAAAGAAAAGATTCTGTAGATCTAATCGTGCCTACAGGCTATCTTTTTTTCCTTTTTTAAAAGCCAACACTTACGACAATTAAAAATCTGGTGTTTTGCACAAAAATGGAATCTTTCTCAAGCTCTGCTCTATGTTCTTCTGATCTAAAACTGCAAAGCTGTTCTCCAAGTCTTTTTTCATGTCCTTCTTGTTAAACAGTTACTCTTCTTATTAAACAAGCAATAGAACAAATCCTAATTTCTTTAAGCAGTGGAAAAGAAAAGTTTCTGCCAAAAAATCTACAGAGCCAAGAATGTTAGCTAATGTACATTCATTGCTTTCAAGGCTAAAGTAGTTTGCACCAGATATGAATCTCACCCAGGAGCTGAAACTCTCCAAGACATATACTGTTCAGAGAGAGAGAAAGCAAGAGATTAACAGCTGTATAAAGAGGAGCAGGGAAAACGGGATTCATACTTGGTTCAAGGACTCCCTGCACATTTAAGTGCTATGGAGTGCTTAGCCCCCTCACAGCCTGGTTTCACACCATGTGGTTCCATGTCACAGGCAGTGTGGGGCTGTAGGACACAAATCAGCAGTTCAGCTCTGCCATGAGTAACATGAGCCTCAAGTCTTTCCCAATGGAAAGCAGGCAGCTGTCAAACCGAACATGGCGCCTGCATCATTCTCTGCCTCTCTAGGACCACCATTCATTTAAAACTCAATGTCATCTTCACCTGAAGTGTCTGTTTGAACAGAAATATGGCCCATAGGCTTTGCTACTCCCATTGAGGTCTCAACTCGGTTTCTATACGCTTGTTTTCTTCCTAAAGGGCAGAACAAAGAGAATATTTGGCTTTAAAAATACCTTGAAAACTACAAATGAAAAATTATATGAAAAACGTACAGCTTTAATTATATCTTTCAAGGGGACAAGATAGAATTTTTGCATCCCCATCTCGCCTTCTCTCTGCTCTGGAAAATCAGGAGACGATGGGTGGTACAGATGACTGTATTTGTAGGGGAAAAATGACCTACATTACATCCTCAGCAGATCGTGTAAATAACAGGAAGTAAAGTCTCACAGAATTAGTTTACATTTGAAACATTTTCAAAATATTGTTTTAGCTGGGTATAATAGACCACCATGAGATGTGACACACAGCAAACACAGGGCTGCAATTAAACAGCTGGCAAACAGCCAGGAAGAGATAAAGGCCTAGGCTGTCACTTGCTAGACAATATATATGGCTATTTTGGCAGCTAAAACCGAATGTGATAATTGAGCCATGACACATTAAAAAGGCACACAATTTTCAAGGAAAGAGTTCCTGAACACTAAATGGGGAGCATCTACAATGTGCTTACAGCAAACCAAGATTTAGGAGTAATAATGAGAATGGACTGATTACAGCTAAGTGGTGCAAAGCTGACCTTGTTTAATGCACAGCACCACTGCAAGTAGTTATATACAATCAGACACAAAAATACTTGTATGAAGCCCCCAAAGGCTGTCAGTGTGAGAACCAATGCGAACCTGAGGAGTGTGTGAGTTGTTTCTTTGCATATTTTTATACTAATAAAGATTTTATACAGTATCACACAGTATCACAGTATCATAAGGTTGGAAAGGACCTCTGAGATCATCAACTCCAACCTATAACCCAACACTAACACCAACACCAACACTAACACCAACCATCATCTAAACCATGGCACTCAGTGCCTCATCCAGTCTCCCCTTAAACACCTCCAGGGTCAGCGACTCCACCACCTCCCTGGGCAGCGCATTCCAATGACCAATCACCCCTTCAGTGAAGAACTTTTTCCTAAGATCAAGCCTAAACTTTCCCTGACGAAGCTTGAGTCCATGCCGTCCAGTTCTGTCGCTGGTCGCCCGAGAGAAGAGACCAACCCCTGCCCGACTACAACCTCTTTTTAGACAGTTGTAGAGAGCAATGAGGTCTCCCCTGAGCCTCCTCTTCTTTAGACAAAACAGCCCCAACTCCTTCAGTCGCTCCTCATAGCGCTTGTGCTCCAGCCCCTTCACCATCTTCGTTGCTCTCCTCTGAACACATTCCAGTATCCTAACATCTTTCCCAAACTGGGGGGCCCAGAACTGTACACAATATTCAAGATGAGGCCTGACCAGTGCCAAGTACAGGGGGACGATAACTTCTCTGGTCCTGCTCGCTACACTATTCCTGATGCAGGCCAGAATGCCATTGGCCTTCTTGGCCACCTGGGCACATTGCTGGCTCATGTTGAGCTTCCTGTCAACCAGCACTCCCAGGTCCTTTTCTGCCTGACTACTCTCCAGCCGCTCTGTCCCCAGTCTGTAGCTCTGCATGGGATTATTGTGTCCAAAATGAAGTACCCAACATTTGGACTTATTAAACATCATCCCATTAGAATCAGCCCATCTCTCCAATCTGTCCAGGTCCCTCTGTAGGGCCATCCTACCCTCTAGCAGATCAACCCTTCCTCCCAGCTTGGTATCATCTGCAAACTTGCTGATGATGGACTCAATCCCCAATTCAGATCATCAATAAAGATATTAAACAAGAACGGGACCCAATACTGATCCCTGAGGGACACCACTGGTGACCGGCCACCAACTGGATGAGACACCATTCACCACCACTCTCTGGGCTCCGCCATCCAGCCAATTCCTAACCCAGCACAGAGTGCTCCCATCTAAGCCACAGGCTGCCAGCTTCCCTAGGAGTCTACTGTGGGACACAGTGTCAAAGGCCTTGCTAAAGTCCAGGTATACCACATCCACCAGGCGAGTCACATGGTCATAAAAGGAGATTAGGCTGGTCAGTAGTATTATCTCCAGAAATTACAGTGCACTCCATTTGACTTTCAACACCAGGAAAAGCCCCAATGTATACAATTCAATTTTAAAATAAAACTATATAGTAATGAAGAGAAATAACTCCTCAGAATCACGCTTTCACTGTAAAGAATAATGACTGTTTTGTTTATGACTTGAAGAATCTTAACACTGACAGCAATAGCTGTTTGGAAGACAAAGTCCAGGAGCTTTCCTAGTGTTTCACTGCATGTTTTATTAAATAACCCAAGGACACAACAAGCAAACAGATGTTAACATCCAACAGCTATATAAAGTCTCCTATAAATGCACTCCATCGAATGAACATGCAGACACCGACTGCATTTCCTTCTTAAATAAAGGACTTGAAAGCCTATACTTTGTCAGCCCCCAGTCCCTTCATACACAGACCTACCACAAAGTGTAGGTACTTCACGATCTAAAATTAAGCTTATATAAAAGAGAAGCTAAATTTAGGCTCTGTAATAGGAAAATCCCTATGAAGAATTTACTTCATAATCTTATTCTAAACTCAACCACATCAAAGATGTATTCAAATAAAGAAACTGCATGTGTACCTTCCCTAACCAAAAACTGCAGTGTATCAAGAGCGCTTTAAAAAAATTGTAAGAATCCACTTTCAGGCCCAGGAGCACTGGTGACATCAAGAAGATAGTTACACAGCTCTTCATAACGTCAATAACAATGAAACAGAACTGAGACCGGTGACAGTGGCAAAACTTTTGGAAATTATCCCCTGCACTGAGCATCAAAAAAAGGGGAAAATACAAACATACTAAGAAGGGTCCCTTCAATTTAACCTTATTTCTTATCTCAAATAAAAATATCATGGTGGTCTAAAACATGCAGATTTCTTCACAGCCAATTTCTTATCTACCTCAAACTCAAACACCCAACACACGCTTCGTATCTAACAACTAGAGCAAATCAGCATTGCCATGCTGCACCAAAATGAAGAATCAGCATCAATACTTGACTTTGTATTAAAAACAGTACAACAAGAAACTGTAATAATTATATCATCTACTTGTACAGAATTATCTTTAATGGCTGTGACAGTAACTGCATTAAGTGTTAGTACAGGAAATTGAAAAGCTTAAAGATAAGTTCAGAACATGCACTTTTGGCTGCTCCTCAGGAGACGTATCAAATATGTTATTTCTGTCTAAGGAACAGCAGACCCCTGAGAGTAGCTGTTATGCAGCCCCCAAAAGAAAAATGAAATCACGATACAAATTTTTCTGACCATCAAATTAAAAGTAGCATAAGGTAACAATTGCAAGAATAAATTAGTTGATCTTCACCAGAACATTTCATACTACTGCATGCATAAATGGCATATTATAATAGTGAAATAAATTAAGGAAGCATAGCCTTTATTTTTATCCCCAATGCTGCAGGAGAATTTCACAGACATATAATTCCATAGGCTCTGCCAAATGATGTTTAGTGGCAGCTGAAACAGGGCCAATTCACACTCCCTTCAGAAAAGCATTTAAACGCACACAAGTTTTCCTGAAAAAGGTGAGAAAAGTATGGTGTGCTTTTTCTGACTCAGGGCCACAAAGCAGAAAGGCAGCAATTAAAAAGGTAGAAGAAAAAGAGGAATGAAGATAAGTAATTTCCAGTTAACTAGCATAGCTCATGTTTGTCCCTTGCCCAAATGTCCTACGAAATCTCAGCAGAAAAAGAATTTTTTCATGGATTTTGTATACCAGCCTGACTGTGAATAAAGGCTTATGAAAAGAGCTCTCATGGAATTAAATACCATCCAAAAAGTAAATTTTCATACAGATTAAGGGAAAGCACAATGGAAAACTGTTTTAGGACAAGAAACAACCAAATATAGGTAAGTAGCTTGGCAGTATGAGAACATTCAAGGACTGTGAATAAAACTGTGCCAGGCAGGAAAGACTGACTGATAGAGATGAAGAGGAATACTACAAGCAGTACGTAGTTTATTTACACCTACCAGGGAACTGGGGAGAGTTTCTTGTTATGACTGTGTTAACTCCATTCAACTTTTGGTCACTAACAAACAGCTGTAATTGCAGAAGAAACTTTGTTTGAAAATACAATTAATCATAGGTAACAGTTTTAAAACTTCTGCTGCATAGAGTAGTAGCTGTAAAAAGGTATGCCCTAATATAGAACAGAGCCCTAATCCTCCCCACAAAGCAGAATACCCTGGAATAGATAATAACATTCTCGGCAAAGTAAATCCTCTTTATATATATATTCTGGCACGGTTTCCCAATGTTTACATTTATTCAACAAGCCAAAAAATTACTCAGACTTACTTTTTCTTTATATTTCACATTTAGAAGAACAGCAAAGCTCTGAGCACCTGGACCATAATTAAATCTATAATTCATCCAGCAGCATGAAGACTATTATACAAATAAATTAACTCCAGCTGCCAGAAGAATTAATAATACCAGTAACAACTTACTACAGACACCAAAAATGAGAACAGAAAGGTTTCATAGTAACACTTCTATCTTTGAAACGTCACGTAGCAAGATCTTTTTTCTGCAAAATTCCTATTCCAGTGGCGATCCAGACTCCAACACTAAAACTTTAGAGGCTAGAAAGAAATTAAAGAAACTACTAACTGACAGACTGAGAGGCACACTACCAGTTAGCACAGTCATTCTGAGTCATGCTACATGCAAAGCACCGCTTCACCATTAGCACACTGGGTCAACACTGTTCCTTCCTGGGAAAAAGAGGTGCCCTTGGTTGGTGCCATACTGCTGTCTCTGGAGCAGAGTTGGGGCACCCCAGAAACACATTCACTCTCAAGTAAGGTTTCAGCCTCTTAAGACCACATGCAGCTGGTGCAACTTCAAGCAGTACCACCTAGGGTACTGCAGTTTACACATCCACCCTAGGACAGAAGAGCTCAAAGTTGTGTTTCTCTGTCCTGCTCTGCACTGTTTCTCTGTCCTGCTCTGCATACAGACTGGATACAAGCCAGGGTCTGGCTTGCACCTAGCTTACAGACCTCAGTTACACACTCCAACAGTGCTGGGATGACTCACGGTGTTGCACTCTCTGCCAGCTGACTTTCTATTGAACAGGGATGTTGCATATGGAAAGCACAAGCAGTTGCAGCACAGCATCTTACAGGCGCGGCTCAACAAGCACTCATTGCTAACGACATCTACTGCAAAAACAACAGGAACTGATCCCTCAGTTTTGTGATGAGCAACTGACCAGAAAAAGATCAACAGAATTACTTTCAGAAATAACCTTCAGTGCACTGCATGGACTGCTCACTGCACAATTTAGTGCTGCTTTTCTTTTTTCTTCAGGCTTCAAAAGGCAATGGGTCTTTCAAAGTTAACAAACCTGGAATGCTTCTGAGCACAAATGGATCTGGAGTTAAGACCTTGGGCGATACAGTCTCTCATAACTACCTGTTATTCACTCACTTTCAAGAAGCAGGAAAACAAAATGATGTTTGTATTGGTGCAGCAGTATTTTTCAAACAGCACTCTTACATCCCTGCCTCCCGAAACTAGCTGCTATCACACTGGTGGGTGCATGTTATCTTTACTGCAAAGTTGCCCTGCCTGGATGGAGGATTTTAGAGAGGAGGTATCCAACTTATCTCAGGTGTAGGAAGAGGTGCACACTCACTGTCACTCCTATCTCATTACTCCTACGTTTAAAAACAAAAAGTGTAAGCAGCTGAGTTTGACAATCCAGGTACTAGATTTTATTTATGTTTACTCTTTAAAGGTCAGAATCTGAACACAGGACTAAAGGAAAATTAAGCACATCAAATTTACATTTGTCAGAAAACAAAGCAGTGAGTTACCAAAACTTCTCTTACAGTCCTGCCTGAGTCAAAAGTAGGCAGTAGCCATTTACAGTACGAATATCAAGCATGGCCTGCTCCTCAGCTAACAACACAGAGCAGCACACAGCGCAATTCAGAGGTGATGCAAATGGCCTAAATAGCATCCAGCAGCATGAGGAGTCACATTCATTCACTGAATGACACAATCCTGTGCTTAAGCAGCCTGCAGAAATTACAGATACCCATTAGAGGGGAACGATCTGCCAGCAGACACCACTACCACCTTGCTGCAACCCAGGCTATTTCAGTAGGCAGCGCTGTTCCACGGAGCCTGACGAAACGGTGTGCCCACAGCCATGAGAAACAGCCAGCCAGAACATCCAGAAAGCTAGGGTCCAAGTTCAAAGACTTATTCTTTCAATGTTACATACAGCCTAGGTATTTGCAAGGAGAGAATAATTTAGGTTTATGATTTCTAGGCTAGCAAAGCTTCATCTGCCTCAGACTACAGAACTCCCCCTCATGCTTAAAGCAGATAGGGATCTAGGGAATTCTAAATTTTCTAATAAAACCTCAATAAGAGAGTTAAAATCTCAGCATGTAACTGCTTCACTAGTGATGACCTAACAGAAGCAGCCAGCAAACACGTCTGACCCCTTCCACGCCTTCCCTGCCTAAATTAATCCTTCATGTGCTTCAACTTTTCTCATCAAGTGCCAATCCAGGTATGAGCAAGATACAAAATTAACCTCACTCCATGCAAAGCAGAAGGTGCCACTGTGCAGATTTAATAAAAAAATTAAAATTTTGCACCAACTTCTCCCACATTTGAATTCTGCTGGCATGCAGTGACACTCCTGGCCACAGGGGCTGGTATGTGGTTCTGTGCCCTGCACCAGCCAATGTTCTCTACAGAGCATCTCTGCTCCAACCAGTAGAAAAAAAGCACTGAGACAGAAAACCTCCACAACCCAAACAACAGAGTTTGTTGCAGCCAGTTCTCTTTAGGAAAGGGATAGAAACAAACTTTAAGGAGAATCTGAAAACTGTATTAAGAAGCCAACAGTAACATGATTTCTCGCTAGTTGTGTCTGAAAGGATGGAAGGCTAAAGGTGAAGAAGATTAGCTAAAGCAGAAGAAACCTTTTCCATTTCTTCAGCCAACAACCGCCTAACAGAAAGTGCCTAAAGAAGCAACCCCTGTAACAATGAAAAAGGGGAAAAAACCCTAGACAACTGGGTTCTTTTCCCTTTCAACATTCTAATACCTTTTAAAAGAATCTATTACAGCTTTACATATTGGATAACTACAGTTTTACTGCTGTAGTTGGTTCCACAGAAAAAGCTCAAAAAGTCTCACAGGTCCTTCTATACCTCGACATTAACTTGCAGAATCAGCTTCTCCTTCTCATCTCCATTAAAACACTACAGAGAACAGTAAGGACCATCATTGCACAATACCAGGCCAAATTAAGTTTATTTGACCTTCAGTAAATTACTTTTAGCTTTATTTAAACATTGCATGTAGAGATAAATCACACAAAAGAGAAAGAAGTGCAATTCACAGGAAGTAACAGTTCCCAATTCCTTCTCCCTGGATCAGAATTATTGTATTCAAGCTGAAGGCATACTCTGAGCTTGCTTCCTGCACAGAAAGAAAGTGATAACAAAACATTTATCTGATTAGTACAGCTCACATCTCTCTCTATTTCCTCCATCCCAGACCTTCACAAATTTCTAGTGAGGCACATGTCATTTTATAGGAACTTTGCCTAGAATACCTTTTATATCTAGGAGAACCATGTAGTGCTCAGTCTACAGCAGTTGTTTCGGTATCGACAAACGCTACTGTTAGCTTGCCTTCTAACTGATAGAAATTATTTTGTGTCTCCTTTTCCTAAGACAAAAAAACCAAGCAGGCTTAAAAAAAACAAAGACTTAATGCTAGCCTGCAGTAGTACAATGAAAAATAGTCAACCAAAATACTTGAAAGAAAAGTGCTTTCACTGTATTTGTTCTCCAAGAACTTAGAAAGTAATTTATTTCTCCATGTATTTATCTATTTAAGGTTTGTTACCATATATTATCAAACAAACCACTGCTCTCTGACTACTCTGTTTCGGTGATGTCCTTTTTACTTTAGTAACTTGTTTCTTTTTTTAAAAAAATGAGCCATGGTGTGTTTGCTCTCCTATAAATCAGCACCCCAGCTGTAATTCTGGCTCTCTAATAGCCAGACTGCTATTTCAACTCTACATATGACCCCAGCAATCCCAGCAGATTGTGGAGGGAGAGGAACATGGACCTGTATAAACTTTGTATGGGTATCATACAAAGTATCTACTCCAGACAAGAAAACACTTTTGCAGCCACAGACTGTGCTTTAAATAGTTTATCATGTGAAGATCACCTTCTCAGATTTGAATACTGTTTAATCATGATTATACAATTTTAGGTTGTACATTATTTCTACCTTTTACATAAGAAGTTTGTTTAATCACTCAGACTATGCTTAATATGCAGTAGGTTTTGCTGTGTAACTTAGACCACTTAAATCTGCTTCATGGGAATATTGTATTTGTTACAGAGTTCATTACAAGGTGATTTTAGTCTCTTAAGACTTCTCTTTGCTTTTGCTTTACAGGCTAGAAATTAAACCATTTTTATTTTCCCAAGATGCTGAAGTCCAAAGCTGTAAACACAGAACTGGCCTTTGGCATAATGGGTTTGGTTCAATGGGTCTTAATGTATATATAGAGGGAGATGTCACTAAATCTGTAAAGTCCCACTACAGCTTCTGCCATTGATATTAATGAAATAGATACAGATACGCCCTAGGTATTTATGAACAAGTTAGGATGTGCACTGGGGTACAATGATAGCACAGAGCTCAATGTCAACTAACCATTCCTGTACCACTTCACTCACCCCATGGATCCTTCAGCCTGGATGAGGTCTCTGATGTTGATATACAAGCGGGAAGGGCAAAAGCTAGTTAAAGTATGAGCATATCTCAGGCAGTGACTGCACAGCCGACAAGTCCTTTGTCAGAAAAGGTGCCGATGTGTGGGGAGGAATCTGGCTGCCCATTGTCTGCTACAATAGCTGCGGTTTCACAGCAAGAGTCACCACCACCTGAATGTATCTCATATTGCATAGCTACTAATCTATTGTAATGCTGCCCCTGCCCCTCCAACCTTACTCTGCTCAAAGCATGTCTAAACACTTTATTTAAAATGCAAACAAAATCGGCTTTCTGCTCCTAACCTTGCCTTACAAAAAGGAAAACATCAGTATTTCTCTGCCTTTGTTTTCCATTTGTCCCATGGCAACTGACCAGCTGATGCTCTACTGATTTACTCTGTCTTTAATATTTTGGTGACTTCCAGGTCTAGACTTCAGAGTGAAGTAATAACCTCAGTTCAAGCCTAAACCATCTCACTGCAGCTTCAACCTCAATGAACTGACCCGGCATGACTGAGGAGCCCCGGCTTTCTGCAGCACCCTGTACTGCTAATCCAGTCTTGGGTGGCTTGAGTGCTGGGCATAGCTACCTTTGCTCAAGCTATTCTAGTCAAGCTTCCACAAGTCAGGCTGGCTTCACACTGAATGCCTCTCTCAATCTGCTTACTGATTTCCAGCCCTGCCAGTGAAGCTACAAGAAGGGTTTCTGGCGAGGGAGGAACCCACCTCAAAGACAGTCACGTTGTGGATCCCTGAGGCTGCCCTTTTGCTCTGCTGTCTGCTCTTTGCCTTTGTTGGCTACTTTCCCAGTGCCTGAACCCGTCTGAATGCCTCAGAGAGGAACTACTGAAGTTTATAGTGGCATTAACTCATCAACTGGAAACCTGCCAGGCTGCTTTTCACTACAATCTTCCGAGCCTGACTCCAGAGGGTGCTTAGAGATAGGATCCATGGTCAGAGGCAGTGTGCTATACAAGTGTTTTCTGATGTGCTTAGCTCCATTTGGGGTGTTGTGCACAGATGAATGAGGGCTTACATATCTACTTCAAACTGTCGTTATGAAGCAGGGAAAATATGTCCCTTGCTTTTGTTTATCTCAGTTTTGGAGGTACTTGCGAGCCTGTGGAACAAAAGCAGAGAATCCAAGCACAGAAAGTAGCAAAAATCAAGATCTACTGCACAATCAGTGCAATTATTTTCTCACAAAGGTGATACACCCCTTTGATGACATGTGCCTAGCTTACATCTACTTAGCAGAATGTGACAACTTCATTCAAGGAAATTAGGATTGAACCCAAAATGAAAACAAAGCCAAAACAGGGGGGAAAAAAAAATAAATCAGCAGAAAACTCACTAGACATTTGCTTTTTTTAATTGACAACAGGACAAAACCTGTGCACCTTCAGTGACTTTTTAAATGACTGCTGTTACTGATATTGTTTGAAATCATAGAACCTATATATTTTCCAGGATGATATTACTACAAAACTCTGATTAAAATAAGGTTTTTAAATTAGCAGAAAATCACTTCTTGATGAGCTTTTCTTTAACACTGTCATTTAAATGTGGTATCACAGTTAGCTTGGTCAAACTTGTCCTAAAGGTGTCACTTAGTCCATTTCCTGCTTAAAGATAGAATCAACTGCATCTAAACCGCTCCTGCCAGTCACTTGCCTAAACTTTGTTCTTAAAAACGTCTGGTGATGCAGATCTACCACCACACTGTCTTTATAGCTAAGTATTCCTCACATCTAAATGATGTCTTCATTATAGCAATTTAAGTTGCTCTCCATAACCTCTAGACAGGACTAGCAACAATTGCCTCATTTCTTTCAGAGAAATTCAAACATTATTCATTCTTTCTTTCCTTTAATATGTATTCTTTCCAGCCAGACCATGTCACTTTGCAGTGCTGTGCTTAAAATTGGATAAGGTATCCCAGCTGGCCTTTACTAGTGCTGAACTGAATGCAATGGCTTTATAGACCATGTTTCCACCACTGTGGAGGTTTTTTGTTTGGTTGGGTTTGTTTTTTTTTTTAAATACATCCCCCTATTGTGACTGCTGTTCTAGTCATTTCTCTTGCTGTGGCCTCATATTGTTGATTCCTGGAAAGCACATGATTCTCAGAGCGACTACACCTTTTCTGAAGAACTGCTCTCCTCCAGTCCTTTTATTCCCATAGATTTGTGCAGCTCATTATGCCTACTGAAGTGCTCTGCCTTGCAGTTCTCATTATTAAATTACATGCTATTTTTAAATTCACTTCCTATATTTGCCCACATCACTTTGCATTCTAGTCCTGTCCTCCAATATGCCTACAACCCCTTCTTCCCCACTGTTACCTGCAAATGCAATATTTATATGCTCTAGTCCAGTGGCCATGTCAATAACAAAAACATCAATTACTAGTAACTGCAGGACGGTCCTCTGCAGACCTCTCTACAAATTCTTCCACTCTGAAAGTGACCCTCTGGTATCTACAGGTCACTGCAGCATTTCATCATGGCAGGTTCTTCCCTCATTTGTTTCTGAAAGTGATGCTTACAACAGTAGTTTCAATGCTGTCAACTGTATCTGTATCTAAGTTCCTAAGACCTGGCCAGTCTGTTTTACAGTAACCGCTATAAAATTAACAACTGCTTCTGTCACAGTTCTGAACTAGATAACAGTATAGTGCACTCTCTGTACAGGGAAAATTAAACCAAATTAACACAAACAGGCTGGACTCGTTTATCACTAGCAGTTACTGGCTCAAAATAAGGCATCAATTTAAGGTTACAGCATTGTTCTTGGCTAGCTTAATGGTATGCATGTTCCTGGCCGAGATGGCAGCTGGATATCCTTGCTCCTGCCTACTTAGCCCTGTATTCGGAAAACATCCTCAATGTATTTTTCATGATGTCTGTATTACCTGGTCCACATCTATGCAAATCCTAGTTACACCAGTTCCAGGAAATCTCCACATATCAGTTTTATATAAAGTAGTCAACTCATTTTAAATAAAGGATTTAATGCAGTTTAGCTGATTCTCTTATATTTCCACTCTGTTAATTTGAAATAAAATTAGGTGTCCCAAGTCTGTAAAATTAAACACAAAATCAAAGAAGAATAACTGATAGACACAGAAAAATCAGTCTGATGGGGAAGCATTCAGTCTGCTAGAGCCATGTCATACATACTGTTTAGCACAAACTAAATATGACAGGTTGGTAGTGGTGAGCAATGCACAGTCTGAGTGTAAAAAAGAAATAAAATATATACACACACATATGAGGCATATTTTAATTAGTTTTATCACAGAGCCCAAAGGGCCTTTGTGCAGCTACACAAATGGATATTTGAAAAGCAGATATGTCCTTAAGTCTAAGAACACATAGCTTTGCAGTTTTTACAAATGTTTGTACAACAATGCTTAAAGAATTGTTTAAAAATATGGTCTGATGTAGGCTCTTCTATTGTTCTCAGATAAAACTTAGACATAATGAGGGTCAATTCTCCAACAACAGCAGCTGAGTGAAAAGTGAACTATTTCTACAACTCTAGATAGACATTTTTTTCATTTTGACAGTAATGCTAATGAAAATCGGTGAAAGATTTATATGACCTTTTCTGACTAACACACAGACATTTTAAGAGCATGTACAACACCACTGTGGACACTGTTTACACAAATGCCTAACCTGCAAATCTGTAGGCATGAAAACTTACTCCTGTGAGTAGATAGATTTTTGTTGCATATCCCTGTCTTAATTATGCCACTGAGATTACTTAGATGAGAAATTCACTGTGTGGGGGTTGGTAAAAAACCTTGGTTTATAACAAGATGTCAATACTAGCACCGGGAAAAACAAACAAGGCATTCTGAGTTAGCGGATCTGTCATCTACTCTCAGCTGAAAAGAAAGTAATTTAAATATTATCACAATTCAAAACATCCAGGAGTCACACAATCTTTCACTGTTCCCTTTTCTTAATAGAAGCATGTAAAATAACAGTGCACTCTAGCTCTCCTTAATACTTAAATATTTCACTGAAATGCCTTTCTAAATTTGTTTCATCCCTACTCCTTAAGCAGCTTCACTGACTACTGGTAAATAAGGTAAAAGCCGCTCTGTACACACGAAGATGGGAGAATCAGGCCGTTACTACAACTGGACAGTTATACAGAAGTACCAGGCTTCTGACTGATGTGCTAAATTATACAACACCTTTCTCCTCTGACCTACACTACACTCTTCTAGTAAGAAAGAGGGAGGGAAGAATGAGAATGGATGAAAGCACTTGCCAGACATAATTCTAGATAAATTAAGGTTACCACTATAAAAACATATCTTTAAATTACTGTGAGGCACTGATGTACATTTAGCAACTAACAATGAAGGAACTGCTTTAGAAGGAACCAGAGCTGCACAATACTAAAAAGTATTTCAATATTCACTTGAGAGCTACTTCAAATATATTCTTACAGGAGCTGTAAACCCTTTTCATTGTGTTTTTGTAACTGCAAACTTCTGTATAGGGAAGGAAGTGTTAGAAATTATTGTGTGGGTTTACGTTCTCAGAACCATTCTGCAAACTTCAGCTTTCTTTTCTTGTAGCATGCATTTATTGCACTCAGTGGTAAGAAAGTCTGGGGCAGGAAAAGACAATAAAAAGCATAATGTATCTATCAGAAGATATATTATCAAGTAGAGTTTGGGTGATGTTTTTAAAATTTTCCTCACTCAGGTTTAGCACAGACATTTTTGCATGTACTCCTGATGTACTGTCTCTTACATATTTTAATCAACTTCTAGAGAGAACTATTTAGTGTTCACAGTTGGGGTCTTCACTGCAGAAGTGAAAACACGCAAAACTAATATTTTTTTTTCTCTCAGTGAAGTTCAGTATTTAGCGATATGAAGAGGTCTGCCTAATAAGAAATTAATAGAATAAACCCCAAACTGGGGGACTGCCATTGATCTGAAAAGTCAGCAGCTTGACCAGGAGAAAAAAAGCCTACATGTGAAGACTTGTGCACACGTTTGCACTACTGTATAGGGGGTCTGGTAGTTGACTGCACTCAGAATATTCTTCCTTCTACTGATTTCAAAAAAAGCAACAGAACTAACGCCTGGCTTTGACAAAGGAGAGATGGAAACTTACTACATTTGAGAGACAAAGGAACGGATTGACTTATTCATATCCTGGTGTGTCTGACAAAATGCTTTGTGTGAACAATGCCTACTCTGAAGGGAGGTGGAAAAATCCAGCAGAGTTAGTTTGAATCACCTATTTAAACTGTTTAAGCAAACTTGGATGACTTTTCTTTTTCCTTTTTTTTTTCCTCCCTGGGGAGCCCTACAGAGTAATCACATGAATCTGCTTCACTTACTGACTCGAGTAGTCACCTCCATGGCAGAACTGGAGCAAACCACAGCTGTGCAGTAACATCTTCAACGGGCACAAGTGTTTGCAGAGTAAACATTTGCCTATAACCTTACTGTAGATAGAGTATGTTAACAAAAGGAAGGCTTCTACCAGCTTAGCTGTGGCAGCTTCCTTGCTAACACAATTGCATAAGCTCAAATCCAGTGCTACCTCTGCACATGGAAGAGCCTACAACACCAGCACAATTGTTCATTGCCCCTCATTGTTTCAGACTGCTCAATTGAAAGAGCTTAAATTGCTGGTCTGAAAAATACCTTCACAATATTGCTTTAAATACATACTGCAATGCTTCCCCACTGATGGGGTAATAAGCACAGTGAGACAGTTACAAACATCTGGATTCATGGGCCCATAACTAAACCAATAACAGCATTCATTTGCCAGGGTTTTGGAGGCATTTTTCTTTGTGTCAAACTCCAGACCGTGGGGCTGGGTTGGCAACATTCTGCAGTGTAAAATTAGCCCAAGATGTGGCAGTAATGAAAGGGACAAACACAGTCCTTAGGAAGCAGAAGAATGCTGTATTAAAGCAAAAATCCTACATGTCTTGCTCTCATTGTGCATTACTTTAAAATAAGTAATTTTAAAATTAACTACTCATAAATTATTAACTTACTTGCAAGCTTAGGAGAGGCTACAAACAGCATAATCATCAATGGCTACCTTTTGTAGTATTGCTCAAGAAATCACGTTAGTATCTATTAGCATGCAAGACCTGAAAATAAACAGTAATCAAGATAGTAATCCTTATTAAGGAAAATCTTTTCAACAGACCTATCAGATCAGGCACTCACTAGCAAGAGGATGAGACAGAGCAGGGAGCCTTTGGGATGACCAAGCAGCTCTCCCTGGGTAGGAATCCCCATTTCCCAGCAGCTATGAAGGAGGAAATTTGTTTCTCTGAGAAGTGCTCTAAGCCACATGTTTTGTATGGCCTTTCTTTTTTTTTCTTTTTTTTTAACCACTTGCTTTCAGATATCTGATCTTTAATTTAGCAAACAGAAGAGATTAAAGCCAACTGAGAGAACAGACTATAAAATGCTCTAAATTCTCCCACTTGCATGGCAGAGATGCACTATCTTAACTTATCTCTTTTTAAACCATATGAATAAAGCTCTGAATGGACACACTGATTTTGCTGTTTGCTTTCATTTGCTACTAAGTTCCAAAATGAATCTGTTGTAAAATGGGTTGTAAACTATAAACTAAGATGGGGTTAATAAACTTAATTAATACGGGGTTGAACTTCAAAAACTTTCTCATAAAGATGAACAATGAATAATTTCGGAATTGAAATGAAGTGGAGTTTGGAAAGAAGACAAGGGGAGTACGTATTATTGCTCCGGTGGATCAGCAGGGCAGCCAGGAACAGCCAAAGAAAGCTGTTATAAATCATGGTACCCCTGGGAATTGCCTCACTTCTGCCAGCCCTAAAATCCAGGAAGTACAATGAGCATCACAGCCAGCTGTGCCCCACTCCACCTGAGTTACAGCCTCCAAGTCGGGCAGGTCAGGACAGCAGCCCCAGATATAACCTTAACTACAGAGTGGTGATCTCTGATCTAAACAGTTTTATACCACAAACTGAAAATAGTTATTCCAGATATGTCAGACCTATTTAAGACCATCTAGGTAGCCCAGATTTACCACACATTACATGCAAGATCTTTGCAGCATTTTCCTGAGAATGTGTAACAATGGGGTTCTGCACACTTCCATACTTGAAGTATGTTTAAGTGCTTGGCCATGGTTTGAAATTGAGCTACCTAGGAGCAATAGGACCAAGACCTTTTTAACTTTGCTTTACGCTACTAAAAGTACAAAAGAAATTAAACACAACACACTGCACCAAGTAGCATAGCTTCGAGGTAAGTGAGCAAAAGCAAGAAACAGGATCAGATATCTGTGTCCTCAGTTTACCTATCTGTGCTACAATGCATGTTGGACAGTAGCCAACTTATTTCAGGCTCTTCTGTTGGACAGGACAAAAATTAGAGAAAAAAGCAGTACTTAATGTCCGTTTGATTTTATTGTTTTCAATGTTCTATTTTTCTTGGAAATCACAGAAATTTAGCATATTACTGTATGTTAGAGTTAACCTATCAGCATAAAGATATTAAGTTTTATACTTGGTACCCCCAAGAGGCAGTTCATATTCAGTGTTCACAAATATGATAATGGGATACACAACAACACGATTTTTCTAACAGCTCATTGTCTAATTAACAGAATCAGAAATCAATCTCTACTGTTGAGACAAGCAAGAAAAACCTGTTATTTGGATGTTTTTTCTGTGCCTGTCATTATGCTACCACAGTGCCTAAAATAGAAGCTAATGTGCAGTGCAGGCCTGCCTCAGCACACCCAGGAATGGGGCTGTCCTGGGGCTCTGGCATTTTTATAAAACAGATGTTATAGTAATATATGTGACTGTGGGAAATTTAACTGTTGAGGAAACTTATACCTCTCTTGCGTGAGAATCACAGCACAACCAGTTGGTGTCATTTTAAAGAAGCTAAATAAACCCCAGATCACTCCGATGGAGCAACTCCACACACAGTTAACACTTTCAGGAGAGAAGCAGCAGCAACCATCAGTGTTTAACACCATACAGGAGAGTTCAACATACTCTTCGGTATTTGTACTGTAGTCTGTTAAAGTAACATTTCATTTTTTATGTGCCTTTATATTTATTTAACTGAGTAACCAGAAAGACTATTAATGCCCAAGAGCATCCGTTGGCAGTTGTATTCCTGTGAAGAGTGCAACATGTTGACAGCAAATGATAAGGGTGTGCTCTACAACTGAAGGAGAAACAACTCTGCTTGAAGAAATCTCTTTGGGAGAACTTATGACACAAGGGGTTTTACTTTTAAAGCACATGTGAATATGCACAAGCTGTGCAGGTCTTTAAATGTTTGGGGCTGTTTTTTACAAATTCTTTTTCTTTCACAAGAAATGTAGTAAGTAAATAGTGTTCTGCTGCTTGTTGCATCATGAGCAATGAAGAGGTGTCCTATGGCTGCTGTGTCAGTCCTATGGCTGCTGTGTCAGTCCTATGGCTGCTGTGTCAGTCCTATGGCTGCTGTGTCAGTTGTTGCCTAATCTGTGCTACTGAACCCCATAAGAGAGTGTGTTGCAAGCTTCAACTGCTATGCACATAACACAGCTGCATTTACCTCCTGATACCAGAAAGGCTCCTTCTAACAAGTCAATTCCAATGTAATGCTAATCCTTTGGGCACCGAAACTCTGTTCAAACTGCTCATCTGGAAAACCCAGAATTTCTGTTACAGCAGCCAGCGTCTTGTAAATATTTTTATATTTTGCAATAGGTAAAAATGCACTCATATAGTTGCTATTGAGTAAAAGGGTTAAATGCATCTTAAAAATAGTTATGGAAACAGAAGCACTAATTTCCTTGCTGACAAAAAAAAAAATCTTTTCCCCTGTGCTCTGCAGGAGAAAAACTTGAATAATTTTAAACACTTTGGGAAGGGTTCATCATTCTCAACAGAATTCCTGGACATCTGGTAATACTAGCTCATTAGAAAAATTTCTGCAATACTCTTGTGCTAATACAAGAGAAACATGCTTTCTCAAGGAGCTAAATATCAGATAGTTTGGGAAAGTGAGAGGGGAGGCTTCTCTTTCTAAAAACTAAGCTGTAACTCGCTGTACCAGCAACTGCTAAAATTATCTTTTTACAACTATAAGGCAAAGTGCTCTATTGAATTTAAATACATTCTCTCCTATGACATCCTCTTTGGGGGTCTAAGTATAAAGTACATAACTAACACAGCACAAGAGTCCAGTAATTTATTAAAAGTTATTTAAAACCATTATTTAAAACAAACCAAAACCAACCCCAAAAGGAACCAAACAAAATCAAACCCAATAGACATTTGCTGTCTGGGCAGAGCTTGCCTCATTTGAAGAGGGAGAGCCTCTGACCCTGTATGCAAATCTATCAGACCTCAGCAACCTACAGCACATTCCTTACGGTAAGACACCTCTACCACAAATTCAATAAAACACAGCTCTGGTTAGTCCCTGCTCTCATGGACTAGTCAGATAAGACCACAACTCCCATTCTACTGAAGTCACAAGATCTGCACCAGACCTTTCCAACTATTCAAAAAGCCCAACAATTCCAACATAAAACCAGAAGTGCTTCTATCATTTTTTAAAGCATGTACAAGGCTCAGTGTTACACACAAGCTATTAATCTGAAGATAACTTGCAGTCAGAAATCTTACCGAGATGCATCAAATGAAAGCAACATTATTTAAATGTAGCTTTACAGCAAATCTGAACGCTGGATTCTCACTGAATTTTTATGCATCCTTTAAACAGAAGTAAAACATGCAAAAGACTTATAAAAATTAGCTGGCTATGCTACTATTTAACTTTCCTGTAGAATAAGTGCTCCAGTTACCGTCACTTATTCAAGATCGAATCACTCAATCTTCCAACCTTACAATTTCATTTTCTAAAACCTAACAGAAGTGTGTCTTAAGTTGGGAACTTCCTTAAAAATATTTTTTATCAAGAGACAACAACTTTGACCAACAGACACACAACTTTAAAAGCAATACTTTAGCTTACCTAACTGTTAAGCAACAAACTAAGAGAAAGCACATAAAAATCACATATAGCTCTTTACCTTTACTTCAGAACAAAGTGAAAATTCTATAAATCTGGCACTCAAAAATTCAGTTCAAACTACATGCAGACAGTTGAAAACCTTGGTGTATTTTGAAGTTCATACAATTCATTTTTCACAAAAGAAGTGACCAGCTATGAAAGCCAAACTGAATACATTTTACTATGTACATTACTAACGACTATGCCTCCAACATGCAGACAAAATAGCAAACTTCAATATCAAGCATTCCCTACGCCCATTCAACCTGCTTTACGCAATTTTTGTCTAACAGCCACCAACCGTAAACTCTAAGTTTCCAATTTGTTAGCCAGAGCATGTTAACCTCCTACCACCATCCACAATTTAAGCCGTCACATACCTGCAGTTAGGAGGAGGATCGAGGGTTATTTCAGCTAGCTCCTTCTGGATTCTGTTGGTGAAATGAGAACAGAAACAAAGCATTTGAGATAGTCTATAGAATAAATCAGGGAATTACACTGCCCTCTACCACCATGCAGTTAAATGCAAGATTGGCTTTGCCTTCAGTAATGCTAACATGGCTGCTTCCTCTTTGTTCTCAGAGGCATAACCCAAATCCCACAGCTGCGAAACTTTGCAGCCTTTTTCCTGCTCCACGTTGTATGTAAACAGAAAACTTACAATTGAGTTGGGTAGAGATTTCCCACAAGTATGCAAAAAAGTAACTCTTTTTCACATCCGAGCACTTTTTACCAGAGAGATTTTCTTTTCAAGCTAATATGCAAATGAGGGGGGCGGGGGGGGGGGAAGCTGTACAGGCAGATTTGACAATGACTTTAAACCAGCGCTGCAGACCTGTGACTGAGGCTGAAGGAGTGAACTGCGCTGGCAGCAGACATGCTCTTTTCATAATATTTTACCTACTATATTGCACTGTGTTTAAAAAGTGGATTTGCAGATCTGCCAGGCTGTCTCCGTTACTGGAATAATCTCTCTGAATCAACTTGTCTTCTCTCCAATGCTTCTGCTGCCTTTCCTCCCCCAACCTTACACAGTAGCTGTATTTACATGATAAAAAATGATAGAATAACTCGAAATAATCTATGCTTAGCTTTACCATATTATAGCAATTCCCAAGGTGTTAAGATCCGGATGAGAAATATTGAAAACTTTCTGTCAATTTAATAGTTTATTCAGATGCATAAGAAGTGTAATTTCAAAAGACGCATAGTAAATTCCTCTCTAAAATATCAAATAAGACTTACTCTCAGAAGAGGACCCACAAGAGCAAGACTCTGAATTTCATGTGAAAAGCAAGTGTTAAAACATGAGTCAACAGAAACTGCTCTGCATGCCCTTGCACCAGTACCAATAATTCAGTCAGACTACAGAACAATTTGAAATGTATGGAATGAGACTTGCAACAATTAACAGAAATAAATGCAAGAGAGGAAACTTAGTCTCAAAAGCCTGCACTTCAGGTTCTTCAAAACAGGTAAGTAATAACAAATTTCAAAGCCTACACAGTAGTCCCAGAACTCTTCTTTCTTTAACCAGTTCTATTTCAAAAGATTTAACAAGCTCAAAAGTCATCAAAGCCACCCAGTCAGCAAGTACTGAATTTAACCCCAACACAAAATTACTGAAGTGTTCCTAAAAGTTACAACTACAGTATTCACGCTGAATAAGCAAAACTTGAAATTACTGTGGCTACTCTACAGCTTTTCTAGCTACAGGATTGCTTGTAAATATTTGTGAAGAAAAACAGCTCCAGGGAAGGGACTGGAAGGTAATGTTTCATCTCCAAAGACCACTGGAATCAAGGGATTTGAAGTTTGCTTATTTCACACAGCTGAATTTAAAGAAACTATCAGAGTACACGTATTGAGAGCTGGACTGCCAGAAACGTATATCCACATAAAAATGCAGCAAGTATAACTAAACAAGGCTTCTGAAGATTCTGATATTTAGAAGTAGAGGCTACCTGTAGAACTCTATGGTTTGAATCTGCAGATCCTAAGGGAGAAAACTCATCTGAGTTTCTCTTGAAATAACTGCAGAATGAACCTATTACTCCAAGGTGTGTTAGGCCCTCCTGTGCATTGACAGGAAAAGGCAGTCAAAAGGCCACTGGGGTTTTGTGACTTCTTTAATTAAAGAGCACTGCTTTGTCATTAGTCTACAGACCATAATAAAATACACCAAGACACCACCCTACATCAATCAGGCATGGAAACCTAGCTCTGAAAAAGACAGCTGAAGCTGACACTCATGCACACATTTTCGCAAATATGAAACATATTAAAGAGTCCACCCCAGCCAGCCTGCAAGTCAGCAAGTCCTCAAACAATTCTTCAAAGGACAAATGACATTATGTGTGTAATTATCACCCCAATAAAACTTGGATTAATGAAGACACTGCCTGGTAGGCTCCTGTACTAGAGAAGTCGGTACTTCAGTTTTTTCCACATAGCTTTACGAGAAGAACCCCTCTGCCCTGAAAAGTCCAATGCAAGCACCATGACTCAAAATGCTGTACGAAAATACTACAGAACATCTTACTGTCTACTTTACCTTTTAGCACTAGTAGATAGCTTAGCAGTAGTTTTGCTGGACAATTTGGTGTTCTTCTTCTGCTGGGTGGCAGACGGTTTTCGTTCTTCTTGCTCTTCAGGCTCAGGTGCAGGTGGATCCCTCTGATCGGCATCTGAACTACCGCTGCTGGTACTTGGACTTTCATCGTCTGACCTCTGCCTATCACTGGACATCGTGGGGAACTTTTTTGGGGGAAGGAGAAGACAAGAAGCAGAGTTAATCCAAGAGGCAGGACTTTCTCTTGCCATTCTGCAAGTTTCAGAGAACACTTGAATCAGTGACAACTCCATTTCACTGAGAAATTAACCAAAATATACTTCTTTGTCTGGTCCCCAAGGGCTGCAGTTTGACAGCTACAAAGCAATATTTACACTTCTGAAAATATAGATATTTCCAATTTTTAAACCCACTCGCATTTTTTTCATACTTTAAACAATATGCTGATTGTCGACTTTGTTCTAAGGCATGAGACAGATTTAGCTGGGTACTTAGGCAATGAACATTAATAACTTATGACACATTGTAAATAACAGACCTCATTGAAAATGTTTTTTAAAAAGTCACTAATACCCTGTAAATATTTACATTGGAGCAGAGCATTTTATTGGGTCCAAACGCCAGATCCCCCCCTCTCCCCCTCTCTCCAAGAATACATATTGCCAATAACACTTGGGTTGATTTCAGATGGAAATGTACACTTGCTCTGCGCATTTAAAGGGCCGGGCTGGGGGGAAAACGAGGGGTTTTTTTTGTGGTTGGTGGTAGATTTTTATAAAAGGGATAAACCCCAAGATGCATTTAAAGCGACTCGGGCAGCAGCAACCCCGGTTATTTACATGGCCAGCAGCAAGAGCTGCCTTTGGCCACCACAGAGCTGCTGGAGGGGGAAGAAGCATAATTCAAACAGCACCTTCTGCACAGCTCTCTCCTCCAGCCACACCGACATTTTTCCATGTGTGGGGGTGGAGGGAAGGGGGGCTGCCCCGCGGCCGGGGGGCGCGGAGCAGCGCGGCGTGAGCTGCGGCAGGGCTGGAGGCGCCTGCCCGGCCGTGCTTTGTGGGGAGCGCCCGGCGCGGCGCGGCTCGGCTCGGCTCAGCGCGGCCCCGCACCGTGTCGTGCGTGTGCACCAAGTGAGGCGTGAACTCGGGCCGGCCCTGCGCCCCCGGCCGCCGCCAGGCAGCGAGCGCCGAAAACAAGAACAAAGCTCCTCTCCCAGCCCCCCCCGCCCCCCCCCCCCGCCTCCTCCCCGCCTCCCCCCACTGCGCTCGCCCAGCCGCCGCCGCCGCCGCCGCCGCCGCGGCCGCCTCGCCCGCCGCTCCCTTACCTTCGCCGGCGTCCTGTCCCGCTGCTGGGTCGGAGGGGCGGGATGGCGGGGGGCCGGGACGGGCCCGCAGCGCCCGAGGAGGGGACGGAGGCGGCCGGGGGGCTCTACGGCGGCGGCGGCGGCTCTGTGGCCGGGCGGTGTGGAACATTGAGAGCCGGAGCAGGGGGGGACGGGGGGAGGCGCGGTACGGCCGCGCAGCCGCCGGGTGGCGCTGGCGGGCCCGGCTCTGCGGCGCGGGCTCCCGCGTCCGGCCGGGGGGCCGGGGCGAGGGGTGGCGGGCGCGCGCCGGCGCGGAGCGGGATAGGGGTCGCCGGGCACCCCCGGCCCCCCGTGGTTTCCCGCTCTCGCGCGCCGCCGCCGCCGGAGCTCCGGCAAGCAAGGTGGGGGGGCGGGGAGGAGCGGAGGGCAGAGGGGGGCGCTCGCTCCCGGCCCGGCGGCCGTCGGCGCGCGCCCCCCTGCGGGCCGAGAGCGCGCGCAGGCGCTCTCCCACCGCGGCCGGGGGCGCGCGCGCTCCGGGCCGGGCAAGGACAAAGCGGGGCGGCCCGGCTCGCAGCGTCCGCTCCTCGACTGGCTCTGGGCTCCGGGCTCCGACCCGCCCGCACCTGCGGGGCAACACTGGGGGCTGCGCCGGGCCCTTGCCCACTGATGGCTGCCCCCGGTGCGGACCATGGGGCCTCCACAGCGCCGGCCTCGTGCATCGTTTCCTTGCACTTCACACCCAGCATCGAGGTGGGGCAGGTGTTGTGGCCACCGGCACTAGATGGGAGCACTGGTGTTTTCTCACCACTCCATGGAACTGTAGAATGGTTTGGGTTGGAAGGGACCTTAAAGCCCATCCAGTTCTATTTGCCCCATCAGCAGGGATACCTCAGACCAGATCAGGCTGCTCAAGACCCCATCCAACCTGGCCTCAGAACACCTCCAGGAGGTGGGCGTCCACAGCTTTCTTGGGCAACCTGTGCCAGTGTCTCACCAACCTCATCGTGAAGGATTTCTTCCTAATGTCTAATCTAAATCTTCCCTCTTCCCCTTTAAAGCCATTCCCCGTTGTCCTCTCACTGCTTGCCCTTGTAAAAAGTCCCTCCTCAGCTTTCCTGTAGTCCCCCTTCAGGTACTTGAAGGCTGCTATAAGGTCTCCCCAGAGCCTTCTCTATGATGAAAAATCCCAACTCTCTAAATCATTACCTTCACATATTTTCCCCCAAAAAACTTCCGCTCCTGGCACATCTTTGCCTGCGGGAACCAGAGAAACTCCATTGTTTGCTGTAGCATCTTCCCAGGAGCCCGCGTAGCTGAGTGGCAGCCCTGGCTCTCCCACCAGCCAAGCCCTGCACGGATCTGAAGAGACCCAATGCACCAGAGAGCCAGCATCAAAAATACAGTGCTGCACCCTGTCCACAGCAGGAGAGCCACCCTGGTGCCTCTTCCTGCTTGACAGGAGAGCGCGGGACTAAAAACAGGTCTAGGAGTTATTCCATGAGCCACCAGCTTGCCCAATTCCAAATGCTGTAAAGACAAAGGGGATAATCAATAGCAATTGCCGTAGGAGTCACAGAAAGATGGTATGGGATGGAGATGTAAGTTCATTTCTGACCTGTCATGAATGCACTGTTCTGATGTGTACTTGAACTGTTTTCCGTGCTCTACACCGTGTGGCAAACCAGACTGACAATACTTGAAACTTAAAGTCTGTTCATACTGGCAAAAAAATCTTCTTGTAAAAGAACATTTATTCTGTCTGTGAAAAGTAGACAGGGTTATGGATAACTGGCTTCAGCAGAGAAGGGATTAACAATTACTGTAAATGTTTGTGCAATTTACATGAAATCTCAGGCTAACATTGCTGTCCGGCAGAAGGGCTTTCGCCTCGATGACTGTTACCTCAAGGGCTTTCATTTTCAACAGACTGGTGACTTAAAACTACTATGTTTTCTCAGCTTGTGCAAGATCAAGGGGTTAACAGTGCATATTGTGCTCTAGAGGGAATAAACAACCGGTATGTCAGGGAACACCCTTCTATAGGTAGTTGAAGTTAGCTCAGTTGAAAAGTATACTGAGGATTTGGTGAGAGAGTTGGATAATGTGATGTGGAGAAATACTGGAGGTTTGTTTGTTAAAGTAGCTATAGAGAATTCCCAGATCACCACTACAAGCAATTTGCCCCGAGGTATGTTGTAGAAAATTCCTAGCATAAACAGTATCTGGCATGATGAGCAATCTGGGCATAATTAGTAAAAGAGAGGCATGGTGATATCAAAAATCTAACAGTCAGCACTGTGAGCCTTTTTTCTTTTTTTTTTCTTTTTCCTATTCTGTTGATGATGTTCAAAATTAAGCTTGCTGGAGCTTTGAAAGTCAGGGTGAAGTGTTTAAATTTTTGTTTTATTTCAGGTGAAAATTAACACGGGACTCCAAAAACAAGTGCTAGAAGAGTGTGCATCTGTGGAATGGAAATAAGTAGATTGATCGAGAGTTGCACACCATGTCAGTTGGTCAAGGGTTGCACACCACATCAGCTACTACACATCGTGTGGCTTCTGTGGCTTTCAAGATACAAAGCGAAAATAAAGAAAAATTATTTTACAGAGACTAATTGAAAACCTAGTCTTTTTTTTTCCCTCAGCATTTTGTACCGTATTAAAACAGATTTACTACACCAATGTGTGGATATAACAGATGTTTATTTGAATGAATATTCTTTTATTTGACATCAGGTCTCAAAGGATGTCACTTTCTTCTTACAAGGTTGTACTTTCCTTAGGTATGTTTGTTATGTTGTCAGCCACAGTAAAACTACTGTTCTGGAAGGTACAGTACAGTTTGAAGGAGAGGGAGAAGTGCCAATTTTAATAGCCATTGTTACAAAGCTGTATATCACAATCTCTCTGGCTTTTTATATCCCTTGTGATTTGACTTTGGTGTAATTTTAACTGGTGTACGAATCATGAATGCTTTTCTCTGTCAGTTTATTGGGTACTTGAGCTAGGAAAGTGCAGCTGGTATTGTGAAGTGCGGAGCGTTCCTAAGGGGAGTTGAGTTGCCTGAACAGTCTTGGGCACTCTGGAGTGGCTGTTGCCTACATTATTTTTCCCCAATCAGTTGCCTTTGTTGTTTGTGGTTTGGGTTGTTTGTTTGTGTTTGGGGTTTTTTTCCCACAATGTCTGCTCCCAAAGGCAGTTGACGTTTTTTCAAGAAGACCAATGTCTTTTTGAGTATGTCTCCATCCCTGTTCTGTCAGAGCATAGGTATGAAGTTACTATCAGCATGCAGAGGTTTAACAGCTGCGTTGGGCTGCACAGACATCTGAAAATACTTTTTTAGGTTTAGGAAGTCAGAGTTCAGTCTCCTCCATCTGACATGAAATGCTATAATAGCAAACAACTCAATGCCTGGCACCAGTACTAGAGTGAAAGGCATTTTTTCACTTCTCACAAGAAAACTATGAGGGATGGAAAAATCATTGCTTGATCTCCTTGCCCCTACCCTTTTAAAGGTGTACAGATGGTAAAATAAGGCCAGCATGCATTTTTCATGATTAAGAGCAGTTCAATTACTACTTAAAGTTTACAGTTGTATACGGCATCTTCTTTATCACAAAATCATTGTTTCCTGACAGTAAATGTATCTCCACATAGCAGTGCATCTCTCTGTTGTATGTGTGTTCCCATACCATGTTGTGTTGTTAGAGCACCTGCTGGAGCTCTGCTACAACACCACAACTGGATTGGCACAAACTGCAGAACCAGGAAATAATAAAAATATTTTTTAAAAGTAGATAGGGTAAAATTTATGTTGTGTTTTTATTAGTAATTAGTGTAATAGTAACAACTAGTGCTCCTTGTAAGGCAGATCATGTACAAATATCCAGTGTGTCTTTCCCCAAGATAATTAACAATTTTAACAGAAGAGATAGTAAATTAGGCAAAAACCTTAGACCAGGAAGAGATGTAGTGGCTTACAGAGGCAAATGCAGGAAACCTGCTCCAGAGTTGGTAATTGAAGTTCTTCACATTGCAGTTGTGCCTTAAACTTTAAAGCACTGCCATAAATAGGATTATTTTTGCATTGTGATTCTATAGGTTCCTTCGGCTTAAGAAGGAATAATAAAGCCCTAGAGAACAATATTCCTACTATGTTTCAATTAATTTTTATCCTCAAGAATTTGCAAGAAAAGCAGCGGTATTTTTTGTCCTCAAACTGAGACGTAAGTGTGGCAGTGGGCAGGACCCAACCATTAGGAAACCACCTCCCTTTGTCAGCTGGTGTTTAGCCCATCTGTTGGTTTTATATTGCCACCTTACAAATCCTGGCACAGGAACATCGTGGAGGAAGGTTGGAGAGGGGGATGGGGGTAAGAGATAAAGGCAAGAGCCAGAATGCTGCTGTGCTTCAGTTGTCCTTGTTTGAAGATTATTTTTGGAGTCTTGTTTTAGCTCAGCAATAGTCCTGAGTCTGCTCTAATGCAGACTTTCATGAGACCTGGAACTCATGATGCACAGAAGAGTTTTCAGAATATCTTTACTTTCTCTGAATCCTTATAAGCCTGAATAATGCCAGAAGGAGAACTTTACCAACTGTATTTTAACAGAGTTATTTAGCTGCTTAGCCAGGGCTCTTTATGGACTTGAACACTGCTGTATCTAAATCCCTAGAAAAATATTTAATATACATTAAAGCACTACAGATATTAATTAATCTTCATCATAATCCTATGAAGTTGATATTAAGTTCTAGTGTAAGGTGTACATTGCATTTGACAGTTGCTTTCTACACGCTGAAAGACTAAATGGTCAGTTGGGTATTGTTTTTTAATGGGAAGATTAGCATTAAGTATTTAAAAAACATAACAGGTAAATCCATGTTTTTGAAGTACAAAGTCATGGGAAATACTTTTCTTTCAGTGCTCCCATGGAGTCCTTGTATTCTATTGTATAAATTCTTTCATTGTGTGTAGGTTATTGATGCAAGAAGAAACCTTAATGGCCCCTTTGGAGTTCCTGTAGTCATTTGTATGAATCCAGTGTCTGTGCATATCAAATTAGTATCAATGCTTTAAAAAAAATCCATACTTTTTTGTTGAAAGCAGCTTGTATTAGCCAGTTTGTAACCTCTATAGTTTCATTGTACTTGGAAAACTATAAGAAAAGTAAGAAGAATTAAACAGAATAAAATCAGGTGGGATTGGTCTGTCTACCGTACAACAGTAATTTGTGTGTCTAAAGGTATTTCTGTCTACAAAAAAGCATTATTTCAGTGAATATTCATCTGAAAGCAATGTCATGAAGAGATTTTTTTCCTTGAAATTTTAATTGAAAAAATTGATGTATATATATGTCCTTGATGTATATAAATGGGTAATTTCAGCTTGCTTTAACACAGACTTAATTTTTAGTACGATATCATGAATGTTTGACCATAGCAGAATAAAAAGCAAATACTGGCACACTTTTACCTGTAGCAAAGTATGAGAACAATAGGTCTATAAGCAACTTCACAGACTCCATAAAGTGATTTTGTAGTGTATATCTGACAGCAGAGTGTGTAGATCATAAGTTAGAGAGAACTTGGCCCTATGGATACAACCCTGACAGACCAACATTCTTGGAAGACTTTCAGTGTGAGAATGTGTCTCTTTGCTGCACAAGGGCCTAGCAAAATAAAAATGTCATTCTGGGTGCGTGGTATTTGCTATGGAAGCAGTGTCTATTGTAGTGACCAAATTGGAGGCCTAGTAAGCTTCTGCTTTCCCTGATACAAATAGAGATATTGCACAGGAGTATGTTTGTTAGTGGTATCTCCAGAGTGCTTAGATTGGAAATCTTTGGCTCCATAAAACCTTTGTCTCCAAAAGACCAGTCTGTGCCATTTGAGTGAAAGCAGACAGTTAATAGGGTGGTAGTAATAGAGCTAATATCCTTTTTAATGCCAACCAGAAGAAAGTAAGATCAAAGTAAGATAAAGTGAAACTCACTTGACCAAGTTGAGGTCAGAAAGAAACATAGGCATGGGGCAGGCATTATTCATAAGCTGATTTGTGGGTTATTTAAAAAAAAATACTAACATTTACATGACTGAATTGGTCCATCCTGAGGGTGTTATTAAAACAAAAGGATCCTGGACAGCTTCATACTGCTTCAGTCTGGCTAATATATTTCACTGGGGTTAGGTGAGTAAAAGATTTCCTTCATCACCTTTAGGGCTGGCTACAGTTGGCACAAACAGCTTTATCTGACTTATTAGTGGGTTGACACCTCGGGCCCCCAGCAGGCTCTTTAAATTCCGGTTTCTGATGTCCAATAAAAGAGGAAGGAACTAGTCAGCATTGAAAGAAAATCTTCCAAATCTCCAAGAGCGGTCACACCCTTTAGTGATGAGTCACAGTGCTTTACACTTGCCTGCCTAGAAGGACTGTGACACTTTTGAATGCACCGTAATTATAGGGTGAGGCACATGCATATTTCCCATTTTCATGTCTGCACTGGGTTAAAAGGCCATGTTGGCTGGTGAGCTGTTCTACAATAAAGAAGCAATACCTTTTTTAGCTTATAAAGAGCAGGATTACCAAAGACTCCTGTGAAGCATCCTTGTGGCATCTTGCTTTTTGACTAAGAACGTTATTGTCTGCATTTATGCGCTCCCTTCCTGCTATGGGAGCTCTAACCTCCCACGATGGGACAGGGAAGACAGATCAAGGCCCAGTCATGATAAATGGCTTGTTATTAGGAAAAAATTTTTCACTGAAAGGGTGATTCACTAATGGAATATGCTCCCCAGGGAGGCGGTGGAGTCATCGTCCCTAGAGGTGTTTAAAAACAGATTGGATGAGGCACTTAGTGTCATGGTTTAAATGACAAGTGGGTGCTAGTGTTGGATCATAGGTTGGACTAGATGATCTCAGAGGTCCTTTCCAACCTTGTGATACTGTGATACTGTGAAATCACCGCTGGAAATAATTGGACAGGGCTGATCTTCCATAGCCTGGGCTCCTGAGCTTACTGGGCAGTCTCTGCAATAGGAGTAGGTGTTCCAACTCCCAGCAATCTCTCTTGTGCCCTGGTCAGTGAGAACTGTTCACATAGCAGTTGCAGCAGGAGCAAATGTGTGTCAGGAATGGATCTCCATGGTGGTAGTGAGAGCTGAGAGGGGAGGACAGCCCTGCCTGAGAAGCTTTCACATGCATATGCTGTTACCTCCCCTGCTGGAGCAGTAACATTGATGTGGAGAGCCTGAGTGGTGCTGTCTTAAATAATTGTAGCTAAAGCCATCCGAGTTGAAAAGTCAAGCCCTGAGGATACACTGGAAAAACTCAAGGGCTAGAATGAATTGAGTCCTGCAAAGTGGGTGGAGGGTTTATGTTTGTCATTGAGCATGTTGAAAGGTTTCTCTGAAGTATTTGAGTGGTGAAGTGGTGTAGACTTGAGCTGCCTTTAGTGTTACAGTCATTTTTATCACCCCCATCTGTCAAGATGTGACTATCTTCAAGTAGCTCTTATAGTATCACCAACCAGAAATCTTTGCACAGGAAAGAAGTTATGATTAGCAGATGTGAGACCAGTCTGATTTTAGTCTTGTCCCAGGGTTTCAACAACAAACTGTTCTTTCAGCTTTTAGATCTTATTATAATGAACAGTTCCGTTTTATACTTTCAAGCAGCATCCTCCTTCCAAGTGAGAACTGAACCAGGATTCTTCTGGAATCTCTCATTACAGTTAGGTTGGCTGGATAGCAGCTGATGGATGAGTGTCTTTCCTGACTAGCCATGTGAGCTGACTCTGCTGCACTCCCAGCACAGAATCAAGGGTGTTGCCCATGCCCCTGCAGATCACAGCTGCACTGCCAAGTGCAGTTATTTCTCAAGTTGCTTTTGTCTTAAATAGCCATTGTGTAATTTCCCTACCTTTATTCAGATGTGTGTAGAACAGACTGATTGTTGTGCGTTTTCCAGTGTAGTAATCACAGCTGCTGCTGGAGTCCTCCTTCACAATGCATTGTGGCACTGCAGTGCGTGCTTCTACTCACAGTGTTTAATAAATATGTAAATTAACCTTCTCTATCTCTTCATGTAGGAGAGTTGTATGACTGCACTTGTATTTCACCGAACATGCTTTTCATGAGGATGACACAGTGTGGAGGGGCAGGAGCTTGAAGTGGAAGTTCAGAATATAATTAGCACAGTGAAACTGTCAGTTAAAGCCTAAGTTTAAAGTTGTTTAGTGCTTCTAACTGGAGATAAGCTCATATTATGCTTCTGTAGTCTGTGCAATACTGGTGAGGAAGACTAGTAAACACAAGCTTAATTCACGCCAGCTCTGCTTGGATCAGTCTAACTATAGCATTGCCTGTTCACACTTGAATTTCTAACAATTATCTTTCATTACTGATTTGCTATGTTCTCACTAATATTTAATGTGAATATTAGAATACTATTTTTAAGAGTACTTTTTGGTTAAATGAAAATAGAGGAGAATGTACTATGCTAGAACAAATAAGAACATGGTGATAACTTCAAAACAGCAGAAAAAAAATATGCCAATGAAGCTGCTTCCACTCACCTAACATCAAAAGATTACTTTACTTTGTACTGTATCCATGATCTTGAAAGCCATGAAAAAAATCTCTCAGGGGTATTCTTATTCCTGTGTTACCTTACATTGTTTTAATTAATTTGCTAAATAGAGAACATAATTCCTGAGGTCTGCTTGTTTTTGTCCCTGTTTCAACTGTGTGTGAGAATGAACTTTTGGCCTTTGCTGTCAGGCTGGTCATGATTTTAAATAGCAATGTTCTTGCTAGTAGACTTAGTCCTACTAGTGGAAATTTTAAGATAGGAATTGTCTTGGTCAATGGAATCAAATTCATGTAATTTAGTGTTAAACTGGAACATGAGTATTTAAACCTAAGTGTTTAGATGCCAGCACATAAAGAGGTGGCCATATTATTTAAGAAAAGCTAGTAACTCCCATTAATATTTTAAATATGTTATCTTCTAATAGCTAGTATAGATATCTGACATATTGTTGTGGTACTTTTCCTGTCTCAGCAGCAAACCAAGTATGAAGGAGATATAGAACCAAAATGGTTCCATCAGTCAGAACTGTTTGCAGGATATTAATTTAAAACAGACATTTTGCAATGTGCGTTTTAAGTCTCTATGTTTTTCCTATTTAGTTATCTTTCTCAAACTTAACTTTGAAATACTATGGTGCTTATATAATTCTGGCTGAAACGCTTGTGTGATACCTCTTTCAATGAAGAAATACAGTGACAGTAAGATTAATTTTATCGAATTAATAGCTATTAGGCTTTGGTGACATGGATAAGTGACTCAGAATTTGTAAAATACGGAAGCAAACAAAAATATTTTTAATGATACGTTTTTGTTTGTTTATTTCTTGTACCAAGGAGGCAGCGAAGTCGCTGTTTACATTCCCAAATTTATCTGTGACAGAATCCTACTTGACAAGTAGGATTACAGTTGGACTTGACAATGTTAAAGGTCTTTTCCAACCTAGATAGTTCTATGGTTCTGTGTAGATGTGTGCCTGAAAGAAGGATTTTAAAAGAGCAAATTGGCTTATTATCTTTGCATTGTTTCTTAGCAGTTAATGTACTATTGATGGGGTCCTTCTGAACTATCAAAAAGCAGAGTTCCTGCAAATAATGTCCAGCAGAACAAGAAGAGCTTTTGTGCTGAGTCTTGGGGCTAGCAGGTGATAAACTGTGGTTCTGCTCCTAAAAAAAAAAAAAGGAAAATGAGAAACGAGTGGGAGAAAGCACATATCTACCACTCCACAGTATTCAGATATATGGAAATCCATTAGTATTGTGCTTTACTACACATTGATGTAAAACACTAGAGAGATGAATAAATACACCATTCCCTTGAATAATTATAAATGAATCAATTATGTCTGTTTCTTTTTGTACTTTATTAACAGAAAACTCATGCTGTTGAGTGTAAGATCCGGAACTGTTGAATTTCAGCCTCAGGGCTGATCTACAGCTTCACCCTGACTTTCATTAATGAAACCAGATCCGCTGACGCCAGCTAGCCGAAGTCAGTCCACAGCAGGGAGAGAAGGTATGTTATACTATTCAGCCACAAATGCTAAAATGGTAGTAGTATCATTTGAATACATCTACCTTCAAGCCAGCTCTCAAATCTCCCCACAAAACAGGTTTCCGAGATTGGTGCTTGTAGGTTTTACATACTGATGAAGCTCATTTTGTAAGGCACGTCGATATTCACACAGACTATACTCAGACATTCCCAAATCATTTCTCCAATCAGTCATGATTGTCATTCAGGTAACTAGCTTGGCACATGTTGGTCACATCACAAACTCAGTTACAAACATAGGCGTGTCCTGAAAAATAAAGTTGCTCACCTACCCTGGTGTGTCTTTCCTTCAAACCAAAAAAATCTTTCAGCTTAGACGTCTTTAAGAATCACTATCATTTTTTTTCTGAGAATGTGGGGCCTCTTGCAGATGAACACCACTTGTAAAAACATTTCACTTTTCTTCCTGTCTCTTCCTTCATTTTCTTAAGAGTGTTGTCAGATATAACAGGACTATGTTCAATTTGTACATAATTTACAGATAATGTAATACTTACAGGTAAACTTGCAGGTACACTCTGTCACTTTGTTTTCCAAGTCACTACCTAAAGCAGCTTATTTTCAGACAATATTCTCTCCTGCCATCTACTTTACTTTAGGAACAGCATTTCACCTAACCTCAAGGGTAAGTCTCATGACGGTAGAAGACATAGAAGACTTTCAAACCCCTTGCTGAAACAGATAAGAACGATCACAGCTTTTACAGCCTTCAGGGAAAAGTATAACATGTTATTTAGCCCTCCTATCTCCACAGTATACAAGCAGCAATGAAGAAAAAACGAAAGCAGAAAAGGTCAGAATGGAGAGTAAGAAGAAGAAATAAGTCAGATAAACCCTGTCCAGGGAAAGGAAAGAGCGAATTTAGACTTGTGGCCTGTTTTAATATTGGTTACTAATTCTTGAGAGAAGATCATGTATTGTGAGAAAGGACGGCAGAGATTGACAGATGAGATAGATGGCATTGATATACTCTGACCCCAGCAGTGACAGAATTGTTCTGTGTCTGAGATTCCTCATCTGTAAAATTAGAGTTGTTCTTACATTTCAGGGTCCTCAGGAGCATTAAACAATGGTTACTGTTAAGGCTCACTGAGACCACCACTTGGAAATAAAAAATAACTTGTGTCTTCTGGGCTGTCTTTTGCAACTCTGTATATTTTACCCATATTCATTTAAAGGACGGGTACTGTCAGTCACAGTTTCTTGGAAAATGGTCAGCTATAAAACTGGGAAGAAGAAAGGGTTGTTGTGAAACTTGTCTAATTTTAAGGCAGAATAGCGCTGCTAATGCACTCTGCTGACTGTTTGTTGTGGTTCCTATTTCCCTTTCCCCATTCCCTTCAAGCACAGCCAAGTCTTGGAGACTTCTCAATCTCCTTGTGGGACTGTTGTTTGGAAACAAATTTGACATTTTCTTTGAAAGCAAGAGATAATTTCTTTACAAGAGAAAATAAGATGCAAACCTTGCCTCTTCCGCCCATACTATGCACTTTTCTTACCACTGTGAAAGAGGACTGTTCTGTAGCTACTAATATTCAGGAATCATTTGGACAATGGACTCAGACATGTGGTGTAAATTTTGGGGTTGTCCTATGCAGGGATAGGAGTTGGACTCGATGATCCTTATGGGTCCCTTCCAACTCTGTGATTCTGTAATACTGTCATAAAGAAGGTCAAACAATGGCATTTCTTCTTCTAGGGAAGATTCAAGAGGGAACTGGAGAGGTTTCACCATGATGGTAAACACCACTTGTAAAAACATTTCACTTTTCTTCCTCCCTCTTACTCTGTTTTCTTAACAGTGTTGTCAAATATAAAAGGACTAAGTCCAGTTTAGAGTGTTCATCTTGGATAGGTGAAGCAAACAAAACTGTAGCCCTTGTGCTCCTCTCTGAATGTCTGCATTTCCACAGTTATGGAGGATGTGATTTGCACCACTGTTGTGATGATGAACAGCATGGTGGGTATGGACAGGCATGGAGGGGGAACCTTTTATATCATCTTCAGCATCATTAGCAAGGAGAATACCAGAGCTGATGAAGTGATCTGTCCCTAATTAAGCCAATTTCAGGAAAGGATTCATATCACCTGGTTGCTTTTCTAGCTTTTAAATGAACATTACACCCATAATAAATTACTAAATAAAACCAAAGACCTTTTCATCCTCAGATCAGGTTAATTTTAATCTTTAAAATTATTCCCATTTTTATAACATTTCCACACCAGTTATAGTGTCAGTGGCTACATACAGTTACTCATTATTAGTCATTAGCTGTAACAGAGCTCTGTAACTTCTGTAACCATGACCTTTTTCACAAGGCAGTCCTGGAGCATGAGCCTTCTGTCACTGAAGTTTATTTTCAAACATCGTTCAATTATCTGTACTGAACAACTTCTCATTCTTGCAATTGCAATATGCAACATTCTGTTTTTGTTCCCTCTGCTCCATCTTGGAGAGTATCAATGACATCCAGAGCCTCTGATCACTGCCATCTCTTATGTTACCTGAAATATACAGATTTTTTTTTCTTTTGCAAATTTGAAGTGCTCCTACAACTGATATTCTCCACAGGGAAGTTCTTGAAACTGTTTGTTACAGCCCTCAACAAGCAGCTTCCAGTGGATCACAAAAGCTGTGAATTTTTAGACTCTTGAAGGAGCTATGAACTACTTTGACTTCTTGGAGGTATACATCTGCAGCTGTTATATAAAGCTAGTTTTCACTTTCTTGCCTTGGAAGAGCTGAACGGATACTGTTTCCTCAGAAAAGTGGAAGGACTTGAGTGGATAACATCTCCTCTGAGATGCCCTCCTCTTTTTTCCTGCATAATTTGCATGAAGATGAATAAATTTGTGCTTGCAAATAATTTGAGAGGATGTCCTCCAGATGGACTAGCTGTTAAGCAGTATCAGTCATTTCTCCCAAGCGTCCAGTACTTACTCTCCATATTCTCATCAGTTCTTCTGTTCTTCTCCATTTATTCCTCTCTCCTCTGATTTTCTCTCTCATCTTTCTCTCTCTTGTGTTGGTTTTCATCCCCTTAAGTTCTTCCCATTTGAATGCCTGCTTTGTTCAGCCTTGTCACCTCTCACCATAATAAAACAGCTGCTTCTTGGTAGTGTTTCCCTCATCCTGTTTTAGGCCTGGTTTCTAGAGGAAACAAAATTTCTGTGATTATATGGGATGAATGCATATATTTACCTTTTACTGTGAATAAAATATTAAATCTCTGGCAAAACTTGGAAGAGGTGTAGAGAGATTTAAAGTATCTTTAAGTTTTATCAAAGAATATGGCCACACAGAAGCAAAGGAGTTTATTTCATGTTCCTCTGAAAAGAAAGGATTTATTTCGAGCTGATTCGTTCTAGACAATAGAAAATCCATGCGAAGGGCCATAGGACTCTCATTGTATTACATACTACTTTGGTAGAGTTTATATTATTAGTTTTGGTCTGGGTTTGTCTCCTCTGTAGACTTTCTAGGTGCAAAATCTGTTTTTTGCTATTCCCACAGCTGCAGTCTCTATTTCTCTCATGCGTGTAGTCTTTGTTGTCCAATGGTGAGTGAACTCATGGTGTATAGTAAATATTATTTGGTAACAAAACCAATCAATCAAAACGTACAACTCCAAAGGCAAGAAGACCTCATAGATTCTGGTATACACAGAACTAGTAGTGTCTGACCGTTGTTTCTTAGTCTGTTGTCTGTGTATTGTCTAAATCATAAATGTTTGGGATAGGAATCATCTCTGTTTTTTGACCACTGTATCATATTGGAATAGCAAACAGTAGTTGTAGTTAGAAAAATAGTTTCCATAGTTTTTAAACATTTATATATGTTTAAAAAACATTTCTGTATGTTCAGCATGTTGTAGGAAGATTAAAGGAAACACATGCTTTCAGTTGCACTGCCTTTTGACAGTAGCAAGTTGAAGCTTCCTTAACGCATGCTTGGAATATGTCTGTCTTAACTTGGTACTATGGAATTCTTAATACAGTCATTCTCAGAAATACAGAACTTACTGGTGTGAAACATGTAAGAAATAATGAGCAAAGATAAGTAGTAGCATCCCAGATGAAATCAAAGCAGAAAATACCTAAATCATTTGGAAAGAGCTGAATTAGAGTAAGGTAGCTGCACAGTATATAGTGATGAGAAGTAACTCTGGTCTACAGTAACATGGACTCATCTTGCGGTGAACGAGCCCAGGTCCTACAAAAAAGTCAGGGAATCACTCCTGGCCAGAAATGTCTAACCAGACAACATCAGGAAATATGTTAAAAAATCTGGTTTTTGTAAAGATAGTTTTATGCAATTATTGCTGGATTTAATCCTTGGGCACCTGTGTAACTCACCCTGTTTTATCCTGAATTATATAACACTAAGGAGTACAGAGAAATATTTTCACACACAGACCATAAACCATAAACAAGGATATGAAAAAAGAATTGAAATTGTATTTAGGTGGATTTAGTGACAGTTAAAAATGAATCTGAGTAAAACAGCGAAAATTTTTGCATCCAGTGCAGTCTGCTGTACACTGTGTCCTGTGTTTAATTAATCATTTACACCTGTGTGGAATGTAACAGTTCTTATTTCGTAACATTTTGCACTGTAATAAATAATACAGTAGCTATAGGGATTTGGTGAATAAATGGCTTTCCTTATTTACTTATTATCTTTTCCCCATCTAAAATATGTTAAACGTGTTTCAGACCTCACTTGGTTTCAACTATGAACAGGTTTCCAACAGCAACATCATATATCTTACTTGAAGGTGTGAAGAAAAGGAAGAAACCAAAATGTTTTAACTCCAGTGCACTATTTTCATGCTCCAGCATACGTATGAACCCTATGTGTCACATAGGTGATAAATGAGCACTTTGGCAGCAAACATATTTCTACACAACCTTCTTCACAATAAGTGACTCCTTATCAAATTTAATTGCTAACTGTTCTCTGACTTTGCAAAATTTCTCGAACACCATAGAATTTTCTGGACAGGTTTCATAGAATATCATGGACAGGTTTGCAAGGAAAAAGGCCTGACTAGACCCTAAGAGGGGGAAAATTCAGTGTTAACTAAGTGGTTAATACAGATATCTGTAAATATAAGCAGTTTGTTTATACACACCCACTACCTTGTCAGCCCCCATTTTCAGTCAATAGATTGCTTTTCTTTTGGGGATTCATTTCTGTGGAAAGAGCTGTGGAAAATGTTCTATGGTGAAAATTAATCCATAGCATATTACTATTTTATGGAGCTCCTGGTAGACTACAGTGAGAGATGAATTCCTTGCACTTTTCATTTTAGCTAGGAAACAAAAGTAATAATGATTCTGTCACCAATTCAGCACCTCCATGAGGAATACAGAAGAACTGTTAAGAATCCCAAAGTGCTGTTACTACCTGTCATCTTTCCATGCTGTTGATAACACTTAGAGCATCTGTTGTTATCGTGGGAAAAAAGGCGAAGACTCATTTGAAACCAGTATAAACCCCAAAAGATTCTATTCAAACACAGTTTACACAGTTTAAATGGTTGATTTCCATGGAGTTGCAATTACACTGCAGCAGGTCTGGATCTAGACACAAGTTTTCTGCCAGGAGCTATTGTACCGCTGAGGGTTCTGTGCAGCAGTGTATCAGCTGTCTCTTCTGCTTTGTCAGCTTTTGGTGTCACTAAATTTCCAAATTGCCTTCATGCAGAAATATAGGTCCGTTTCTGGTATGTTCCATTTTCTTTATTTTTCTTAAGTGTATTAATGATGTTGCATGCTGTTATCATCCCTTTAGACTGCTGAGACAATGAATTAATTTAGACCTTCAACAACAGCAACTTCAATACCCTTTTTAAAAATGAGATTGTGATCACTACATCCTACATCAATCCTACATTGATGTCTTTTATTACATCTTCTCTATGCCAGCCAAACCTATGCTTCTCTTTTCTTTGAGGTCCGATGTGGAAATTGAGCTCATTGTTTCTTATGTAAAAACTTAGTTTAGTCTGAGGACCCTTCTGTTCCCTGAGTTTGAAATCTTTTCTGGTACTCTACTGAGCAGTGCTTAGCTGTATATTCTTCTCTACATTTCTCATCCATTGTCATATTTAATCAGTTTCCAAAGATATAAAATACAATAAGTAAGAGCTGTACAAAAAGCATTTGACCAATTAAATGTGGTCATCTTTTTCTGAGGGAAAAAAAAGTCAGATATTTTGATTACTCATTTAGCATGGAGAAAACATAATTTTTCAGTTGGTGTCGTTTCCATATGTATTTCTCCTCTGATTATGCCAGAAACAACTGTGTTTAGGAACCTTCAACCTTATGAAATGCAAAATCTCTAACTTACCTAAAATAGGAAATCATCATTTTCTGTCAACACATATTATGAAAGTGGTATCTTTGCTAGGTGTGTTCTGCAGGAATCAGTGAGCTTGTGCCATGTGAATTTTTCGCAGAGATGTTTGAAAATATTGTGGTCTTTAATTTCTATTAGTATGTGTCTGCTACTTGTAAGGGACTTTTTCTATGAGCTGCTCAGCACATACAGAAAAGTTTTTAAAAATGAAAATAAAACTGTGGCAAATTTTCCTTCAAGATCTCATTTATATTATATGCAAACAGAAGACATTCCATGAAAAAAACCTTCATGAGACTGTATATTTGTGTTGTATTTTACACAATATTGTATATTATATCTTGTGTAAAACTGAAATAAATTAGTAGTAGAAAATTAGATTTCATTAAAATTTGGAGCTTTTCTTTCCCCCAGTTGAATGTGGGTTTTTTTCAGCAATATGATCGCTAGTGAAAATACAAACTACCTGTCCTGTAAGAAGAGCATATTGAGGAGTGATGATATTGCTTTACAAGTTGCCACATCATCATTCACACTTAATCTTCTGCTGAACATAATACTTATTCTTCAAGAGGTAAATTCAGCATAATTGTAGGAAGAGAGACTTGTGTTAGACATCAAGAAAAACGTCCTAGCCCTCAGTGTGGTTCAACAATAGGGCAGGTTGTCTTGTGAGACTGTGGAATCACTTAGGATTTCTGAGAATGTGTTAGAGGAAAATACCCATCAGAAATAGCTTAATGCTATTCTGGAGTGGGGAGATATATTCCCGAGATTCCAGTCATGATTTTCCCACTGTGACCAGAACAGCATGATTCAGCATTGACCTAAAAAAAAAGAGAAAAAAACCAAAGCATTTGCCTTTTGTCAGAAAATATCATTTTTCTCTTGGAACCAGAAGTGAAAATGTCAGCTGTGAGAATGTCCAATTTATTTCATAGTCTTCAGGCGACACTTACAGAAAAGAAACACAGTGCACTTCCTAGAGTGCTCCACCTTGCCTAGAGGGTCCTTTCATAGTTGGAGGAATAGAAGAAATCTATGCATAGATCTAGCTTCCTCCAAGAGCAGTTTAGGTCTTCAGTGGGAGAAAGCCAAAGTAGACCTGATTCACTTGGTGGCCAATAAGAGCTACAGAGCTGATCCAGAGGCCCTGCATGTAGGTCTGTAGGTGAAAACTGCTGTTACTTTTGAGTAGAAACAACCTGTTTAAGGGCAAACTTCCCAATTACAGGCTTATGGGCTTTCTTCTCATTTCTGCTGCGTTTCTGCCAAGAGTAAATCTGGTCCTATGTTAGCATAAGGTTTTGTAAATAAGTGGAGAAATTGTTTCGCAAAATAACCTTAACTTATGCTTACCTAGTGCTTTGTAATTGTTGTGTATGCTGCTTACTTTAATCATTTAACTGTGCGCTACTTAGCATGTTAATCTCTCTGCTCAGGGCAGCTTTACGGGTATTGAGGATATTGTAATTTTTAATTTACTGACTTAGGTTTGTATAAACTTACAGCCATATTCACAATATCAACATCTTTTGCCTTTCATTTCCTTTTCATCGAACACTACCTCAACATCCCTTAAAAAATCTGTGCAAATTTGTGCAATGTTTTTAAAATGTCAGTGCTGGTAGCAAGTGTAAAGAATCTGAAGGCACTAGCCCCTTTCTTTTGGCCTGCTTTAAGTGAGGACAGAGCATCCTGGTTTTACTTAACTGTTTATCTAAGCAAAATGGTTAAGTTTTGTAGATAATGGAAAAGGCTGGTTCTATCTTCAGTTCCTTTTTACATGCACCAGCTACCTTCCCAGCTCTGTCCATCCTCTTCTGTGCACAGTGTTTCCTAAATAGTTTTGTTGCTGTAAATGGTGCCTGGCTATGTCGTCCCCCTGGTAGAATGTCATTTACAAAATGATCTGTCACCTCTATGCAGTGTGCCCTTTTTTTGTTCTCTGATTCATATCCCTCCCAGTGTGTTAGCAGCTATATAAACCCCTGGAACTGAATTGAACCAAACCATCGAACAAAACCATATTCCACTTACTCTGGATGAAAGATCAGGGTTTTTTTTCCCATAGTGTTTCCTATTCCTGTTACTGAATATAATAATGAATAACAGCAGGTAAGATGTCACACTGCATGTGAAGTTCATGCATTTTTCATGTTCTTCACAAAAACCTTTTGAATATCTACCATTGCTTTGAGGTCATGTCCTTTAGAAAGGAGAAAATCTACTGTGACCAAAAAAGCAGTTTGTCCTGAGCTTTGAGAAAGAGTTAACTCTCTCATCAACAAGGCTTTTATTCATAGGAGTTGATGCAATCTCATTTTTTGCTGCTGTGGCCATTAGAACATAATATTTTGTGAACCAGACTACTTTTTCAAGTTTTTCAGTACTTCTACTGTTTCACACTCGGTACTTCACATCTGAGAGAGCAAAGTAAAGAAGCAAAATAGGAAAAAATGACAAAAACTGTTTATGTCAAGACTCACTGATTTACCAGAATTCACAAAGCCCTTTGCTAAAGGGAAATATATTTTTCTCTTTCTCTAATAAAAATAGGCAATCAGAATACAGGCTCATTAGCTCTACTTATTAAGAAAGTTAACAAATACTGAATAAGATAAATGTCGCTAATTTTTAGTCTCACAGTATTTTATACATTATCCAGAAGATGTTTAAATCTCTTCTGTAGAATAAAACACCTTTTCAGTAATGTCCTTTTGACATCTTAAACTTTGCCACCCTTTTAATTTTATAGTAAAATTACTCCACTACTTTTCTCAAAGTTAGTGTTTAACGATACATCATTGAGGTTAATTTTTTACCCTTCTGACCAGAACATGGTTTCTTAAGATGATGATCACACATTACAAAAAAAGCAGTGCTTGTATGTAGTGTAATAATTTTCATTTTCATGGCCTTCAAGTTAAGGTTTCAAATAATTACCATAGGTGATGATTAAGGTCGATCGATGATTAAGATCGTTAAGGTGATGTATCTTTTTGGCTGAAGACTGATAGAGGGAAGAAGGAAAGATTTCTGTTTGGCAAAATAATAATCTTATTTCATTTGACAATTATTCTTTAGATTTGCCTTAAAACTTTCTGCAAACTAAACATTCCCAGATTATCAGTAGATTCTGGTTCAGATAAAGTTCCTTGTGCTCAGGAAATTGTTTTTATGTTTTCTTAGATCATCAGTCAACTGTTTTTCTGCAACTTCTTTCTCTAATCTCTGTAGTTTCTCTGTAGCATGCTGGAATGTTTCGTATAAGATGCTCATTATATCTTCATTTCTTTGAGGTATGTCATTTAGGCTATGGAGCCTAAGTTATTTTAGCTTCCAGTAAAATTAGTTTTCTCTTGATTTGCCTAAGTTTTTCAGAGTTCTAGTCTGCTGGCTTGTGTATTTTCATTTGTTTTTCATGAAGCTTTTTTGTTATGCTGTTTTCTGCATGGAATTAGGTAATATTTCAGTTATTTTTACTGCAAAGTCTACTCATTACTCATTACATTCAATGCTACTTTTTTGCTTCCTTTGGGGAAATTTTAATACTTCTACATGATTTTTCTGAGAAATTACTAGAATTACAGCTAAAACAATCCTTAATTCTTGGCTTAATGATGAGCACTAATATATTCACTTTCACTTTTTTATTGAGTCTTCATATTTACACAGTTTCTGAATCTTTGCTGGAATTACACAAATTTCAGGAGATACAAATATTCATCAGGGCATGCAGTTCAAAAGTGTCTTTTTCATTGTTAAATCATTCTTATTTTATTTGGATATTTTAAGTCATCCTTCAAGAGCGGAAATTTTGGCTTATGAGCTAAATGATCGATTACATGCTATGAATAGTCAATATGAGTGATTCACAAACAATGCAGAAGGTTGTGGCACGCTTATGTAGCAGCAGTTTGGTGTATGACTGCAAATAAAGCAAAACTGTTTGCAAATGATTTATGAATGCTAAACTTATAGCAAACCTTTTTTGCACCATGTAATTTGACCCACTATACATGAAATAAAATTTCAGTTGATGTTGCTTAGCCTTTTTATCAGATTTAACATTCCAGCTTCCTGTAATTACAGCAAAATGGATTTTATTTTAGAGCTCAACCTTCATAAAGTGTTTCCATTTTAACTGAATGACTGCTCTGTCTGGCTGCATCCAGCATATTCTTCACTCACAGTATATGTAATTCCCATCCTTTATTATAATCAGCGCATTCACTGCTATTTCAGAATCCTCTGAATTTTCATTTTCAGTCATCACAAAACTCTGTCCTCCAGCTGATTGTATGCAAAGGCCTAATGCAGCCAAAACTGTGTGGTTGGACTACGGGAAGGACAATGGAATAGTGTTAAGTCTGCGCAGGAGGCCTCTATGTTTGCTGTTGGTGTGACAACTGTGGTTGCTCTCCTCTGCAGCACAAGTATTCTGATGCCGTTGGCCATCTGGGCCCTCTCTAGGGAGGGTGGTATTCTGCATTTGATTCTTCTTCTGAATTAAAAGTTGATTATGTGGCCAGCCTGAGGCAATAAGGATGTACAAGTATTTTTCCACCAACCTGTGGAACCTAAATTTGTGATTGCATTTTGTGGCCAAATTTGCTAATGAATGCTGAATCAAGTACCTGGCCACTTCCAAAAGTCAGTTTTCAGCTGGTATGCAGCTGTCTTTTTATGTAGTTTGGCCTGTGACTGTGTAAAAACACATTCAAGGATATTTCTGTAATTGGAAGACAAAACTGCGGGGAGCTAGCTGGAAGGAAATGGAATTTTCCAATAGTGGCCAATAAAACACTCTTATGTGCTGTAAAATGACTGAATGTATCATGCCACAAATTAATAAGAAATGATATATTTATTACAATTACTGTATTAATATGAATATTGCATTTCAGGCATCATAGAAGCTCTTATCTATCCTTGTAATTTTTTGGCAGTAAAGAAAACCTACTGTTGATAGCAGTTTTGCATAGAGAAACAAAATTATTTGGAAACCAGTTGTAGATGGCACCTAGAAAACTGCTGATTAGAACATTATTTCTTTGCATAGGGTAATGTTACCATCATGACTTATATGGCAAGAGGAGCATTTTCAGGACTTTTTTGCAGCGACAGTTAGCAAAAGGTGTTGGCAATGGTATTTCTGACTTCCAGATCTTTAAATGTTGTCAAACACACTCCTTGCAAGTGTTCTGTGTGCCGTGTACCCAGGCATGCTCTGTTTAACATGCATATTGATCAAACACTATGTTTATTCTATGTAAGTGTGGGGTTTTTTTTAAATGAAACAGACCAACGTAGAAAGACATACCCCCTGAAGCAAACGATTCCTACTTAATATAAAGAATACTCTTGCTGCCTCTTACACTCACTTGTTCTGTGTATGTCAGAAGGCAAAGAGGAGGGAAGATGATGTGAAAAATTGTCTCTTTTAAAATGTTTTAATTTAAGCATTAATTATCTTCAAAAATTAAAAGGGGTCCTCTGGCAATAGCTACATAGGGTTTGGTGCTCAAAAGGGGCATGATGTGGCAATGAGACATGAAAAGCTGTGAGTTTGTGCTCTTCCTCCTCTATACCTCCCACAGAACATCCTTAACAGGACAAAAACTTCAGTTAGCAGTCTTTTTGCATCTGAAGGGAAATTGCTATTATGTATGTATGTATACATTTATGCTTAAAAAAATAGCCATAGTGCATCATTACCTAGTAATAGAGTATAATTACCTAGTAATAAAACAAGGAGAAAAAATGCAACCTGATACACAATTATATGCAGATTTTAAGTATTTGTTTGATACCATTGCCTGTGCTCACCATGCCTCAGCGTCAGTTGGCAATATCCATATCAAAATCTAGAGGATGATAACAATTTAAAAATAATCAATAGTAATTTATCATTTAATTTATTACTACTTTATCAAATTCTGGAAGTGATTGATATAATCAGCTGGAGATATATCAGGATAATTTAATACATTAATAGTTAGAGGCTCCAATTGAAGCTCCAATTTCTTTCTGGTCTTAATTATAGATCTGTAAAATATTTCTTTCCAGCTACTTTAATTGGTAATTTGGCAGAAAAAAATTACAGCAAATTAACCTCTAATAAGCATCTTTTACTAAATGTGTTTGTATCTTCTGATTTGAGTATAGAAAGACAGTATATTTAAGTGCATTGACCCTAGACCACAGAGGGTACTACAGAGACTGTGCCCTCGATCATGGTCTGGACCTTAGCCTTGGGACTAAATGCTGTGTCCCATGGTTCTGGCTCAGTTAGGCAACTTCTAAACTTCATCTAACTGGACTCTTTCTGAATCTAAATTTCCATTTCATTATTTGGCTTCTTCTGGACTCATCCCTACTCACCTGGAGAAACTGGCTAGTGAGTCAAATGATGAGGCCACAGAATGATGCACATCTTTAGGAGACAGGCACTAGCTGCAAGCATCATTAGATGGAGTTTGATAAGTCTGAGTTTGAGATTAGGTCTGTGGATCCAGGCATTGGATTAAATTCTGTTTGGATTAAGTTCTACTGGGTAGTTATGTAGGAACACAGCTCTGACTGACTAACTTGAAGGAAGTAGTATGTGACCAGAACAACACTCAATTCACTGTGGAATTTGAAGGGATCTCCAAAAAAGTTTAGGACTATAGTTCTCCATTTAAGATGAGAAAAACAAATACCATTTCTTCCTTTTCCTCTCTCCATTTTTTAACACACATATAAAAGATAAAGATAACACAAATGGTCTGGCAACAAGCTAAGATCCCTCCAGTAGGTGGAAGTGATTGAGGAAGAAAAGAAAACCTTCATTATTCTGTATCTGCCAGATAGTTACCAGGTAAGTTAAAGTAGCAAAGTTGCAGTTTAATAGGTCATGTTCTTCTTATTTTTATGTATTTACGTGTGTAGGACAATACAGCAGGTGACAATCCAGACAAATAGTGGTGTGAGGCAGGTGTAAGAACTAGATCACAGGTACACAGCAAATATTATGCAATGATATTCTTGGCAAGTTAAAAAAAATAACCAATTTCTAACTAACATATTAAAAATCTATAATCATATAGCTGTGTATGAATGAGATATTTACTGGGACATCATTGTCTAAGTATCAAAAGTCTGAAGAAAGAACTCAATTATTTTTATCTTGGCAGTGTATTATGTTTTAATTTTCCCACTCACTGTGTAATCTAAGTTCATTCAATGTGCAACACATAATTCTTAACAGCTTTAAAGCATTTGTCTGTATCTCTTTCCATAATTGAATGCCGATTTTTTCGTCTGTTGCAAATTCACAGGTTTTCTGTTATGCATTCTTATGGTATTGTGTAGTATATTATTTTCATAGATCTGATGGTGTTTATACTGGAGTTTGGAGTATATAGAGTGAGTTTATCATTTAGAGTAAAAATCACAGTTATGTGATGATGTGCAAACCTGAGAACAGCAGGGAAATACACTTCTTTGAAGCATGCAACAAACAGTGCTACAAACATTGGCCTAACAAACCCAGATCTCTAAGCTGTCCTTCTCAGGGGTGTCCTACTGAATTCAAGTGAACAATTTTACAGGATGACATTTGCTAGATCTTTAAAGAGTCAGATTTTGATTGTTATGTTAAATAGGTCTATTAAGTCACAGGGTTTTTCTCTTTAAATTCTGCAAATGGTGCAGCCAATGTATCTGTGCTTGGCACTGCTTGGTACAAACTTTTGTTAGTTAGTTCTGATACGGCTCAAACTTCCTTGGACAATCACTTTACCTGATGGAATAAGCATAGCTCACAGAACAAATATTTTAGTGCAGATAGAGTTACCACCCCCCCAAAACATAATAAAGAAATTTTTTTTAGATTAAAAAACCCCAACAACTTGCTGCCAGTATTTGGCAATAGCCTCTGCCTTCTGAAATAGTATGCTAGTACTGCTGATAAGACCATCCATCAGGCCCACGAACAGAAGTAGTAAACATTAAAAATGTGAATGACTATTCCAAGAAAAAACATTTGGCAGCAAAACCACTCCAATTCATACTGAAGCGGTTCACAGTAAAGAAATGTTTCTATAGAAAAGATAAACAGAATAGCCAGAAAGAAATTTCTAACAGCTACAAAGACTGTAAGAGACACAGACATTGTGGCAGTAGAAAACAAATTGCCAGCTATTGTAAATCCTATTATTTTCTCAATGTGCCTAAATAACATACTACCAGGACTCCCACTGACATCACCAGTGTTGAAATAAAATATTACTGTGGATGCATTTTTAAAACGTTATAGAAGCCAGTAAAGCCCATGTAACTGTCTATAGAATATGCAATATAAGCTATCAAGCTCTCACGCTCCTTTGGTGTCAAAAAGCACGATTCTCACACAGAGTGGGTAATATTATTCTTAAGGCCTCTGTTTTATCACAATAAATATAAGTAAATGTGAATAATGCATTCCCAGGTTTAGGAGACATTTTTACAACCTGTTTTCCATTTGACTCATGATCTGCTAGAGTAAGGCATGTTTAAATTTTGTCACAAGACTACTTGAGGCATGTTGTGAGGAAGCGTGACATTGTGGCTGAACATCATATCCATATCTTCATGCTCACTCGTGAATGGTTGGAGATGATTCCAGGTGAATTGTTTCAGATACAAAACAGCTGACACAGAGCACTACAATGATGCAGCAGCAAGGTTTTTCCAAAAGATCTGTACACAAAAAGTGTTTTGCCCAAATCTGTTGAATCTCTCTAAATTTTTTTCCTCCTCTCATACTAAATTGTTGGATTATGCATAGCTCTCAAAAGAATTGAGAAGATTTTTTTAATATCCAATTTCTCTTTTCAATGCTATAGTTATATTGGTAAAAGCTGAGTCATACTTTTTGTCAGTTACACATTGAGGAAGATACATTCACAGTCACGCATGCACACACACACATTCTATATACATATGAAGTGATTTACAAGTTTCAATGACTGAAACAGTTCGAAGATTAAGATTCTAAAGCAATCAAGAAAGTAATGTTTTTTGTGAGAAGAAGACTTAAAACATTGGGAAGTATACAGTAAGCCTTGGGCTCACCAATACAATTGGAATCCAGATCTCTCAGCTCAATTGCTTTTGCTGTCTTATGATACTAGTTTAGATATTACCATACCCCATGAGAGTTTCACGGTGTATTAACTGATGTGATAAAAATTAGTTTGCTTCAGATGTGTAGCATTTAAAAAATAAAACCAGAAAACTGCTACATAAAGTAAAATGTACGTTATTTCTAATTCTAATTATTCATATGCTCTGATACTGGTTTCTTATATAGTCCTAGAAGTTTAGACTTTTTAGCTCTTTAACTTAATGTACCCTGTACATTCGATGGAAAAGCAGCCTCTCAAAATCATTGTTTTGAATAGCTGGGTAACTTGCTTGAGTTACATGACTTTTACCTCAATGGCTTTAATACTTCAGATTTCTCTATAATTTCCAGTGTAGAAACTTTACTGTCATTTTCAAACACTTTAAAGAAAGTTGATTTCTGTAATGGTGACTGATTCTTATTTGTATCTGTGCATAAAGCCTTGTATTTTCAATTTTTGATTTTTAATTTTTGACACTAATAATTTGTTTAAATTAAAGTTTAAAGTCTTCTATGGGTGCTTGCTATAGGCACCTGGGGTTGTATGAAAATACCATGTAGACTTGTGAGTGTTGAGGACTGGCAGTGCTGCGTTTGAGATTATAATTTTTACCATGCATGCACGTAGTATGAATTTCCAGAATGAACTCAATTTATAAATATTTAATTATGATTGTCAAACCCATAAAGTGTCTCACAGCAATGTACCTAAAATCTTTTATGTGACCTTAGATTTCCATAGGACATTTCATGAAGAATCATATGAAGATTTGGGGAAAAATCTTGCTACTATTGTTGATAGTTAGAGTTTGGCAAAGTCTGTAATATCTTCAAGATCAAACTTTCTGTGCATTCATTTCTGTCTATATGTTTGTGTACTGAACACATGGTTTTGCTGCAGCATTACCTTCATTTGCTTTCAGAAAATCTGATCTGTTTACAATGAAAATTTAATAGAATGTACGTGTTGTGAATATCTTGTGGGAGAGAGAAGTGGTAAGTGCAGTGCAAATTTCTCATTGTGTAGCTGTGATTTCTCACCATGCATATATAATTTAAAGCATACAGTCCTTACAGCACACCTGAGGGTAGTGCAAATATTCACATGGATGGTAGTGTGAAAAATGTAATATATTTTAACTTGCCAGGAAAAAAGTATCAGGCCATTCAAGAAAGAAAGAACACACATTTTGTTGCATAAGTTTCATGCTGTAAGCAAAATTAATTGAAAATCATACCCGATTAAACTTTTACAGTAGATCTTGCTTTTTTTTAATGTTACTGGAACATTAAGAGTCAGGTTATGTACTTTCCACGTCACGTTACACATTTTCACAAAATATGCATTGTATTGCATCTTAGAAGCCTTTGTGCAGAAGGAGTGTTAAATCTCATAATATAAACTTCAGGGGATTAGTATGATTTTCATTGAGCAAGGCAAGCTGCATATTATAATATAGATTGGACACTCTACATCTTATTCAGAATAAATGACATAACACTATGTTATCCTAGTTTTTCTAAGAACATCAAACAAGTACCATCAATTTTCTCATGTATCAGCTGCAAAAGTAAATAGATTTTACATTCCTGTGCCTCCCATACTTTCACATGCACACATCTGCCACCTGCAGTTACTATTTTTACTTAAAACAAACAAAATAAAGCGTAAAAAAACCCCCACAAATAGTGAGTCATTATTAGATATTTAAACAGTTCAGATGACAGACAAGTAGTGTCTTAGGAAGAAAAAAGACACCACGGTACACATAAATACAGTGGTTAGTCAGCTAATGTATCAAGTGAATTCCAGCGGCTTGAAAATGCTGGTAAAAACCAATGCAAATTCAAAAACAACTGTGATGAATAATTCAAAGCACACTCTCAGTATAAGCTTCCACACACAGTTTTCCAGCTTGATACAAATTCAAATTTGTTAGTGTTTGTTAAACACAGGTTTCACAGCACACAAACCTCATATCCAATAAATGAAAATTATTTCACATGGAAAATTTCTATGCAATGTGGTGGAATGTGCAAACTGTGTTTTGAGGGCTTGCACATTTAATGGCCCCAGCAGCGGGCTTTAAACTTCCACTTATTTCTGAATTGATATAACCTACTAAATAGCATTAAGAAGTACCTGCTGGAGATGGACGTCACTTGTTCACTACCAGTTGTTTCACATGCACGCTGTGAGCTTGTCTCCTCCTCCTGCACCGTCTGCAGTCTTGGTAGAAGACAGATTTTTGAAGAGGACATCATGAGACGTGTTGTACAACATATTTGAAATTTATGTTGCACAAATTTTTCATGACGATGTTAATTTACCATCAAAAAGACACACTAAATGAAGAATAGGGAAAAAACCCAAATTGTATGTACTTAATAGTGGCATCTGCTTTAAGTTTGGAGGGACAAAGCTGTTTTATCAGTATATAATCTTGGCACATGACTCGATAGCTGCTGGTTCACTCAGAATTCTTATGATTCTGAAAGAGCAACGAGACATACTAGAGTGCATTTCCTCCTGTCAGCCAGCCAAAGGATTAGAGCTGGAGCTGCTATTCACTACCCAACCTTAGCATCAAAATAAGTTGATTTTTTTTTTTAAACTACAGTTTGAATTGGCTATTGACAAAGGGAACTCCCGGTGGGTGTGACAATCATGAGATAATCAGCTTTAGAGGATTAGAGGACCCCAGGGGTGTGATTAGCTCAGGTTGGCCAAGCCCTCTGTCATGAATTAATTCAGAAATGAATATTTACATTCCAAAACTGCATCTTAGTGAACCAGATTTCCAGCCTAAGAAACTTACTTTTTTTTTTTGAAAAACAAATCACATTGCACAAGACAATTGGCTAACGAAATGTGAGATGATTAAGAAGTACGGATCTGAATTTTATGTGATTTATTTCTACCAATGATCTTTCAATGCAAAGAACAAGGTCATTGTTATTTTTAGTTGTTTTTTTCCTACACTTTTGTTAAATACTTGATGGAATATCTTCAATTCATTTGATTCCATGGTTGACAATCAGATAAAATTTTCTTCCATAATTCGCAATTATCAACTGTACAAAAGTACTGAATGCTGTTGGGTTTGCATAATAAACAAAAAGCAGAAGTGATGGTAGCAAGCTTGCTGAAATGAAAATATATCTTTTGTGAACTTGACAGCTATTTGGGAATTTGAAATGGTTATATACTTATGGATGCACTAGTGAAATGGTCTATGTGTGACAGTTATATTAAATCCAAGCAGCCAAAATTGTTGTCTGACACAGATTTAGCCAATGCATTTGATAAAATAAGACAGAGAAATATAATCTGACAATGCAGCAGTAATTTAAATGTGTTTTATCAAATAAAAGAAAATAATTATGTGCAATAAGAAAAGAGATACAGATTCATATGGCTAACTTTTTGCTCTAAGAGGGTTCATTATATGTGTGGAGGATAATAGATGAATAGCAACCATGTGAGCTGCTTAGTATGGCTTACATGTGTACTGTCTCTCTTCTTTATATCTATTTGCCTGCTGGTTCCACAATCTGTTCTCCGGTGTTGGCAATTTCTTGGATATATTTTTCTGTAAGCTACTTGTTCTGATCATGCATCTCTGTTTCCATGTCTATAAAATTAAGATGATAGTGATGAACTCTTTCTAAATGGTGCTTTAAAGTTTAGTCAGAAAAAAAGGATTAAATACCATCAGTAAAGACAATTAATTCTGCTATTTTCTTGCCTGAACTAATATCTCTTTAAAAATATTTATTCTACTCTTTGGGGAAAATTAAAAATAATTCCATTCCAGTAATGCCTATGTTCCCATCAGAAATTTTTTTTAACTGAACGAAGATATCCTGTAGTTCTCATCTCTGACTTCCTGCTTTATTAGTTCATTCTTCTGTCATATCCACCAAATCTTATTTAAACTCTTTATAAAATTATGCCCTTTGAATTTTTCTAGATTCTTCTGTTTCATTCCCTGGGAGAAACTGATGATTATTTTTTGGTTTAATTGTCTGTATATTCTGCCTAAGTACTTCAAAGCATTTAGCAAAATCTGAACTTGTACTTCTTCACTTGTACTTCAAAATCTGAACTTGTACTTCTATCGTAGTAGCTATAGACATATCTGTAGCCCTGATGACAGAAAAGCAGTAACATTGTGTAAAAGCCAATACTTAAGCCTCTTAGCCTGAGTATTAATTTGTCCTATGCTATATGAACCTGGATAAAGGCAAGGAAGAGAGATTGGAGTTGGTGGGGTTTCACGTGCTTTGTTGAATTATAACACGTGTTAATCCAAAACCTGAAGGTTACCTGCTACTTTGTTCTTTATATTCGCTATACCGGGGTGTCAAACTCACAGCTCCTGTCATTCTCCTGCTTCTGCTTCTGCCCCTGCAGCCTAACGCACGTCACACTCTGCACCCATGACTGGTGCTGGCAGGAGCGTAGGGGCAAGGAACTTGGCACTGCTGCCAGGAAGAAACAAGGTGCTGGGCCAGATAAAACAAGGTGGAGGGATAGATTCAGCCTGTGGGCTGTGAGTTTGACACCCCTGTCACACACCTTATTTCCTCAGAGCAATTCAGTACTTAATATCTTTTATTAACATTTTAAAAGAACATATTAAAAGATCGTCTATGTTTCTGTACCTCTATTGAGATTCTTCTCCCTTAAAACCACTTGCAACCTGTTTTGCTCTCTTCCTCTACTTATCTTTCTTTAAGTACACTCCTAGGCATTGACAATTTTATCTACAGGTTGTATGGTATGAGGACTATACTTTAAAAAAATGAAAGTCTAAGTGGAGTGATGCAAATCTTATCTTATTCTTATACACTACCATAAAGCACTAAATATAAAATAAAGTAGACTTCTTGTGAGCATTGGAGTCATTAATAGCCAGAATGTGAAAAAATTTTAAGCATAATTCCAGTTTGGTTTTAGTGGATATATAAGTGCCTCCATAATTCTGGCCCTCAGAGACAGCTGAAGAAATAATGTTTAACTGTGAATGGTCTTACCTTATGCAATGGAAAACAGTCAACTGTGAAGGCAACTTCATTGATAAAATTGCAGTTCATCCATATTCAATATAGCACTTAAAATTGTATTGTGTATTGGGCTTATTAAATACTAATAAGCACACCTCCATGATATAGGCACAGTACTTCCCTAAGGTGCATATTAGTGGGAGAGTGCAGAGGAATAAAAGGGTTCCTCCTCTTGATTGCAGCCAAAACTGTCACTGTTTGCGGTGGGGTTTTTACCCTGCAGTCCCAGCCAACAAAACCTGCAGAGCCACTTGCTGTTGCTGTCCACAACCAAGCAAATAACACTGAGAGTGCTTTGCACAGGTGACCCTCTGCTCCTTCAGAGCAGCCCATGACTGGCTGCTCTGAAGGTCAAGGCATAGCACTGGCTTCATGAAGAAAGGCTGCAGGAACTGTGGAGTAAGAGGGTGTAAGAGTTTGCCCTGTTTTCCGTATTGACTCTTTCTGGAACAGGGAGACCAAACAGTAAAGATGCAGAGGGATGCTTCCAGCACAGCACCCATAGTGACAGAAATGTGAATGCATACATAGGAACTTCTGAAATCCCACATGGTGTCTTTATGTGCTGCTGTGTCTCAAAGCTGTGGTTCTTAATCTTCCTGTTTCAGGTGTTAAAGTACTTCACAGTTCCATTATTCCACGATTCAAATTCTTGAGTACTAATTCCCTTCATGTACGTTGAACGGATTCTTTTTTTTTGCAGTTCAGCTTGAGTGATTCATACTATGCCATTTTAGAATGATGAACAGCCGTGCTACAATATATCTTCCATATTTTCCTTAAAAGTGTAAAGAAATCTTAAAAATGTTTAAGCTGAGTTTTATCCAAATAAAAATGCATTGGCTGAATCTAATCAAATAGCACGGATAATAGGTCACTGAACCAAATAGATTCTTCTCAGGCTTCTAATGCCATGATGAGCATGAATGTGAATTTTCTGCTACACGTGTTACAGATAATGGATTTTCAGCAGTTGCTCAGAGAAATATCTTTTCAGATGCTGTAGTTTATTTACAACAACAAATAGGTTTTAATCTTTTACTAGAATACAACATATAGCATTTTTTTATTAGGTTTATTCTGCAAACTACTTCCTAAACATAACTGGAAGAGTAGGTCAGTAGTAGTAATGCAGCAAATATGACAGGCATGGTTAACTGGGTTTTGTAAATTTTTTTACTCCTACTGCTATTTGACAGCAAAGGTCATAGAAAGGGTCATGATGAGCACTTACTAAAAATACAAGAAGTCTGGCTTCTGTACTAGTTCAGGTTATAAAAATATCTATTCTGGAATTTATATATGGTACTCTAAGTTTCTATTGTTGAGCAGCACTCCATTTTTTCAGTCACATCTGGAGAGGTCTGTGACACCTAGCTGCTTCAAGCTGTTGGGGTGTTGTAATAACAGTGGGAACTAGCAAGGCTGTGAGTCCATGAAGTCCTCAGCCTGTGTTCACTCCATGAGCATGGTCCACATCCAGTTACGGTGGTCAGCGGTCACTTTCACACCCATTCTGTGTCCACCCTGACCCACATAGCAGAAAAATTTGACTCTTAGGATACATAGACGAAGAGGGTACAGAGAAGGACTGAAAAAGCAGGTGCCCTGACCAATATAATAAAACATTAATTAAGGATTCTAGTCCCATGTAGCATGATCCAAGATGCACAGTGTCTCAGGGGATATTTGCAGACAACATGCAGCTAGCTCACAGGAAATGGACCTTAACTCTTTAATATGGTTTTTGTGTCCAGGACTGAAAGTTTCTTTGATGAGGCAGGAGCTGACCAGGTTTGCTTCCTGCAAAAATAATTGTCAATATGAAACCTCTTTGTAAAGATTCTGTTTTCAACAAGGGGCTATAGAACCATAAAGAAACTGTCCTCACTTAGCAGTAAAACAAAGGCCTAACTAATTCAGCCATTGTTTTATTTGTCTGTATTTTCCTGGTAAAATTGATATAAAGGTCTTCCAAAGACTCCTTTTCAGCTTTGGTTGCCAGCTTTGGTGCACTTTTTTGCACTATTGTTCTACTCTTCCCTTACACAAAATATTGATTGGGTAAGCATCACAGTTACTTACCAGTCAGTCCAACACCTGACAGAGATCAAATGCAGAATAACTTCCACGTGTTTTGTTGCATTTCTACCTCCTTGTAAAGAAACAGCCAAAGACAGTGTTTCACATTCCCAGAAGATTTTTCTTAACTAAAATTTACCTCCTATTCTGTATGTAAACACAAAGCTATAATTAATACATAACAAATTCCAGAGCCAGTTTCAAGGAGGCAGCCAGTGTATATGGATTTATGTGACAGATTTGTCACACAAATGTTCCCACAACACAGTCCTCTAGAGAAAAAATGCATACTTGTTTTCATTCCTGTAAAATTTGAGCATGTCTAAACTGATGTTTATCAAGGAAACCACTCTGTAGTGTGCAGTGCTGCTGTGTAATTATGAAGCATTTTAGAAAGTATTTGCAATAGCTATTTTCCAGATATAAGTCCCTCTCACAGCAGCAAAAGTAGTTGTCCTTCTTTTAAATAACAAATGCTTGCTAACCAATATTTCTCATACTCCCCTCAAAATAAAATTTTAGTTTTAAGAGCACAAAAAGGATGAATTTGTTTCGTAATCATTAGATATTTTTTTCTGTTAAAAAGCTTTGTAGAGGATATATTTCTGAGAAGGACATTCAAATATTTATTTCAGTGATAAATCAGAACACCTTTCATGAGAGGCACACAGGTCTTGCAAAATCTTGCAAATAAACAAATATATTCATTATAGAGTACTTTCAAAAGATCTCCTGTTCCTTCCCAAAGTAAGCCTTCTTTTAGAAACAGAAGTCTTAGGAGACGCATGACCTAAGCCAAGATATTGCTATTAACACCCACTGCAGAAATACAGGCAGATTCAACACTTGACAGCAAGTTTCAAACCCAGATTTGGTCAAAATTTTCCCCAGAATTAATTAACTCAAGGGTGAAATCTTATTTTCACAGGCTAGACTTTCTCAGATTGTTCTACATTTAATTTCTGTGGTTTGATTTTGTGATGACAGCTCTGTGCCTGTATCCTACCAATGTTAAAATCTCTTTTCATTGCTTTTGGAAAGAGTGGGTTGGCTGCTTAGCTGCAAGGAGGGAGCGGAGGCACAGAACTTCCCGCTATATGCATTGCTTTGCCTCCAACAGAGAGACAGTCTGTTAAGAAAATGAAGGTAAACTTTGCAACATAGGGCTATTTCTAATCCTGCTGAAGGAAGATTCCTTTACAAATGCATTGAATACTTGGGATTAAAAGTTTACAGATGAAGGTAAAACATGCAATTCATATAAATATATCTGAGAGGGAAGAAGAGAAGTTTTCAAAAAGCAAAAGATGAGCTAAGTGATGCTAAGAATCTGCATTATAATTAAAAATCCTGATTATTGTATCTATATCAAAGAACATACTTCTAAAGTAAAATTATTGTTTAAAGTCAGATGGTCATCTTCTTAGGGCTCAAAATGTTAGGCTGGGTTTCATTGTAAAAAAAGATGCTTAGTTTGCATTAAACTTTTATTTAACTCTGCTTATGTAGGACACTTTTAAAGTGCAAAATTTGCTCTACTTATTTATGCTGATGATTTTGTTTTCACATTTTATTATTTTTTTTATATTATGCTGTCAAGTTGAAGATGGGATAAAAGCAAATTTGAGCAATTTTGTTGTGTGAGTTTGAAAGGGGATGTAAAGCAGCAGAAAGTGATAGCAATATCAACCAAGCACTCGGCCAAGGGGCTGTCAAAAAGTATAGAGCTCGACACTGGGTCCAAAAATCTCGTAACAGAAGTGACTGAAGCAGACTCATGCGAAACTACTCGAGAGGTTACAGAACTGAATGTTGACCATTCAACAGTTGTTCAATATTTGTACCAAAACTGAAAATCAAAAAAGCTCAATTAATGGGTCCCACACAAGCACGAATATAAAAAAAAATCACTGTTATAAAGTCTGCTCTGCATTTTGGGCTACCAAACTCTACCTATCCTAGCTTACTCATTAGACTCTCTTCCACAAATTACCGCACGTTTAAGCATCTCTACAGCTTCCTCCAAGTGAAGGTTTTCCACCAAGCAGTAGTCTAAAACACCATTGAAAAATTCATCAGTCCCAGGACTCTGGGATTCTATGCCACCGTAATAAACAGACTTGTTTCTTGTTGGTAAAATGCGTAGATTCCAATGGTTCTTATTTCAATTAATAAATTTTATTCTAAGCTGAGATCTTACTGCTTTAAAGATGATGGTTAAAAACAGCAATTATTTTTGCACCAACTTAATAGAAAAATTTTGGTGAGTTTCTGATTTTGAACTATGTCTCTACTAGTATTTATTGATGTAATAAATTAATACAATAGCACCACAACTTACTGATTATTATCTTACTGATTTATACTATTTCCCTGAAAAAAACCCCAGTGATCTAATTTCTGTGAAAGAAATTATAATATATTAATATTAATTAATTATACAAAATTTTATATCTTGCAGTTATTCATAAGTTGTGGTAAAAAATTTTAGAACAAAATCTTTATTAATGTAAATCAGCAAACAAAATCAAGGGAACTGAATGAAATATTTACCATCCTGTTGATGGATTCTGGGCACATCTTTGTGCATATCAAGTTTATTTTTCATCAGTTTATCAGTCTTCTTACTGACAATCTCACTATTGGGATGAAGCCTAACTTTAAATGGCTGTTTTTAAAAAGGCTAAAGTACTGGACTTGATCTCAGCAGTTAAAAGGAGCAATGACAGAAAAGAACTTTCTTAAAAGGACTGAGTGTCACTGAGTGATTTTAGATAACTTTAATGTTTCAATTTAACCACCATTTTTTAAGTTTATTGCACATACAGCTTTTATTTTATATAGTAAACCGCACTTCCTTTTCTTTTTCCCTTCATTCATAAAAAATCTGGACTTAAATCTTCTATTTCTAAAGGAAATGTGGACTCTGCTAGCAGAAAAGCCTGGCAATGGACCATTGGTGATATTGTGCATGGTTTGGTGTAATTAGAAGTTAGCTGCCAGGTCTATCTAGGGTTTGTTAGTCAACTGGAACAAGTAGAGCCCATAACATACCCAGCAATATTACATTGACGTTCGTGTTTGCTGGAGAGGGAGGTTAAAATATGACATTGATTTCTGTCTGCTGAGATGATGGGCCAGGAGCTTCCTGGAAACGATCAAATATGACACTGGTCTTGCTAGTCTGAAGGGAGTTTACTGCTGTCATCACCAGAAAAAGGTTGTAATGTCCAGTACCACACCACTGTCTAGACATCTTCACCTGCTATCTAGTTTGTCTACCGTATTTGCTCTGAAATATGAGATCACCATGGTGACTAATTAGGGTGTATGGTGTAGAGGTAACACGCATCTATTACAACTTTGTAGTCCACCTTGTTGTGTCTGAACAGATTTCTGGATCTGCAGAATATTTAAGTTTCATTTAGCACAGTTAGGTCTGAGCAGGAAACAGTGTTATTTATTGAAGATGGAACACATTGGTGTTTAGTCAAGTGTAAGAAGTGTTATGTTGGATCTCAGATAAGAAAGTGAGGTATTAATCAAACCTGGAACATCTTCAAGTTAGGTCCTAATCCTAACATGCTGAAGCAGTACAGAGTGGTACAAACAAATGAATTGGGACAGAAAATAGGGCAAAATGTTCCTAACTCTCATAATAGTGAGATTGTGGAGAAGCTTTCCACTAATAAAAAGATCATTTCAAACGTGAAACTGTTTCTGTAGGGCATTTATTTACAGTTGTATTTCAGTGTTGAAAGACTGGACTTGATTAACTAAGAGTTTTCTTCCTCTGGTTCTAAGGCTGCTAACATGCAGATGTACATCTAATTTCACTTGTCTGAAGCACTCCAATAGATCGGTGGGAACATTCACAGTACCTTTGTTAATGTGGTTGCCATCTGGAAGGATCAGGACTTTGACTTTCCATAATTTTGCAAAATGATCTTATGAGTCTGAACTGCTAAGTATTAGAAAAAATACAAACAGTTTGAAAAGTCTGTTGTGGTCCATGTGGAGATGGCTCTAGTCCCACAACACAGATCAGAAATCTTGAGGAATGCTTTTAGGGTGTTTTGGACTTTTCTTACTTGATTCTTCCCCCAAAAGAATGAGGTGACTTGTGGTCTAAATGTTGGGTGCCCTTTGTTTTTTCTTGAATTCTGCATTTCACTTGCACTTTCCATGTGACTACTCATATCAAGAAACAGTGTGCATTCTTATTAAGTGCCTTCAGTCAAACTCAGATTGCACAAAGATGATTTAAAGGTACCTCTCCAACTATACTCAGGCATTACTTCATATTAATACAGATTTTAAGTCTGAGTAGATTTTATAGTATAAAAAGCACCTTCTTTATCTCTATATGTGTGAAGTGAATAATTCTCCATGAGTAATTTATAAGGCAAATTGAGGTTCCTCTTTCATGTACCACCTACGTGAATTAATTTCATTTAGTTTACTTTTCCTTTAAAAAAATTAATAAAATAATTCTGAACTAATACGCAGATCTGAGTGCTGAGCTTCCCTACCCATTGGTGTCTGGTCATTTAAGGTCCATGTTCCTGTGCTTGAATGGATGAGCAGAATATAAATATGTTGTGGAAGCAAATGTTTTAATTACACATTTTAAATCTGCTTTTGAGAAGCACTGCTTAATATGAAACCTGCTCTCAGAAGTTATTATCAGGAGTAATATGAATAAGATAAGATGATTACATAAATCGAATGCAGCAGGGTAATCAGAATCATCTCTCAATTCATGTGCAGGTATTTTTATGGTGAATCTTCTTTTGGAATATAGAGGTACGTTGCCTAAATACCCCTGAGAAATAGAGCAGTAAGCTCAGGCAGAGAGCAACCTTTCTGTTTCTGTGGTGCCTTTTACGAAGGTCTCTGGAGGGAGCAATGTCATATGATGCAGAAAGCGTGGCTGAGGCAACCACATTACTCCCTTGGTACATCAAAGACTGTCTCTGGTATACAGGTTAGGACAGCCTCAGTACCCTTTTAGTATATGCCAACAGCTATACAGATTCCAAGCTGCCCAAAAGAGATGAAGTAGAAACTGCCTCTCTCCTATGTCTGTGCTAAGCTCTGCACCACCTCAGAGTGAATCAGGCCCGTGATACTTACTTTATAGAGAGTTTCAGACTCTTAATCCTACTTAAATTTTAATGTGAAAGCTTGTTATAGTTTCTATAATTTGAGGCATTAAAAGCAGATGAAACATCTTTAATCATAAAAGCTTCATTGTTCTGATTTATGATACCTGCATTTTAAGACCTACCATACAGTGGTTTGTGTTTGGGGGATGATTGTTCACAGCAAGGAAATGTGATCCATCTGGAAACCTGTTTACATTAAAATATTTTGACAGCAGCACTAATTAAACCTCTTTCCCATGTGCAGAGCAATATGTTTAATGCCCCTCTGGCTACAATACCATTCAAGTTTGTCTGTCTTTCTCCCTTATCATCTACAGCAAGAACAACATAATGAAAAGAGGGCAAAATATAAAGAGGGCTAGGCTAGCAATTAATAATCTAAGTATATAATCAGAATGTTAAATCTCATTGTAACTAATTTGTATATCAGTCTGTATGACACTGAAAAATTCTTTTGTGCATTTCCATGCGCCTGAGAATGAGTAAATGGGAAATCATGGCACCAGGACATGCTGCTGCGACAAGTTATAGCCTAACAAGATTATTTCTGACTTTGAAATGTGAGTTGGCTTTAGAGCACAACTATGCAAGCCTTTTTATACAGACAGTATGTGATTTTTTTTTTTGGTGAACTTTTCTTTGAGTAACAGTGCATGAAGACTGGCAAATCCTAAAAACCCGATGGGCTCATGAAACCATAAATTGGACAAGTACATACTCGTGCCATGAAGGCAAGGGTAATATCTATTTGACTTACACTCAGCATAGATCAAACACTGCTCCCTGTCAGACTGCTAAAATTGTTTTAACATCCCAGGCTAACTTGTTACCTATTAGCCTCCTCCTTAAATGCCCCTAACTGACAGGTGAATGGGTATTAACCATCCACTTTTAGGCATCTTTTGGGAGTAACTAGTCAGTCCTACTCTCAACTTCATCCACCAGAACAGCTGTCCACAATGCTGCATTTCCTAACCATGCATCTGAAGTTTTCGAGAGATCTTTGGACGCAGTGTCCCAGGTATGGCTCTGGTCTTGGCACTATAACCAACATAGAATTTTATTCCCCTGTTTAACCCTTTCCTGGGTTTGACTGCACTGTAAAAGTTGCTATATTAAAAGTGTAAAATGCAGCCTGGGAAATCTGAATGTTGAAGGGATGTGGTAACTGCAAGCAGAGGGCTGAAGGCAGGAATAGCAATCCACCCATGAGAAGTTTTGAGAGGGAGAAGAACAGTCACGGGCGGACTGAAACAGAAAGGTTTTAATAGCACCCTGCAGTATTTTCTACAGCAGATGAATGGAGAATTATCACCATTTGGAAATGCTTGAAAGCATATATATAACGTGTTTAATAGAAGTATTTATCATTTAAGAACACCTTTAAAAATATCAGAAAGCTGTAATTGTTGAAATACTAAACGTCATTGTTGTTGTTCCAACACAGCTTATATGCAAATATATGCCTCTACCCAAAGCTGGAATTCCTGGGAAATGAAATAGAACAGCTTTTTTCCTCCTTCACCTTTTTTTTTTTCCATATTGTGAAACAAGGCATTGCACAAACTGACACTTTACTCACACAATCTATACTCATTACAATAAAATCTTCATCACTGAATGAGAAACTCTGGGAACACCTTCATTTTTAGTGGCAGTTCCAATAATTTCTATGGCTGTTCACTTTCTCCACGCTGTGGTCAGGAAGCTATGTAGAAATGTTAGTAGCATGGGCCTATGCCTGGTGCAAATGAGGCTCACCTCAGAATAAACAGTTTTGAGTGTTATTACTTTCTGTAAATAAAAAATATATAAAAACCTTCATTAAAATCAAAACCCACTGTTCACCATCCATTTTATTGATAATGGAAGAGATCTGATTCAGCATAGCTGTGACAGTCACTTCTTCATACGTAAGGTCCAGAAACTCTTTGTTTAAAAACCACAACAAAACAGATCACAGAGACATTGCTCATAAAAGGAAAAATATGGTAATTATTCGTACGATTATTGTCAGAGGGCATAAGTGAGCATAGCAAATAAACCATTAATACTCTACGTGTCCTAATGCCTCTACGTGCTGCTCAGCTGAAGCACAGCACACTCATTTCTATCTTCATTTCTAGGGTAAGAGGCTGCCTGGATCGCCAGAGCACTGGCAAGCACTGCCTCCTAAGAGGCATGAGAAATGTCTGTTAGGAGTTGTAAAAATCTGTGCTAAAGGAAAGATCGTAGTTTGCAACAATGGTTTGTATTAGTCTTAAAAAAATGCACCTCTGTGCCATGCTGTGTGCTGGTATTGTATCTGTTTAGTTTTCATATACCAAAAGTCAATGTACTCTGTTACCACGGGACTGGGTGATGTCCTGTGTTGTTCATTGGGGAATTAATTCTACTTGTTTTAGAGTTAGCTGTTAAGGAGATTAGGAAGCTGAAACATAGCAGGGTAGATGTGGTTGCATGGCAACTGGAATGCACGGTAACATCTGGCATTCTTAATTTCTTTAGAACCTCTTCATCTTTGTGCCGTCATAGGAGTATTATTATTTCTACCACCGTGACTCATTTTTCCTATTTGTAAGCCAATAGGTAATATCCTTGGTGTTACAGTTAACCCAAGGGCAAAATTAGATATAACATTGCATGCTGTGATGTCAAAGTCAGCTCTCTAATACCCAGATATGGCTAGCCCTAGAGGATACTCACAAGGAGCAGCATAGAGGAAAAGGTCTCACCTTGAATGAAAGACCAGCTTTGAGGTTAGTTAGCCAGTGCTGATAGCTGCTTGAGTGTATGGTGTCTCTCCTGTCTGCTGAAACAATAGATCAATTTGAAATTTTGTTTACTTTCCTCCCTGAGGACCATTTCTTTCCTACTAGAAGGGCAGGAAGATCAGGCCATCTGTCACAAGAAGAGCATCTGTAAGAAAAACTGCATTAACTGTACTTTAACTCATCTTCCTTAATAATTTTCCCACTTGTGTCTGCAACTGCTTCATGTTTTATTTCTGATGAACAAAAGAGCCTTATTAAAGCAGTGGTTTGCTTCACTCATTTTTGAAATAAAAACTCAGTAAGTGATGGGGTGTCAAATGTAGACCAGATTGGTTTTGTTCAGCAACATTTAAGTACTTGACATCAGTCACCCACTCCATGGTTTTCCTCAGTGGTTACTTTAAAATAAGAGGAACAACAGAGGGTTGTCCAAAAATCTTTCCACCAGGGAGCAGCAGATATTGAGTGAATTCAGCAAGCACCACAGCACTTGGCTGGTACTGGACACTGGATAGTCTCCCTGACCTTGCCACCCCAGAGACGTGTTTTCTTTTAAGCTCTCCTTCCCTTTCTGTAGGCACCCAAACCAGGGCAAAGCCACTGATTTCATCAAACCTGAGTGGCTATGGGGCTTTGGAGAGCAGGAGCTACAAGGGAGGGTGGGTGTTGTCTGCACACAACTCAGCACCTCTCTTCTCTGGACCCACTGATCTGCCCAATGTTGGACAGAAAATAAATTTAAAAGAATATCCTTTGCCAAAGCTCCTTTTTCAGCCTGGACATTTTACTGGGAAGATCAAGAAGTTGCCTGGAATTTATGAACATTGATGAGGAACTGTTTTCCTTAGTTGATAAACCTCAGCAAACCCTGTGTATGCATTTGCTTGGCTTATAGAACTCTCATTGTGTCCCAAGAAGCTGGCAAGATAATTTTGAAAATGCTAACAACTGTAAAATCATGGAAAATTAATTTCTTGTATTTTAAAATGTTGACTAGACTCTCAGATTGTATAACCAATGCCTAAAAATTCTTTTGCATATCCTCTCTTTTAGACTTCATTTTATAAAACCACCTTTATAAATCTTCTTTTGCTGCTTCCTATTCATCCTTTTGTTCAGATCTTTGTGAGTGTTAACCCAGATTAGAATTCCTCATTTCTAAAAAAATGAGATGCTAAAGGTATTCTTTCTTTAGTGTGCATCTCCAGCCTTCCTTGACAGGCTGTCAAAAAATATGTCTCTAAAAAGCCAGGTTAGATCCTTAGAGACAACCAGTGATGCAGTTCTTAGTAATGTACTAAAATCCAGTCAGAGTGCACCTTATTGTTGCTGTATGCAGTGATGTGGCATCTGAGTTATTTGTTTGCTCTGCTATAAGATAGCATTAGTGGATGTAATGTGAACAGATCACTCATTTGTGGAAATATTTATGGTGCTGCTTTCGAGGGATCATTCTAAAGCAGATGGCAAAGCATGGATATTCATGGACTACTTTAAAAGCTATCTTAGGTAAAATGTTTTCAAACCAAGCAGCTAAAGCATGTAACAATCTGATATTTTCCAACACTTATTGCTTATTGTTTACATATATTTGCAATAAATCATCATAAATACTACTCAAGCAAGAATTTGCTCGTTCCAGTTTCTATTATAGTATATTCCATGAGCTCTTTATTGCTTAGGCCCCTGACCCTGCAACCCCACACAACAGTCAAACAACACTCAGCTGAGGGGACCTCCTGAATTCAGCAAGACTGAGCATTTGTAGCACTGCAAACCAAAAGGAATACATGGCCTCTGTTGAGATTTTCCATTGTTTGGGGATTTGTTTCTGATGGCTAGAAGAAATCTAGGTTTAGAAGTGATGAGCTTGTTTGCTTAGAACTGCAGAATCCATCTAAGGTGTTATGTCCAGAAAACAAACCTTCTCTAAAGATGATGTCCAAAGGCTTTAATATTCTGCAAATATGAATTCAGCTAAATGTGAGGTAGCTGTTGAGGTTATTTCATGTCCTTCTTCCCTAACCGGCCAAATACCATCTTTCCATGGTTCCACATATAGAAAAGTCAGTGAGTCAAACTCTTTTAATTGTGTTGAGCTTTTGTTGAATAGGTGATTTAACATGTATTCAGATGCCACAGACGTCTCAGCTTTCTGACTGTGTGTGATATCCCTTACCTGGAACTCCCTGGGCTGCCTCTTATTGTCTTCTGTCCTGCAGGGAACATCCACATGCCCTTTCACACAGTGGCTTTAAAGACCTGTGCACAATCCAGCAGCAACATCCTACATATCCTGTTATTCAAACCCACCAACTTCAGTTTGATATAAAAGGGGGAAAAAAAAATCAGAATGGGTTTTAAAATCATTCCTCCAGTAAAAACTATGGCACAGGGGTTTGATCTGCCTAGGTTAGCTAGTATTTACTTGCAGTCCTCTTTCAGGTGTGGGCTAAATGCCAGCTGGAGCTGTTTGGGGGTCATTGACTCCTCTGATGTTTGCAATGCATACTGTACTGGATGCTGCTTGGTTTAGGAGGGGAATGGCTAAGCCTGGGCTTTTCCTTGTAAGTGGAGCTGCAGGTTCGGCTGGTGGGAGCATGTGGCCTATTCTCAGCTTTCTGTAGATTCATTTCCATAGGACTGGAAGGTAAGTTGTTGAGGCTATGTTGCTGAGTCTGATGGGCTGTAGAAGATGAGTAGCTTCCAAGAGAGAAGGTAGGGACTGAAGTGCTTTAAGGTACCACAAGTGATTCCTGAGCAATTAACTTTTGAAGGATTTGTTTTCAAATTTGCTGGTTTGGTTTCTTTTAGTTGTATGAATATGGAAGCATTGAGCTGAGCATGGGCCAGACTTTTTGGTTATGATCTGTGTTATCTCTGAAAGACTGCTATTGGTTCTGGGGCTTAAATAATTTGGATTTTGCTGAGTTGGATGCACTTGTCCTTGCACTGCTCTCGTATCTTTAGATGTCAGGGAGAGGTTTCTTCCTTTTTCACTGTTTGTGTGGGGTCTCCTCTTATTACTGGTTCTTACGGTGGTAAAAATAATTAGGTATTCTGCTGCTTCTCTCTATCTTATCCATCCCAGTCTGAGTGGAACTATTTCACATTAAAATGAAAATAAACAGTGTGACTGAATGTGACCTCCGCACCCACTGTGGGCTGTGCTCATTCTTGGTCAGTGTATTTGGGAAGGGGTCGTACTGCAGACTTCCATGTAACTTGCTGTTTCATTTTCCAGCTCAGTTTCCCTACAGCCTTGCAATGCTGTTCTCATTACTTTTTCTAGTCTTACAAATCAGACTGTTTCTCAGTTAACAATAAATACACTTGGTGGCATAGCAGGAACAGTAAATGCCCTATGAAACATCTTAATACGAGCAGTTCAAAGGCCAGTGTGAGAGCATGTAGTCATATGCATATGTATGTAGTATTTATTAAAATGTGCTTGAATGAATATTAATAACGGATACAATGCTAATGTTTGTTATAGGCTTTCAAGCCACTGGGGAAAGTGGAGTATAAACTAATGTAACTTGAAATAGTTCCCTGGCAGTGTGCTCGCTTTCCAAGAAAGTGATTAGTTAAATCTGATTAATGGCATAAACTGTCAGAAGATTATAATACATATAAAAAATGCTTCTAGTGGGTAAACAACTGTGTCCAGCCAAATTAACAGCATATCGAAGACTGATGGTCTTCATTCTACCTTAAATACAATAGCTCTATCATCTATGCTTATAAAGATCTAGGTAGACTAGACCTGAGATTTTCTATTTTTATTCACTTTGGCTAAAAGTGCTACCGGTTTTTGTAGAAAACAAGCTGGAAACTTAGAATCAAATTTTGTTTGTTTGAGCCTTTGTGGTTAAGATGGTGTGGAGAATTTGTGTGTTATTTGGGTTAAATTACTTCAGCCTGGTTTTCACCAAGTTAATGTCATTTGTGCTGTATGGTGCTTCATGCTATGAAAGCCTGTGAAGTATTATTGCAGCAGGATTTTTCAAATTCATCATTTTGCCTGGCAAAGGAGTAAAAAGAGGTAAAACCAAAACAAATAAATGAGACTCTCAAAACTTACTGACTCTGCACAGTATTCAGGCAAGCAGTATAGTTGACTTTAAATCAAACAAGAACACAGGGGACTATATTTAATTTAAACACCATTCATCCTAAAATAACTTAACATGCAGAATGAATGTTGTGCAAACACTCTAATAATACAGCTAAGCTGTCGCTTCAGTCAGTATTTAATAGTCTCTGGCCAATTTAATTATTAACACTTACAGAACTTCATGAAAGGAGATGAAAATATGGATACATAACCCTTACTGAACTTTCCGTGATCCCACAGATGATGTTTGTAGCTACTGCCTACCACTTGTCAAGGAAGACAGCAAATAGTTGTGAACTGAGTTGTTAGCATCAGATTCTGAAACTCTTCTTGTTTCAAGATTGTCAGCAAAGTAGAACAAAATGGGCTCCTCACAGCTTTTGCTTCCATGCTGTCTCTGTGGAGACCCTGAAAGTGAAGGGATAGTATTTTCTCCTCCTGCCTTAAAGAGCTGGGAATTATTGAGGGTTTTTTTTTTTATTTTACTTAAAATTATATGAAGCCTAGGTTGGGAAATTACACTGACTGGAATTTACATCACTGAAACAGCTCAAGAGTGAATAAGACTGTAAGCTGCAGAAAAATAACTGTAGTGGTGGCATTAAACTTTTGGGTTTATTCTCTTTTGCTCCAAAAGTTCCTTACTATAGCATGGATTCTGGTGATTGTGGAAAGAAGTGGACTAGTCAAAATTTTTGTATTTCTTTATTGTATGTGTGCATATATGAGAGGATCACTAAATCCAATTGAATTCCTCCAGCTTTCATAAGGCTCTGCAAATCTACTGGTGTAATACTGGGAGAGAGTGCTTGGGCCACTGTTTGTATTACCATTAGGCTTTGGTTGATGGTTCACATGGCTGTGCCTGGGTTGATGGCACAACTGGTAAGGGGCCTAGCAAGAGCTTGATCATTTGTCTGAAGGATCTAAAATGGACTCTGGAGAGCTTAGGTGTTTCTTTAAGTCCTGGCATAAGATCAGGAAGCAAGTCCCTACCTTTCCATGTTGAACTACAACAACTCAAGGTTTGCATGCCTGTTGTGTATTTCCATTAGTGACAGATTAAGTAGCCTTAATTTGAATTTAGAGGTCTAAATCTGTGCACCTGTGGTGGCACCTGGCCTGGAATAAGCATAAGCATGGAGCTGCTTCCTCCCAGGCAAGGACAGTAGGTGGTAGAAGTGAAGACAATGATGCAGGCATCTTCATGGTTAGCAATGCAGAAAATGTCTCAGGCAAAGCATTGTTTTCTCTGCTCTTGGAACTTCTGTTTCTGGGAATGCCTTAAGATATTTGACTGGTATTTAGCAGTCACTTGAGTTACTTTTGTTCTGGTCTAGAGCTTATGTCTTGAAATGCAGAAAACCTTTATTGAAAGAATAGGAAACTATTCATAATTGAATCTTAATTCTGAATTAAGCTAGCTGAGGAAGATTCACTGGGGGCATTGGTTGCTCTTGCTGGTGGACAAGTGCGTTTCAGGTTAAAAAAAGCTAAGAAGAGAATGGCTAAATTCTCTTCTCCTTAAAAACAAAATTTGTAATTAGTCCCTGCTGTGCTCCTCTTTCATGTTGTTTGAATAGGACACAAAATGTGGAATTTATGAAGTCTTGAATCTGTATAATTCATTGGTGATGACTTTCTGCAGTCTAAATGTTAGCTTGGTGCAGCTTCCAGATGACACTCTAGGAGCACTCAGGTGAAAGTTGTGCTTGATTTAAAGAAAAATTACTGTTTAGAACCTCTTCAGGCTTCATGGGATATTGTTTTGAATGTTAAAAGATTCCAAATAAACTTGAAGCTTAGCTTAAAATAGACAATACTTGCTGAAGTTCCCAGTACTTCTAGAATGTGGAGTGACAGACAGACATGGCCCTGCTAGGGGAACTAGTGAACTCCACAACAAACTGAGCTGACCTGATCTTATAATTCCCCATAAGCAGTAGAACATGGAGCAGGATGTCCATTCTTGTGTTATGGTGACAGATTGAATGAACTCAGTGGTGTTTCTGGATACTTTCTAATGCCTCTACCTGCCCTGTTTCCCTCCCGCTGCACTTGTGCACAAGCACTGTTGCTTGTTTCTTGAGCTTTCTTCTATGTATGTGCACGTATACCCTCTAAATATACTGTAGAAGTTAATATGCTTCAGTCTTGCAAGTTGGGACAGTCTTTAGGTTTATTCTAGAATAGAGGAACAAGAGATTTATTTAGTGAAGAGGGCTGTCTTTGGAAGAGCAACTGTGTAACTTTGTTGCATATTCATAAAAGCAGTTGGACAGAGAGTGGGACTTTTTCCACGCTTGTTCACACTGTTCTCTGTTCTCCTGTGTTTCTGGGCTGTCTGGCTCCTGTCCTAAATTAAAGCTTGCGCAGGGTTGCTTGCACTAACAAAGGATGTGGGTTCAGCCTGTAGTGCACTGGCACAAAGGTATGTGTGGCCTGGCTCTTCTGGCTGATACTGACTAGAACAGAAGGAAAATCTTGGTGCTCAAAAGCAGAGGAGGCAGATTGGGCACTGCCTGTAGTGGTAAGGAAGGTTGAGGGGTCTGGCTGAGGACCTGAGATGTGGTGCAGGAGGAGACTGATGTCTGTGCTGAGCCTGTGGGGACAATGGAAGATTGCATCTTAACCTCATGCATTTCTTAGAAGCTTGTTTGTTAACTGTTAAAGAAGTTATCTCCAAGGTATTTATTTCAGACAGTTCTAGTGAAGTAATCCCTTAATTCTTCTGAGTAAATGCTGACGAGGATTTACTGCAGGCTAGGTGGTGTGGAGGTCACCGTGAGAGTGCTTACAGAGTGTACTTGGCTGCTGTCCCCTGGGGCTGGGTGGCAGGAGCTTCAGGGTGTCCCTGGCTGACCCACAGCAGGGCTGTCCTCTGTGGGGGCACGTGGCAGTGGGTGGGTGCCATGCTTGTGAGTGCTTCTGTTTCCATGCCTGGAGTAAAGTGCTGCTTCTGCTCTGACTCTGGCTGAATCCTCCAGATGTTCTGCTGCTCTTGTGCAGGCTGCTCTGCCTTCTCTCTTCTTCCTTGAATCTTCCTTTCTCTGGGTCCTCCCAAATGAGAGAAGCCCCAGCTCCAGTTGAAACCATGCCCTGTTGCTATGCTTAAACTTCAGTGGCATTTCCTCTGTATGTACCACCTTGCTAATAAAAACAATGGTATTTTCACTATTTAGAATGAATGATTTCTTCACTCTGTGCAAACTGTTTGCTTGGAGACCAGGGGTCAGCTTGTGCTCTTCCATTTAGCAGCTGGGTTTGCAGGTTAGGAGTTATTTACCTTCATCTTGGTACTATGGAGGCAAGTCAAAAGAAATCCAAGAGGAATTGCAGCCCATGGTGGGCAAAGAAACAATAACTTCAGTATTTTGTCAAACTCTCCTTCTAAGGGAGCTGGTTTCCCAGGAAAACCAGGGCAGAGCTATTTAGGCTGCATGACAGTGAAACTTCATGTGAGTAAATCTTATGCTGATATCTCAAATGGCAAACTGAATGGTTACAGAATGGCATATGGAATTGAGACCAATGAGCTGTGTTATGAAAAGGAAATGGTATCCTGCAGGGGCGGAAAATGTAGGTGGAGTAAGCAGCTTATTTGTTGGGGAAATTCCTTTGCTTAGGGAAAATTTCTTAGTGGCCAGAGCATCGCTGTGGTTTGTGCAGGTACTCCTAATCTCTGCCAGGTGCCATGCCATTCTCTGACTCTCTTCTGTAAGATGTCTCTGCTGATGATTGCAGCATTGTTGAGCAAAAATACGATATCAGAAGTTTGTTCTTCTATAAAGACAAACAAATCAAAATCTGATTGCGTTGGAAAAGCAGTCATGTAGAAACCCAAGACTTGTAACACCTTCTCTGCTGCAAAGGGAAAATGAGCAGCTACTGTGACCAATTCCAGGTCATTAAATAAAAAATTAAAGTATCATTTTTTTGTAAAGTGGATGTTTTCATCATCTTCAGCTCCTCAGTATCTTGGCCCAGACCAAGAGCTGGTTAACATGGATTACTTATGTTGGAAGTTCCAACATCTTGTTATGTTTTCTTTCTATAGTCAAACAAAAAATTATATTAGAATGGTTCCTGAAATTAGGTATTTTAGAAGCAATTTGCAACTTCAAATTGGCTAATTGACCACTAATTTTAAAATGTACAGTGCTTATATGTAGCTATTATATAATTTGGCTAGGTACCGAATAATTACTGTCCTGGCAGCCCCCAAAGTAAAAAGGAGCTGTTTTAATTTAATATTAGAAGTACAAAGATATTGAAAGCAGCTGCTCTTCTGTTTAAAAAAAAAAGAGTTTAATACTTTGATCTGGAAAATAGCGATGTGTCTCATTACAGAGGGGAAAAGGAAATATTTCAATCTAGATAAGATAAGAAGTTTCAAGGACTACTAAGTAGCAGCAGCCACTCTTAAAGCTTTTAAAAATAGACTATTTCAGGTGTGCCTTAATCTGACCTGTCATTATTATTATGAAGCTTGTGACATTACTTGGTACGATGATGTGTTGTATTAAATATCACTGACCAGTGTCATGAAATAATGTATGAATAATACATGCAAAACTTGATTTTATTTTAAAATCTTTTACAACATGAAATAGCACATAAAAACATTGTTTCTGGAAATTATTCTGAAAGAATAGTTCAAATTCATGCAGTTTGAGTGACACAGCATGCTGAATATGTGCCTGCTCCTGTGGGCAGCAAATATCAGTATGGTGTTGCAGATAAGTCAAGGCTGTTTACTCTTCACAGCCTCAGCAAAGGGTGAGACTTAGCCTTGTGGAAATCAATGGTGCATTTACTATTGACTACAGTAAGGCCAGGATTTTGGCTGTAGCCCAGGATTTTGGCTGCTTTGTGTAAGCAGTCCCCATTGCCCTTGTGGAAGTAAGGACATGAGAGTCCCCATTCCTGTGGGGGTCATGGGTTTTGCTGTGGGCTCAGAGGTGAAGCCTGGAGGCTACTGGAGGAGGTGAAGTGGAACATGCTGCAGCATGAGCAAACCCTGGGGTGACTTCTCTGTCTTCTTGCAGCACCTGCTGCCTCAATAAGCAAATCATCTTCATATGTAACATTGGCAGGCATGGGATCTTGAGCTTGATGTGTCTAAAGTTACTATACTTGATTATCGTTCATAATAGAAATATGTCATCTTTCTGAGTATTTGAGGCCTAAATGCCTCCTTTGAAAGGAGAACAAGTTAATGTCAAGGCCAGCATATTGCAGCCTTATTTTCTCTTTACTCTATTCAGATCAAAGCATTGAGTTACTAGACCCTAATCAAAGCTAGATTATTGGGAAGTCTTTATTTGAGCTCTTTCAGGGTATTAAACTACTGCCTGCTAAATTGATTTTCCTTTTCCTGGTGGTAAAACGTAGTAGATTATCTTTTTGCTGGTAGCCTTAACTGTTGCCATTTATCACAATAGTTTATCATGATCACTTTTCATCCACCACTGCTAGTTCTTTGCCTAACAAGCAGGAAGAAATGGACACAATTATCACTGTTAAGCAGAGAAACTTTGCTTCTGGCTAGAAGTTATAATAGTTCCTGGCTTTATAACTCTTATGGTATTTGTTGTTTAAGGTGGATAATACTACTGACAAGAGTAAGCGGTGCTACAGCTGCTATTTTGGGGCACTAGTTTTGTGATATGCACACATCTCAGCTTTGGTCTGTGTTTACCTTGCTGGTCTCTGTGCTATGGTTGTGCCCAAATCAGTCCTGCTGATAAATCAAAACAGCTGTAGTGCTAATATTGGTTATTTTCTCCAAGGTCTCCCCCTCCCTCTGAATTAAGTATTTGCAGGGCCAGTGACACTTACAAATAGAGTTTTGTGAGGAAATGCTTGCCTATGGCCACAGCTGCTGCTCCAGAGTCTTTCCACATCTTCTTTCCCAAGGTTAAACTTCATTCTGCTATACAGGTCTACTTGTTTGTTTAGGACATGTTAGCTAATGTCCATTATGAGTGTTTTATATAAGCAGGTAAGACTTACATGATAAAGATTTTTTCAGCTACTTTGTTTATCCATACTCCAAGCATGGTAACAAATTAGTATACCGTGAGTCTTTGATGTATTTTTTAAATGTCATATTTAGACCTGTTTATATTTTCTACTAAATTTCTATAGGTGTCTTGGGTACTTTCATTAGCCATTTAACAGACTGCAGGCATTTTACTCATTAGTTTGTTATCTGGTTGCTTCTCAGCTTTGCTCTCAGGTTCTGAACATGTTGCCCTGTTATAGAAATTGGGCTTTGTTCTTATCAGGCTTGAGTAGTTATTTTCCTAAGTATAAATAACAGAGGAGCATGTTATAGAGCTGTTATGATGGTTACAGTGCATAAAATACATTTTTACTTTTAACTGCAAGCTATAACGGTGCACCACATTCAGAAACTGGATGGGCTAGACGAGCTAAAATAGTATGTAAAAACACAGACCCTCTGTAGACATAAAAGAAGCTTAAAATGTGAAGGTGTTCAGTGTGGATATCTGTGGTTTTATGTCAAACTATACAATTTCCTGCCTTGTTGAGGAGCTGTGTGGACAATCTGCTACTGTGTAACTATCAGGAGAAAAAGGGAATCGCAGATCAATTTGTGAGCCTGCAGTGAGGAGTGATACAGTCAAGTGCAAGGTAAAAGAAGCTATTGAAATAGGTCAGTGCTGTCAGAATTTGTCTGAGGACCCAGGGTTGAAAAGTCAGGCCAAATGAAAAACAAAAACACTGTACTTGTTCTTCCATATCTTAAATGCCTTTAAGTCTGAATTGGATTTTCAGTTTCAGTCCCCACAGCGATTCCTGGTGCCATGTGGCAGAAAGACAAATCCATAGGCTGGCTGCCTTGTTATGTGATGCTGCACAAAGGTCAGCACAGAAGGAATGAGGAGAGCCACTTGAGCATGTTATTTACAAGGTTGCCTACTGGTGGAAGTGGAGAAAAACCATAGAAACAAAGGGGTATAGAAAGATGGAAGCCAAGAAAGGAAACAAAATATTGCAAGAGAGAGGCTGTTTCTTGTCTCTGTCTAGAAATATTATTACTAGTGTTTAAAGGTATGCCATTGAGTAGGATATCAGATTAAAGAAGCAGGGTAAAATTATTATAGGAGTTGTAGCTAACCAAAGAGTTACACCAAGAGTGATAAAACTCCTCTAGTATTATCCCCAAGGTAGCATGCAAAGTCGCTGGGTGTTCCACTTGTGTGGTAAAATGTTTCCCATTGGAAACTGAAAAGGGGATCATGGGGAGCTGCCATCCCCAAAATCTAGTACCCCAGGAAATCACCTACCCAGCTTCATGAAAGTGCAGTCAGAAGAAATTTCATGCAACAATACAAATACTCCAAAGCATTTGTGTAGCTTTAATGGTTTCTGTAATTATCCCGTATTCATTTGGACACATGAAATACGGTAAATATAAAATGTATGCCCAATCAACTGTATTGAAAATCTCACTTATTATAGTGTGGTTGAACAAACAGAAGAGTACTAACCCAGAATATCTGACAAGTAACTGTGCTCAACTCTGGCTGGCATACGGGGTTGGACATAGTGACTCTCCATAGTGATGCTTGTGGGTACAACAACAGAAGCATTAATCTATATCTGTAGTCTGGGTGAGAGTGAGAATTAATCTGCACAGAGGCAAGAGCTGTGCAGGGAGATGTTCGTATCCTCCACATGTGCATGAAAACACATGTCCTCTGACCCTGTCTCTAGGCTGTACCCTTTTTGCAGTTTCCTATTTGCAGGAAAAAAAATACATCGATCAGTGTTGCTCTGAGACTAACAGTGCTTCATGAGACTAACAGTGCATGACACTTGATATGCAGAAAGGAATGTAGTCAAGTCCTATGTTCCGTTTAGATGACATGAATGCAATTTTGCTCTCAGCTGACTGAAATACAGTTGACAACAAATCTGATTCAGCACCATCTGAAGCAAAAATTAGCTGTACTTATTTAAGGAGTTTTATATCATTTAAAAAGGCACTTGGCTAAGACAAACCTAAAGATTTTTCCCTATTTAAATATTGGTTTTCATTCAGTTGTTACAGGATTTAATATTCTTTAATTTTTATTTTTGAAATTGCAACCCTCCATTGAAGGGACTTATTTTGTGTTATTATTCTGTATGACTATGCTCTACAATGACTAACTTGTTTGTCTTTGAATATTATATTAACTTTCTGTCTACATGGTAGAATTAATCTAATACTTTCTGACAGAAAACTTTACTTGTGAAAATGTTGAAATAAGGCCTTGGAAACAATACTTATTGCAAAATTTTGAAATGGAGCTACTAAGTGCATTTATAGTTTGGTAGATGAACTACACTAAATGTACTCAAATATTCAGGAAAATCTTTTAAAAAAGAAAAAATCCAATATTTTTCTGAGGCTGGCTCTTTTGCAAAGTTACTAGATAAAACAGCTGCAGGAGCAGAAAATAAAGGCACTGCTTACAGTTGTGGGGCTTGCTTTACGTAAAGTAAAACTGAAAATCTTCACAAACTGTCATAAGAAAATGCTTCAAGAAATATTCAGAAGCAATGCAAAAACTCTCTCCTTCCTATATGTTTTGCAAAGATATTGCTACTACCTTCTGAATTGTAGTATGAAACGTTTTCTTGTTCAGTCTCTACATCTTTGAGTGGAGATGTATTGAAGTTCTTGTTTTGAGGCAGTCACCAAGTGTCCTCAGTCTGCCTTTATGTTGGATCCCTGTAGCAGCTGGCAGGAGGCTTTCAGTGTATTCTGCAATATATATGTGAACTGAATTTTATGTAACTCATAGTGTATTATTCTCCACCTATTCTAAATAAAAACTAAGTACTCTTCAGTGTGGTTGAATTTAGTTCTCCAATATATCGTTCATTGATTTCACAGGTAATCTTTGAGTTTCTCGTCACTATTATCCTATTTGCGGAAAATGAAAGGGTTTTCAACTCTTATAACTATGTATTTACCAAATGAGGTAGAAGGTCAGACCTCTGCTTTGAAAATATAGTATACAATATCTCTTTCAGTCTTGCAGTACATGAGTATTGTTTCTGCACTATTCAATTTTGAAATGTGGAATTTTTTTCAGACAAAAACATATCTTTGATCACTGGTCATTGTAAGACTGACAAAATCCAAATAAGACTGGAAGATATTAAACAGCTTTGGGGACAAAAAGGAAACCATGAGATGGACCTCTTTAGCACAAAGCTCAGTCTGAAATTACTTGAAAATAAGAAAGTTGTGCCATCTACTTTTGCTAAACTTCTGGGTTTATGCCTCACTGGGCATGCATGCAAAACACGTTATCTTTAATTACCTCGTTCCTTGTCCCTATTTAAAGTAATACTCTGCTATATTATAGGTGTTTGCACAATATACTTACCAGAACTGTCATAATGCTAATTGGTTTCAAATTGTGCTCATTCACTATAGCATGTTATTGCTGTTAGATTTTTCTCTGAGGCTGTGTTCATCTCTGCACAAGCTTCACCAAGTAGCTGTTTTATGGCTTCAGATTACATGACTGAGATCAACTGTCTCTTAGGCTGCTTTACACCTTTTTGCTAACTGTTACAGGTCACTTGGCTCTTTCAGGCAAAGCAAGCCTTTTGCATGGACAAGAGGGTCATTAGGAGTAGCAGAGTGTGTAAAATTCTTTGTTAAATATACAAACTTGGTAACTTGGATACTGTTTTATATTACATTTCCTTGTAATCTGCAGATTTCCTTGCAGAAGTACTCAGCCAGATTGAATTGTTACTAGCTAGAAGCTTAAAGTGTGAAGTATGAAATGTGGCGCAGTATTTATGTTTTTTTTCCTAAGTATGTATTTCCACGTTGCTTTTCACAACTCCAGACAGAGGGTTTTTAATTACAGTTTAAAAGCATTTCTTTACTAAAAAACACTAAAACTAATGCTAAAGAGGTTCTTAGAAATCCCAACAAGACTGAAGGATTGAGGTCTGGGGGAAGAACATAGGTTAAACCCAGTATGTGCTAAATCTACCCAGTTGATATCATGGCAGCTATTCTCTGGCCAAATTGAGTCTGCCCAGTAATTCGTAATTCTCGGGAACAAAAAAAATTCTCAACTTCTGCAAAAATTATTGAATGACACTTGTTTTAAAACTTGCATTTACTTCTGTTTTTACTGGAAATGGAATATTGCTGTTTCTGTGAGAACTCATATAGGCTGTGGTTCAATTTATGCATGCTGGCTTTGTTTGAAAGGTACAGATCATTCTGTACATCACTACTCATTCTAGAAAGCATCTTTAATGGTCTGATCAGATCACATCTTTCTCATTCAGGAAATACAGGAATAGATCCAGTTCTGACCTGGGCTACACCTCATCTGAAACCAATGGAACAGCTTGGTTTTAAATAAGGGCAGAATTTGGCCTGAGTTCTGTGTGTTTTGGAGCAGAGGAAACCAAGAAATGATCTCATCAGATATAAAATCTCTAGAATACACTCACAGAATTAATGAAAAAAAACTTTGAATGCTTTTGAAAATAGTACTTATTTTTAGGATTATAAGACTTTATAGGCAGGGTCTAAGTAAATTAATTAGTGGGCCTCTGTAGGGACTATTATTTAATATTTGTTTTCAGATGCACATTGAAAGAACTTGTGGGCACTGAGGCCTGTTTTATGATTGATTAGTAGATAGGAACCAAAAACTCTGTAAGACTGCAGATCAGAAATAATTTTATTTTGGTCTCTTTCAGGAAAGAAACCAGGCCAGGTGTGGAAAAGTGGAAAGTCTGAGTGATAAAATCACAACTATGCCAACTAGTTCTTGCTGCCACATTCTCTTCTTTCTCAACTACTATAAATCATCACTTTCTCTACTACTGCAGTATCCCACGATATTGTGTCACTCAAAACTATTTGTTTAGAATGAGACCTTTTTACCTTGAGCAAGCTAGAAATTGTCTACCCTTATCCACCTACCCAAATGTAATTTTTAAGCTCAAACTCCATATGCTTTCCATTGAAGAAAGCCTTTAAAAAACCCTAGAGTTCTCCAGATGCCTTGTGATTACCATTAGTCTCTGTTTTTCCTTCTGCATTGATAAATGGAAAAATTGACAGGAACTTCTATGTCAAGTTGTTTCTGTCCCAGAACAGCAAGAAAATCTGAATTCTGAGGTGATAGTGCTATACACTTCTTTGTTGTGATTTTGTTACAATGAATTAAAATTCTTCTGGGTTTAGATGTTTTGGTTTGGTTTCTTTTTTTGCTTTCAGAATAGCTTTAGTTTTCAAAAGCGTGCTGGCTTTGGCTATTTTAAGTGATGCGCTCATGAAAGCAATAAAACACTGATAACAAAATGGTGTATATGAATCTCTGATATCAATTACAGTTACTACAGAGCTGGGATAAGCCAGGAAGTAAAGCTGTCCCAGCATTATTCAGCTGGAGCTGGTGGCTGTGAGGAGGGTGGAAAGCCGTGCCCTCTTCATACCTTGGGCCAGCTAAAGAGCACTGTCAGCACATCAGTCCCTGTTCCCTCCTTTTTTCCCTGCCAGCGGCAGGAGAGCAGTAGTAAATGCTGCCAGACGTGGTGGTATCCTGCTGTGTGACTGTGTCCAGGAATGGGTTATCAGGCATCCTCTCTGGGCCCTTCTCAAACCAAGAACTGCACAGAAACTTGCCAAGCCGTGACAGGCGTGGTTTAAACAATCCCACAGCCTCAACCTTGCCTTCTTGGTTGCTGGATGGAAGGTGGTTTCACGTCGCAGTTTTGTAATTTTAGTGCACTGTGCACTTGTAAGTCCTTTGTTTTTCTTTCTTTTTTTTTTTTTTAAAAGAAAGAGGTTTTCTATACCCCAGACCTGAAGATTGGTATAGTCTCCAGCTCAAGATAGGAAAAGCATCACAAACAGTAGCTGATCTGAGTAAAGAAACAATTAGGTTCCACTGTTGTTTTTTTTTTGCCCAATGTTTGGAAGCTGTCACCATACCCAAAACTGCAGGAGAAAGTTGGAGAAACCTAAGCATCTTCCTAAAATGCCATGCCTTCACCTCTCTAGCTTGTTCCTTCACTGCTGGGCAGGAAAAGAAAAGCAAAACCATCTCTAATGGGATTCCCTTGCCCTGGAGAAGCAAAATATGAGGTGAGCAGCCTGAACGCTCTTCTGGCTGTTCCAAGTTTGAGATGTCTCCTCTAGAAAGTATTTTCTCTTCCAATTATTACGTAATATATACCAGCATGTTAATCCTGGCTTCAATAAATGACATATTGCCTGGAGTACTCAAATTTCTAAGTTGCTGATCTGTTTCTCGTGCTGCAGGCTACTTTCCAGACCTTGAGGTACACGACCATTTTACCATGACTTGTAGAGGAATGGAAGTTTTCCCTTTCTTGGTATCTGCATTGCCATCTTAAAAAGAAATCTGTGACTGTAAAGTGAAGATTAGGTGTGACTTCTGTAGTCTGGCATTTTATGACCTCAGAAATACCAAGAAATACTTACTGATATAATAACAATGGCAATAAGTTTTAAAGCATCATAAAAGCATAAAAGATGCAGCACCTGGCAAGACCTGCCTAGCTCTAGCATGTCCAGATTATGAAGACGCAGACAAGGCCATTATTTCTGTGAAGGCAGAGTATTCCTGGAAAATCCAGTCATCTCCAGATAGAAAAGCCTCCTGTATCTCACTGGAAATTTTTTTTCTTCTGCAAAGTTGATATTAAGTTTTTCCTTGAATGCACTATTTTTCTGCTTCTGTTTGCCTGTGCTCAGTGTGAGTGTTTATTTGAATGATGCATTGCACATACCAGATTTGGAGAACATTGTTGCGTATTATTACAGCAGAGTTCCATTCCACAGTTTTAGAAGCACGCTTCAGTACTTGCTGCCTCATATCTTAGGTCAAAGTGTTCTCCTAGTTAAAGGAATGGGTATAAAATTACATTCCCTACTTAGCTTTCTTCTTCTGGCAGTCAGTTGGTCAATGCAGCTTCTCTGGAGTTGTAGCCTTCAGACTGCTGGTGTTGAGTGTAATGTCAACATGAGTCTGCAATACACAGAGCAATCTAAGTGCCAAACAGTATTGGTATGATTATCAAAAAGAGCAAGGAAATGTGCCCAGCAGCAAAGCAACCTGGCTTAAAGATGGGCAGTGTTTTCTCAAAACTTTCTCAGAAGTGGTTTGTAAAGGAAGGGGATGTAGCAAAATATAGTAGCACAGCTGAAGCTCATTGCCTGTTTTTTTTATAAGCAAGCAAGGTGATGATACTCTTGCAATCATCCTGTGCTAAGCCTGGGTCTGCAGGCCTGCCAGCAGACTGTGAGAGGACAGTTTCCATTCCAGGCAGTGTTCAATTTTTCTGATATGGAAATGCATGTGGTAAGAAGTAGAGCAGGACAGCTGGCCTGCTGGCAGCAGAAAGCCAAGGAGGATCTCTGCTGATGGGACAGGAGTGAGCTGGCAGCCTGTCAAAGATAAGCTGCTTTTTCCATTGCCCATCTGTATTTCATTACCAATCCTCTATATAGTCCAGTCCCTGAGATGGAAACTAATGCTTGAGCAATAAAAAGAAAGGAAAAATATCTCATTTTATATAATGCATTATATGTCTTATGCCATAAAAATTTAGGATAGACATTTTTCTTATAATTGTTATTTTTATATTGATTATAATGTCATGTTTACCAATTTAACAAGCTCAATGGCTGGAGCAGTAAGAGCAAAAAACCTGCCTATGAAACACCAGATTGGTCACTGTGATGCATACATCCTAGCTCTGCATAGACAGGCAATAGGTTTAGATATCAGCAAATTTGTTTTAATAGAAACTGTTTGCTACTTCGGGTTTATATTTCTGGAAGCAAATATCAAGTAGTATCGCCCTTAATTTGAACGCTTAACAGTTAAGGCCAGGCCTGACTTTACCTATCGCTTCCCATTTTAGGTCAGATATTCCAGCTTCCTTGCTAGTATGAGCTCTACTCATGCAAAAACCTATTTGCCTGACAGTGTTTTCCGTCTTGAGCTCTTTTTAAGCTATGCGTTTGGAGAGTAATGCCACTAACATGACCTTGTTTATAGTTTTCTCGGAGGAACAAGGTATGCTTAAGCTGCTCTGAAAAACCTTTTAAAATTTCAGGCACTTAATACTTCTCCTGGCTCTCTTGCACATCCCTACACCCATTGTCTTTGCTACGTATGAATCGCCACGCCATTGAAAATGATGTTGATTTGTGTGTGTATGTGTCTGAGTTCACCCCCAGGCCAAGACTTGTTTTTTCTCCTTCCAAGAAAGAAGGTCCATTGTTGTACAAGATGACCGGAATATACTTTTCTATGAGTTACTTGGATAGTGAAATCTGTACAATGACAACCACCTACACCCTTATATCAGCTTTTTATTGGTTAACTTTGTTTCAGATGTTCATCTCTGTTTTGCTAAATATGGAGGGTTCATATTGGATATCTGCATGTGGTCAAATTAATTTTATGGATAACTTGCTGTTAATCCTTTTTTTTTTTTTAAGGCCCCTAAATCCTGCAACTCAGCAGCAGTGCATGTTGTACGTGTGTGAATGGTCGACTTACTGCAGAACCCCCTCTCCTCCCAGTGATGTAGCTACAGCATATCTTAAATCTCTGTCCCACTACATTGCAGAGAGGATGCTGATTCAGTTTGGAGCAGGTAGCTCTGACCCATCAGTTGGTGCCTGGCAGTGATCTTTAAGTCTTTGTCAGATGGCATCTGCTGAATCCTGTGACTGCTTACACTTCGGCTAGTGGGGTGGCTCCTATTAGTTATGTGAAGACCATACTTTGGAAGAGAATGTGACATAATTCAGCTTATAGGTGGGCAAAATAAATGTGGTTGGAGAGAAGCGGGCAATAAAGAGAAATGGTATTTTTCTGTGTATTTTTTTAATTTCATTTCAGAACCCCCTGGACTTTCCTATGGTATTGTTCCTAGAAATAATCATAGAACTTCGCAAGTCAATGAAAGTAAATTTTCTGATATTCAAACAAAAAAATTTCTCCTCAGGTTTTACACACTGAGACATGTATGTGTAACTTTCTGCTTTTGATTTTACTGTTTTGGTATCAGGCCTATCAAATGAGACCTTTTGGTTTTAATTTCTGTGGCTTTCTGCCCTGGACTGTGTTAATTCTACACTGATTTACTGGAGCAAAATTTCTACTGTAACCCATCTTTTCAGGTAGTGAATAGACTCAGAATAGTCATGCAGCCTTGATTTAATATAACTAACCTCATGTTTAACTCTGAATGCATATGGGAGGAAAGTTTTACTCAGATACTTACAGACATCAGACAGGAGAGAAACACCAGCTTAGTTCAAGCAATTAAATTTTTCAACCATCTACTCAAATGAGAATAGGTGATAACACAGTACAAGCTTCTCTCTTCCCATAATTTGCATGGCAGTGATAATTATTACTATGTTTATCTTTTCTATGGGGTTCCATAGCCAGGATTGTATCTAAATATGAATGGGCAATAGAATGCATATACAGGTACATAAGTTTCAAAAGTGTTCAAAACTTGCCTAAATCTTGTGTGTAGATCCATCTCCTTTGTGTTCCCAGCAGATTAAATGTGAATGTGTATAGAGGAAGTGTATATCATTCTCACTGCACTATCATTTTTAGCCATGTAGACACAGATGCTTTTTGGTACGCCAAAAAAGTTAGATACATATGAGATGATTAAAGAAATTACTATGTTATTGCTTCTTTATCTTATCCTAATGTCCCACCTAAATACCCAACAAGGATGTTTTTAGACGAAGCTTGCATTTCTCTTGCTTTCAGAGTAATGAAAAGCACTTTTTTCCCTTTGAGCCAAGACTTCTTTCTTAGTCTATTTTCCTGTACAAACATTGCTTCCCTCTGAGGCCCTTGGCAGTCACTCAGACTCTGTTACAATTCTTTCTGCAGTGTAAAGCGAGGATAATAGTGTCACTAATCGCACCTTCACAGCAGTGTGGTAAGAATTAGCTGGTTACAGTTTGCAAGCTGCTTTTATGATAATGTGATATTGGTTCTAGCCTTATTCTCATTGAAGTCAATGGCCAAAATCATGTAAATAGCATAGTATTCTTCAGCACCTTCCCAAGTAAAAAAAAAAAAAGAAAAGAAAATCCATGAAGGCATGAAAATATCAAGGAAATAGAAGGGAAAAATAAAACAGGAGAATTCCCTAAATTGTCATCAGGAATGTATGAATTCTGGCTGACACCATGTTGCATCTGTGAAATTTGCTACTTTATTTCTATTAAAGTTCAATAGAAAGGTGGTTTGTCTTCTGAGCTGTATAATTGTACTCAGCAATCTAAGACTCTAGAAAGAAATGAAGAGTGTGAACTAAAGTGAAATAATCCATACTGAACACTTTCACGAAGCTTTGTGTAATTGTATAATTATTTCAAATATTTCCCCTGGCAAGTGGAGTATACCAAGAATAAGGCTTGTGGCAAACCTAACAGACCTTCTGTATATTCAGCTGATGTTTTGGATAACTGATCTGTAGTTCTTCAGGAATAGCCTTTATATCACCTGCAATTAATTGAGCTCTAGGCTGCTCACAAAGCTGAAGACAGTGAAAAGTGGATAGACTGTATCTTTCATTGTCTTGAATCCCATATCGGTTGTCTACAAAAAATAAAATTACTTTCCTGTAGTTTTGTACTGTGCTTTTGTATACATTGCCTTCTAAAGATAAGGAAAGGTGTTTGTTGCTGTTACATCTGAGCTAAAAGCAACTGAGTTTTGTTAAGCTGCAATTACGACTGTGATGGGAACAGTAGCAAGGGTGCTGCTGGTCACAGTGCTACCCCTGCACTCCACCCTCAATCTGAGAGAAGTATTGGAGGGTTAGGAGCTTAACTCACACTGTCGGTTCTTGCTTAAGGCTGTGCATGTAGTCTGCCTGTGACAGACTTTTTATGAACAGGATGCATTTTAATTAGTTTTGTTTCTTAAGTTATGAGACTTCTTGGAACACAACAAACAGAGAAAATACTTTGTAATGTTGTGCCTTTTCCCACCAGCACAAAATATACATGTTCTCAGCTGTTATTTACTGAGCAAGGAAGTAAACTTTATCCTAACCTCTGGCGAAGAACGGTATTAAAGGGCTCTAAAATACAGGAGAATATTTCCTATGCAGCCCAAAATAAAAATCAAGTCTGTTGGTTACAGAAAGAGACACAAATTCATTAATGGAAGGAAGTGCCTTAACTTGTCATGTGATCCAGTACATGTATAATATCATCTTGAATATTTCAGCAGCCTTTTCTGCCAAGATCTTACCACGTAGTATAAAAAAACTTCAGTCAATTTTCAAGAGTATTTCTATTTATGAGCTGATGCCACAGGATTATGATGTTTCCTTTGACCGGTTCTTTTACTTAAAATGACTGCTCAGAGCCGTGTTCACTTTTGCATCAAGCATCCTGTATGCTTCAGAGTAAGAGCAAATAATTACTGATCCTTGAAACATTTTCAAATCAAATCTCTGTCCATTGGACTATTCTATGTGCAATTTTTTTAGCAAGTTAGTCCAGGGCTTACTTAACTTGAAAAAACAAAAATCTCTTTAAAACCCAGTGTGTGGCTTCAATCTGAATTGAAGTCTTTGAAATCTCTTCGGTAAAGGCTCATGCCTTAGATTTCAGCTGTACTTTTATTTACTTCTGAGACAATCCAGCTGGGAGTGGATCCTGGCTGTTGTTAACTAATATAGCTTTATCAAAAGAAATATGCTGATTTACACCTGCAAAGACACTAACCCTCTGTATTTTTAGGTCTTAAGCATGTTTGCAGAGGTCTCGATGCATTGATAATAGAAGAAATAACTTTAAACAGGAACATCAGCACCTTAGAGCTACCAGATGAAATTTTAGGTCCTTCAAATATTTACAAATGCAAATGAAGTGTATTTGGAGAGTGAAACAAAGGGAAACTACATATAATACAGTGGAGTTAAAACATGCATCACTATAGAAATTAAGATATTTCCCTGGATGGTGGGGGAAGCACCATTGACATGTTAGTAAACTGAATACTATTAGGGGAACAAACCTTATGTAGAGCTGAGATAAGAAAAAATTGATTTCGAAACTATTGCAGGGCCAACTGAGCAGTTGTGAAGCATTCAACCTTTCTAATGCTGTAAGAACAGATTAGTTTTCTCAATTAAAATGCCTTACCAGAGCTCAATATGCTCTAAAATAAACTGGGAGTATAGGTCAAAAATAAGGAATACTATGGCTGAACTGCTTCATTAGAACTGACCTGCTGAAACTTTCATAGTCAGTCTAGTCTCATCCAGTGTTTTTTCACTATGAATATATTCACTATGCATTACTGCTTCAAGCTAATTTAGACTACGTTTCAGTAAGTGAATTGAACAGTATTATCTGATCAATGTTGGATAGAATATAAGATGAAGCTCAACGGCAGTTGATCTGATTTTTCTGATACACCAACTCATTTTTACTTAGTCTAGTGACTTCAACTGCCAAACATCCTAAACTTCATTTGGGCTTGAAAAGAAAGAAAAGGCACCAAGCTAATTCTTCTTAGTAATGTGGTAGAAAATACCAGTTTTGTCTAAAGCTTTCCAATCCAGTTAATGTATTTAAATCCTGTGAATCAGTGGATTTTTCTCAGGTGTCAATTTCTTCAGACAGTGAAGTGCACTGGGACTGATTTATAATATGTTGGTTTCAGATATGAAAGTGGATAATCTTGTGCTACTGCAAGTGGAAGACAGACTGTTGTGAGAAGCCTTCTTCAGTAGAAAGAGCTTGATGTTTCTTCCTAGAGATGTGCTCTAATGTTTTTTTAACACCTTCTGGGGATGAAGTGTTTTCAGCTTGGGTCACAACTTGCAGAAGATGGTCAGCTTTTTTGGTTGTTTTCTAAGTGTATTTTTAAAAAAGAGCAGGTGAAATGATACGTGAAAAGCTGCTAGCTAATGTTGGCTGAAGAAAAGACTAAGGTGGTTCTCATGCAGTAAAGAGAAGGTATTTGTTTGCTGATGTGCCACCAGTGTTGGTCTACTCAGTCTACACACTCAGAATGCTCCTTGATTTCTGGTTTACAGCCTTGCGTAAAACAAGTTGGGTATTTTTGTCAATTGGTTAGAATAATTATAATAGTCTCTATTCCACACAGGAATAACCAGACTGGGAAATGATGAGGTTGCTTAGTATTCACTATTAAGTTAAAACTGCTGCTCTATATTATAGAAACAAAAGCTTAGTTATGGTGAAGGCTGCAGAAAACCCAGGGCTGATCTGGTGGCCTTGCCTCTTGCCGCTAGAGGTTTCTAGAGTCCCTTCATGCTTGGTGGCTATTTCAGGCTTGGGAGCTTCAAAACTCTTCTTTTAATGGAGAGCCCAAGTCCCATCATCAGAAAGAGGCTCGGTCTTCATGGGTTTGGTCCTTGACGTTTAAATATGTTTTTTTGGCTGAGGGGTGTGCTGTAGTGCTCTGTATTCAAGTATCCTTGAATTGTGCTTAGACTGGAGCTAGCACAGAAGACAGCATTTTGCTCAGATACCTTCCGAGCAAACGTGAGGGTATCCACAATCCCCAGGCTAAACTGGTGCCTTAGTGGCTACAAGATGACACTTACTGTACTACTTCTGCCTTCTGCAAATCCTAGATGATCTCCCTAATACATGTTGTGCATTTTCTTGTTTTGCTCTGCTGTGCCTGTTACCTAGAAAGGAGCTTTTGAGATGCGTGAGAGCTGGTGAGTACGAGTGTTACTGTCTAGGGCTCCTTCTCTTCTGTAGCCCTTCTATCTATCTTAGAGTTAGGCTGGCAAACAGGGCAAGCTTCAGATCCAGTTGCGTGGATGCCTTTATGGAATTTTATTAAGATTTCTCATAACTGAAATATGATGGCAAAAACCTACTCTTTTGAAAAGAAGCTGCTGATTTTGTACATGGCGCTGTATGCAGGGCTTAAAGACAATCTTTTAGTTTTTAAAAATCTGTGCTAGCCCATTGCCCTCTGTATTGATCATGTAAGTGTGTGAAGGAAAGATCCTACTGTAATTTTACAACTCTGGAAGAGTTTTGCAAGGCTGGAAAAGCTACACCTCAATCACTTGGTCCATAATTTATTTTTTGAAGTTGAGGAAAAGAAAGATGGAGATGCAAAAAAGAGCGGACTGGATACACCTTTTCTGTGAGGCTGCTTTTTCCAAGCAGAACTCTGTTTTACACTTCCATGCATAGAAGTCTGTTAAAGCCTGGTAAACCTTTTTGCTAATTTTGACACACAGTAAATACAGGTTTTCACTCCTCAGGCCAGAAATTATGTATTATGCTCCTTGATCACTGTTTTTCTTTCTAGGAGGTAATGTTATTTAAATAAGTGGCACTTGAAAGCTGTATGTGAGATAGTCTGTGGTCCATGAGGCAATTAATGTATCGTTAACAAATACAGATCTTCTAACTTAATTTATAATGTGTATTTGAGGAAGAAATGCAATAAGAAAAGGCCTTTTGTTTTTTGATATGCAGAACAAAAAAACAAACTCAAAAAAAATAGCTCAAAGTAGTGCTATTTTGATGAGCAGCATATGTTTTTTTGCTGCTGCTTTTTAATCTGGACCTGGTGTTATATCAGAATGTTTAACAGAGCCCTCCTGCTGCTGTTATAATGCTTACTACAAGCAGTGTTGCATTCTGTTTGTTTTTAAAGTTAATTCACAACTGCATCCACGTGCATCCCAGGAGGGGAAGCCCAGCACTTGCAGATGGGCAGGACCTGATTAAATAATAAGATGTAAGGACAGGTCCCTGAGGCAGGGCCCCCTGCTCCTGGCTGCCCACCAGCTGGGGCTGAGGTGAGAAATAAAGCAGGGTTTGATGCCAGGCCCACAAAAGAAGAGTGAGTGTGCTGTGCATGTGACAATCTTTAGCTTTTCCATGTTACTCTGGGCCATGTGAATCTTGGTATAAATTAAAAAAAAAAACAGTTTTGACAATTTCTCATTAAAACTGCATATTTTTTTCACACCCTTTCAGCGAATTTTTACTAAAATAGCTTTGAACAAGATATTCTTGCCTCTGTCCCAAAGAAATACTGGCAGATTGTTCTAGTCTGAAAAAGCATAAGCTATGCTGAATGAAAAATTTTGTGCTTCAAATACTAGATGTGCTGTGAGCTTATCATTTCCAGACCTCCATTGGCTGGAGATGGAGAGAAAGAACAAACGAACCAGGTTAGTGTCAGTGGTTTTCCATAACACCTGAGGTTTACTTGGCAGGTTTCTCTTTGCAGTAAGTTCTCCATCCCTCTTCTGTCCTTTCTTAAAGTACAGCTTCTCTTTCCCAAAAAAGAGAGGCCGCTTTCTATGCTTCTCTCTGGAACCCACCTCTTAACCTGCAAAATACTGCACCTTGGCTTATTTCAGAGCTTGATTATGCATATATTGGGTAGGGGCTCATTAGTGAAAAGCCCGTGAATCAGCTGTGTGGAGAGAGACTTGAGCTGATTTCCACATTTCAAACAAGAGAAACAGCCTATGTTCAGCTGTAGTTTGTGTGTGTGTGTGTACATATGTGTATGCATGTATAAAAATAAAGAAGGTAGTCTACAGTGTGGTTATATTTCTTTCCTTGATGTAAGTGCATAAGTATTCTAGTTGCAGTTTCTTCTTGATATTGCCTCTGTAGGTGTAGTTTGACAGCTTATTTCCATTTGATCACTTTTTTGTTGTTTAGGGAAAAAACAATAATGTTTGTATATGCAGATATGAACAATTAATCATTTTCTGTTGGCATTAAATTTTCAGTGAGTTTGAAAACATCTTCCTCAGCCTTTGGTTGTCCTACCATGTCTACTATTCAGTGAAGCTGCTCTTCGATGAAGGGTCTGTGTCTGTGGTTCCATGTGCCCTTCCTTCCAGTAAGTCACATGAACCACTCCACTATGTGGAGGCACCACATATGTCTTCTCTATGTCTCATCTGCACACTTTAATATTACTCATGTACTAGGAATTTTTGTCTTACCATAGCTTACTTGGAACCGCTTTGCTTTCCAAAACGGTGATTGCTTTTTCCAGTTGCTCTTCTACTGTCTGATTGCAGAAATGTGGATAGAAACAAAACGCTTTTGTCACTCCAGTAATATGTTATTTGTGAGACCTTGCATGAATCCACCAAACAGAAAACCTACTTCCCCTTCCTCATCCCACCTAGTATATTTTTAACATATTGCTGAGCGGTATATGGTGAAAACATATTCAGTGATAGTAGAAATACATATATAAATTTTTAATCTGCTACCCAATGGTTTCTGCAAACAGAAGCTCTTTCTTCTTACGTGGTTGAGGTACCTGAGCTCCCTCCATCTCTATTTAGCCAAATAAGCAAGAGGTCAAAAGTGAGAGACTTCAGTCTGGCTTTCCTGCTTTTTGATAAGATTTGTATGATCAAATTTAAGGTGCATAGATATGAAAAGGAGGAACAAGTGAATTGAAGTATATGCCCACATAGTCTTACTCTGGGTCCTGGCACTACACTGCTACACCTATAATATGTAGTTTTCTCGCTCGATTTTTAACTCTACTACACAGAAATTACTTCCCTCTCATCAAGTCTTCTATCCCATCACAAGGAGGAACACCTTGTCCACTTAACTCTACCATCTTTGTCTTTTGCATCTCGTTTCCTCTCATGTCTACTGCCACAAAATATGGTACTTTGCTACCTGTCTTTAATCCTAGACGCTATGTCCCTCTGCCACTTCTGACAATGCCTCTGGAAAAAGCCGTCCTCAGTTGTGACAGGTGTAGTCTATGTAACACAGTACTTAAATAAGCTGTTTCTGGTCTTTTTTGAAAATGCTTCCAAAAAATTTTGCTTTTAATCATATATAGAAGGTGTCTCTCCATGTCCACCCTGTGAGATCACCATTCCTCTGTCTCTTCACACTGCGAAGCTTCTTAATGTAACCTCCCTGCTGCTGTACACCTATGTGCTTCCCCATAAATGCAGCTGAACTGTTTATAGATAATTACTTTTGATTATTACCAGATTTGGGATTGGCTGTGAGAGTGCTGCACTGGGCTGCTGTGTGTATCTTATTCCTGTGTCTTCACGCTTTTGGTCTGAGATCCTCTGCAAGTGTCTCTTCTGCAAGGCAGAAGGTACGGTGGATGTTTCTCTCCCTCTTTGAAGCAACAGCATTAAGCAGGAAGAAAATTGGACAAAGAAATACCGAACAGTTTTATACACTTTGGTGAATCATTCCTAACCCATTGCCTTGTTAGCTGAATTGGTTGGGGTAGCAGACAAAAGTAACACTTTCAAATAATCGGCGAGGAAGATTTCATGAAGATTTACAAGAGCTAGTCTTGCTTGACAGGACTACTGAGGCAGTTATTCTTTTCAAAAGAGCAGGTTTTTGCCACCGTATTTCAGCTATGAGAAGGTGAGAGGCAGAGTCAACCTGGCAGCTATGCACAGCAGCTCCTGGAATATAGCTGGTGGGCTGCAATATTAAGGTACAGTATTACAGATACAATGCCTCCATAACAATCTCAGTAACCTGTGCCTTTCAAAAGCCTTTCCAAAAGGGGATTGAGAGGGACAAGAATCCTACTGAAAGAATAGAAGTAAAGGAACCTGGCCTGACCGCAAGAAATTTTATGTCACTGTCTGTCAACAATATTAATACATTTGTCAATAAATACATGTGCACTATAAATAACAAAACCCACGATTCTTCCACAATATTTCTAATAGAAATAAGTGTTGTGCAAGAGATTCTTAAAAAGGGAGTTTAACCTTTATTGCCCTCTTGGAGAAAATGGTTGTAAACATTCAGTCATAAAACACATAAATAGTACATGGCCCTATTTTTACACTCTTTTTGAGGTGTCTAGTTGTCTGCTAGTTATAAAAATATTTTTGAGTATGCAGTTCCTAAATACATTCTTAGTTATGTTTCCTGGAGCAAAAAATAATTTGCCTTGCAGTTGTTACCTTATAACATTTGAAATATTGACATTTTGTATTTTCTGAAACAAAGCCAACATGTTTGATAGCATGTGCTCAATAGAAAAATCATCAGCTGTGGGGGTCTGGTTAAATGGAATTCAAAAGAAAAGGCTTTTAGTGCATAAGTCATTGGCCGAACTTTTCACACTACTTTGATCCTTTAAATGCAAGGAGTTGGGAGTAAAACAGACCCAAGAGATACCCTAAATGCTGGGGGGGGGTGGGTGTGTTTCTTATTTCTTCTGTTATCAGACAGCTGATATTTGTGTGTTTCCTAAACTGATGCTTTTCTCATCTTGGGCTGAAACCAACTATTTCTTCAAGAAGTAAGTCTATCAAACAGTTTGAGTCAGAAAATAGAATATCAAGAAACCACCCAATTTCGATTTTGTTATTGCACAGGTTTAGCACTGTCGTACTGCTTATAATAAAATATTCAACCCCTCTAAAATTTTAAATGTTTATTAAAATAGTAGGAGTCCTAGAACCAGAAATAGAATGATGTAGATTCTAAACCCAGAGTTAAATTTTGCATGAAAAATGGCATAAGAACAGTAACCAATTCACCTTCACGCACCTGAAATAACATAATTTAGTGCAGCAGTGTTGCTGTGCTATGAGAGTATGTGCACATGAATTAAGAAGGTGCCTGTCCCAAAGTATGCCATTCCTCGTAAACACTAATTGTGAAGAATGATGGATTGGATTTAAACAAGTAAAGGTAACATTACATGAAGCTTTAATTCCCTATAGTCAAGAAACCTACAGTTGTCTGAAGCAAACCTCTCTAGGTGTCCCTCTTGTGATATGCTGTAGGATACAAGATCCTGCAGGACACTGCTGTCATCTGCAGGCAGTGCTGGCTCAGACTGTGAGCAAGCACACGACTTGTCCAAATTGTGACAGGCTGTTTTAGCCCTGAAAACAAACTAGAGCTGAATGGTGTAGAAAGATCCATGCAGTCCTTCTCAGAAGCAGAAGGGTTCCTTTTGCACTTAGTGCAAGGCACATGAGTAGATAAATGCATGCAAAAGAGGACTTTGTCAGATCTCACGCGGTTGAATAGGAAGGCTGAAATGCCCTTTAAAATCCCTGAACATGATGGAATAATGGTTTATACTTCCAAACTGTATGTCCTCGTACAAACTCAGAGGCTGTGGAATCATCCTATGTGATAGAGAAAGCTGAGGCTTTCATCCGGATTTATTGACATGAACTGCTTACAGAACAGTTCAAAAATCTGTCTCAAGGTTTAAATATTTGAGCATATAACTGAGGACAGACACCTAATAACTCATAACCTACTTTATCAGCCTTGCACATTGTAAAACATAGAACAGAATCCTTTCTCTTAAAGCGGTTGTTAAGTCTAGATCAAAGGTAGAGGATTATGCAGCGTGTTTAGTTTAAGAAAGTGCCAGTCAAGAGGTTAAAACTGCAAACACTAACACCTATGCTTAGTCGCATCTACTGTATTTCTATTATGTGGAAACCTTAGTGTTTACACCCAGTCATGACAAACTTCACTGAGCTCAGATGAAGAAAAACTTAAGGAGCCCTTAAACTGTGGGCTTTCTATTTTAACTTTTTAAGCTCATAGAAGTGGTATTGTGTTACTTAATGTTTCTAAACACTGGACGTTTGCAGACTTGCAGTCTCTTACATCATTTTAAACAGTAAGGTGATACATACACGTATCAGTCCTACAAATATGACCCAGGTATGAAAAAGCATATAATGGGTTTTGTTGTGTAGGTGTCAGTAAGGAAACTGTTAATCAGGTATGAACAAAGGTCAGCTGCTCTGTATTCTCTTCAAATCCTTGCCTGCTTCATGCTCTGTGTGGTTTCCAAGACCACAGGATTAAAAGTTGCATAAACGTGGTATGATTTCATGTACATTTTATCCACAGTTGTGGAGATTTTTGCAAGTCAAAACTAACCCAGATTGCATTTGAAGTTTCTTGGAAAGTGTGAAAGAGCAGTAAATAGAACTACTTTCCTGCTCTGGGAGTGCTTTTGACTGCACTGTTGAGATTTGGAGATGATGGAATGTGGCTTTGCCCTTTAAACAAAGTCACTCTTCAGAGTACAAGTACATTACCAGGAATGCGTCCTCTTCAGTCCTTTGATTCTCTGTAGTTATCTGTACTTCTTCAAGATGTATGGTGTCTTCTGTAATGAGAACAATCTTATATAATATATGCAGCCTTTGTACTTTGTAGACTAGAGCCCGATCCAACTTATAGTCCTTTGAAAAATGCTTTCGTGTCTGCCTGCCTCTTTCAGATCTTGGGATTTCAAAGCATAAAGATCTATACATTTAAAGACCTATACTTTTACAGACAAAAACTATTATCCTTTCCTGATGAAGATTTGCTAAGCTTAAAGAGTTAATTTTGAACCAGATCCAGTCAGAAGACCTGGTGGGCCAAGTAAATAAATATATATAAACACATATATTTTCTTTTAATGATACTGTGGAAACTTTGTAGACAATCTTTTGATACAGTAATAAGTGTAAAGACTACATGAATAATATCTTTTAGGTTGGTATTATGGCTTATTAGTGCTATCCTCTGCTGTGATTCATTATTATAAAACCCTAATTGTTACAAGCTACAGCAGTGTCTCAGGCAGCTTGGCATAATTATCCTGTGTTTTCTTCAAGAAACCATAAAGCCTGCCTTTGTCTAGCAACTGCTGACTAATTGCTTAACAGTTACATGTTTGTGTGATATGAAATAGAAATGATACCATAATATTTTCTCTTTCTGTCTGACTGCCCACCTCAGTGATCAGTTTGAGTTTTGTGGTTGATTTTGGTTTTGGCTCACATATAAAATGAGTCTCCTCTTACTTGTGTTTTATTGGCAATATACACTGTACTGATGCTGCTGAGTTTGCCCCACACAGTTGAGCAATGAAGACTTAGACTTGAAAGACTAAATACTCTCCCCTGTAATTTAGTGACTATCGGTTAGCAGAGCGTTGGCTTCAAATGTCATCAAGACTTGTTTCTTGAAATGCACAGTCTTCTTTTTTTATGCTGTGCTTATAGTAATTGAAACTTCCACTGCTTTTGAAAGAAGCCTTCATTGCTTTATTTGATGTTTAGGTGGCTCTCCTTCGTAAGTGTTTAATGTATCTCTTGATTGTTGTGTATGTGGATTTTGTTGTTTTGTTTTCTTTTTAGGGGGAAGGCGGTGGTTCTATTGTTGTGAGTGGGCATAGAGAGAGTAATTGTATTTTTATAGGAAGTTTAGAAATAGATGAGGCTTACCAGGTCTCAGCCAGTATTTTCTCAAAAATTTGTTTTTTGCTCTTCAATCAGGAACATTTTCTTTCACAGAAGGAAGTTTGATTCTCTCTTGCATGACTCAATTTATAAACCTACATGGGTGTAAAACACAGAAATGTTGCTCTCATAGGTAGGATTTTGGTGCCCTGTTCAGTCCATTTCATACTGCTGAGCCATTGGCATCCAAAGTTACAGCTCTTATTGCATTCCAAAAAAGCCTTGCTGCTGAATGAATCGAGTCAGGTTTGACTTATGAAGGCTTTTTAGGTGTGACATTATTCTCAAGCAGTCAGTCTCAGGATGCTTGTCTAATCTGAGCTTCCAAAGCTTCTGAGATTCACATCACTAATTTGTGCTGTTCCTCTTGAGTCTGGTATTTTTAAGGGCATGCTGCATACACCACGTTGGCACATGTCCTCATAATGTAAACCTATTCAATGAACGTTCATCGCTCTCTATTCTAATCACTCCATGTAGTGCCAAAAATCCCCTTTTTAGAGTTTCTTCATCAGTTATTGATGAGTAGGGTTCTTAAACTGTGAAATAGCTCTCCCAGACTGTCACTCTGGTTTTGTTCCAGCTTAAACATATTTTTAGTTTGGAATAAAATACGATTATCCAACATCTTTAAAAAGAAATTAGACCTGACCTGAGCCTGGCATTTGTTGCCATTGCTCTTGTCTCTTTGAATTGTATCCAATTAAAAAACCAAGCAACTATGGAGGATACTGGCAAGTGCAGAAAAATATAATCAAATAATTCAATGTTATGCTTGGTGTTTCCTAATCGTAATATTTCAAAATCGCCTAATATAAACAATCAGACTAATGAGTAATTGCTCATAATTAATAAATAGTCCAGTGAAAAAAGACAATTTCTTTTTGTGTTAACAGAATAAAGTGAAGGAAACACACTGTCTTGATTCTTATCCTGTGAGTAAGGTTCTCTTTATTATGAATCAATTTAATTTATTTTATGATTAGTAGTGACAGGTTTAAGAGCAACAACAAATGTTGACAGCCCCAGCCTGCGTGTTCACGCTTTATAATCATTGTTATTATAATTTCTCTTATGAATAGGAGTGACCATGTTCTTGTAGCAATAAATCCTTTGCAGATGAAAGGAAAAGGCAATATATCCTCGTGTGCCATGACTGATGGTAAAAGATAAGATCAGTCTTAAATACCTACCCTCTGAATTGTATTTGTTCTCTCATCTACCACAGGAGAAAAGGAAAAAGCAGAAAAGAGAAAAGGAAAATTCTTTTTCTACTGTTAACTGCATCATCTGTTTTCAGTGTTTATAAAAATATAACGTGACTATTTCAAATTAAATGGAAATCCATTTTAGGCATTGTGAGACATGAAAAGTTTACTGAAATGACATTCAGGTTTGTTCAACAAGGCTTACTTTTTAAACCTGCTTGCTCAGTATTCACTCAAGATAAATGATAAGTAATCCCATAAGTTTAAACATAATGGAACAGTTAGGTACCATGGACATCTTATTCCATGAACTTGCAAGGGAGATAGGCTTTGTAATTTGTTTTTCTAGTACTGCTAGCAGTCCTACAGGAAGGACAAACTCTAATTCAGGTTTAACATGCTAGGTACAATGGTAATATATAATAGAATGGATACCTGTTTTAGATATTTCTCCTCTCTTAAACATATTTTTTCATACTTTTCAAATCCATTTTCTTTGAAACTTATTTTCATATTTTTCTAATTGGTTAAACGAGAGTTGTAATCATCAGGCTACCTATAATCTGGGGATTTTTTGGTATTTTTTGAGGTTTATTTTCATGTTCTACTCCTTCCTAAATTATCTATAAATTTCTAAGTGTGTGCATATTGCATAATTGCTTCAATAAACTATAATCCACAAATGACCCAGTTCTCATAATTCTTTTTTGTCTGTCTTCGCAAGTGGAAATTACTCCACTGTCTGTTTTGTTCCAGTAAAAGGCAATTTACTGAAAGATGGTTACGAATGTCTTTGGACTAGGAATGATATATTACGTTATTTGCTCCTCAGTAATATTGAGTTGCACTTGTAAGCTGAATGTTGGCTGAAGTGAAATTATATGGCCATAGAGAAATTGTTTACACTGTCTTGTAACATAGTTTTCCATACCCAGCAAATGCATTTAACTGAGTGTCACTGTTGCAGCAGGAAGCAGGATCCCATCATGCTGGAGAATCTGGAGAAGACACTTTTTTTTTTTCCCCAACATGGACTGGAAGCTGAGAAGGAGTTCATGGTGCTAAAACATCCCGAGGAAGGTTCTGAGATGCAAAATCACAGATGTGGTTACTAGAGAAAAAGGGAGCAAGAGTATGAGTGAGTTTAGTTTGGTCACAAGTGTCAAAGATATGGTGTTCCCTTCATCCTTTTTGCTATGTTGAAGTGAAAGTGAGAAGTGTTGGAGGTGATTTCAGTGGCATATGGTACTTTCCCATAACAGAGGTAAATGTTTTAGTGGAAGTAAAAGAGTCGTCTCAGACCTTGGTGACACAAACATGAGTAATAGGACTCTTGCTCAAATATCGTACAGTGCAACTTAACAAAGAACACCCTAATGTGTCTATTACTTAAACAACAAACAACTAAAAGTTAGAAGAAGCTTTTTCTGTACTTCAACCATAGACATGAGTATACTAAAAGCAGTTTGTGTCAGTGGGTTAGGAGGGGTCTAGTCGTATGATAATGACTGATATATGAGCTATTGTTTCATCTGTTCTTTATGTCAACAGCTAAACTGAGCCAAGAGCACCTAAATATGGTGTAATATGCCCTCTAAGTCATTTCCCCCCAGATATATGAGGCAAACCCGAATGAGACAGAAACCTGAAGGAGGAGCTTTGCCTTGTAGTAAGTGTACAAGACTAACTAACCTTTATAAAAAGAGGAATAACCCCCCTTATTTTTCTCTCTACTGCCCAGGAGGAGAGGGCAGTGAGGAGCTGCACTCAGCGTTTGCTCCCAGTGCACAGGATGGATGCTGGCAACTTCTCTGTGAGGATGGTGCCGGCTACTGCCTGTGACAGCAAAGGAGGAAGATGGGAGCTTTGTCTGATGGGTGGCTAATTAACTGCCTCAGTTCAAAACTTTCTCTGGTTTGGTAGGCAGATAGTATGGTAAGTAGTGTAGCTTGCTCTGTACTTTGCAGTTTCTCTTCCCCCACAATATAAACCATGTACTACCCCTTCCCTCCCTTTCCAGAGACCTTCTGCCAATCATGTGGAACAAAAGCAATTTTCCCCAGATATTTTCCTTTTGCTTTGCCCTGTCAGTCTTCTCTTGTCCCTGCTGTGGCTTGTCCTGTGAATCACCCAAACCTGCTACTGACATCTACTCTGCTTACCTTGCAGTAAGTGAAAGTCTTTCTCTTGCCTCCAATAGAACTGCACTTCAAGATTTTTTTTCATTGCCCCTATGCATTTTATTTAGCATAATTTTTAACTGACACAAACATTTTTCTTTCCTGCATAACAGTAATAAATGGACAAAGGCAGCAAAAAACATAAAAGTAGGAAAATACCTGGAAGAACTGGCATGTTTAGTGATGTTATCCAGGGTTTGTCGCTACAGACTGTGGCAGTGGCATAGGAAAACTTGACATAGGAAAAGCGCATGAAAGGGTTCAAGCTTCTACCGGCCCTCCACTATTTTTCAAGTTTGACCAGGTAATTAAGTAGTGACAGCAGGATTTACTGAAAATAAATAAAAAAAGCATTGATTGAATGAGTTGAGACCCTTTAGGTTTAAACGGTATTTTTACAGAGTTATGCAACTAAATGGATCAATATGTAGAAAATCACAAGTAATAAAACAAGGATTCCCTTCCTTTTTAAGTAAAAAATGTTCACATGGCACTTAACAGGTACTGAACACAGACAAGCATAGAAAATATCTGCCAGTATAACACTAGGATTACAAAACATTATTTTTAAGGCGCTTCATGTATTAGAGTGAATGTATCTGATATTGCTGCATATAATTATTTCAGATTTGAATATTTGTTTTCAACATTTAAAGGTTTTATATAGTGAATTTATGGGATATCGGGGTATGTGCATCTAATTTACTCTGCACATTGAAAATATAAGCCTTGAACTTCCTCAGTGGTTTAGTGTTTTTAATAAGAGATTAGAAGCATATTACAGGATCATTTCATATGCTGCATGGACTTTTTAATAGAAGTTAAAGAAAAGCATTGCAGAAGAACTACATGTTTTACATGTTGTCGCAATTTACCCCATTTGACTTCTAAGACAGTGTGGGGGATAAAGACACACATGACAATTCTGATTGTTTAGAAAATGAAATGGTTATCTGAGCATGGATTTCTCTGACATTGCCAAGCTCCATGTTCAAAACGGGGTATTAAACGGCCATCTAGGAAAGGTCTGAGGGACCATGGCTCATCTCAAAACATGGTAGGTGGAGAGTGTGGAATAAGAAGCCAGTAGTGAATAGTAGGATGTATGTTCAAGAAAGCAACAGGAGTGAAAAACTACAGTGTTTCATCTGTGCTAAAGTCTTTAAGGAGTAATTAAGTTTTCCAAACATTGGAAAGTAGAGATTTGCAGTGATTTATTGGATACATGGATCCCCTATGTGCTGCCAATTACAGGCTAAGTGAACCAGATGTGTGTGCCTGTGACAACCTTGTGTTTCCTTTCTTGCCTATGTTTGCACGGTCATGTTGGAGTAACAATATCTAGCACTAGAAAGAACAACATGTACTGAAATAGTCCAGACAACTGGGTAGCTTGCAAAGGCATTTGAGAAAAAAAAGTTTGAGTGTAAAATTTTCTGTCACAGACAGATTTCCTCCCAAATTCCTTACAATGAAGCTTTAAATCAGCAGCCTACAATGTATTTGCTCACGAAAAGTAAAATTGGGAGTCTACTTTTGAAAACTGACAAAGTGAACTCAGGTGTTATTTTAGTTTACCACTTCCTCAGGTAGCTATTTACATGAGCTAGTAAAGGAAATAATGCACAGTGTGTAAATTGAAACCCAAATTTCATTTCTAGTAGGTCTAGTAGTTTTGTTTTCCCCAAGGTTAGAGCTCATTTGCTTAGCCTGAAGCACTTGTATATAAGGCTTCACCCTACATAGCAAAATTTTAGCTTACTTTGAGAAAGAGGATATTATTTGAGAGCAGCATTGAAATACTTCACCGCATACAAAGACATCAGGGAAGTCTAAACACATTAGAAGTGTGGACTGACACTCTACAGAACCTTTCAAATGCATAGGATGAAAAGCTAGCCACTGGATGGTTGAATTTGAAGATGCATTGGCCATCACAGTATTTAAACAAGGAAAAAGAAGAAAATATCTGTGATAAAACTCTAGTTTCCTTACAGATGTGTGACATAGCCAGGGGTATAACGACCAGATGTGCAAGGAAAGGATAGTTGATTTGCAACTTGCTGGTAACCATGTTAGTGTACTGGTGGGTGCTTGTAGAAGTGACCCAGTACATCTTAGTGTCCATCTGTGCCTTTTCCAAGTGACAAATTTCATTATTTAAGTAGGCTTAAAAAAGCAATACTTCTCTTGGGTTAACCTATGGCACCAGGTGTTGTGTGGTAAATGGAAGGTCTCTGGAAATTACTTGTAAATAGGATGAAAGAGGGTTGTAGAGCTTGAAGCCCTTGGCTGTGAGGCCCATTGATGCCCACTGAAAGTGGCTGAAGTCCTTTCCTGGCTGATTGTAAGGCGTTTAGAGATGCCTTTACATCCTCAGTGAAGGGCTTCAAAAATATTTAGGGAGCATGGATTTGTAAGAAGGATAGCAACAGGTGCTTCTACAGGTTGTGTTAAATTTGAAACTATTACCTTAAGTGGTTAGATGCTCCTGCTGTCATCTTTGCTCAGTGGGAGGAAACAGAGGCATTAACTTTAAAAAAGTTGTTCCTCTAGTGAAAAACAATATTCCCTTTCTGATAATTCAAAGGTATACAGAAGAAAACATTACTGATTAAGATAGGAATGAGCTGAAAATATTTCCAGTTTCCTTAAGTGTTTGTGCCTACAGCCTTTAAAGATGAGGATTGTAACAATGAGACGCTAAAACATATTTCAGGGAAAAAAACAAACAAAGCCAAAACAAAATACTACAGTGCAAAAGATGAAAATTTTAGGTAGGCCACTAAAGGGATGAAGGGAGAATAAAAATATGCCTATGACACTAACAAATCCTCAGGATAATCTATTTTCCTTCCAGGGTTCAGGACCTTACTACAGAAGATGACAAAACATGTTTAATGTTAATTGAATTATAACTATGAACTACTTATCAATTCGTGACTGAGTAACTCTGTTCCTTCTAGTTATAATATTAAATAATTGTATTTTACTTCACAGTTAAGTAATCACTATTCAGCAGTGGCAGATGCAATGGAATATGGAAAAATACAAAAGAGACAAACCAACAGATTTAGGTATGCAATATCCGGAAACATAACAGACTAGATTTTTGCATTGACTTGGAAGGGGGACCCTAAGAACATAGCTTTGATAAAAAGGTATGTGTTCAAGACATACTGAAGATTGGGAAGTTGTACTCTAAAATTTTGAAATGAGTCAGATTTTTCTAGGTCAGATAAGGGAAATGGTTTTGGACAATATACTTGATATAAAACCAGGGTGAATCTGCTGACACTTGGAAAACTGCCATTCTGTCAGTTCTGGGCCCAACTGTATTCTTCAATAAAACCTACTTGCTTTGAACAGTGGACTGGACTGACGTTCCTTCTCAAGCATATCCTGCTGATGATCTTCTGATACAGTAACAATGCAACGCTGTTCTGGGGTATCTCTGACTCAAGTTTCTTGGCTTCAAATGCTTGCAGGTAGATAGTGCACCTTTGTCCTACAGAACAAGGCAGGAGGCGTGGGTGAACCTGCAAAGCATTACTGCAGGAGTAAGGCTTAAACTTCCTTTTTGTTTGCGTCTTTAACTGCCTTAGCTATGGTTGTCCCACCGGCTATAGGAGCACCATAAAGGTGTAAGGCATTTTAGTGGAGTACCTCCAATTGTGTGTGGTGCTGAAGAAAGCTGGCTGGGCATGAGCGGCTGCTTAGGCATGAAAAGGAAAGAAAACAGTTTAGAATGTGACAAGTAAAGTTACAAATAGTGTTTTTACAGGACAGTTGCTGGTAAACCGTCACTGAACTCAGAGCATGGCTTACTCAGGAATTTTATTTCTGGATGCTTGGCTGAAAGTAGAGCAAGCCTTTTATTAGTACTCTAACAATGGATCATGAGCCCTGAAAACTGGAGATTGTTCTGTAATCGAATTATTGACTGGCAGGAAGATGAAGGAAACTGTTTAAAAACCATCATGTTTTTGTGCTTATATATACTCGCTATTCTTCTGAAGATTCACTTCTCTACTGCTTTTTTGCCCTCTCATGACTAAAATACAAAGGAATAATATTGTTATATTGTAATGCAAGTATATATTGCCATTCAGACTTACATAAATAGCATAAAATTTCTATTATTTCTTGCACTGTGGCTGAATGTTAGGTGAAGATTAAAGGAAGGCAAAGGAAGACTGCTGTTAGCAAAATATTATGGAAGGCTTTAGCTTGGTTTTGGCACCTGCAAACTGGCCTGTCTATCTCTCGCTTTTAAAGATTTTGAACTGTTTATTTTAATGGTGTTTATTGTTCTTCCTTCAGACTTGCAAGCCATGTGACCTAAGGGTAAGTAAATAACGGGTCCTGTTTTTGAACTGCCATTGTGGCTTAGGGTTTTGTTTTCTTTTAACCTACACCTTCAAAGGAACGAAGTGCCAGAAGCCTTGCAATCTAATACGCATAGCTGACCTTTTGAGTTCCAGATTGCATCAGTAAGGAGGAAAATACTTCAAGGTACAAAAGCAGAAGGTTAGAACAAGGCTTAGTAATTCCAGCACTTCGAATCACTGGAAGTAACAACTATTGTAGAGATAATTGTGTAGTGGTGCAAGCAAAGATGGAAGAAACGAGCAAATATATCCTGAACCATTAAGCTATTGGAGCAGTGTGTTCAGCATCACAGTAACATTTTCATTTGTATTGAACTATGAAGATGAGTATCACAGAAGTAAATGCCAGCTGTGACAAAATGCATAAAACTATAAGACAAGGAAATTAATACCAAAAGGTATCATCCAAACCTATTAAAAGGGAATCAAACCATAGCTACAGCATTCACTGTGTCTAATTCACTGGCATACACTATTTCTGATAAGCAATTTAGAAGTATCTTCTCTGTTCTGGTTAGAACAAAGAGTAATAAATTTTGCCCTCTGACTTTGGAAGGTGTTGTCTTTTTTTTTTTTAACAGTAGGAATAAAATACCACTGATTTGTTGCAAAATTTCCATTGATGTTTCTTTCATTACTGTGTTAAAATAAGGCCTCATGAACCAGCAGCTCCCAACCAGGCAACAAATCTGAGGATGCTGTGTAACTACCTACAGAGCTAAAACAAACACTTGCTCTAAATGATCAGTCCAGAGCTTTATCTCCTGCAATCTCTCTTGATATGGCCACATACATATGCTTATCTTAATGTTTCATCATTGATTTCTACCTCCAGACACATGAGCAGAAGTTGCCTGCATGTACTTTGTATTTGATGTGAGAGCTGTGGCAACTAGTTAACCACTTACGTGAATCTTTTCTCTGATGAGGTGAATGTCCATAACTGCGTAGATAGTGCTGGAATTTGTTCTTACTGCAAATTAGCAGCTACCTGCAGCACGTAATGCAGTGTTAAATATTTTTGTTTTGAGCCTTATGGAAGGTTTTTTGAAGAATGGAAAGGTTTTTTTGAAGAAGTGCAAGAACTTCTCTCAATTTCTTCTGGGTTTTGGTAACTTTCAGTTAAAAATGAGTGTGGCTCAAAGTACCAAACCATTACAATTTCTTTTCTGGGGGGTGAGTGGGGAGGATTGGCATTACAATAAATATGTAATTGCTTTGGTAGAGTAAATAAAACATTTTTAGCCCAGATCTCAAAGGTAAAGTTCACTTTAGAAAAAAGAAAAAAAAATTAAAATGTATTAAAAAACCACAAAATCCTTCAGTTAAAAATATTTATGATCTTCACTTTGGCAGAGGTTGAAGAGTCGTGTTTAGTACTTGTGCCACAAGATCCTCTTTACTTGTTACTTTCCACACTGGGAAGGCATGTCAACTCTTAATTTTGAGGTGAAAATATCTCAATGATTAAGCCAGCAAACACAGTCTTGAAAAACAAGATCAATCTTTTTTGCATTATGCTGGTTTTATGTTTAGTGTATATATAAAAAAACCCCACAAAACAACAAACATACAGAGAAGTCAGAGTGGCATTGGACCTCATATCACTGTCAGGGTTTGACCATGACAGGTGAACAAGAAGCCTGAGTGACTTCTCTTAAGGTCCAGTACATCTAGCTAGGCTAGGGTAGCAGAATTTAGTTCACCAGTTTAAGAGTTACTACAGTCTTTTTTTAATAAATAATAATAAAATTCAGTATGTTAAAAACAGTTAAAGAGAATGTAATAATTCTTGTGGATGAGACTTTTTATGGAATTTTAAAGGGTAAGTAATCACCTGCTAAAAGGGAGATTAATGTTAATGCAAAATCTAACTGCACAAATACAGTTGTAAAATTGTAGGGTTTGTAAGTCTGGCCTCTCCTACCTGTCCTCTGGAGCTAAAGATTGTCCTCATCCTGCATAGCATGGCGAGCAGAGTTTTTGGTAGAGCTATGACTGATTTGATGATGAATTCACTTGGACTGTAAAAGTAAGCACAATTTTACATGCATGTTAGTTCAGTTTATCTAAACTTTATTGCTTAGGATGTCTTGCACAGTAAGTCTGGAGATTGATTTTACTGAGATGAAATACTGTTTTTCTGTTAATTCGAAGTGTATTAGTTAATGTACTTGGCAAATATTTGCATTTAGTAACAAGCTGTTCTCACTACTAAATGCAGAATACTTATGCTTTAACAGATGAGCTCTGATGAATCTTTTATGTCATTTTATGATATTGCTTCCACACCTTTACTGAAGGTTACTGTTGGCTTTATGAAGTTAGGCAGCAGTATAGCCAATGTTGCATTGCATCCAGCACCTTAATTGAAAGCTATGCTCTCCAGTAATTAAAACAGGGCCAGGGCTGACTCCTCAGGCAGTAGTTTTGAAACCATTGTAGGTATTTGCTGGAACTTAGTTGTGTGTCCAGCCAAAGCAGTTAACTTCTCTTCACCAGGTAGGCTCTTGGGTGTAGTAAGGGTGACTTAAAGGGTTAGGTGCAGCCTACTGTGTAACATGGAAGCAGGAAAATTTCAAGCCACAGTTTTCATATTTCATTTGTCCATTCCTGCCCAGTAATGACTGTCTCATGTTGCTTTAAGCAGAAGCAAAAAGTTGATTTTCTTTTTTAGAGTGCAGGTCTGCTTTAACCAAATTTGATCACGACAGTGTGTTCAAAATTCAGTTGTTCTGGATTTGTAACAATTGTTTTATTTTTGAAGCTTTGCATTCAAGAGCAGTGCAAACTATAAAAGTCCTGGTAGAAGAAATAAAGCGGGTTTTGTAGCTTTAAAGAGATTATTTTGTCACCGAATAATGCTTACTAAGAAAAGTATTAATTGTTTTCACTGCATCAATATAATTAGTTAGTCTGTTAACCACCATGTCCCATCTAACATTCTCTTCTGCATTTGCTGACAATAAAATTACAAAAAAATTACAAACCATCTGAAAACAATGCAGATACATTTGTCTGTTTGCTGTTTCTTCTACAATGGCAGTTTGCCAGAGTTGACATGCTTCACTAAATGTCACTAAATATTATGTAGTTAGGACTTAATTATGTCTTTAAGGCACTGGCCCTTTCAAGGAAGAGAGTGAATAAAATTGCTTCCTTGAGAGCTTTGAGCTATTCTCTGCCTGAGAAAACATGGCTGCTGGCAGCATGGTGGGAAATCAGAAGGCAAGTTGATGATCTATTTGAGATGATGGAGCATATGTTCTTACCCACACCTTATCAGCTCTGCTGAGTGAGCTGTATCACTGCTCTGGGCACAAAATAAACCTCTGTTAAAACTGTCTGCATCTGTAGCCTCAAATGCATTTTCTCTAATAGGCTTGTAGTAGGGAGGTAACTTCCAGGCTAAGAAGCCTGAGATCCTAAACACATCTAGTTTTTCATACACTAAATCGTAGTATTAACAGTTGATGAAAAAATAAAAAAGAGAGAGAAAAAGAATAAGACCCACTTTGCAGGGTTTTTGTCCAACACTAAGACTGTGAGTCAGGAGGACTGAAGGGATGAGATTCTAGACTGGGAACTTGCTGAGCTCTAAAGAAGCTGTCAGACCCAAGACACTCAATTGCTGGCAGCTTCTGATTCTTAACTTCTAGAAAGTAATACTTCATACCATATTTATAAACTTCCGAATATGTATATTCAGGGGCAACCCATGGGAATACAGCTAAGTCAGGATCATACTGCGCTGTGGAAGTATGTAGGATGTTGCTGTTGAATAATTTAATGCTGCTTTTATTTTCTATCAGCTTTTTAGTTTATCCATTCTCCTTAGCATTTAGTCCACTCTCAAAAGTTCCCTTAAAACTCCTTTCTAAAGTCAAACCATTACAAGCTACTGCAGATGCAAGTCAGTAAGTGCTATTAGTAGTGCTGGATTTCCCAAGAGCTGTATCTCACAGCAGGTAATTCTGTTTAGAGTTTTATCACTTTAAATAGTTACTTTCTAACAAAAATATCTCAGTTTCAAAATCTGCATAATATAGGTTACAAGAGCCACTGCCTGGGCTGGGTAACTTCAGTGTCAACATTTATTCTTCCAGTCCTTCCTGATGGTTCACAAAGTCACTGCGCTAAGTAACAGGTTCTAAGTTCAGAACCCAGCCCTTGCAATCGCCTTTTCTCTGCAATAGCGTTTTCCATCTCTAATGTGAGCTTTCTCCAACTCACTTCTGCTGTATACTCGAGATCTACTCCTGGGCTGAAGTTGTGAAGGGATGAAAATGGCACCTGTCCTCAATAGTACTCTGCTCCCTGGCCCCAGTCAATGTCTTAGCCACCTCACTGATTTCTGGAAACCTCTTTTCTGAGTTTTTTAGGTACTCTGCTATCCGTGCATGTATAAAACCAGAGGTGACTGAAGCAAATCCTTTAATCTTCTTTGCTACGTGTGTACTCAAGTACATCTGGGCTAAAATGTAGTAGCTTAGAAGAAGGTGAGTAACATACGTTCTAGGCTCAAGCAGCGTCTTGCAAATAAGGTAGCAGAGTCTGAGTTCTAGTAAGTGAAACATCAAGAGCCACTATTCACATGAGTTTCTTGATTTTACCCTTAACTTCAATAGAGAAAATGTCTTGGAACCATTTTATCTTCCTTGCTGTAATATACATAAAGGAACAAATGTGTTCTAGCTTACTGTCATCAGTGATGTTTATATAAAGCACTGAGTTTGCAGTGGTAGGTAATTTATTATTGAAATGAAATTTAATTGCACTTAAATATTACTCACTGTATGTCTTTTCCCATTCTATTACAGATACGTCTTAGCATGCCCTCTGCTTGCAGCTGAAATCATACATTATTTCATAATATGAGTTATTTTGGGGATACTGGAAATGGGTTTTCTGTCAGTACAGAGCCATTTTATGAACTTGTTGTGCTGGAGGTATTCATTTTGTCCTCTCCTTGGAGAGTAAATTTCTGGACAGTAGTATTTAGCATTTAAATGTTTTGGTGGATCTGCAGTTGAAACAAGAAGAGTATTGAGGATAGATATCAAGTGGTGTTTTTGCTGAAGATTTTGGTTTTAGTGACACACATTTAATAACACTTCACTACCTACCTTCAAATGTGTACCTTAGATTTACAGCCATGTTCTTGTGTTGTAATTTTGCTGTTATCAGTGTCTTTAAAGCAGATATTTCTTTCTCCATCTTGAAGTCTATCAATATAAAATGCTGCAATAGACAATAACAGGAAAACAGAGTGGTCCTCATTAAAAATATTGAAGTTGCTCCATTTCACACAGGAAATATTCTCCAAGTACTTAGGTGGAATACAAGATAACATTTATGCTAATAGATTTTCAGTTTTCTAAATAGTCGATATCCCGTGTAGTAGTTTTACAGAATGTATTAAATGCTATACAACATTTTAAAAACAAGTTACTGACTGCTTCTTCTTAAAAAGCTAAAAAAGCTATTAAGACTACAACGTGAAACACAAAATTCGGAGTTAAAGAAGGTTCCGAAACCCTAGCTTGGTATCCTAGAGAACAGTGTGATCATTCCTTCCTTTCCATTATTTCTTCCTTTTTCCTTTCCTCTCCTTTCCTTATTTCTGCATTATTCAATACTTTTTGTTAAAGGTGTTCTTTTTCTCTTCATTTTTCAGTGTGTGGTCATGTGTATTATTAACTACTTGCTATTCAACCCTACAATAAAAAAGTATGTTAATATATATTAGGAAAAAGTTCTTCACTGAAAGGGTGATTGGCCATTGGAATGCGCTGCCCAGGGAGGTGGTGGAGTCGCTGACCCTGGAGGTGTTTAAGGGGAGACTGGATGAGGCACTGAGTGCCATGGTTTAGATGATGGGTTGGTGTTGTGTTGGGTTATAGGTTGGACTTTATGATCTCAGAGGTCCTTTCCAACCTTGTGATACTGTTATACTGTGATATGCCTAGACTTTTGTATGGCACTGTTGTGATATTGCTACAAGTATTAATGAATTAATCCTTAAATTGGATCTATTATGGGAGACTGTGTCTGAGAATGAAAAATTTGTGTGATTAGATATAGATACTACCAACTTCTCATACACTAGGTTATGAAGGCTCAGACTGGAAGAAGTCTTATTTTTAAGTGCTTCATATGTTAGGAAAAACTTTTTTAATTATAAGGTGAGTACATGAGTACTTTTCATTTCTGCAAATCGCTCAGTAGGTATTGGTGTAATTCAGTGTCTGTAGGTGCAGTTGGGGCATAGAAAACATGGAGGGCTGTTAAAGATTAAATTCTGTGAAAGGAAGTAACTTGGTGCTAAGGGGTCTGCTCCAGGTGGGTTAATACAGGGCCTGGATAATAAACTGGGGCCCAATAAACCCTGTTACAGAGGGAGTGTTTTCAGTGTGGTGCTGTGCCTGGGCGTACACACCAACCTGGCTTTGCAGCTATAGCTTGCCTCTGTCTGATGTGGTAATAATTACCAAAGAAATGTTATCTTGCCTGCTGTTGACTTTTAAAAATTGTGCTAGACTTGCCTGCATCTGCCACTGAAAATTCCTCATTGTTTACATCTGCTTCTGTTCCTTCAGCTCCTATTAACCTATCTGTCCACTTTTTCTACAGCTTTCTCTCATGTCCTTTGCTGAAATATATGTGTTTTGCCATAGTGCCTTCACTTTCTCCAGACCTATTTCTGTGCCAAACTGCCCTTGACAACTTTCCTCACTCGCTACTTTTTTGGTTTTCTGTGCTTGACTAATGTCCTTCTCTGCCCTTCGTTTCCCTTCTCTGCCATGCTTTGGTGCTAAGAAAGGAGGCAAAGTATGCTGGCTCTTCTCTCCTCATTACTACTTACTACTGAAGCAGTAGAGCTGTTTTGGCACAAAATTCAGAATGAAAATAGGTCAGGCAGCAGTCGGGCAACTGCATAAAATTAAATTTGGGATGGTCAGGCAAGTAAAGAGACTAGAATGGAAAGAATTGGAAAGCTTTAGTGGCAGATTTCATCCTTTGTCCTAGAGCAATGTTTTTAGCTTGAAATATGTGTCTTTAGTTAACAATCCCATTTCTTCTATGCTTTTGGCCATTTTAGGAAGGGTTAAGACTATTAATTTAGGGGTTTGAATGTACAAAGTAGTGATTTCATACCCAGACTCTTTTTATTAAACAATTGCTATAATAATGTGACATGATTCGTGCTATAGATACTCTAAATGGAATATAGGGTTAAAACTAATGCATTTCAGTGCTAATTAAAATATTACACTAGAGGTGGTAACAGACAGTGGACGTTCTCCCTGGGTGAGTTATTCCTACCCATTTTCCCTGTATCTTACATCAAGATCCCATAGTCCATACTACCAGTTATTAGTAACAGCAAGGTACAGAACCAAGTGCAAAATGATGTTTTTCTTTACTGAAGTGGTTTACATTTGAACTTCTGCCTGCTGGTAGTTGTCGATTTATTGTATCTTACAGAATTTCTTTTTTTGAGGATCCTCTTTTTAATTCTTAACTGACATGGTAGAGATGATCTCTTCAGTTCCTATTTGTCAGTAATGTAAATTTATATTACTGTGGCATTAATCTTACTAACAACTTATAGCTTTCAGAAAAGTGATGAGGGTCCACTAATACATATGCAACATACTAGAACAGTTTTCACTGAAGTTGTCAATTACAAAAAAATTTATCTTGCAAAACTGACAAAAATGAGCTATTCAGAGCCACTGTGAGATGCAGTGTTAGACTATACTGTCTCAATATGTGCCAGCTGTAAATCTTAGTTTTCAATACACAGGAATAGAGAGATAAATGGTGCATTGTGTCAACTAGTGTAAAATAGAGGCTATTACCTTTTCTTACAAGCAAGGGTGACAAGTTCTGATAACAAAGATCAGCTCCAATAATATGATTAACAACATATAACGCCTGAAGGATCCCTTATTACCTACAAGCCATACAACTTCAGCAGGTAAATTCTAGTTTGAACTAAATTGTATCTTCATTTAATAACTGGAGGCAATGGACACTCTACCATAATTAATACAGCTGCCTAACAGCACTCATCATGAAAGAGAACACTGTAAACCATGTCTGTGACTTAGAACTGTGACTAATTCATTGGTGATAAGTGTGAGGTCTTTGTTAACATTCCTGGTTCAGCTTTGCAGAATTAAATTTCTTTCCACTGCAGATGAAGATCTGGACAAAAAATTGGTAGACCCTCTTTGGACCGAAATGAATGTTCTTTGTTTTTAGAGATTACCAGCAGTTCTACTCCCTTGCAGGCTGGAAGATGCAGAGTTTGATAATTTTGAGTAGAGAGTAATAAATCTTTTGTTGAGCAGAAAAATTACTGTTTTCACAGGAAGGTAACCAGAACTCAGAGGTAATTATTCTAAATACTTCTTATACACCTCATCGTTACAAAAAAACCAAAAAATCTGAATTGACAGAAATATTTTTGTACTCATAAACATATGTCTCAGCAAAACCAGAACACCTGTAACTGCAAATAAGGCAAAGGATCAGCTTTTTTTTTTTTTTTGCAGAGTAATAGTTTCTGTAATGTAATAATTCCAAAAGTAGGAAAAAGCCTGTAGAATATGTTGGAGGGTAATGGTCAGAGCCAAGAGGAGATTTTGCTATAAAGGGCTTGTTGGAAGAAAGAGTAGAAATAATGGGTCATAGTGGTGGGAAATGTCTGATTTTTCTAACTTCTAAAAAACCTGTTACAGAAAGCATTTTTCTTTCACCTTCTTGAAACAGAACTTTTTTCTGTAATGTATCGAGCTGGCTTTCAATTTTGAATGTCTTCTATTATGTAATGACTATAAAGATCTGCATTCTGAAGGAAATTATTTGACTTTAGTGAAACAATGTTTTGACCATAAATATGTTGTTCCGGAAGCTTGTGGGTAGGAAATGGTAACCCCATGTGGTAATGGTTCTTGGAGCTGTGCTTGACTGAGATGAAAGTAGGTTTGTCGACTGCTGTATTCCTTCAGTGAGACTGCAGTTCAGAGTGAAGGGGATTATGCAGCCAGGAAGCAAGATCATTTGGTAAGCGTTTTACCTAATAAATGCAGGTTTGTTACCCTGGGCAGAGGGGCAGGTCTTCTGTTTATCAAAGGCACTTGTGAAGGATTGGAGTAGGAGGGGGGACTTTCTCTCTTTGTCAAAATAGTTAACTACTTGTTATAACAGGCTGTCCAAGACACTTGTTAGATGAATTCTAAAATCAATCCCAATGTTCCTGTCAATGACAATATGGGCAAATTGAGGCTTTTCTTTTCCCTTCTTTCATGAAATTTCTGTACCTCCATATTGTACTGTGGAGAACAATAACCCTTTGCTGTCCCTGTTGAATTATCTATCTGGACCCTAATGTCATTGCCTGACCAGTGCTTTCCTGCACAATGTTTCTGAAATAGAGACACTTCTCCACGTCCACACTGTTTCACATCTCCACTGCTCAATAATAATAGTTTGCCCTCAACAGCTGCAGAGTTGTTCTTGATTTTACCAATTGTGAGTCCTGCTCCTAAAACCACTTTCTGAGCTTGCTGTGCTGCCAGTACTCCCAGTTTCTGTTCACTTTCCTTTCTCTGGCTCCGCTTCAGTGTAACATCAATTATAAACAAAGTTTCCTTGCCTTTCTTTACACATTTGTCCATGAGTTCCCCCCCTACTCTTATTGTCCTATGGCTTTGAGAGGCTTCAGTACTGCAAGAACTAAAGAACAACATGCAGAGGGATCATGGAAAGAATAAACTGACAGGGAAGTACATTATTGTGAGGAATGAAAGAGGATGGAAAGACCATTACCGTAACGGTGTTTGTTTAGGTACAGAGTTGTTTGGAAAACATGTTCTTAAAAACCAAGGAAGAGAAAGGAGCACGATATCCTTTCATGGCTGGCTTAAAGAGATGAAAGTCAATGTCACTCTGCTTTAAAGGGATAGTTCACACTTTTGTCTCCAAAGGCTCTCCCACCCCTCTTGCATTGTCATCAGCTTACACCTGCTATGGGTTGAGTTGGATCAGCAGGGGTGAGGAAGGGATAACACCTTTTTCTCCCAGACATTTGGCCTTAGACTTGATAAAAACTACGTAAAAATATCTCTTTAGAAAGGTGAATTCAGGTTTCTGAGGAAAACAGAGGCAGAGTGCCTAGAGGAGGCTCTGTGTAGGAGGGAACTCTGACATTTTACTGGGCCTTAATACCTTTAGAAAGAGGACAGGAAAAAAAAATCAAAGTAGTGGGGAAGGGAGTAGACACCACATCCTTCTCCTCCTCTAAACAAGTGGGAGGAAAATGGAATGGTGGTATTGACTGAGCAACTAAGTAAATTAGTCAAAAATTCTGAAATAGTTGTTAAATTCAGGTTTTAATTACTTCAGTCTAAGTGGGAAATTATTTCACTGCCACTCCGACTACCTTTCTTTTCTGCATCCTCTTTCCTAATTTAATATCTGTTGTGCCCTTTCATCCCTGGCAATACTTTTTCTTTTTCCTACAAGAATAATGACCCTTTAGCATAGGATTATGAAATGCTGAAGATAACAGGACTTTGATCTCTACCTGGGGCCTCTACCTGTCTTCAGTGACATTTCCAGTGAGTCAGTCTGTCCAGACAAGAATCTCTGCAACTAGAGACCCATTATGAAAAATACAAAAAAAACCCCATCCTCACCAAGCACCTGCCTTAAGCTGAGACAAGGCTGCTTCCAGATGAAAGCATTCATTTAGGCGTATTGCTACCATGAACTTCTGAGTGTTATTTCAGGTTCATCTGTTACTAATTTAAGTAACAGGGCTTGATTGAGGAGAAAGGAAGCATAATAGAGAACACCCTGATAAAACTTAGTCTTCTCCAAATTTCATTTTTGTATATAAATACATAGACAAATTCAAACTTTATTAGAGATTTTAAAATTCTTTTATCAGCAATAATGACATTTTAGTGTACGTTACAAATTGATAACCAACAGGTGTTTACCAAGTGAGAAGGTTTGTAAATAATATCGCATTCTGCAACAGGTGATATAAAAATGTGTTGGAGAAAATGCTAGCTAACACTTAGATCTGAGACAACACTCTCTTCTTAACTCTGAACTTTAAGTCTGGATCTAGTTCATGTCTTTTATTATAATAGAGTTATATAGAAATCAATCTCAGTATAAGCATCTTTCTTATTTCAGCTCTATTTGCTTTGCATGCCCATTTCCCACAATCATAACTTCCAATCTTTGTTTTCCTCCAACTTGATAACTGTAACAGAGATCCTTTAAAACCATGGCCATATTTTAATAGCAAATATCTTTTCCTTATGTCTAAGTAGCTTAATAATAAATAAATATTTTGATGTCTTATCTTAATTGACACTTGAACTGTGCTGTCAGCTGAGCTGGTTTTTGTAACGCAGCCTGTCTGCACATGGAAAATCAGCTGAAGTCCTTTATACCATGCATATTTCTGGCTTTTAGCTGATTAGCTTTCTGTTTAAATAGCCTCTTGTAGTAAATCAAGACAGGTTGGCCTTTATCAGCAGTGCTGGAAATCATAACTTATTTGCAGCTGTGGGCTAGATACTAGAAAAATCAGTAGTATGTGGATCCAAAGCTGTGAATCTCCTTTGGGCCAGGAGTTGGCCTTGTCCTTGTCCAGCTGGAAGCGGGAAGTTCCTTCTCTTAGCGCCAAGATATTCATACAGGTTACCTGTGGGTTTCAGATTTGGGGATAAACCAGCATGTAATTCTTTTCTCTAAATAGACATCAGCAATTGAATTAATAATTTATTGCCACTTGGCTCCTTTTTTTACTAGGTTTTCTAAAAAAACTTGAAAGATGTTTCTGCGAGAGGATGGATTTCTCATGGGCAGGGGAGTTATGAGATGACAAGCTAACCAGTTGCTGTTCTGTGCTGCCAACAAGTTGAACATCTCAGAATAATTATTCATCTTTCCAATGACACAGATCATCATTGTTTGGTATGTGCTTATGGCATTTGTTGAAGCTCTGGGCAGATTTGGCCTCAATATGTCTGTATTTTCTCTCTCATGCATTTGTTTCCTCATTAAGGTTAGGAGCAAAGGAGATCCTAGGTGGTTTATCTTGGTAATTATCTTGGAGAAGAGACTCATCTATTCAGATATGCTTGCATAGTGGCTGGGGTTTGGGGGGTTTGAAAGGGTGTGGTGTGGTGGGGGAGGTAGTTATGGCCAGTGGACAGGGAAACTGCCAGGCTGTTCAGCTCGAGCAGAGTGCAAACCATCACTATCCTGGAGGGTCTGTCCCATTATACTAATGCCGTGTATAATTTAACCCCTCTTCCTTTTGTTGCGTACATTAGAATAGATAACATACATTTTAAGTCATCCTAGTTCAATCTTTAAGTGTATTTCATCTCCTCAAGTATCATAGAATCATGGAGTGGTTTGGGTTGGAAGGGGCTTTAAAAGCACATCCAGTTCCAGTCCCCTGCCGTGAGCAGGGACACTTCCCACCGGACCAGGCTGCTCAGGAACCCATCCAACCTGGCCTTGAACACCTTCAGGAAGGGGGCATCCACAGCTTCCCTGGTCAACGTGTGCCTGTGTCTCATGACTCTCATCGTGAAGAATTTCTTCCTAACATCTAATCTAAATCTTCCCTGTTTCAGTTTAAAGCCATTCCCCCTTATCTTATAGTAATTTGCCCTTGTAGTCCCTCCCTAGCTTTCTTGTAGGCCCCTTTCAGGTACTGGAGGGCTGCTATAAGGTCTCCCTGGAACTTTTCCCTTTTCCAGGCTGAACAACCCCAACACTCTGCCTGTCCTCATAGCAGAGGTGCTCCAGCCCTCTGATCATCTTTGTAGCCCTCCTCTGGACCTGTTCCAACTGTTCCGTATCCTCCTTATGTTGGGGATTCCAGAACTGGACACAGTACTCCAGACGGGGTCTCACGAGAGCAGAGTAGTGGGGGAGAATCTCCTCCTTGGACTTGCTGGCCATGCTTCTGATGCAGCCCAGGACGCGGTTGGTTTCTGGATTGCGAGCACATGTTGCCAGCTCATGTTGAGCTTCTCATCAGTCAGCACCCCTAAATCCTTCTCTGCAGAGCTGCTCTCAATCACAACGACTCCCATCCTATATTGATACCAAGGGTTGCCCTGACCCAGCCGTAGGACATTGCACTTGTCCTTATTGAAACTCATGAGATTCATCCAGGCCCACTTCTCCAGGTTATCCAGATCCCTCTGGATGACATACCAGTCTTCTGGTGTGACAACTGCTCCACTCAGCTTGGTGTCATCTGCAGACTTGCTGAGGGTGCACTCCATCCCGCTGTCTATATCATCATTGAAAACATTAAACAGCTCTGGTCCCAGCACGGACCCCTGAGGGACACCACTTGTCACGGATCTCCATCTGGACACTGAGTCATTGACCACTACTCTCTGAATGAAACCATCCAACCAATTCCTTATCCACTGAGCAGTCCACCCATCAAATCCATATCCCTCCAATTTAGAGAGAAGGACATTGCAGGGGGCTGTGTCAAAGGCTTTACAGAAGTCTTTACTCAATAACATTTGCAATGTGTTCTATAACTTCCTTATGCAACAGTATTTTAATGCTACTTGTCTTTTTCTTGAAAAGAGGAAGAAATATGATCAGTAGACAGGATGACAAGCTAAAGAACTTCCTCCTAAAGTTATTTTAATGCAGTGAGGAATCAAGCATAGTGGTATTTTAGTGGGACTAAAAAGGTTTGTTGGTACTTTGGTTCTAAACATTAAGCTACACTGCTTGCACAGTGGTGTCCTTTGTTTCGGAAGCAGGAGCTGGTGTTTGAGATAAATTTTATTCATAATTGCTTTTACAAAAAAACCCTATGATCCTAAAAAATAAAATCTGACATGTCATATACTCACTTTCTCACCCTCTCAAGCAAATGAAACTAATGACATTAATGAGACTGCACAGGATGCAAGTTATGCACTTAGTGGAAATGCAAGTGGTGGGTTCTGGTCCTGCAAAGGTAATGAAATTTTTGGGGAAAAATGCATGAACTGATTCATGGACTTATCATTTTTAATTGGCTGTCCTAAGTACAGCCATCCAAAAGGTCTTGAATAAAACCACTGGCTCAGAATGCAAAGGATTAAGAAATCGCCTCTTTATGACAAGAACATGTCACCTAAATATTCCACACATTTTGCAGAACCTTAATGAATATTTCCAGAAGAAAAACAGAGAGAATACTAATAGAGAGAATACTAGACCTATCAGTCAACTGTTACTTACAGTGTTAACACAAATATACTCAAATATACTGTTAAGAGAAAGGTATCATTTTTAGAAAACACTTACCTCTTCACTGGAAAATAGGAGCAACTGATTCATTTTTTTAAACATAAATTTGTTGCAGTAAATTGTAATTTTGTTCTCACAACCCAATGTTTGGGCCAGGACAATAAGTATTAATGTTGTCTTACTCTTTTGGGGAAAGTAGAAATTTAAAATTTACATTCCTTTCTCCTTCCATTCTTAGTATTAAGTTTCACTGAGATATTATTTTCTGTCTGCCTTTTGAAGGCAACTTCAGAGAACATCAAGACATTAGAAAATTACCTTTTTTTGTGATGCCTTTTGTTTATTTATAAAAGATTACTTAATGCAATTCATTCTTTCCAACTTGCACACTTTATTTAAAAGTCGAAATCCAGTTGCTAAGCAAAATAAAAACAGCAGGGTAAGCTGCTGTGGAAAAACAAGGCATCAATATGTAATTCCATTGAACTGACAAAGTGAAACCATAATATTAACCTAATAATAGTTTCATAGAAAGCCAATCATAACATTATTTAAATATTGCAAGGGATTTTGAATCACAATAACCCTTATAATATAAATACTTTTGGTTTTACTGTGAAGATGCATTTTTCTTCTTCGCTTATAGATGTTTGTGATTCATAAATCAAACAGTTTGTAGTAAATTAGGTAAGGCACTCAGCTTTGTTCTAAGAATTCTTTAATATTCTCAGCTGCCTGGTGCAATGGCAGTCTTGAATGCCTTTCTTGGGAAGTGGTGTTCTGCAGAGGCCCCTGCACACTCCTCCTGGTCTCTAGGAGTCTATGATGGTAGGGGTCAGAAACAGCAGGGGCTGGGGGTGGGGGGAGCTTTGAAATACCTGCAAAAATGCTTTTAGTCTTATAGCCCTGTACCTATGGGAGCATATCAAGGTACACTGATCCCAAAATTACTTTTTTTCAAGTAAAATTGCAGTAGAGAAGTAGATTGTCCAGCAAGATATACGAACATGCAAGTAGCAAAACTATTTTGCTCACTTACAAGTATTAGATGTTATTTTCTTTCCTTCTCATCCAATTTATAACACAATTATAATTGGGAAGCTAAGTAACAGGTTTAGTTTTTCCAACTTTTGATCGATCAGCAGGACACTGAGCAGAAGAAGAAAGAGTTGAAGCCTTTACTCTGTTTAGGAAGAGTTTGAGGAGTACTAGTTAGGTTTTGTTTTCTTTTCAGGAACTTTTCAAATGCTAATATGGAGAAAACCTGTGTTGAGTGCTGTAAAGTAGGGTTTGCATTCTTGGAAGATAGGCTACTTTCTTTTCCCAACTCTCTCTGTGCAGCACACTACCTCTTCTTGTGAATCTGTGTTGAAGGATTTTTAAGTCATTCTAAATAGTGGCACTGAATTATCAGGGTTCAAGCTCTGAAGAGCCTTTGAGATCATGAGCAGAGTGTTTTGCATAATTAAGCCCCTTCCTGTGCCCGAAATTGGAGCACTGGTCAGCGAAACTTCGTTGGTTTTCCCTCTGGAATGTAACTATGTTTACTACTCTTCTCCAACACAAGTGTGCCTTCCAGAAGAGGTGAGCCCAACTACTATTATGCGAGACTACTGAAGTGTTTCCTTCAGCTGGAGTGTCTTCAGAGACCCTCTGGGGTTAAAGCTGCTGTCACCACAGGCAGCTCAGGCAGTTGGTGTACTGACTCACGTGAAAGTCCGTTTTCCACAAAGTAAGGGTATTTTACAAAAACTCGTCACTGGAAGACTTTTCACATCGGTGAAAACTATTTCATGGATAAGTTCATTCAGGATTTTAGGGCAATAGGATTTAAAGGATGTGTCTGTTCTCATGAAAGGACACGGCGTTGCTCTCTGTGCAATGTTCAGGACAAACAAGCACTTAATGTCTTATTTCCTTACCTGTTTATCCAGTTCAGAAGTGCATAAAGTACCACTGATGTTTCTGTCCTGGCAGCAGATGAGTGGTCTCTCCTGTGAGTCAAGATGATCTTGTGCCCTCACACATTGACTTTCTGGGATTAACAGAGCCTTAAGCAGTAGCAGCTTCTGTGTTCATAGCCCACACAAATGCTGGCTCTTCACTGGGAGATTTGCCATGTGAGATGGAAACATTTGGGTTAAAAGAATAGCCAGAAACTAATACTTAAGAGGTTGTGCAGGTTCTTCTGCTAATCAAAGCACTAATGCCTTTCATGTTACACAAATCCCATTGTATTCCATGTGTATAAACTGTACAAATATTGTAGCTCACTAAGTAATAGGAATAATGTGATTTAGCAAGGAAGACATCTTTCTTAAAGTGATAAGGCACTCTGTATAGAGCTGAGACCAGAATAAATGAACACAAAAAAAAGTCTTGAATTACTCCTTGCTGTCAACCACTAAGCTGCAAGTTACATTAGAACCTAATGCTTCATGATTTCTTTGATTACCGTAATATGAAGCTGCACTCTTCTGCCTTTCTGCTGTGTCTTAATCAGGTACTTCTGCTTCTCCAGGAGATATCTTCAGATGCTGTGTGCTGTTCACTCTCTACAGAGCTGTGATACAGCACTAAGTACACAAGCTGAAAATGTTTCACCAAAATTCCTTTGCATTGTAGTGTAGGAAAGGGTGATGGGATCAGGCAAGTGATCTTTGTAGCAGCAGACATGTAGCTTGCAGTTGAAACCACTCCTGTATTTCCATGAAATTACAACTTTTTCAATGAAAAAATAAATTTCATTTTTCCTATAACTAGATTGATTTGTAATTCAAAATACATGTACTTGTTTATTATTGCATTTCAAATTGCTGCTACCAGAGGAACAAGATGTTTTCTTATCAGAATAGTAAATGAGCTGTGAAACTAAAAAAGGACTAGCTCTTTGAATATGAGTACGTTTCTCCTGTAGCTACTGTGTATGAGAACTTGAAAAATGGTTGACAGCCCAAAATGTTTGGTTGACAGATCTTTCCGTTCTCTCCCTGACCCTCCTTACATGATTGCTCTGCAGAGTTCAGACCTTGGCAAGCAACAGCACCAATAAATACTGGGTTATGCAGTTGAAGGGTAAAGCAGGTTGCACAAGAAACACTAGATATGAAATACAGACTGTCAGGTGGATGACCTGGTGCCCAGGCACATTTTATTTCAAACTGGAGAAAAGGGGGCAGGACTGGGTTTGTTTTTAAGGGGTTAGGGTTGGTTATTTCCCCAGGATATGAAAAAAAACAAACCCATACCCCAAGCCTTTCACCAAAGTACTTCATAGTCCTATTCTAAACCATTAAAATTATGCTCTCAAATATTTTTGGTTATATTAACTGACCATTAACAGAACTATACTGCCCCGTGGGTCACACAAAAATGAAGCGTACGCAAATGTGTTTGGTGCCTATTTGGTTCTCCCTTCAGATGAATCAGCACTGTAGATCTAGATGCAGGGACACTAGAGGTAGTCAAAATTCTGCTACTGCAATTATATGACATCTTCAGTAAAGATAGAAAAATGGATTTTTTGGACTAAATTTATCTTCTCTTTCATTTAAGTTCTCGCTTCACGACAAATCATCTTCACTAATGGGTACAGGGTGACAGTTTACAAAGACTTTTCATGGGGCCTTTTTCACAAGGAGGGAAAAGTCATTTTGCAATGAGAGCAATTTAATGTTTTGCTTTGGCATGTAATCTGGTTATAAAAATGTCATGCTGTGTAGGAAGTAGCAAATATTTTTATTTTTAAAGTTATTGTACTTTACAAAAAAACCTTATAACTTCTTGCTTTAAAAAATGAATTGTATGTGGGGTAAAATCCCCAACTGTGCTGAATTAAAAAGAGCTCCTGGAACATTATGATGCTTTAAAAGCCTGTATTGTCTTCAAATATTGTCTTTCAAAAAAACTGCTTTTCAGTTTTTAAAGAGGTCTGAACAATTTCAGGTCAGTCACCATCAATAACAACAACCACTTCTTAATAATGCATTTTGACCCTCATTTTGCAACCTTTGTTCTTCATATCAAGTTACAAGAGATGGATTTTCTTTAAGCAACACTCAGTAAACTGAAATCATAAATTCTTCTCTATATCCCATTAACCAGAGAAGGTGTGCAACAATTCAATTTGCTGTCAAAGTGTGAAGCAACTTTCCTCTGGAAATGACTGGAGTTGGTGGGGTTTGTTTGGGTTTTTTTTTGGTGGTTTCTCTTTTTTGTTTGGGGATTTTGGAGATGGTAGGGGTTTTTTTGGTTCTGTATGTGTTTTTTACTCCTTTACGTCTTTGTATTTCATTGCTTAGCATAAGTAAATTGAGGCAATGCTGGTTCCAGACCTTGGCAGGAAAAGAAATTTTGCAAGCAGTTGGCTGAAACCTTACAAGCATTTTAAGGGAGAGCTATGTAAAAAAAAAATCCAAGCAGCAGTTAAAAAGAAATAAAATGAAACTGTCTGTTGTCTTTTTGTGTTTTAACAGCAAGTATTACCTGCTCCTGTGCAGTAGGGTAAGTGATTTCTGTTGAGGGGCAAGGAAGAAGGGTTTACTTACTGGCAGCTTTAAAGAGTTAGCATTTATGCTTTATGATGTTAAATATATTAAGGAAGTATAGGTTAATAAACAGAAAAACTCATCAATGACTGTGAAACACATCGGTACACTCCTAATGGACAATATAAGCATTTCAAATTAGCAGCTATTGCAGTGTTAGAGATTCATATTTTATCTAAAGTGATTCATTTTTGACAGCCTGAAAAGGTGGATTACTTTTACACACCCTTGTAAAAAATTTTAGTTGAAACATAAATGAGACTCATTTATAGTACTTAAACTGTCAGATAAAGCTATCAAAAGATTTTTTTACAAATGAAAAATTATTTTAGTTTTAGATTTAAATTCTGTTAGCTTTTTTAAATACAACTACTGCCAGAAAACATCGTTAACTTTTACTTTCTCATAAATGACACTAAACCTCAGGGTTAGGTCTGTGGGTGGACTATTTGGGTACAACTGGAGCAACTATTACATGTGGGTCAGAAAAATAGTGATGTTTTATCTTGGCTTAAACCTTTGCAGGTTTAATGATTTCAATGTGAAATCTTCATGCGGCGGCATGATGATCAAGGGAGGAACTTGGTGTTACCTAAATTCACACTGAAGTCCCTCTCCAGTGAATGAAGTCAGAGGGTAATTCAGAACAGGACTTTTACTTAGCGCATCTACCATGGACTAGGAGGAGTCAGGAGAGAAAAGGCACCAACTTTGTCAGGTAGTTTAATCTTCAGCTCTTGACTATTTTCTGGAGGTTATCAGAATGCATTTGAGGAGGTGTTAGAGTCTGGTCACACGTAACCTAAGACTGGAGAAAAACTTATGAACTGTAAAACTGGAAAAGAAGGAAAATGCAATTGCATTAAACATGTGAAGAGTGGCAAATGGCCATTCCTGTCATATAACTCTGCTGCTGATTTTGTTCCTTGCAAGTGTGTTAATTAGTAGCCAGATTTGTCAGTCTGCATCTTAAATGTTAATTGCTTAGTTGAGCAGCAAGTCTGTTGTGAGTGTACAGGGAGTTTATAGTTTGTGTTGGATTGTTGGGCACTCTTTACTCTGAGGGTGGAAAAATAATTTTGGAAAACTTAAAAAAAAAAATATAACTTTTTTCTTTAGGTCATTCTGAATATACCCTGATGAAAAAAACTGACAGATCCCAGCAATTTACTGATCTGTTTGCATGACAGAATCTCTCCACACAAGCACTTGAGATTTTAAAATAAAAGTTGTAGTGGTTTATTTGGTTGAGATGTGCAGCTGTTTCCCTATTTATCTTCTGCAGTAAGAGCTGCCTCAGACTGTCGCTAACTAGTAAAATTCATTTCCAGCACACTGAGAGCATATTTTCATGAATGAGGGTATTGTTGCTAGTGAGGTTGTTAAGAAACTGTGCTCAAAATAACTGAGGCAAATTATTATCTTGTCTGTCTTGGTTAGTCCTACCTCTCCTAACTTATGAGCGTAGTGACAGTTTGAAGCATAACAGTTTAATAACAGCTTCTCTTTGTGCATGAGGTGGAGTTCAATGGGGAAAAGAAATCTAAGTGTCTATAACAACAATGAGAGCTAGAGGAGAAGATCCAATTGGCATTAAAAAATGCAGTTTGCTTCCCGAATGTCATTATGAATGACTTTTTGCATTCGTTGAACCGAAATGGACACTTGTGTCCTTAACCAGCTAAATGAAATTCACATCTTCAGCAGAAATCTGATTTGCACTCTTTCATTAATCTAAACTTTTAGGATTTTTTGTGGTTTTGAGTTCTTTTTTGTTGTTTTTTGTTAGAAATGGAGACCTTTTTCTTTAAATTTGTGACTTAATTATCTACTATATTTACTTCGCAATTTAATGCTGATTTAACTTGGTGCCATTATTAATTCACTAACTTTATTATTCTGATTTCAGCTGTGGCTTTATTTGATAATAGTTCTGTAACCTTTCCCACCAGAACAACAGCAAGCATAGAGTAGTTCAAGCTAAGTGGTGGGTTTCTTGAACATTATCGTCTGCTTCATTATTGTACAGTTACAAAAAGAAGGTACTGATGAAAACTATTTACGGTGACCAATTAAAAAAAATAAAAGCTGGTAATACCCTGCTGGACACCCCAGCCTCAGATCATGCCCCACACACAGGAGAAAGAAAACTCTGGATCAGAAAATACTGAGAGTCCTCTTCTGTAAACCTGGAGGTTTTAGCAAATTATCTTTTCTTCCATGTACTGTGACCCTATCCTGATTCTCAGAAGATGTGATCTTGGCTTACTCGTTGTTCTGCTCTTTTTGCAAGGTCTTTGGTCAAATCACAATTTACAGAGGGGATTGAATTCAGCTAAGGTTTCAATATGGTCATTGTTATTGGTATGTAAAATCTTTATTGAAAATATATTTTAAATGTATTCAGTATTTGGTGTAGCAGCAACACCAAGATCTCTGTTAGTTGTCTCCCTTGATGCTAAAGAGTTGAAGGAAACGCAAGTGTGTGAACAGTGAGGTGTGTTCTTCCTATGGAAAAAAAAATCTTGTTTACATTGCCCTCTATTTGTTGAAAAGGCAGTTGAAATCTATCTAATTAGTAAAAAATTGTCAGTCAACATTCATGTATCAGCAATTATAAGAACTGTGCTGCAGTAGATTCCCTTCGGCATAAGCACTGAAAGATGAAATGAGCTAAACCCGTTGCTGGTGAAGCACAGGTAGCTATTTTGAATATATACGAGGGATCTGTCTTCTTAACGGTGAACTGAGGAAGCAGGCTCATCAAATACCTGCCATAGCTCCTGGCAGGCAGTGGCCTCCTGATGGCAGAACCATGGTACAATCCAGCCCTCACCAGACAGTGGGCACTGTGTTAAAACGGATGTGATTTGCTGGAAATACTGCTCTGAAAGAGAGGATGCAGGAGAAGGGTTCTGGAGGGCTGTCCATGCTGTCAGCTGCCTACCTGTGCACTGGTCTTGGGGCTGACAGGGGCACTGCAAGTATGGCTGTGTGGTATGTGTCCATGCAGGATAAGGCATGGAACTGGGCAGCCAGCCTGGATGCACACTGCTGCCCAGTGGGGTCAGTTCTCTTCTGCTCCACACTGTGCACGGTTGTGTTATACATTCACCAAGGTGCACGTTGTACTCACTATTTCTAGCTAAACCTACTGATGTGTTAGAGGGACAAAAATGTCGAAGAAATCAATGTTCTATATTCAGTGTCCTCAAAGCTGATTTCTAAATTCTTCAGGTCCCAAGTGTGAAAACGTGCTTTTGCAGAAGATCGTGGAATCCTGCCATTGACATTTTCTAGTCAAGAAGGGATTTCCTTTGAAATACTTCTGAGATGCTTCAGGCAGGATAGTGCTTATTGATTGCATCCGTGCAAGACAGGCATTTATGTTTCCTCTTCCCACCTTTCCCACAGGAGAGTTTTATTTCATATATGAAAAGATCAACAAGAGCAAGAAAAGGAACGCATGAGACAGGGAATTACTGTGGAAGATTAAGCAGTTACTTACACAATTTAAATTAGACTTGTAATAAATGCGTACAGGAAATGAATTAGGATGCTTAGCTTTTATGAAAAAGGGATTGATTTTCATAGTGTTTTTTTATTATTCATTTCACTCATAGTTTTCATCTTTCTTCCTCTTATTTTTTTAATCTGCATAGGATTAGTTTCTAATTAATTCGAACCCTACATAGATTGATTAGTGATTTTTAATCTTTGATCTCTCCTCCCTCTCCATCTGAGGCTTGCTAGTTGGTTTTAATTTTCTAATATAATTACTCAGAGGCAACAGTATAAGCCATAATAAAATAGAAAAAATACTTTGCTGCTTTTCTGTGTCGTCAAAATGTGTTGGGTTTTTGTCCACTGTCCACTCACTGCTGAGAAGTTTTGTCTCCCCCCCCCCCCCCAGCCCATTCCAGTTTCTGCTAAATGCTTATACTGTTACTCTTAGTGGTAAAGCCCTCTTCATAAGCATAGGATGTTATTATTGCCTTGACTCTAGGTGGAGCACTGAATTGCTTTGAGTAAGCAGCTTTGCTGTTCACTGAAGAAAGATATCAATTATCTTGAAACCCCAGAGAAATTGCTTTAGAAGTGCAATAAGTGTGACACTCCAGTCAGATGTTCTCAGTAATGTTATCCCACAGTACTGTGGCTGTGGTCAGCCCATCCTAGTTGTCCTCACCATGCCAGGGAGGAGCAATGCAAATCCTTTGCTCTCTTTGAGGCACTACTGTTTGCACTGTGACTGTACAGACTGTGGCCATGGTGCTCTTCTGCAAACTGTGATCCAGGTGAAGATGCTGCTTTTCTCCTGGATACAAGGGTTTGGGATTTTCACTGCCCACTGAGCAAGAATGCAGGCTGACCTCCTCGTATCCACCTTCTTGTATCCTCAGGTTTTTCACCCAGTTCCTACAAGATTACTTTAAGTTAGACAAACTTGACTTTATTGATCATTGTATCTGCCTCAAGAATGCTCCAGTGTGGCTGAATCTGGAGTATTAGTATTGTTTTGTCCAAGGTATGCCCAAAAAAATCACACCTTTGAACAATTTCTAAACTATTTATCCTGTACATGTCAGGATTTGGGCCGCAGACAATCAGCTGGCTTCCCAGTCGACTAAACGTGAACATGGATTTGCTGGAAGGAGAGGAAAAAGTAAAATAATTTCCTACCTTTCTCGATGGTAACACCTGGTGGGTTTAATGTCCTTTTTTCTCTTATTTATGGAACAGCTTTGACACTTCAAGGAATAGTTGTGTAATGTCAGTTTAACTTTTGATATTCTGTGTTACAGTTGATGTGCATTAGTTTGTGGTGTGGTTTATTCATCAGTTTCAGTGAAAAAACAGTTTAAAAGAACATGCTGCTTTCCAGTGTCTTTTCTACTACCAGCAATCATGCCACATTATGAAATTGGAAGCCACTGTGATCATTGAGTTAAGGTTCTGCGTAATGGCCCCTATTTTATATCCAGTAGATCTGTTTGTAGCATAGCAAATTGGAGTTGAACTTAGGCTCATCTACGCAATGGATTAGAGCAGAACACAGTTGTGTGACAATACCAACAGGCAAGTCATCTAGAAAAAAAAAAGAATAAAACATGTAATGGCATGTACTATTTCTTCAGTTTATCTAATTCTCACTTTCTTGTATGAGTCTCTTTTTACCTTCCCTGCAGCATCTTAGGGTGTTAAAAAGAAAGCATGTTTTCAAACACACAAATGTAGAGCAGCTTTGGTGAAGCAGAAGATTGCAAGTGAAACACTAAAGTTAAGGGTTAAATTTTTTCTTTGAACACACAACACATCCCTTCAAAGTCATCCTGCTCTCCCTGTGAGCACAGTACCCCTATTGACATCAATTGGAGTTTAATACAAGCAGATATTGTAGAATAGACTTCAAGGAAAGCTGTGTGATGATCAGAGAGTAGAATTTAACTCATATCACTTAGCAACTGATAAAAAAAATTATACATTGGAAACTCCACTTGTATTCACAGCTGGCAAGAGCAGTGTTACAGGTACTCTGTGGCCTGATTCTGCTTCCAGTGCAAAGAAGAGATTGAGTTCCAACTATCTAATTTTAAATGGGGGCTTATAATATTATATAAAATAGACACAGGAAATGGCGGGAGTACAGAGACTGGTGTGGCTATAGCGTGAAACAGATGTTATTCTACAGGAAGGGAATCTAATTACCTCTTCCAGACAGGAAGAAGCCCCAGAGTCTGCATGTCTGCCCTTTTATATCTGATGATTTAAAAGCCAGTGGGGGCAATATTACTCCAATATTTTTAGGGTTACTTTATCCAAGCACATTTTATACTAGATCAGACGTCATCACTCTGAGTAACTCAAATTTTCCAAGAGATATGGGTGGTGAGACACTGGAACAGGTTGCCCAGGGAAGTTTTGGATGCTCCCTCCCTGGAAGCATTCACAGCCAGATTGAATGGGGTCTTGAGCAGCTTGGTCTGGTTGGAGGTGTTGGAACTGGTAGGGGGTTGGAACTGGATGGGCTTTAAGGTCCCTTCCAACCCAACCCATTCTATGATCTATATGATCTAGCATAAAACCAGCATAAAAGCACAAAGGCAGCAGAATTGCAGTATGTCACTGGGTAGACCTGCATTAGTTCTGCCTGGTACAGCTCAGACTGGTACCTCAGCACCACAGATCTGCTGTCTGTTGCTTTAGAACTGCTCAGGTCCAAAAAAAGGGGATATTGAGCTACTGGAGAGTGTCCAGAGCAGGGCTGCAAAGCTGGTGAAGGATCTATATGGGTAATAGTATGAGGAGAGGCTGAAGTCACTTGGTCTGCTCAGCCTGGAGAAGAGGAGACTGAGGGGAGACCTTATTGCAGGGAAGGAGGAGCAAGCACTGATCTCTTCTCTCTGGTGACCAGTGATACGACTCAAGGGAATGGCAGGAAGATGTGCCAGGGGAGGTTTAGGTTGGATATTAGGAAAAAGCTCTTCACTCAGAGGGTGTCGGGGCACCAGAACAGCTCCCCAGGGAAGCAGTCATGGTGCCAAACCATGTAGCATTTGGACAATGCCCTCAGACACACGGTGTGAGAGTTGGGGTTGTCCTATGCAGGGACAGGAGTTGGACTTGATGATCCCTGAGTCTTTTCCAACTCAGGACATTCTGTGATTTGGCACATTAGTATTAGAGGAAACATCATCACTGAAACTCACGCAAAACTCTAAGCAACTCTATATAAGTCTTATAAAAAGGTGGCTTATAAAGGGCCCTGCACACAACAGATAAACAGGACGGGGGGGATTTGGCTACAGACTTCATGAAACTCACAGGTGTTGTTTCTTTAACATTGAAAGTTACAATCTAGTGTTTAAATCCCTGGGCTGTTGAGCTGCAGCAAGTTTCCAGGACTAGAGATGTGCTTATTCTCATGTCAGTAAATGCTTTTAAGGATAGTGTTTTGTCCAGGCATTGCTCACATACTCAAAGTATAAAACTTGCCCAGCAAGTGGATCATGGAAAATCATAGTGTGAGTGGTATGTGTGTGACATGTCTTGACCCTACAGCTGGACTAATTAGTGCTCATGGGAGAGTTTGCTTCATCCTATGCTGATCACAGGTTTGTGGTTATCTTTGGGTTGAAAGTTGGAAGGCAGGAAAACAAACCTTTCAGGGATATGACCATTGTGGGAATCTCCAAAGTGAGATTCTGACCCTGTGTCCTGGTGACCTCCCTGTGTTGGCTGTCACTGCACTAAATGAAAAAGGAGCTGTATGTTTTTCTCACACAGCTGTAGCATGTTTTAATATCGGACAATTATATGAGTTTCCTTTCAAAATAAGAGGGGAAAACAAACATTGTCTCAGCTTTTGCTGGAGGTTATATTCAAAACATTATTTCTTTATCATTTGGTAGAAACAAAGCTGGTAGAGTATTGATATGCAAGTTGCTTTATGTCTTTGTCATTATATATAGCCATTCTCTCCTTTAATGCTACATTTCCCCAAGTGGCATTTGTCACTATCCTCTTAAAAAAGTTAGAAATTAGCCATGAGATTATGTACAGCATCTCTAGGTGCAGTAGTTGTGATAAAACCATCCGAGCTGTTGAATTTGATGGCAAAATCCCACAATAGGTAAAAGTAAAGAATGCTCTTCCTCTCATCATACCGTAGTGAATAGTAAGATACAGCTGTACATAAACTACATGTCAATGCACATGGATATGTAAGACCTACTTTATCCTTGCAGCTTTTTGTATAGAGTAAAATCCAGCAGGCTTTCATCATGATGATAATTCAATGGCAAATTGACTTGCTCTGGGGAAAAATTCGGGATACCATACGTTTTATAAGCACTTTTTAAAGTGCACCAAACGTTAGTTGACTTAATTTTGTATTTTTTTAAAATACAAAGGTGCTTATTATGATTCTTCTATTTCTTATTTATCCCTCCTTATTTATAATTCCTACATATGAACTTCTACAAAATTTCTATAAGATGGGAAGGCAGGATTCGAAATAAAATCTTGATTAGAATAATGTCTTTACAGAGTGTGTATGATCCTTAGAGCAGAAATTTTTAACTTCCACAAAAGGATTGGCATGGAAAGGCAGAAGTTTTAGTACCATCTCTGGTAATATGTAAGCAGTACTTAATTTTTAGAAAAGTTACTCTGTACTTTTCTAAGAAAAATAGAAATATATAGGTATTTAATTCAGTTAAAATGTTTACTGATGTTTTTCACGTTTTTTGTACTAGCTGATCTTGTAGTCATAAATTTCAACTTGTTAAGAATGATTGATTATGAAATTACTTTAAAAATATTTTTAATATGGACTGCTGTTATTGGTGTAAGAGTTTTGTTTGGTCTCTTATTAAATTCTGCTGTGAATAAAAATGGGTGGTTATGCATAAAGGTATCCAAACCCATAATTTTTTAAGGCGGTTAGAACCAGATGTGCAACTGCTCTTGCTGTAAAAAGCTAGGGATACAGATTTTGAAATTAGTAGGTATAAGAATCAAGGCCTTAAACCTCTCAGTGATACCCTTATTACCCCATGGTTTAAATCAAAATACCTAGCTCTGATCCCCTCTCAGTTTCACCTGTATCCTGTGGCTAAAGGCAAATGGCATAACAAATAATATTTTTTTTTCTCTTAACTCCTCTAGTAATCTGAGATTATTTTTCTTATGTTGCTCAGAAAACAAAATCCTTCTACTCTTATAAAGTACATATCTCCCATCAAATGAAAGGTATAGAAAGCAGCATCAGTCAAAAAACCTTGGAGAGTTGAAACTGGAGCAAATTATGTTTGCATTAGAAACCTGCAGAGACCTGACATCCCTTGGATAGTGGAAATGTATTTACAGCGTATTTGAGACAGACGTGAGTTTGCTCCAACCCTTACTGTGAGCTGAAAGAGAGATTTTGGTGCACCAAGTGTCCATTTCATTAAATTTAATTTATTTGCAAAGGATAAAAAGGCAATCACATAAAAAGTCTGATTAATTTTTTTGAGCATAGTAGAAAACATGAGGAGATTCTTCCTTTGCTAAGTGCTTAAAGCCTCTTACAGTGAGCCTGTTAACAGAAGTCTTTCATCAGATTATGCTCTGTGGACTATTGATGACTATTCTGCCTCTGTGTGGGTTTTCTGGTTTGCGTGTTGCTTTGGGTTTGTTTTTTTGTTTTGTTTTTCATTGTTGTTTTTCTTTCTTGTGGTGATGGTGAATGTTTGGAGAGGAGTTTGAGTTTATTCTTAAGGGATGAACTGGTTTGCTTAATCTGCTTTGGCTGTTGTCTGTGTGTTTATTCTCTATTCTTTACGATCACACGCACACTGTTCTCCTATACACAGCTTCACCAGCTGATACACCAGCAGTGCACAAGCCTTGTGCCTGCTGCATGAGGCTCCAAGAAAATACTTTGATAGTTCTCTAGCTGCTCGCTCCTACAGTTTCAGGAGGAGGCTTGGTTTTTCTATGTAGTTCCCAAAGTAGGTGCACGTACTACCAACGTAAGAAATCACACTGGCAGAGGTAACAACCAGTACGCTGATTTTTGTGTATGCACTCATCTCAGAACACGCAAGCTGTTGATCTGCTGTGCCCTGTGCCGTGAAGTACTTGGATTCCCACATTCATCCTCACATCTTGAGTTTATCTGCCATACCCCAGGCGCTGTCCTGGAGAGCCACAAAAGTGCGAATGGCTTTGTACCTAGCACTTGTGGAAAAATAAAACAAAACCCAACCAACCGTGACAGATGCTGGGAAACAGCTATTTACTTTTCAACTAGAAGCAGTATTTATTTTGACACTAAAGGAGAGTAGCAAAATGAAAAGTTCTTGCCATTAGCATAAGAATTTCAACATGCACTTAAGTAAATGTCTGGGAATATTGTACCCTTTATACTGCTAGAAAATGTCACATTGCCTCTTTAAAAGCCGAAGATATACATACAATAAAAGTGCTACTCTATATTTTAAAAGTGTTGCAGTTAATTTTAAAAGAAAAAAGAACAGTGGGAATAGGCTTCTACAAGAGGGAATTGTTGTTTTGAGGTTTGTGGGCAGCAGTTCCTGTGTTATGCCTTGAGCCAGACTCCAGACAACATCCTAGGTAATGGGGTTAAACTGTAAAAATCCATTGGAGCCAAGTGTGGAAGAGGTTCTGTAGCCTTTTCAGTCTGAATCAATGTCAGGAGAGCGAAAAGCATGAGCATGAGGCAAACTGGAAGGTCCTATGTGTTTTGGAGTAAGATTTTCCTCCTTAATCTCTAAGTGTGGAGACAGTTAAAGTCTATGGGATAAGTCCCATCTCCTGTAACTTCTTGGCCACTGCAGTGCTGGGCTTGTTAGGGTATTATCTGATGACTATGGGCTACATAGAAATTTTCTCAGTTTGTTATTTAAATCAGACATACAAATATTACATTGTACAGTCATAAACACTACTTACTGCCTGAGAGACTGCACATCCTTGCAGAATTGGATGGATTTTTTTTATACCAAGACATTGCCACACAATTTTCATCTCTGACAGACGTATTCATACTTTGTTTCAGGATACACAAAACATCCTTAGAGCCCCCTCTGAACCTGAGCAATCGCTGGCATACAGTTTTCTATAAATTGACTCACTTCTCCATTTATTTTTTTTGTAGGAAAATTTCTGTGGTTTTGCATAGAGGCCTCTCCTTGTATCCAGGTCACTCAACACTGGATAGTTCTTTCTGTCACTGTCAGTACAAACAGGACCTTCTCCCCCTTATGTATCCCCCTACATATCCATGTCTTATTTTCCTTGAATGGGAGGAAAGGATTTAGTGGTGTGACATAAAATGTAAACAATTTTTTTTTTGGTCAGGAAAAAAAAAGAAAAATTTTCCTTTTGGTTCCATCTAAACTGTTTGTTTGGTGTTTTTTGAATAAGTCTCCACACTAGCAAATTGATTACTGGCACAGCCCCACTCAGATTGTTTTTATTCAGTGTTTATTTGTTTTTATAAAATTTCTTTAACGTTTTGTAAGATGTTATCTCAGTTAACAAAGTGTCTTTATTTTTTATATAATCTTTTCATGGTGGAATTTGTGGTTTTTTGAAAGTGAACTTGTAAATGCTTTTTTCCAACAAAACTGTTAAGTGAAACACACTCAATAGACTTAAATATTTTGCTGCTCCTTACATGTAGTCCAGCCTCTTGAACTGATGATGGTCCTTCACTTCTATAGAGGCTTCCTTTATGCCCATCAGCAAAACAGAACTAGTTTTATGTTTCTTCTCTGCATGTCTGGCCTTGTAAGACAAAGGTAGGAAACAAAAACCAGCCCACACTCCCTATGTTACGTGAGTGGAAGTATGTCATCCATTACACCTGTCTATGCCAAGGGTTAATTCCCAATGGATAACAACTGTATGATGAGTTTCCTTTTGATGAAAACTAGAATTTCAGTCTTTAGAGTTTCTTTTAATTTACCTCTGAGCACAACCATTGGCTTCCTATAAGACTATTTCCACTGTCAGTAACCAGGAGACAGAGATGGGATCCTGCAGAAGGAATGTGGAAGCACGCTCTAACCACTTTCAGCAGCCACTTACAGTTACTGGGACAGCTCAAGGACACATTTCCACAAAGCAGATACTGGGTTATCCTCCCCTGCCCACACTGAGGAGAAGTTAGACTCCTGGGTGGTGTTTAACTCTCGATGTTGATTGTGCGCGTTACCTCAAGTGAGACTTGCAGAAGGTCTGATGTGGGTACACACAGCCCGAAGGGTTTCTGCAAGAACTTGTTCAGTGTTTGTCCTGCAATAGTAGATCTGAATACCCTTACTAGTAGGTACAGTCACTGTAATCAGAATAAAAAGAACTCTTTAAAAGGTTTAACTTTGCTTTGTTGTACATCCTATACAGTGTAGAAGATCAGTTTTTATCTCCTGACAATGTAAATTAAGTTCACAGCTTTTGGATGGCAGTGCATACAGATTAGCAGCAGCTCCTTGCAACATGTGGAAAACTAAAGGAAACGGAAGCATTTCTGGAGAAGTTGTCTGTCTGCTACTTCTTTTGCTTTGCTATCTTTTTCTACTTTTAAGCTTTTACATGGTTTTACAAAACTTAAGGTTGCTATTTTTGTAAATAGCCATAACGTTTTTGAGAAAAAAACTTCTCCAAGGATAATGAGGGTCCCTTGCAGCATTTGTCATAAGGCAGCATGTTGGAGGGAAATAAGGCATATATGAAGGAGTTTTACCTTATGTAATTGCTAATTCTTTGAGCTTGGCAGTGGGATTGAAAATTTTACAGGTCACTCATACTGTTGTTCTGCTTTTGCTTAGAGGGAGCAGTCAGGTCAGTGAGCAGTCTTTGGTATTAACTGGAGGAAGGAGAAAGGGAAGAGAATAATCATATTTGGTTTTGCACTACATATGGTGGTATATATTCAAGAAGATACTGCTTTTAATATTTAAAACTTGTAACAGTTCTTGTTCTTCTTTTACACTATTTTCTATCATATGTTACAGAATTAGAAAATAAAATTAAAAACTTATTCCAGTATTATTTAGAATACTTGATTTGAAAGTGAATAAAATTTCAGTAAAAAGAACTCTTTAGTGACCTTGCAGAAGTTGAATATATAACTTGACAATATAAGGCCTGCTTTTTACTCAGAAGTGGTGCTCAAAGCAAAAATATCCAAATATCCAATTTATATTTGAGGTAAAGATAGCTATGTCTACAAAGGCACAACTGAATAATTGTTCATTATTTTATATAAAAAGAATATTCCCATAATCCTTGGATTTCATATCTGACAGCAGCAATTTATCATTATGTCATTGCAACTTTGGAAATGTATTTATTTGACAGGAACGGTGAAACAGTTGCTCACATTGTCCTTTTTGCACTGCTGCTTATTGCAGTATGCATGTCTTCTTTTAAACTTATATAACACTTAGTTTTAGTTGTATACGTAGGATGCTAAGAGCAGGAATCCATAAGACATCAACAAGTAAAACTGTAAATGTTGGTTAATTTGTGCCAGTGGTGCAGCTGGAATCCAGGTAACTATAGAAGCAGGAACTGTAATGGCGGCTGCTGCTCAGCTCTGCTGTGATATGGGACTGATCCAACTACCTCTTCAATAAAAGAGTTCAAATATAATAGGTAGTCTTTTACAGAGTAACTCCTTCTCCACTTCAGGGTGCTCCTAGTAAAAATTTGAGTGCATTGAAGTTGGTTGTGGGTATCTAGAAGGCCTGTGGATGTCCAATTACTTGGATTGCCAACCCTGCCAAAAAACTGTATGGAAAATGACCAAGTGTGACATGAGTAAAAATCAGCTTGCCCATTTTTGGAAGCATTCATCAGATCGAAAGTAAAAATAGTTAAAACATTAGATTGCTGAAATCTAAAGGCAAAGATTTTCTTAAATTTAAAAACAAATCAAGGGAATTGCCAAAACAGAAAGTTTCTTGGTGTTGAAAATGTTGTATTTCAATGGCAGGAAGCTTTTGAGGGTTTTTCTATTTTTTTTCTTGAAAAAAATAACATGAGCAATTTAGCAGAAGTGAAGTGAGTTACTCAAAAATCTACAGCTTTTGCTCCCAAAGAAGTGTTTGTCAAAGCTATTGTCATTGCTCTAAGACCAGGCTGTTATTGGAGCAGTGGCTCTTTTTTGTATTGTGAGGGACAGAGAAGAACAGTTCCTACCATGATTTCCATCAGCTGGTGGTGCTGGCAAAACCCTGGCAGCAAAACCAGCTCTTGTAGCTGGCAGGTCGCATCCAGGTTGTAGGGTGGCTTCAATTTGAGTGAGGAGCAGGTGTGAAATATCTTGAAAAATTTGCTTTCTTCTGGAAGGTAGAGACTGTAAGAAACATCCCCATCATAAGGGATTCTCCTTCAAGATAATTTGGATTTTTATGGTGATATTTGAGTTCTGTCATGCTACGCACACATAGATCTGCAGTTTAGAGAGCTCTGACTTTGAATGATAAAGTATTCAAAGTCTCCTCTGACTTGAACAATTCTAGCATAAAATTAACAAAGCTGTGTTTGAAAATATGCCAGATGAAAAGAGATGCTTTTTCCTTTTCCTCTTTTCTGCAAAAAGTGTCTCCCGAGGCCGAACAGGGAAGGGGCTTGCTTGCAGCAAGTAACCCAGAGTATTTGGGCAGGAGGGGCTTGCCTAGTACGAACCTTTCACAGTCCTGGGTGACCCCACCACATCCTGTAGCTTCAAGTCTTTGTGGTTTGAGATACTGCAGCATCAGGCTCCCCACTCACCACAAGAAGATATCGTAATGCTTAACTGAGAAAAAAGTTTAGTAATTTTTAAAACAATAAAAAAATAACTCTAAATCTACCAGTAGGTGTTAAAGAATAATAACAGAACAGAGTAACTGTTTTGCTGCTCCAAAATTACTGCTTCAACAGTACATGTAATGCTGTCTTTGCAGAAATTCAAAATGAGCTGTAACACCTTTTAGTTATTGGTTCTAGATTAAAGTAATTGCTGACCATACTAGTAATGAAAATATTCAATACTAAATAAAAAAATTTTTCTCTCTGTGAAAAAAACTTTTTGTTTTTGAAGTCTGAATGTAATATCTTTTCAGGGTTTCTTATTTTGATTTTGTGTAATTTAAACCACAAGGATGTGGTTTTAATGCTAATTTGTTTTTAATGTTAAGTGTGTTTGTAAATTTAGAACCAAATGTAAACTGGATACGCAATAGTATGGATTGTCATATAAAAGATTTTATAGTCTATAAATATATAAAACTGAAATGCAGGGACTATTTTAGAAAGATTTAGTTTTTGAGGGGAGTAAAATTGGTAAAGATGCAAGTGTGTTGGTAAGCATTGTCTCAATCCCTTGAGCAACTCCACTCAAGGAATAGGCCTGGCTTTTGTTTTTCAAAGTGAACTCACATAGATAGAGTGAAATCATTGAACTACTGTTATACCATTGACTCCACTGTAATTCTCTTGAAACTGAAATTTTACTGTATTTTTTAGCCATTTTATGTTTTTGCATTATAGCAGCATATACTGAAAAATCACTAAATGCATCTCATATCCTGCTTTCAAATGTCACCCTTAGATGTATGCATGGGGACCTGGGAATGCTGACACTTAGCCCAGTTAGCCAGCTCATTGTCCACTGAATGGGATGGAGAAGCATGTTTCCCATTGGTGTTAGCTGTCAGCCTGGGCTAGGAATATGAGTGTATTGATTCCTGAGCTTTTCTAACATTTACTTTGATTCTCATATTATATTTCAGCATAGGGCAAAGCCACTTAAGATACTTCACAGCTTGTAACTGGATTGCATTCAGCATGACAGGCTCTGAGCTTGAAAGCAGGACAAGCCCCATTGCTTTTAACGGTTCTCATCACGCATGATGCTGGGAGGATGGCTCTGTGGGGAAAACTGCTCTGTGTTTGGCAATGCAAAGGACATAAAGCAAGAAAGGGATGCATTTCAAAGAGGCTTCTGTGTAATGTTTATTTGAAACCCACGGACTGGCTTAATCAAAGAAGGAAAACTGAATTGAATAGGTTCAGTGTACTTGGAGTAAGTAATTAACTATTGGTTTTCTGACAAAATCACACTTGATGGCTAAAACCTTTCAACATGAGCAGAAAAAACAAACTGACTTGATTAATTAAACTTCAGAATTGCCTTCCACATCACTGTTACTGTCAGGGAATCGGGAGTCAAGGTGGGCAGGTTGAGCTGCCATACTGCTCTTCAAAGAGTGAGAACTTCATTTGAGGGGAGACTGGAAATGCCCTCAGCACATTCCTTGTCTAAAGGAGTATTAACTCTAGTAAGGGATAAGTTTAAGAAACAGATCCAAAAAGCACACTATTCTGTGATTATTCTTCTGATTATTAGTCATGTCCCATATTGAATAAAGCTAATAACTAATGCTGTAATCTGAAATAATGCAAGCAGCTCCATCACAGTCTCTGAGCTGCATGAGCTAGGAGGCAGCAGAGCATGGCCAGAGTCTGGGAGCTGCAGCCAATGGCTGTTCTTACCCCTGCAGAGGGGCTAGTTTGGGAAATGTAACATTGTACTGCCTCTGCTCCCTCCTTCCCTTTCATATATACAGCTCTCAGGAAAATTTTTTTCACAGGCACTTGTTTTATCCCTTATAAAAAAGTAAAAAACTTTTTAATCTAACTGTTTGTGAGAAAATTTCTCATATTTTTCCTCCTTTGCATCATGAACAGGGGACTTTAAGTTTAAAAGAAGTAAGTAAAAATAAGTGTAATTTACGTTATAAGAAAATGTCAAGGGTATGAAAACAGGACTTATTTAATTAGTGCTCTAAAGAATACAAGACAAACTTGTGATAGATATTTTGAGTAAAGCCAAAACCTTCTAAAGTTAGTATCTTATTTTGGGGCTCCATGTCATAATGAAAAATTTTATTTCACTCTTTTTTTTTTCCATTTGCATAATGTCTCTAAATGGGCCACGATCTCTGTAACACTTGCACTGAAATCCAGACTGAGGAGTTCAGGTCAGGCAGAGCAGGAACCAGTACGAACCTGTTTGTTTATCCCTCTGGATCCACAGCAGCAAGTTCGTGGCTTCTTTCTCTCTCTGCCTGTTCCTCAGCATCTGCCCAGCCTGCTCTCCAGTGACTGCACCATCACTTTTTGTGTTCCCCATGGAGTCTGTTCCTTACCATGCATCAGTGTGACTGAGAGAGTTTTCTTTCCTGCTAGAAAAGCATTCAGTATGGCTATTAGAGAAATTGGAATTAGGGAATGCATTAAATGTTCCTGTTCAGCTACTGTTTCTGGTTATGTTCCCTTTCTGTTTCATTAGGGCCATATCCTGCAACTGGATCTGCTAGGGTGTGTATACCTGAAATAGTATTTTTGCGTGCATTTTTTTATATGCCTGTATGTGTTGCCTGCAAACCATACTGGCTTTATGTATTTTAACTTTAAATATGACAAGAGAAAAAATAGAAAATAACTTTAGATACTCGTTGTGTCCATTTTTTGTAAATATGCTGCATTATTGAAAGAAAAATTGTGTTCAAACTGAAAATTATGTCTTGTCACTGGTAAAGCCCATTTTATACACATTGTACCATGAGTTTCTAAAATTCAAATATGTAGACAATAAGCTCTTTTGTGTTCAATCTGGTTGAAATGCACTGAAAAAGTTGTATTTCCTGGCCTTCATTTCTGCTCCATTACCAATTTGCAGCATGGCAAATACCAGTGTTAAGTGTCACTTAAAGCACAAGTCAAATATTCTGTCTCTTCTTTGTAAATATATACAATTTGATTAATATAAGTCACTGGGAAGCAGCAGTTTTGACTTTGAAATTTGCTTTTTGAGACCAAATTATAAAATAATCCCTTACATTCGCTTTTTCTAAACTAATCAGACCCTCACATTTCCTGGTAGTCCAGAAGAAAATGTGAGAAGGCCAGAAGAGGTCTGCTGCATGCTAGATGTGAATATACTGTTGGAAGTCTTCACAATATTCATATAATGGAGCACCACCAAATTACTGGCTGTCACACTAGGAAAGAGGTAGTGGCTTTCTTTTTCTTACCTCTCTAAACTGTCATCAAGCTGCTCTGATCTGCAGTGTGTCTGGCTTTAACCTGATGCAAGACTATCATAGGCTATGGCTTCCAGGAAACAAGACACTTCTCCACCCCCAGCAGCACAGCATCCCTTGTCCAAAAGAGCCCATACCCTTCTGAAGAGGGCACAGGGGTCTCTGTTCGAACCACAACCTCTCTGCTCTGCACTTTGTGGGAATCAGGGAGTAGCATTCTTTTCTTTGACCTCTTGCTGAAGCAAAGGTTCAGTGATGACGAAACATAATTTTTGTATGTTGTCTTCTGTATGTCATTACACCAGTTTGATGTAGAAATCCTAAAATTTGTTACACCAGAGTGAGCCCACATTACCGTATGTTCTCTTCTACCCATAAAATACGTAAATCTGTTATGACAGATGGATTTGTGTAGTGCAGGGGTCAAAACAATTGGTAATCATGCAGGCAGCTGAGGAAACAACCTGTGCAACCTCCTGCCCCCAGGGTAGACGCTTCTTGTCCTCTGCAAGACCTGCACTTTCTTTAGTCCACATCTCTCATGCGTTGTCCATTGTCCATTCTAGCTAGAAGCAGCAAGACACTTTTGGAGTCACATTTTTCCCTCTGGTGTGCTGTGAAGTACAGCTCCTGTGAGGCTCATTAAGAGGCTGCCCTGGCACCCCTAGTAGAGCTGGGGTTTGAGGGGCAGCAGTAACTGGCATGCTCCATGTGACACAGAATAGCTTCTTGCATGCACATCAGCACTGCACTTTCATGAATGTTGTTTCACAAATACCAACTCAAGCTCATAATTTTATCTTGTCTTATGCACGCTTCTCCTCTTGTTTCTCTGATAGGACAGTGCAAGAGAAGTATGTTGATCCAAACATTATTTCAGACACAAATGTTTTGGTGGTGCTATGTAAATATAACTTTACATAACATACATTTAGAAAAATAGGAATAAAAAATGCTGTATGCAGCCAAGTTAATATTGTTATAAAATCTGAATACATTCCTGTTTTTCTAATGTTTCATCTGAAAATGTGATATCAAATTATCTTATTTATTTTTGTACTTAAATTGTGTGTAAAAATTAAAAGCCACTGCTCTTTAGAAGCAAATATCAGTCCACTTTATCTTCCTGATATACTGTAAACTGCACACACAGAGGAGGTTGGTAGCTGAATGGGGGATGATTATGAAGATGAATGAGTGGCCAGGAGACAGAGTCAGTTTAATGAGCTGAGCAGTAAGAAGGCTGTAATTTTTATAGATTAGCACTGAACTTGTCACTTACTGGCTGATACAACAACTTGGTTTCAGAATTACACTATGTCAGAAATGAGCTCAACAAGCTCAAAACCTGTCTCAATCTGATTATCTCCCACGTAATCCAAATTGCAAGTGTAGTTCTCCTGGATGTGTATTGCCTCTTTGCAACATTTAATCTGTTGCAGGTAATGAGCAGAACCCAGAAATGTAAGTGATTAGTCATACATCAGATGATTTTTATTTTTTTTTTCCTGCACCTTGCTGTGCTGGTAGAGCCTTCGCGCGGCCTTCCATCCCCAGGCTATCTTGTGCTGAGTCTGCTGGGTACATCAGCAGACATCTGGCCCCAGGGAAGCGGACGATGTGGGGAAGGAAATGGTGAATTCACGGACTGTCGATTTCCTAGAGGAACTGTTGAAGATACAGTACTTTCTTTTGTTATCATCATTTTGGGCCCTTGTGCCTAGTCTCTGTCTCCTAATGTCTGCTCACCTCTGTACAGGTTTGTCACGAGGGCTCGTGGGCTTTGGCTGCTCAGTAAGAGTTCCCAGTCCAACAGGCTGGAGGTGAATTCCCTTTTCCTGCATGCTGGATTCGGAGGCAGAGGAACCTTCTATCCTTTAGTCTGTTACTGACAACTGTTTGTCCCAGCATACCCAAGAAACCCATGGTTCCCAGCATCATCGACCCTTTGAGACAGGGACTGCTGCAGGTTTGTTCTTGCCATAGGTCAGCTTGGTATGGGTTAGCCAAGGATCTAGTTTCCATAAGGGAAGGCAGCAGCAGGCTTATTTGTTTTTCACAAACTGAGCAGAAGTCATGAGCCCCGGTCTGGCACCATTCCCAGAAGTGTAATTTTACAAGCATGATGCTTTTGATAACAGCATTTTTTTCTGGAATAGCATACAAGGGATAATTATTGTTTCACAAGCAGATGACAGTGTTGATTTCTCCCCCTCATAATTCACTCAGGCTTCAGGATGATCTGTTGGAAGGAGTGTTTTGGTTTTAGACAGCTATGGCACAGGAAAGGGGTAGGTCACATTTGGGTTTATTAAGATAACAGCTATCTAATTCTGGAGGTGGCTTTTGCAGCCAGCTGTAGACAGAACTGTTTGAGCTCCATTTGTATTTTGGGGACCTGAATTTGACTTTGAGCCAAGCTCTAGGCAAGAAATGGTGCCCTAGTCCTCTGTTCTGGCAGTATTTCATTTAGAGATTACTTTATAAAAGGATGTACATTAGCAATGGGGGTTTTTCATGTACCATGGTAAGATTCTCCTACTGGTGTCTGCTCTCAGGCTCTTCTGCTGGGTGATTAACCTCTCCAGTGAACATATATTTCATTCCAAAAGCTGGGTCCTCTCTTGATATTTACACTGCACTAGTGCAGAAAAGCGGTGAAATCTAGTTAATGCAAACACTGGGTTTCCTTTCCTCACTCACCTGCTATTTTACCCTAGGAGTTACTTTTACTCTCTATCTCTTCTTCTCTACCCATAAAACCAGATTGGTGATGTTGTCTGCCTTTCTGCAGGCTCCTGAGTGTTTTCAACCCCTGCAGGATATTATATAGGCATTATTACTACTTATGCACCTTATGAGTAAACAATTTCACTTGTAGCAAATAGTAGTAACTCAGTTAAACTGTTTTTTAAAATAATGTTATCCTCCATACACATGAGCTTCTTGATCAAATAGTTTTGCTGACAGGTTTTGGCAGACAAAGGCAGAGAGGGCTCCATGCTTCCTTTGGGCAGACTTGAATCCTGCTGTGCTTTCCCCTGCATCCACCCTTGTCCTCATCTTGTCTTTTGCTTCTGGGTCGTGCTTTCAGGTCAGATAGGTGCTCATGAATATGCAGATATGACTACATGGATCTTGTTGACTTCTTGCCAGCACGTGAAAGCAGAGATTTTAAAAAATATTTTTTCTATGTGCTTTCTGAGCATTAGTTAAGTAATAGTGTTAATCTGTCAGGAATTGAACAGATGAGTCAGTGATATTTTTTTTTTTGCATGTGTCATCTTGTCTTTTTAAAAGTAAGCGCCTATTTTTTAAATGACCCATTTGAAAAAAAAATAACACATTGACCTTTTAAAACCACTGTATGCCAGAACTTCTTAAGAGATTTAGCACTGACATTTTGTCATAATGGAAGATTCATTAAGGTCAGTGATAAATTTGCTGCAATAAATACAGAAGAATTAAGAGCTCATCAGCATTATCACAGCGTAATGCTCAGTGGATTGAATTATGTACTTAGAAAGATGAATCTGTAGCAATTGACAAGCTTCAAGTGGAAAGTGGTATGTGTGCACGGACAAGTGCATGCGTGTGTGAGAGGGAAGGCAGAGGAAATGAGAGGGAATAAAGAATTTAAGAAAGCATAAGGTTTTATTTCCTCATTTTGTAGTCCTATAACATTTAGAGTAGTCATGACAAATAGTATAATGGTACTCCCATTCATTGCTTTGTAATCAGTGTTTCTTGTGGTAAATACTGCAGGATGACTGGATGTCTGTTCTGTCTCATCCCCTTGCAGAGCACACATTGTCTTTTAAGCCATATTTAGTGAAAACAACAGTATTGACTGTGATTGATGAAGCAGCCTGAGAGGGTCAACCCTTTACCTGCCCCCAGGAGTAATTGGGCTGCAGTTTGTTAAAGGGTAACAGAAAAGATATTAAAAATGAAGAAATGCACTAAGTGGCTGTGAGATGTGTTCCCAGCTGTTCAGTACATCTATTCCATAATATGGAGCATCAATCTAATTCTCTGCACAGCGTAGGAGCATGGCAAGTCAAACGTCTCCAATAGGCTGTTCTCACCAGCAAGACACAATGTTCAATTTAAAGAAAGATTGAAGAACATCAGTCTTCCCTTAAAACAATTTGTACAGAATAAATTTGGCACTTGCTAGCTATTCCCACAGAGGGAAACTGGTAATAGGACAGAGAAAATCGTGTAACGTGATTTAGGATTCCCAGAATGGGATTACAGTTGGTAATAAAACAGGAGGGAGGTGGGAGAGAGAAGAAGAACTGACAGTAAGCTTGATGTTAATTCAGAATACTCTCAAACCCCCAGAAACTCACTGGGGCTGTGGGTGCTGGATACCTTTCAGCATCAGGACTTGGACTGAATGCAGGTTCAGCACACTTGCAGATACCGGCTCCAAGTGCCTCAACTGGAGCTACTGGGGGCAAGTTCCTTCGAAAACCTAGCCCTTAGGACTTGTCTCCTACACAATAATCCTGTGCTGAAAACTAGTTATCAGCTGATGAACTAGTGTCACATGGCTTGCCTTTTTCTCTCCTTTTGGCAAATTCATTTACAGGACTAGCTCAGCTGCATCTATGCTGACATCCCATCTTGGAAATAACAATAAAAAAAAATCAACTTCTGAGAAGCGTAAAACTAGATTCTGCTGCAGATCACCCAGGTCAGCCCACACACACCTCCTGGAGCAGACTGAATGAGAACTTCTTCTAAGGGCATCTCTTCTGTGCTATTTGTACCAAGTGGCAGCTTATTTTACTTATTTGCTGTGTACTTAAAGGTAGAAGTCACCCTGCTTGAGATTGCTTGCTCCTTCTCTGAAAATGCAAAACAGAAGATAAAGCGTAGCAGATGTTAAGTGCACAAATTTGTTTCAGGACCCAGCCAGCTTTAGTTGCCCTTATGCAATTATTACTTACACAATGTAGCTTATGAGCAAGGTGCCCAAGTCTTTTTGGAGGATCTGAGCTGTATTATGGTATAAATTGGAAGCATGTGCAGGTAATGATGCTGGAAGGCATTTTACCTACAGAAGGCAGAACTGCTATTCAAAAAGACTGGTACCAAAGACCCAGTGGTTAGAGGATGGAGAAGGAGGTACAGTCAGCTCTAAAGTTAATGCAATCATTTAAAAGATCTTGTTGGTATAAGCCTGCAGCAAATCCTTAAGTCCCACAGGGCAGGAGGTCAAGCCATTGCTTCTCTGCTCTCCTCTTTTTTTTGTGACGTTGCATGTCACTACCAGACATCTCATAATGATGGCACTGAGAAAGAAAAGATGGAATTCAGTTTCCTCACCATAAAAACATTAGTGTCCACTTGATTTAAAGTCTCTGCTCACTGAGCAGAAGCTGTGCTTTATACAGCTGAGGGGCTGAGTCTTACATTGCCTTACAATAAGAAACTTTGATATATGCATCTTCTTTCAAAGCTCTACTGTAACTAAAATATATTGCTCTGAACCTAATTTTAGTATGATTTTAGTGGGTGAAACTGGAAATTTTCAAACACTATTTTCTCAACAAAATAATCTTGTATACACACTGAAAGTTATTTACATGTTTCTGAAAAATATTCAAATCTTTTGAATACCATTAGAATAGTAAATTAATTTAATTTTGTAATTTAAATTTCAATATTTAAAATTAGGTTTTTGATTTTTCTGACATTGTCTTTTTCTCGAGGCCAACAATGATTTGGGGAAACAGAACAGGCTATTCTTAGAGTGATGTATTGTTTTTAATGATGTATTTCCTTTCTCAAACATAGTAAGCAACTATGATGTTTTGGTCATTGCTCCTATGGAATACACACAAGGCATTGGAAAGAAAGTGGTGACTCCTCATGAGATATATTGGAGTCCCTCTATGTAATAACACGTAATGCTAAATCTAGAATTGTACATAAGAGTTTTTAACACACAAGTTCCCCATATTTCAGGTCCCCAGCTTCTGACCGGAATGCCCCCAACGCATCCCGTCCCACAGAGTCATTTGCTCTTGTAACATCTGCATGAAGTTGGTGGTTTGTGAACTCTCTAGGGAAGGACCTATCTGGACAAAAACCAAAGGGATGCAAGAGACATCTCCTGCACAGACTTTTGCCCTTAGCAAAAAGAAATTAATTTTAGGATGATAGAGGGAATCCATTCCTTAGACTAGTGCTGCTCTTTAAGAATTCCTAACACTGAGATAAGGAAGTAGAGCATATGTGCTGTGATCATTTTTATTTATAGAAAGAAATCTCAGCACTGGTATTTGAATGTAGGTTTTCCTTCAAGGCATACTCAACCCCAAGCAGAGAACAAGAGGCCTCATCAGAATTAGTGCTCAGCCTTAATCCCAGCGCTGAACTTAAAATCAAAGTTTGAAAGAACTGTCTGAATTTAAATTCAATGTCTGAATTCCTTTTTCACCAGCTTTCAAAATCTGCCTTTGAATTGATGTAATGATTTTCAACAAGGGATCCTTGGACAACTTTCTTGGGGTCCATGATAGAAAATAAAGCAATCTGCAAGGGTGACATCTTCAGTGGATGCTTTTAGAGGCCCTACTGATCCAAAGAGCATGAAAGCAACAAAAAATACTTCATTCAATAATAATGAACAGAATTGTGCTTTTTTGCAAGGAACAAGTGATATAATTAAAGATCTCTACTTTTTTAGTAATGATGTTCCTCTTTATAAATAAGGCACATTTTTAATACCCTCAGAAAAGAAACTGAATGGAATATTTACCAATTGAGTGCCACTTACCATTTATTCTTGTATTTCGCAGTGCACCGAAGTATACACTTATAATTTTATCATGCTTTTTTCTTCCTTTTGCCTAATACACTAAGATGAACTAGTGAGGTGAAACAGAATTAGGGACTTCCATTTAGATACATTAGTTACAGAGTAAGGTAATCAGCTAGCAAGAAATGGCATCATAAACTTGCTGCAGTGTAGGATATTTACTTTTTTCCCAGCAGCTGCCCTGTTGGAATAAGAACTGTAGTCAGGAGGAGAAGGGTGATTAAAAGGATTTAACATATTTAGGATTTTTTTAATATTATTGTAAGTATTGCCTGGCTTAGATTGCCTAAATGATAATGATAGTAGTAGTATAATTTAAGAAAAAATATTAGTCTGGTGTAAACAAAACCAGCACAGTCACTGCTGACTCCCTTCCCTTAAAGTAACCAGGGGGGGTCTAGTTTTGAGCATGGATGAAGAGGCACTTTGGAGGAAGGTTATCCCTTCAGGCACAGCCAGACAAGAAAAGCAAGGTAATCTTTGGTTTCCTTTGCTGCATTCTGCCTGTGTTCGCATGCAGACACAACGTGCTCCCTCCCCAAGCCAAAGCTGGCCTTGCACTGCTGGGGCCGTGCCCCTGCCCTCCTGGGCATCTCGGTCATAGTGCCAGGTGATGTGACCCTCGGCACCAACAGAGTGGGGGTCCTCCTGCCACCTGCTCAGAGCAGCCAGTAGCTGCTGGAGGTATGGGAAGTAGAATAAGATACTGATACCCAGGAGGTGAAGGAATACTCGTAAGTTTATTAAGACCAATGCAAATGACTCTGTTTTTAACGAGCAAAGCCAGGTTTTACACTTGTGTTCAGCTAGTAATTAGCAGGAAAAGCAGGTTATTAAATGTTCTGTGGCAAAATTGCTAAGACCTGCTCTGGTGTCCTGAAAGGTTTTAACTACAAGTTTCACGAGTAAAGTGCACTTTAAGATCAATGAACAAATAAAAACCTAGGGCAGATACTGGTTAATTATCCTCAGTGTAATACATTGTGGATGATGATGGTAATGACATTCTGAACAGGCTGACAAACCTTACTATGAGACAGAAAAATGATGATAAATGTCTATATAAAAACTTGTGTTTAAGTTCTTGTCGACTTCTTATCTGAAGTTCATTCTCATGCAGTTAGAGGCCTCAGAGGCTTCTTGCTCCATCTATGCTGCATTTGTCCTATACTTTCAATTTTATATTTCAACTATTTTTTGACTTCCAGAGGCTTCTTTTGATGATGAAATGGCGGTGAAGTATATTTCTTACTTTGTAGTGAAGAGTAGATAGTATTTAAGAACAAAATGCATTGAAGTTCCTTGTCCTATTTGTTATAAGTATGTGTTCACATGAAAAAGTTATGTGACACTTCTATATTTTGATTTATTTGAAGTGTGGAGTTTTATATTTCAACAGTGGGTTTTTTAAGACTTGTAAAAGTCTTCTGGGAATGTGTCTTTCGTAACTTCATTCCTGTGAGTGTCTTTGACCCATGAAGCCTACAAAAGGCATTAGACTGCACCAATTGCTTTTACCTCTCAGTGAGCACCTATTAAAAAAAAAGAAGAACAGGCAAGAATGTTTGAATAGTCAGGGAGGAGAATGTCGAAACCTATGTCGCAAGTTCTCCTTTAAAAAGACTAAACCTGGGTATTGTTGTCCTAGTGGAGGGAGCTGCATTTTTGGCTTTCCCTCTTTCCAAGGGAACCTGCTGCCCAAGGGTACTTTAAGAGAACCTTGTATGGAGTTCCCTGAGCTCCCAAGTTGGCGACTCTTGCTTTTTAGCCTTATGGATGGTCCAACAAGTAGAAGATCACAAAAAGTCAAATCAACCTTTCAAACAAGAACATTGTCTAATATCCATATTAAAAACCCAACACCATTATATATGTTTTAACTTAATAGTAGGCTTAATGTTTAGGTATAACAATTTCATCCAGGTGGGTCCCATTTGTTCATCTAGTAAATAACTATTGGTAAATGAAAGCATGTTTTCTTGCACACAAATTGACTCATGCCTGAATTAGGCAGTGGTAGCTATATGGCGAGCAACAGAGCAAATAAACTTGTACATGTCCCAACTGTAGATTTCAAAATGTGCCTCACAGACTTGCTCAAAACCTTGTTTCTTCGGCAAAGCAAATTTCAGTAGGGCTGCTTGCATTGTAAGGAAGTAAGGTGCTATGGGTATTGATAGAGCATAATGCAGAGAAATTACGAAATGAGTAATAGCAGGAGAATTTTTTTTCCTCCACAAGAAGTCAAGTTGTCATTTTAAAGACAAAATAGAAAATAAAAAATTATCTCTTTTTTTCCCCCTACCAGAGTGAAAACACCATGGAGGTAACTCTGTATGCCTGACTATAAATGCTGCTTCGCTGTATGTTAACCTCCCTCAACTATCATTTGCTTTGCAAACAAAAGCATTGCACAGAAAGCCAAAAAAAAAAAAAAGAGATGGAAGTAAAGGAAATCATTGATACGAAAGTGTGGAAGTGGAAGTGCAGTCTGTAATGTTTGCCTTTGAAGCAGCAAACCCTTTCTCTACACAGGGAAGCATATGCTGCAGCTTGAGCCAGGAGCTACATGTGCTGGGGAGATCAGTAGCAGGGTTGTTGCTTAGGCCACTTTCTATGCCTTCAACAGGCAGCCAAACCAGAATGCAGAGATGCTCATCCAAAAATCCAATGTTGTCTGCACTAGGCATGCTACAGTGTCCTCCTCCACTCAATGATTGTTTTAGTCAACTTACATATTTCTGGAAAATATTGATTATTGTGTATTATAGAATTTTTCATTAAGCTTATCTAAGTCTTGCAGATACCATGTGAGTGATAAAAGGCCTGAGCTTTGAAATTGGATATGTCTGCACCAAGAAAAAGATGGATTTATCCTAAGAGGATTGTGACTTACAGGGGTGAAGCTATCCTTGTTATATCGTATTCTTTATGTCAGTAGAGCTGCAAAGCAGGGAGTAAAATAATTTAACATGCTGAAGTGATTTGAGACTCCACATTTGATTTTCAGAAATGATTTGAAATACTCATATCCTTATATGCTTTAATCTTTCAACTACGATCAGGTTTAAAAGGAGTAAACAGGGGAAATAAAAGCTGTAATATAAGATACCACCTTGACTAAAGCTGCACTGAAATGTTGAGTTAAATGTGCTAGATGTGGTAATGTAGAGAGCTGATTTAATTTCCTTCCTTCTCAGGGTGTCATGCAGTTTACCTTGACCAGCTGCCTATCTCTTTGGTCCAGGAAGAAGTCCAGGTGCAGCCTGCTTTGGATTCCACTGCTGTAAAGCTGTTGATATTACCATGTACCAGTACATAACGGGTGTCTGTCAAGAGGATGGAGACTCCCTTTTTGCAAGTAGTCACATGGAAAATACAAGGGATAATGGGTTTAAGTTGCTTTTGGGGAGATTCTGATTGAATTCCAGAAGAAAATTTTTCACCACAAGAACAGTTAAACATTGGAATAATCTTCCCATGGAAGCGGTAGATTCCTCTACAACGGACACTTTTAAGGCTCGGGTTGACGGGGTTCTGAGCCATCTTATTTAAACAGTACATGACCTCAAACGCTGGACCAGTTGCTCCCCAAGGTCTTTTCCAACCTGTCATTCTATGATTATTATTCAGATAACCTTGTAATTACGAAACGTTTATAAAAGTGTTCCAGCCACTCCTTTACTGGAGTAAGTAACAGGAGAAAGAGACATTGAACAAGACAGCAGGATTGAAGGGGTGCTGTTCCCTAGGGATCGCCTGGTACAGTAATTTCTGCTGTGATGCTAATGACTACTCCTTTCACCACATGCTTTTTTTCATTGGGAAAATGAGGGTGAGTCCTGCCCGAGAACCAGAAACTTTTCTGAGTATTTCTAAGACTACCCTAGGAGCCCATATTCAGTACTGGCCACCTGCCAAAGCCAGGCCTTCAGCCACTGATTGTCTGAAATGGGTTGTCAAACAACTGTTTTTGCTACAGCCATAACAGGACCATTTAAATAATAAAATAGGAATTGATTTATTTCAAATGTAATTATTTAGAAGGAGAGGCAGTAAATCTCTGGATCGTCCTGGAGAAAGATAGAGCACGTTGGCTATTACCTCATGTTGTTATTTCCTGCAGCTCCTCTTTTCTCTGTGAAGATCCCTGTTTTATTATCCCTGAGACAGCTACCACACAGCCTCCCTTACCCTCCATCCTCCGCATAATGTCATTTAAACTACGCTGGCATTCCCAAAAGACTGAAGCTTGAGCTTTTACTGAGATTTTAATTCAAAGAAAACACAGAGGTAGTAATCTCTAAACCATGAGCTGATGCTGTTAAGTATGGTATAAAATGCAAAAATGTCATCTCTGTGCCTCTCCTTCCATTTAGAAGCACCAAAACACTTTTCTTTCAGCAATAAATGCCATTTAAAGAATTATTAAGACTTTATAAGTTCTTTTTAGCAAATAGGATTAATTATTCTTCCTGCTTAGTTTCTATTCAGGCAATAAATCAAATGACATTAAGCTAGTTCTACTCTTCACCATTTAGTTTAAAAGGAAAAAAAAGAGATTTCTCTGTTTTTCGCATACAATCCCTAGATGAGTCATGGTAAAAAAAAATTGAAACAATGTCAAATTAATTGTTTAAATTGAGAGGGGCAGGGTAGTTGCATTAAAACCCAGTTTCTCTTTCTTTAACACCTGGTTCCTGCAAACCAATGCTTTTTTTGGTGTCTCATACTCATTTATTTATCAAAAAGTGTGCTTTCAAATTGAATCTAGAGCTGTTTGCACTTTCTTACAATGAATAGAATTGGCTGTGTTGGGTTACAGCTGAGGTCACAGTGCTCTCAGGATATTCACCAATACCAGAGCTCCAGCTTGCAAGGAGTCCAAAGACAAAATGATTCCCATCTCTCTTTCTACTCATGAGTGCAGTCCAGGCTGAGGGTGCTTTAAAAGGAAGCACATAGAGGTGTGTGTTTATACTGGTGTTCTGTTGTTAGGAGGGCTGAAGAGGATGGGGAAGAAAAAGAAAATTTCTAAGTTCCTTCCGCAGGGCCAGGAGAGCTTGACTTCATGCAAATTAAAGGCAGCCATACTCTGAACTCTTTATTTCATAGGTTTTATTTTGTGAAAGAGTTGCTGAGAAGGTTGCCTGCAGACAGCATCTAGTAATCTACCTGCTTAGGTCCAAGGGCCTGCTAGGTCTGCAAAAGAGACCCTTGTGATTTTTCTGTCTTCCTACTCATTGACAGGCATGAGGGAGGCAGCGTGGTCTGTTCTGGTGGCCTAGGTAAAACACGTAAAACATTATCAAAAGGGGGAAAAAAATCTGATCAAGAAATCACACAAAAAAAATTCCCTAACACTATAATAAGATTTGTAGCGCTACTATCTCCTCTCCTTCTCTTGGGAATCATTTCAGAAACCCCCGTGCAGTCCCAGATCCCTTCTGGAAGAGGTCAGTGGGTGCAGAGAGGAGGGCTAAGCCATTTCCTGCTGTCTTTCATGCTCAAAGGGCCACTCTTGCTCTGGCCCTGCCATGCTTCTCAACACCTTCCCGAAACCCAAGGAGCGCTGCACCATCCGTGCTGAGGTTCGACACCCTGGGACCTGTCTTCCTGAGACGGGCACTCCACAAAGAAGCATGCCTGGGGCTGCCTCCACTGTGTGAAAATACACCTGGGGCTCTCCTGAAGGGAGCGTACTCTGGGGTGTTTTCCTCTTGCCTAAACAAAAGTCACTCAGAACGAAAAAATTGTTTGTTTTCTGAGCATAGGAAAATGGGACAGACAGAGGTTATTTTGGCTCATCTAGTTCATTTGTGCTTGTGAAATTTAGTCCCTTTAACAGGTTCTGGTAGTTTAATCTGTTTATTATTCCAGTGGTCTTCCAAATAGAAAAATGCTAACAATATATCTTACTCAAGCCTTTCAAGTGATCCTTGTGAAACACGTTCATTTGTAGCGTAATGAGAACTATCAGGTATTATTGTTCAGGGCTGCTTTAGTCCTAGCTGGATACCAATTCACCTTTCGAGCTTGAAGAATAGCGTATTTCACATCATTTGTTCATATACCCAGAACAGACTTTGAAATACTCCTTTTTTCATCTCCTTTTTTGTTTAGCTGGAAGGATTGACACTAGAAAAGCTTGTTTCTTGAAATAAGTAGTTCTTGAAGTGATGGGTGACAAAGGGATGTGCTTTAAAGTGAACAGCAACACAATTCTCCTAGTCATCCAGCCTGCGATGTTAGGTCTATTCATGGAGTGCTGGAGCAGCTGGAACCAAACTCCCATCCAACCTCTTGCAGGCAGTCTGTGCTTACTCCAGCATAACTTTCAAATACATTTTAGGCAATCTGCAACAAAATTATATATTACTTAACTTCCTTTTCTCAGTTTGTATCTTTCTAAGTCAGGGAAATTTTTTTTGTCACATACACTGGTCATAATGCATATGTAGTTATATGTAAGGCAAAAGTAGTAGCTCTGTTCTGTGCATTAGGAAAGTAAGAAACTGAGAAAGGTTAAGTCTCTTCCAATGGGAGGCTTTCTGGGGTCAGGCAGGATGGCTCACAAGGTAGCTGATTTTGGCTGTGATGTTAGTTTTGACACTAATTTGAGTGAGCAAATTGTCAAGTCCTCCTGATCTCAATTGCTTAATCTTTTTTGGTTGGTTGTTTTGTTTCAGTTTTTAAATGAGCCATAAATCACATCTCTCGTGAGTTCTATGCTTAGTTCCTAGCTTTGCCAGCAAAAGTCTATGCTCACTCAAAGAACTACAGCATCACAAGTCAACATTGCTGCCTCGTAGTCCTCCTTTAGCTAACACTGCCATAAAAGCAAGAGATGAGAGCCAGGCTGGGGAAGCTGTCATGGTGAAAAGGGGACAAAAATTAAAGCTACCCTCCCCTGGCAGAATCCCAGCTGGAATGGAGCACTGCAAACACCATCTGCTTTCTCCTGCAAATAATCCCTTGCAGGGTGCACTGGGCCTGCCCAGAAGAGGAGGAGGGAAATTCTAACCCTGTGCATCACAGCCTCTATGGATTTGGGTTCAGCCTTTGCTAGTAAGCGCAAACTTTTATTAACTCTGTCATGTAACTGAATCTAGAAATCGAGCTTAGTTAGCTCCTCTCTCAATTTGTGACCATGCAATGATATAAATTTTGTCTTTAAACCAAACATCACTCTCAGATATTTGGTGAGTATTAAAAAAGGAAGGGAGAGGTGGGTTGAAATCCTACAAAGAAAACCCAAACAGAAACCAACCAAAAAAAAACCAAGTCTTTAAAAAAAAAAACCAAAAATCTCCACAACAAAGAAGACCTGCATAATTTTATAGGAAGGGTTTTATTAAACTGTCATGAGACTTCTGTTAGCATAGAACAAAACAGCTTTAGCATATCAGCTTCTTAAACCTCCAAGAGAAGCTTTCACTACAGAAATATCATCCAGATCTTAGAATGATGTCTGCAAGTGACCACTGGCTCCTGAAAGCTTCTTACATTCACTTCCATAAAGACAAATCCAGGGGATAAAATAAGTTTGTATGTTTCTTTAGGAAGCACAGCTTTGAGTAATGCACTCCCTAGCTTTTTTTTCTTTTGAACAAAGGTGGACAGCTGATTGTAATATGTTTGTTAAAAAAAAAAGTTGGTGCTACTGAGGAACTGCTTGAAATTCATTTAAGCAGTTGATGAAGCAGGTCCTATGGCATTTCAGCTAAGTACCTGAAACAGGTACAGAGATAGTTGTTTTTGCCTTGAGTATTATGTTTTAAGTCTTCTCCACACAGGGTTCTACCACACTCAAGCTCTGTCACAAAGAGACACTAATTGTCCCTCTGTGTTTTAAGGCTAGAGAATTTTACGTTTCTTCTTTTTTCATCACTGAAAAAACTCTGTGTTTTAGTTAACAAATCATACCTTTAATTTTAATATCCACTCAAGTGCTCCCTGCTCTATTTCCCAGTTACCTATTGAAGAAACATCTTCTTCCTAACTAATTTAGTCAGCTACTAGGGATTCTCAGGCTCTTCTCTGATTTCCAAAAGTCATATTAAGTGCTGCCTCTTTTCTAATGAACAAGTACTTATCTCTCCTGCTTCACATTGTTCCCAACTTGAGAACAGGCTCTGCTCTTTTGTCCCTTCTAATCTCAGGCTATCAGGAAAGTTTCTATTACTTCAAGGCTGGTATCACTTGACATACCTTGACTTAATCCCATTTCCCCAAAGACTGAAGGGTTTTTTCTTCCCGGTTCTGAAAAAAAATCATTATTTAAAAATAATTTGGTAATAAAGCCCAGCTAAAAACTCTGACCTGATTCTCCTCTTTAAAGCTAATGGATAAAAAGGCTCATGTGGCAAAAAAATACTAAGCCCCAAATTGCCATTTCATTAAGTTCTCATTCTATTATTATGATTGGTATTAAAATGTGAGGAAAGCCAGAAGATTCATCAATAACTAAGAGAAAATCGCTGTCTTGAAGGTCAAATAGGTCATTAGTAATAGTCAATCATACATAATTGCTATTATCTATAGCTACAGATTAATTATAGATTATTATTATCTGTTACTGTTGAATGCTACGTATTATTATCTAAAAGATAATTTGCCATCTTCATGGAAGGAATTCACCATACACCTGCATTCATGGGAAGTTATCTAGTTCTTGTTTCTTGAATTCAGTCATTTTTGTAAATTCCGTTCAGCCTCTTTCATAAAGTGTTTTGCAGCTGTTTTCTATTACTATTTTTCCTGGCATATGGAAGTCCCTTTAAAATTTCATGTATGCATTTAAATCAGGTTCTATTATTCTTCAGGGTTGTATAATTTAGCAAAAATGTTATTTTCTTAAATCAGTGTTTTAAAATGTGTTTTAACATTCTGTGCTGTGGAATAATTGCCTATTAAAAACACTACATGCTGGAAACTATCCTGTGAAGGGTTTTTTGTTATATTTTTCTCTTTATTAGAGTGTACGAGTCCTAGGTGCACATAGTTCTTCCACTCTGACATTTAACAGGAGCTACATATCTTACCTAGGCTGTACAGTTCCATCTTAAAGAGGAACCGAAGCAAAGAGCCTGATTATTCTGAAGTGCTGCTGTGTGCTTAGTATCCCCAACCAAAGTCAAAAGAGAGCCAAGCATACTCTGTGCTTCTGATTCAGACCACAAACTTTGATACTCTGCTAAAAATAAATGGCACAGGCACAGCACTTCCGACCAAGCCCGCAGAGAGTGTGCAGCATTTTGTAATAGCTGTACAGCAGCAAACACGGGTGCAGATGCCGAGTCAGGTCCCTCATTCTGCAAATGTGTATGCGTGTCATGAGCTTTACTCACACCAGTGGTTTCAATGATGCTCTAATGAGTTTACTCATATATTAATGTTTAAACATATGTGCATTTTAGCAGATGACTAACCTGGATTTCAAAATTGCCAAGAGCAACGTATTGGGGGAACAAAAGACCTGATATGAAGTTGTTGTGGAACAGTTTCAAAAGTCTATTTTTGATGCCATATTTTCTTGGCCTTTGATAATGGATATTTGGAGAAAACATAGAATAGTCCTTGTTGGGTTTTTTTAAAGATACTTTTCTAGTTTGACATTACCACAAACGAAGAAATAAAGTTAAGAAAAAACTTTTAATAAGAAGAAGGATTTATTTTGGCAAAACCAAAATTTTCAAGGAAAAAGTTTCCTCAGCCTCTGTAATCTACAGAGACTGTAACAAGAGGATTTTGATATACCCTAGTAAAAGAAGGATTATTTATTATGTATCTTGTTTAAACATTTACCAGTTTACAGCTTACATCCGAAGTGTTGTTTTTTTTAAAGGCCTGATGTGTACCAACATACATATTTGGCCACATACTAAAACATTTTTAAAACTGAAGAATAAGATTGGTCATGCCATCTGCTACTTCCAACTTTTTAAATGATTACAATACTCTGTAAATATATTGGTTCATTTTTCTTAGGTCTTTTAGATCCTACAAACTGTCATTCTTCTCAGGTTCTGGGTTAATTCTTTCTGATTACTGTATGTGTCTTGATTATTTTGTGAATGCATTTTGTCTATCAATCAGGTTCTTACCATCAGCACAGTCTCCACTGTGTAAATTATTCTGGCTAAAAGCAGCCTTCATGAAGGCAGTCTGCTCCTTGCTATACGTCATTCCTGTAACAGGATAGATGCATCAAATATTCCTGCCTGGGAATGCTACTTCCACTTCCCATGGTAGATGGCATTAATTAATAATTATAGACTTTATATACAGGAGAGCTACAAGCTACAACTGGTGTTGATAATGTTGGGGGGTGGGATGGCATGTTTGGGATTTTTTTTTTTGACAGTGGATTTTCAGGCAGTGGTCTGAACCCAGTTGCCTTCTGAAGGAACCTGCTGGTATTTGAGTGTAGGGTTCACTAGAATGAGGAAATCTGTATTTTCTATACATTATTTAGATGCATCAAAACACTGCTAAGATCACCACCAGCTGGTGCTGGTGGACAAGCACAGGACACTGATCCACCACACCTGCTTCTCACCATCTCATGGAGTGCCTCTTGCCTCAACATTGCTTTATTCCCTGTATTTGAACAAGGAATCTTTATTCAGGCCTTCTCCCAAGCAGGGAAGGCATCTGATACCCTATTTCTATTTAGTTGGATGCAGCTGGTGGCTCAGCCCCTGTGGGAATGTTTCTTTCACAAGCTCCATTAGGCTCCTTTCCTTGTGGCTCATTTTGTCCCCACCAGCCTTTCAAAGCATAAGCTGTCTTCAAACAGAATAAGGACTTTCCTGTTACAGAGACTTCTGTCCCCCAGAAGTTCCTGGGTTTCCCAGGCACCTGCTGTAATTCAGTCTGTCTTGGTGGCAACCAGAAATTTTCGTGAACAAAATGTTATTTGGCAGGCAAGGGCAAACAGATGTCCTATAGTATGAAGAAGCACGTGTTTTTGTCCTCATGTAACCTCCTGTGCCTGAATAAATCAGTGCTTCATGAAGCATAAGGATGAAATCAGACCCATATTGTGGAGCAGGCATTCAGACAGCATTAACAAGACTAGACAGTAAGTTTGGGAAGTAAAACAAGGAGTAATAATATCTGGTTTGTAGCTCTGACTGGCTAAGAAGCCTGCATTTCCTCACTTCAAGTGATGGAAAAGCCACAGGGAACATGAACAAACCATCTTTGGTGTATGTGGTAGGGCAACACCACATGAGACTTAGAACTGGATCCTCTAATTCATTACTAGGCAATGAACCTCTTTCAGTGCTGAGTTCACACTGAGATTTTGGCTCTGGTTACTGTACTGGCAACAGAGTTGTGCACAAGCTACAGGCGGCTCCAGGGAAATAGCAGGAAGGCCCTCAAATATATGAATTAGAGTTATCCAGATGGGACATAACATAGGCTGTATAAGCATCTGATGATCGAGGCAGGAGATAATGATTCATATCTTGGAGCTGTTCCTAGAATTATTGTGGGAAGCTCAATAGTCTGGTCTTGTGATCCTCAAAGCTCTGGAGAGGTGTTAAAAAAAAGATTAGGAAATTTCATGGAAGGGGAAAAAATAAAGTTACTTTTGCAGGAAATCACCTGTGAAAACAGGCAGGGCTTTAAAGGAAAGTTTGTCCCTGTTAATATCCTTACTTTGTCAACATCTTAAGGTCATGGTGCTAAATATTTCTTTTAAAACATGGCACATGTTTCAGCAAGAGCTAATTCTGAGATTCGGGAACAAGACTATCCTTGTGCTACCATGATACACAGGACATGAAGTCACAGGAAACATTCTGGTGTTCAACAGAAATACGTATTTACAAAACAAATTGCTATGGGGATGCACAATAAACATAGTTCTGGAAAAGTTAAGATGAAGTTAAGATAAACACCTTGTTTATATGTTATATTCACAATCGTTAATAAACGGCAAGTGTAGTGGGAAAGTAAAAAAAAGTTGCTGCAAAAACCCAAAGTAATTCTTGCAAGTTCATGCAGGTAATCATATAACCACTAAATTGAAATTGTAGATCCTGGATGTGATCCCATGATAGATCAACTGTAAGAACATAGCCCAAAAGGAAAAACCTGCATGTAAGGAACATTAAAGTCTGCACTACAAAATTTAGCAGAGAAGGGCAGTTACTGGCAGGAAACCTGCAGCATTATTTTTGGGGAGTTTTTTTTAAGACCTACTTCATTGGTAGCAGAATGGATTTCACTATAAAAAATACTGTCTTTTCAGTGCTCTATACTAGACAAAAATTATTCCATCCTAATCTGCCCTACAATTATTAAAATATATGTATTTCTACAGATGGGAAATGATGACATGATTAGTAGTTTCTGATGGCTAAAGAAATTTTAAGGAAGGAAATTAAGGACTAGCGAGGTAACACTGTCATAAAATTAGTCCAAATTAGGGTATCTTCAAAGCATGGGCTGAAGCAGCTGACGGCATTGCTAGCAACAGTACTTGAGCTCCCCACAAGTGGCGCGTGTGTATGTAGTTGTCCCACTGATCTTGCAAAGGAGTCTGCTTTCGTGTGCTGTTCTGCTGTAGAAGAGGAGGGGTTCACTCGCAGCTGCTGCTGACAGCCCAGGCACACTAGGGCAAACTCCAGATGGTTGTTCTGTCCCTAACCTTTTTCACAGTTTCCTGCCACATCTATTTGAATGAATGCTGGTGTTTTTTAGCAAAAGGCAGTACTTGCCATCCTTTTTCAGTTTTAAGAACCTGCAACCATTCTCTAACTTTCGCTGAGAATTGGATACCAAATGAAGAATTTGCACCAGATCCTTTACTATTTACTTTATATTAGCTTCTCTTTGGCCAGATTTTCAGTGCTGACAGATAAGCAGAACCTCCTTTAGAAGCAATGAGGCTCGCTGTGTTTTGCAGGCTGGCCACAAACTTGTTACTTTGGGCACCTGTGCTCTGTCCTGACAGCTGGGGATTAACATGCCTGGCCATGAGATTGTGTACTCTATACATATCAAGCATTCAGGACAAGGTTCCCAGCTGGGGCTGTCCTAGCTGTAGTTCATAATGAGTTTCTGTTGCTCCTTTTAGGAGACTGTGCTGTCGCTAATCTGATCCCAAACTGATTTAAAAAAAAAAATGGGAGTTTTCAGACAAACCTAACTGCCTGACAAGTTTGTAATACAAGGCCCTGGAGCAGCATGGTGGCAGAGAGGTCTTGCTACTAATTCAGGTCCACTGCACAGATATGCTCCTGTTGACGGGAGAGGAACGCATTCAGATGTCCCTTCTCAGAGGTCACCGCTCCAGAGGTGTTTAGGGCACACCTCCCCCCCCCCCCCAGCTTGCTTATCCTAGGTCTGCAGTGAGGAATTAGGAAAAAAGTCACTCCAGCAAATACCAGACCAAGTGACAGACAAGCTATTGTGTGCTCCAGGGTGAGTACAAGGCAGAGGTACAGCTTTTGTAGAGAAAGGATAAACAGCTAGAGACAGGTCCATATTTATTTGCTACTTTGATTTAGGCTTCTATCAGAACAAGATCAGATACGCAAGGATTCATCTTTGAGACAATAGAAATGTGTGCAATAAAAAAGGAATATAAAAAAAGCAATATAGTCACAAGTAAGACAAACAGAAACTAGAGTGGATCAAATAATCTGCTTAAAATATATTGTTGTTTTTCTGACATTATTTTTGCAGCCTTATTTTTATCTTTTTCCATCAAGGCTTAAAATAGGGATCCTGCAGACCTTGAGAATCCTGTTGCTGACCACTAGTAGGAGCAAATCTGGCTTTTAGCACACTAAGCATTAGCAGCAAACCGATAACTGCCAAACTTGGCACACAATATTCTGCCAACAGGGATCATTGAGTAGAAGTGAAATTGTTCTGTTTTGTTTTAAAAGAAACTGGATATTTTCTTAAGATATATTTTATGTCAACAGCTTACAATTGTTTCATGAGAACTGAGCTATATGATACATAGCATGTCATCTTAGGATGTACTTGACAATCAGAATTTGCTCATTTTTTAGGTTAAGATTGATAAAGCTGTTTTGGATATGCAAGGAATCCTTGCATACAAATTTCACACGGGAGTCCAGACTAATATTTTGCATTTTGGCTGGCCTTCCCTCTCAAGGCACAGGCTGCACCACTGTCTGCTTTTGCTCTGCACCTGTATGCAATCTTTAAAGACCACCTGGTTCTTGTGCTTGTGTAGTATTTCTGCGTATTCAGCTTATTCCTTGTGGTATTCCTGGCCCAGCAAGAAACAACAAAACCACCACTTTCTAATAGTCTGTTTCTGGAAGACTTGTAGCCCATTTTTTTCAGTTCAATAGCTCAGTCCTACAGGAGCAAAACCCAGTGTTTTCTCCAGCGTTTGTGTCTGTAGTACAAGATCATCTCTGGGGTGGGTTCAAAATCATGAGCTTCTGAGTCTTCTCAGAAGACTCATTGTGATATGAAAGAGTATCTTGCTTAGTGAGATTCTAGGTCTTACGGGGAATTACAGCTAATAGAAGTCTAATCCAGACTCCTACTTATCACTGCTGTGTGTGCATAAATCTTGTCAAGATTTGAAAGAGTTAAAGATTTAAATGGCTGAAGAAATTTGGAGCAATATTAGTTATCATATTTTTTTCCTCTTGGATGAAGACAAAAGAGACACATTTCTTCTGACCTAATTCCTCAACCAGTTCAAAGCCACCAGGAAAAGTGCAGGCTAGTACTGCCTTCACTGCATACACTTGTAGCATTGCACCCATTCTTTTACACATTAAAGGCAGAAATAGATTAAGTTTATATCCAACTTTGAAAATGTCAAAAGCCAAGTTTTAATTCTGTTAATACACCAAGAATGAAGAAATAAATACTCCCTCACAAACTGCTACTTTTGAAATTTTGACCCCAATGCTGGCACATTTTTCAAAATGAAAACATAACCCAGAATTTTGTGAGAGACAATTTTTGATCATCCTTGACTGCAAGTTTGCATTATGATCTCACTTTGACATAAATGGGTATTGCGGGAATTCTTTTATGAAATAATACAGAATTTCTATCAAGAAATGAAATGAGAATCTGGGCCAATCTGTCAAAATAACAGTTATTCGAGTGTGCAGTCCTCATAGATACAACTTGATTTCTCAGAGTTCCTACTACATTTATGCTTTGAGTACAGGAAAATATTATTACATCTCAGACACTGGCTAAGCAGATTATTGGTGAATACCAACTCTATCCCTTGACCAAAAGAAATGGAAATGGACTGTGACCCACACTGACCTATCTAAATTTCAACACTGCCTAACTTTGTTTGAGTCTTACCTAGCGAGACAGAGATGAGACTTTGGCTTGTCCAAGAGCTGCCCTTGTATATCACTGGGTTAGCTGCTGACGTGGTAGCAGGCCCTTCTTACAGCTTTCAAGTTATGAGGGACTGGCAGCCCTGAGTTATTTATTGTCTGAGTGTGTTTTTGGAGGGAGATATGATAGCAAAGAGCAGACCTGTGTGGAAATGGAGAAATGTTTATGATTTGCTTTTACTAAAGTATTTTGATAGGTCAAATACACACAGCAGGGTTTCCAGGCTTGAATGTGTGTCAGAAGAGAAGAGGTGAAATAAGTTCAGGCTGATACTTTCTGCAGTCTGCACTCACACGTGCCATTCTGACCAAGAATGCAAAATCAGTGCTTTGGGCTGGTGTTTTCTGGTGCAGAGGTCACTTCAGAAGTACTTCAAAATCATGTTCAGAGGCACTCACCATTTCAGTTCATTAAGAAATACCCTAGACACGGTTTTTCTATCAGCATTAAAAAAGCCTACCAACTGCATCTGTTGGACTATACAAAGGTTCACAATGACCCTTCCAGTTTGATGTAGACAAGCTCAGTACCTGCCATGGGCAACAGTGGCCAACTGCAGCTGCTGACGCCTCTGCTGGTCATATACCAGTCATGTAGCTCACGTGCTACGACCACATTATGTGATTTATTGGAAGGCTGTGCTCTCCTAGGAGGAACGTAGACTACCATGCAGTCCAGCGCACAGGACGTGGCGGACACTGAGGCTGAAGGGGCTTTCGAAGCCAGTATCACTGGTTCACTGCAAAGTTACCAGCAGGTCCAGGCAGTGTCAGCCCTTAGTGGTGTCAGTACTCCCCCCAGGAAATCAGCGTCACACCTGACCTGCAAGCAGCTCTCTTCCCTCCACTTTTCCAACACTTATGACATGGTTTATGGCAAGTTTATAGCTCTTTCAAGGTCATTTTGAAATGATCAGCAAGTTAAGTCTCTTCTATATACCGCTTGTGAAATTATGGTTTTGCTGGAGAGGGAATTGTTTTGTTTCAAGCACTGTCAATTAGGGCTTTCCTGGGTCAGACTTACTCCCTGAGAGGAGCTTCTGATGTAAGATAGCTTTAGGAAACTGGAAGTGTATACATATGCATGTGGATATGTGTGTATATATATATTGAATGTGTATGTATATATATATATTACACTACTATTAAGTGTTTGAAGCTTGCTTAGCACTGAAATATGGTTGGCAATAGTACCATTCTGGATATGACATAAATACAGCTACGGGAGTGTTTCAAACTGATGTTTGGAAGTGTTGTTTGAAAACTTGTGATGTTATTACAGAAAAGTTTTATGAATTTCTAAAATATTGATGCTCATCATCCTGAGCAACTAATGCAAAAGAGTTCCAAACCAAGAAAATTTAGGTGCTAATCAACCTCTAAATGTTTTGGGTTTTCTCTTTCTTTCAAGGACATGAAATAATATTAAATGTCATGAAATATTGGAGCATTGGTGTTGGAACGAAAAAGATAAGAAATATACTCACTGAATTTCCAAAAGCTGCACTCCTTTGTGTTCCATATCATATTTTTGCCACAACCAAATTATTTAGATGGTTATTTAACAAAATAAAAACAGAAAATACTTTGTGTGCAACTTGATCAAATAAGGTTATAGGACTCTTAATAGTGCCATTTCATGAATTTATTAGATATTTAGGTTTAATTTAATGTTAATTCAAAGTCATCTTTTGTTTCATTAGAAAGGTTTACATTTTGTGAGGGAGGAGAAGCCTGTATTTATGACACTATGGATATGTGCTTCAGGATGCCAAGTGTCCTTGAAATATTCCTGAACATATTTTGCTGATCCAGTAAACTCCCCTTTGTATCTGCCTAATTGAAATAAGGTCTCATTATCAATGCTTTCCACCCAATTACACAGACACAGTGTCATATTTTTGTTACTAGATGTAATCCCTTACAGGAAAGACCAGTCAGTAAGAGAAATAAAAACTCGTTTACGAAGTTAGCTAACAGCACCTTTTAAAAATATATGAGTTCGAGATTATGTGGATATTAGCTCATGGGTTTATGCTTATTTCAATGGTCCCTTAAGAACATTTTTGTAAATTTAGAAATATTATCTCCTGAAACTGTGGATTTGTTCATTATCTCAACAAGTCATACCTAGCCTTAACCTTTGCCATCTGGCTGCACCTTGAACAAAATACCTCAGAAAACAACTCTAGCCTTGACTTTATGCCTTTCAAGTCATGTCAGTAGCTTTTCTGTTTGCAAAAGCTGGCAAAACCCCAAGTATCAAACTACAATGAATTTACAGAAGAGTGTATTTATTGTATTTATGGAGTTTCATTCAAAAAGAAAAGGTTGGTTCAGACCAGATATGAAATTCTGTGGTTTTATACTGAAGAGTATAAAGTAATGTTTCCCAGGGGGAAAAAAAAGGTGGTTTAAGAATGTTTCAATACAATCTTAGTGTAAAACATTTTGGAAATACTAAAAACATCAGTTTTGCAGCCACAATTTCTATTCCCTTCCCCTCCCTTCCCCTTCCCTCCCGTCCCCTCCCCTCCCTTCCCTTCCCTCCCCTCCCAATGTAGAAAAACACATTTAATTTATCGTTGGTTTGGGTTTTTTCAGTTATTTTCCCTTTGGGGAGTGGGGGATTTGTTTGTTTGTTTTTTTGTTTTTCTGATTTGTTTGGTTGGTTTTTTTACTGAAGTAAATGTGGGAAAGGGAATTCTTAAGATTTTGTTCATCCTGTTAGATGCTATTTAGAATTTATTTTCTTTCAATCATTTTCCCAGATCTTCCTTCAAGCAAAACATATATTATGTTTGCTTATGTGAGCTCTCCTGTGTGATGCTGTTGAGAGGCTGAATAAGACAACATCCTTATTTGAAAACTAGGAGAGCATGTGAGAAGGTCTCCTCTATGTGACAGCTGAAGTCACTGAGTTCTGAATTTGTTTTCAAGGATATTTCTGTCCTCTCCTTGCATGATGTTTTGCCTGAGGTGTCACACACCCTTATCTCAATAACTAACTAATTCTCAAACTATGCCTAAATGCACAAATACTGAATTATTAAGGCTTTTTGGAGGATGGGTGGCACTACCGTACTTCAGGACTAAAGGATGAAAAGCAGTCAGTTGATTTCCGATTTGGGCCAAGTTTTTGCAGGTTGTATAGTGACAGCCAAAGCAATAACAAACTATATTGAACAGGACAGGAAGGGAGAAATGTTAGTAAGAACAGACCTTTGATTTGTTGTGGGAGTGGCATCTTCAGCATGGAGCTGGAAGGCAGAAATGAACCATGGGGCACAGAGAAGTATCTATTCTCGTCTTAATGCTTTCCAGACTCAAAAGTCTACATATTTAAAATTTGTCTCTAACTCATGTTTTCATGGGTTACTGGGGAGAGAAAAGACTTTTAAAAGTAACCCTGAAAAATTTCCCAGTGAGGAGAGCAGATGCTATCATCTTTTTCCTTTGCTGTTGAACAGGCTGCTTTTAATGGCCATCAGGATGCAGCAGAGCTTCTTTTAGTGACAGATTCGACTGCCACATGAAGTATGTTACACTTTAATTTGTATGCCAGGAGCCCAGCTGAAGTTCCCAAGATCACACTATAAATCTCCAAAATATATTTTCAATTACAAGTTAAGCAAATTAATTCAATACCATTCTATGAATATTTATTGGCTCTCAAGAGACCTGGAAGAAAGTTATCTATAAACCTGGAGCAATGTATGTTTTCAGTTAAAGAACAAATTCTACTTTACTTGTGTTTTTTTCTGCCTAATATATCTGAGTCTATTTTCTTTTCTGAGAATGAGATTCCTCAAAAGACAAGCTACAGTAGACTCAAAGGTCTGAATATTCAATAATTTCATTTTTATCTTCAAAATCTGTTTTATACTGTGTCTGTTTGAATCAACATATGCATGTGAATCAATACAAATAGGAGAAAATCTGATTTACTAGTTATTTGGTTTCATTTTACTTTGCCCATTTTTATTAATTCTCAAATACAGCTAATAACAAAAGTGGCATTGTGATCCTTACTGGATAAAGAAGAAGCTGCTGCCAAGTCCGTAAAAATAGCATTCAGAATATTGCATAACAGCTTCTCTCAGTTATTTATTTTCCCCTATCAGGTACACCTAGTATTTCTTAAACTGTGTCACTAGGAGTTTTTATAAAGCTGAAGTTGGTTAAGAGGAACATGTAACTGGGATATTGGAGTAAAACCCAGAAAACCTGAAGGATAGCAACTGGCTCATCAGCTACACTGTAACGAATGACCATTTCTGGAGAACTGTCAATCAATTTAAGCCACTACTGAAAATGTTACAACACTTGCCTTGGGTTTGGGGTTTTAAGAGTCCCCTGGAGTTTTGGAATCCTGGTGGTACTGTGCTAGTGGAAAAGGACATACTCAAAGAAAAGAAAAAAAAGAAAAATAAAAAATTACTAAAAGCAAATCTGAAACTGAGAAGTGAATAGTCTAGGTTCACTATGCAAACTGAGGGAGGTACAAGGAGAAAATGCTGCAAACATGGGATTAAAAAAACCAAACTCATGCTGTTTTTCCTTGACAGTATCCCTTTAATACAATCTAAAATAATCTCAGTTCTTGACTAAGTAGTTTCTAAAATGCCTCACTCAAGATATGACAAATTCTAATAAATTCTATTTTAATTAAAGGGCTGCAGAGAAGTTATGGATGATGTGTTTTTCTGTTACTAATTCCTTTCTCAGATCAAGTTGTTCAAAGCCTCCGTTCAGATGGGGCTTTGAGCAACCTGTTTTAGTGAAAGATGTCCCTGTTTATGGCAGGGGGGTTGGAGAAGATCTTTAAAGGTACCTTCCAACCCAGATCATTCTATGATTCTACTCTACTCTTAATGCTGTGTTACTGATTCTGCTGGAGTTATTTGAGTTAATATACAGGCAAAACATGAAAATCTGTTTTTGTCTCTTTACTACTTTATCTTGCTTAAGGTCACATACTCGTAAATGTCAGAATAGAGCCTATGACGGCTCCAAGTATAATGTTTACAATGCAGCAGGAAATACTTTACAAAAATGTCAAATTCTGTCAGAGTAAGGGAAAACAGGGGAATCTCCTGGGGTCCTTTACAATTTGGCCACCCTGCCAGGGTCATGCTAATAGTGTCACTAGAACAAACCTCTTAGAAAGCTTGTATCAATTATGAAAGTTTCTGGACACTTGTATATGTATACAAACAAAATTTATTATATAGATTCATGACAGGAGAAGGATTCAAATGTAGCTGGTGTTAGGACACCGGTGGTAAAAACAGATCTATAGCAATATGCAGTCAGATTCCAAGCACTGATAAGTACTAGCAGGTAGCGTGAAATTAGTAGATAAGTGAATGTAACACAGAGTTTTTATTCAATAAGCATCCTTATAGGAGGGCAGACCAGGTCCAATCCATCGACTGATTCCACCAGTGGAGGTCCTCCCTACACCCCCCACTTTGTGTTTCATTTTTACAAGGCTTCTTTACCTTTAGGTGGCGCTTGAGTGACTTTAGTCATACATTCATTATTCTTGATTGGTGTAAAAAATCACTTTGCATTTAAAGCAAATTAAAATTTAGAGTGCTCATCCCTTGAAGGAGGGTGGTATTTGAGATGCAGGTGTGTTATAGTATTGTAATGATATTATCTGAGACAGCAGTTGCCAACCATCTTCTGTGATAGCAACTATGCAGTTATTTTTGCAGTTCCATGCCCAGCCCTGATAACAGAGACTTGTTGCATTACCTTAGATGAACACCCTGTTCTCCATTCCAGAGATGCTGGACAGTGCGTTTAGCCAGAACAGGCCTCTTCAATGACAACTGCATTCTTTTCCTGGGAGCAGCAACTGCATCTCACAATATTACAGCGTACCTAACCTTGGGGAAACTTTGGGCAAACCTGGGGTTCTCATTCCCCCCATTTTTTTGTTATTTTTACACACACAACCACCAAGTGAATCATTAAACGGAGTAAATCTGTGTGAAGTGTGGACATCAGGACAAAATAGATTGAAACAGGGTTCTTTCATTTTTTGGTTTTCTAAACAGTGTTCTCCTTGGCCAGTGTAAGAAAAGGAGATCTTATGTCAGTCAGTCTTTCCTTAATTGAGCTGATTGGTTACAGTATTAGCAACAGTGTAGGAGGCAGCGTGAAGAATCTTAGAATATGGTGCACAGAGGAGCAATAAAGGATGTAAAAGGTCTGCCCTTCCTTGCTATTTTCCCTCTTTTTTTTTTTAACCTGCATTTTAAAATCTCCTGGTTTTGCATCTGAAACAGTTTATTCCTTGCCTCAGTTGCTCACAATGAAGCCTTGGGGGGTTGATTTGGTGACAGCCTTGTTACACTCTCAGTGTGCAGTAGCAAGGAGTACTGGTCACTCTTGTGAGGGACACAGCCTTAATTGGCAAAAAAACCCATTGGTTGCATTTTCAGTAGGCTGGGCAAATGTATGTATTCCTAGGAATTAAAACTTATGAGCTTGGCTGGCTGAATGTATAAAAGAAATCCTGCAGTTTCACTGGAATAATAAACTATGTATAAAACATTGATATCACTAATTGTTACTTGAGGGATTTATTAGCCAAAGTAGTAACTTTTCTTGAGTATCCTGAATTCAAAACTTACTGACAGATCTTGCTTGCACATAAACCTCAGGGGTTATGAAGTCTTATTAATTGGGAAACTGTAAGACACAGTTAACCACGAACATAACGAAGATGTTTCTAGTAAGACACTCCTGGGAAACAGGTCTGTGCATTTCAATGAGATGAAAACTTTCTCTAGCAATTCCTGTTCTGTGAGCAATTACTATTTAATTCATGACATCGAGTTTCCTCAATCAACAAACACAAGTGTGATGAGATCATGGGACAAATGAGTATATTAAAGATCAAAAGAAGACAGATAATTTTTCAAATTACTCTGAATGAGAGACAGAGAGAGACAGTGGAAAAGTTATTCCATATGTCAAGACTCAAGACATGCTCCATTTTTCCAGCAGCTTAATGAGTTAGCTTCATAAGCTTTCAAACATTCAGGTGAACACCTGTCAGCATGCAGGTGTGATATTCTTCTATTTTGTAGTATAAACTGTGATTCCCAGGTTTAGCAATGCTGGCAGCCCTATCATCATTTAAATGTAATCATTCGCTCTTCTCTGCTTGTGACCAATGAAGGCTGCATGGTCACACTGAGAGATTGCATGTCTTGGCAGGTCTGTTGCTGGCTTTCTCCACACTGGGATTGTTTTAGATTGGCTGCAATGAATGTGTTATTTTCCATTTGTTAACACATGGGGACTTGTAGCTCTGACAACTGGGAAAATTAGGTTTATTTATATGATGATTACTCCTGTTTCCTCTGATGTAATCTGAAAACACAGACTTTCATCTTTACTTTTTCTCTCTTGAGTGCGTGGTCCCAAATTCAGCAACAATTGCAATACTAATTATATGATGCTTTCTTTAGCAGCAAGGAGAAAAATTTACTAGGATTTTCTATTACAGTAAATTACAGATGTGAAAATAAAGCTAATCCATGTCTTTCTAGTAATTCAGAAGAAAAGCAGAATGATAGCAATATACACGTCTTACATTTTTTACTTTGATCAGAAAAACCATTATTTCACAACTGTTTCTGGCTTGAGTAGGTAAGTTAAATTATTAGAATTAAAACCCACTGGGATACTAAGAGTGTAATGATACATTGTGGTACTCTAGCAAGCTGGTCCAGCGCCAGATGAAGTATGCAACTAAAAGTGAGTTTCATACATGTGTCTTGATGTGTCCCAGTACTCAAGCCTCATGAGAAAAATAATAAACCTCTGATAACAATTGTTTATTGCATCTGGTACAGCAAAGATAATGCAACTGATTTAATACATTACATTAATTTATTAAAAAAATGGAACCACATGTAAACAAATGTTTCCTCTTTGATTTCACAGTGCACTCATTCTGTTTCATATCCCTAAAGGCTGCTTCATATTAAGGTCATGAACCAACTTTTTCTAAATATGTATTTGGATTATTCTCTTGGTTTAGTTTGTTAGGTGTGTATCTGGATTACTATATATGCCTTCATTACTCTGAATTTTGGCCAGTACAAGGAGAGATATAGGCCTGACCTGTATGGAGAGTCTTGGCCACAGGACAGTTTTGGGGATGTGGGACTCCATGTATTGCACTAGACAGGTATTAATTAAAAAAATGGGGGTTACAGTCCCAGTAGCCCCACAATATTTTTGTTTTTGGAATTCATTGTGCTTTTTTTAAGGAAACACTTTCAATTTGAATGTTATGTTCTTGCAAAATGGGCAAGGTCAATTACAAGGCACGTTCCAGTGACGCTATTGAATATCTGGATGGATTTGAAAGTGTCATTTTTGAGCTACTAATCGCTAGGTGGTTTGAGTTATGGTTTCACTACCAAAGCCTTCCTTTCTACATGGTAGCATGTAGTGATTAAACTACAGATATTCAAGCTAGTTGCTCTCATGACAAGAAGAAAAAAAAGACTTAATGTGAGTCCCATGATAGAGTTTGTGTTATTTTCCTTTGATCTATGAGAGCTTTAATTTACCTACTCTTATCTCATACTGAAAGATTTCTCTTTTCCACAGGTTCTGGGAGTAGGTGAGGATGACAGATCTGAGGGATTCACCTGCAGGTGTAATTTTTCAGGTTCCTGTGGTTGCACTTTTACCTGTTGTTTCAATGTCTAGCACCAGGAGTTAAAAGAAACCTATCCCTCTTTGAAGGTGAAAAAAGTCTTGTCTCACGCTTCTTGCAGGTTTGGGTTTGTTTCTGTCTTCAACGTGCAAAACAGGTGCCTCTATGCACTCTGGAGTTCCCTCGCAAGATTCCCTGCCTAGCGAAGTCTTGCAGGATTCCTGCTTGATGAGTTTCACTGTAGAGTCAGGGCCCTCTGCAACATCCAGGACGGCTGCTCTGCCAGACTGGCAAGATTATGGTCCTACGGGTTTCAGTAGTTCTGCTGCTTTTCAGATGCTTTTGAGATTTGCTCTTGGTGCTTTGTTGAGAGGTGTATGCCCCTCAGCAGAATTGGCTTGAGGTCACCAAGCCAGAGAGAGAGCACTGAGCACAAGTGGAGAACTAATGAAGCTTTCTCGCTTGCCTTCTGTTTTTTTAACTGAATTCCCTGTAAATCACATATCCTTGAATCATTCCCAGTAAGCCTTCTGCCATGCAGCAACCCTCTATCTGCTAACATCTCTCTTTGGCTTGTGTTGAACTTTTTGGGTTACTTACATTGGCCCCTGAGCCCAGACTTGAAAGGACTGTGTAAAGTTAATTTTATTTGTGAAAGTGAAACAAAAATGTTTTCTCATACTGTCCCTTTCTTGCTTATTTGAGTGTTCAGCTTTTTGTGTGTGAGACTTCTCAAGTCAAGGATCACTATGGCTGTTTCTAAAAGGGCTTTAGTGGCCTTTACCAGCCAGAAGACAACTAACTCGGAGTGTACCTCCCTCAACTTGCCATCTCAGGGGAGAAAAGAGTAGGACAGTCTTCGCAGCTTACTCCTGTGCCATCAGTCACACTTCTAATTTCCTAGCATCATTAGGGCTTCCCTTTTATTACGAATGCTATTCTTTCCTCCTTGTTTTGCTTTCCCAGGATTTCGATTTGTTCACTCATATTCAGTATTTGCACTGCACTTCACCTTTCCAGACCTCACTACAAAGACTTTTACTGTCATTTTTCAGAATTGTTAGTGACAGACCTGGGATTATGGTGTAAGAATTCAGTCTGATGTGTTGATAGGGCTTTCTAGGATAAGCACTAGCATCATAAACTGCTGCAACTGGTTTGGAGGCATTGAGGAGAAAATGAAGGCTTTACTCTAGTATCTATTAGAAACTTTTCAAACCCTGTTTGATGCAATTGGTCCTTTGTTCCCAGTGAGAGAATTTTGCAGCGTGACATGCTCTTAATTGAACCTGTCTACCTTCTGGTTTGCCCTGTATATCTGTACCAAACTGCTGTATTGACTAATGGTCAGTGTCTTACATTGAACTCCAGTGTGTTGATATCAGGAGATTGACTGGTTCTTTTTAATGGAATGGGTTGGATTTCTTGATGTTTTAAAGCAGTGATTCTTTTGGTTTTGTTAGTGTTCATCTTCCATTATAGGCTAAAGCTACCCTTGTAATCCATCCCTTTGGCTAAAAATCTAATCAAAACACACCAGATTTGGCCTTTATGCATGTTGTGTAAAAGACTGTCATCAGACAGCATCCCAGGGACAACGGTTTTCAAAAAGGCTAACCTGAATGATTACTATTTCTGATTACTTCTGAAGGAAAACATGAGCATCAAGACCTTCTTGTTTGCAGGTAGCTCTCATGTCTATTAACTATCATCACATCCCTCTTCACTCTTCTTCTCTGTAGCACCAACAGATATGTTTGTCCATTGCATTGTTTTTCCAGAGTTCAAAAAGTTGACTGTTACTAATTTTTCAGCCTCTATACTATAACATTACAGCAAGAAACATCACCCATTTATTTTCTATGCAATTTAATATTGGTATGACTTTAGAAGAGGAGAAAGGAGGTATTCTGTTCAACAACACTGTTAACCACTTGTGAAGGGAAAATCACCAAGGCACATGAAGTAACATCAAATCTAGGCCTGTGTGCTCTAACACCTGCTTCTTTCCAATGCGTGTGGGATCAGTAGCTCGGGTTACACAGACAGTTTCTTTTTGTACTCTTTTTTTTTAATCTTCTTTTGGCCAGCATTAACATGATATGTGCAAGGCAGAGTCTGAAAGCAGGCACTGAACCCAGAAATAGATCTTTGCAGCAGTGTTCAATGGTGCAGAAGACAACAAGTGTAACTTATGGGATCTGATTTTTTCATATGTCTGATTTTCTACTTCTGTAGCACGGGGAAGCACAACTGTTAGTGCTTTGTAGCTTCTTGTATGTCCTCACTTTGTCTTCTGAATTTGGCTTCACTCATGCTGGTTTCTCTGATAAAAACTCCTGATATTATTGCATTTTGCTAGTTCCAACAGCTGCATCTTTTTTTAATTGTGCTTTGCAACTTTCACAAATAAATTTAGCCATCTGTGGTTGTAGACCAAATACGTGCCTTTTCTTTGCATGTTGTTGTCCATATTAATGTGACTGATCTTTAGCACTGGTTCCTCTATCATTCTAAATAAACAAATGAGAGTAGCTTTCAGCTATCAAAATACCTTGGTGGTCTATTTAATAAGAAGTGATGTGTTCTTACTGACTTGTAGAGTGGAAAGCAGAGCACTGGAAACCCCTTGTTACATTAATGAGTTATACAGATCTCCACTGTAATCTGTTGTAAAACTAACATAGACAGCTGGTAATGGCTCTCATTGCCATGCCAGAACAAGAGATATATCTTTAATAAACTGATTGTTAAATGATGTAATCTAAACCTATGCTTATGTTAATCCATTGTGATCAGGGGAAGGATGTTTTTCAGTTATGTCGAAAGACTGCATTGAGTCTGGGAAAATGGAACAGATTTTGAAATTGTTTGGAGTTAATGATGTTTGTTGATTCAGCTAGGACATTACTACAGGCAAATTCATCCTAATTGGTATTCAATTAAGCAAGAACTCTGAACGTGTCTTAATTTTATGAGGGTCCTTTTGGCTGTATTTCTATATTTTAAATCTTTGCCTACTTTGGAGGCTAAATTAATTTTACAGACACACCAACACAACTATTACTTACCAACACAAATATAGGGCAGAATATCAGTAGTATGAAGTTACTATCAATATAAAGATATACAGTCTTTAAGTCTTGCTTATTTTAAAACCTCACATGACCAAAGTTTATTTGTTCGCAATGAAATGACTTCAAGTCCAAAAATTACAATGCGACAAAGCAATATTTTTATTGCTCATCTCATCAGAGGTGCATTTGCATTTGTGAAATCATTAAATTTATTAATATTTACATAAACTT